>OX638363.1:6843993-8043993 GCA_951812935.1 Hermaeophaga mercurialis | reverse complement strand
AACGACAAACAACAATGTGTTATTAAATTAGAGTTAAGTCGTAGATATCGCCACATACGCCATATTAAACAGAAAAAATTAGTCATAAAAGATCCCGCACTAATCATATGAGAAATGGCTTTCTGTAAGATTCTTTTGAAATTTTGTAGATGTCTACCTCCTGATCAAAAGTTGTCATTACCGCGACTTTCTATCATCAACCGTTTAGATAATATAGTGTGTTGAATATGAACTTTTTGATATTGGGCTAAATCCATTTTAACTCTCTCGTATAGTGCCCAATTTAAGAAGCACATGGTTTTTTGCAAATTATCAATATCCGATAGAATTCTCTTAAATATGTGATACTTATTGTTAAATATATCTAATTGTATACAGGGTGATAAATTAGATATTCTATAATAAAAACCAAATAAATTTAAAAGGGAAAATATTGTACTATATTTTTGAAACCTTTTATATTATTGAAAAATATGAGGTGAAAAATAGGGCAAATGTTAAAATTTAGATATTAAATCAGAAGCACCTAATGAAAATCTAATGAAAATGTTATTTTGTCTATAAATAAACTGAAAAAAACGTAACAAGTTACTGAACTAGAATGTTTTTATAATTGAATGCATAAGTGAAACAAATGTTTTCTCTAAATTGACTATGTTATATCCAGAAATTACAAGGATCTTAATATTTTTTTCCACATATGAAAAACGATAGCTTTATTTAGAAAATAATAAAAAATTAAAAAAAATCACGAATCGTTTGTTTTTAAGTATTTTAAACAAAAATGTGATTTTTGTTCTTTATAGAAAATCTAATTTATCACTCTGTAAATAATTAAAACATACTTTTGTAACAATAAATTGATAACTGCAAAAAAACTTGGTCTTCTTAAATCGGACACTAATCGACAGGGTTAAAATGGATTTAGTCCAATATCAAAAAGTTCATATTCAACAGCCTATATAATCTAAATGATTGATGATAGAAAATCGTGGAAATGGTAATTCTTGATCAGGAGGTCGATATCTACAACATGTTTGAATTTCAAAATAATCTCACGAAATGCCATTTCTCATAAGATTAGTGCGGGGTCCTTTTTGTCACAATTCAAATATTTAATTTATAAAGCCTTCTCATATTTGAAACTTGCTAATCTCAAGGTTTAATATTCCCCTAATTAAAAAAATATATAAAAAAAGATAATTAATAATGATTTTTTTAGATACATAAGCTTTAAATGGTTTTTCTTTTTTAAATTGGTATAAATTTCCTTATTACATTTCATTGTAAAGTATAAATATACAAATATTAGGATAATTAATATTAGAGACTGCTTGATCTGGTCGATGGCCTTTCATTTGAAATTATTTTTTTTATTCTGACCAGTAAATTACAGTTATTATTAATTATATTAATTAGTAACGTAATTCTCATATCTCTATGTATGCTAAAAATAGTATACAGGATGTTTCCAACAGTTGGTCGTCCATAAAATTCATTTTAATAAGTGACAAAAAATTTGAAGCTGTTCTGTTAAATATGGTGTATGTGGTGACATCAACGAGTTCACTAAAATGTAATACCATTCTTGTTTGCAGTTACAAAAAATAGTCCTATCTTAATATTCAGACCTGTATCTAAAAAAATAACTGATTTATTTAGAAAAAAATATTTTTATTATTTTTAAGCAAAATATGATTTTTGCCTTCTGAACATACATTTAAAATTTTGGCCATAACTTATGACTCACCCAGTACAATATATACAATGATAAAAATGTGTGATAAAAAATATTTTTATCTTCAATTTATTTTATTTATCGATTAAACTTTTAACTCTAAACAACCGAAAAAACCAAGTTGTACTTTGGACACTAATTTACTTCATTACACAGGTATAACCAAATTAAAGAATTCAAACTGCAACTAACACACTGAGTAGAATATCACTACACAAAGAAAACAATATGGAATTTAAATATACCAAAATTTACTTAGATATGGCTATCTAATGCAATTAAAAGCATTTACTAATCGAAAATAAATAATCGTAAACAAAATGTAAATAATAATTAAACATTGTCACAAATTACTTGGAAAATTTAAAACTATATTCATTTACCGTTTTTAAGTTTAACCAAAATATTTTTTGCATCAATTTTTAATCTTGAACGATAAGTTGGTATTTTTTTTTGCTTTTAAAAACAAAAGATGCTTTATGAAATAAATATATATATATTTATACGGGCCGTCCCGTAGTAAATGGAACTGTACTGAAGTAAAAAAAAAACGTTTTTCTTACCTGTTGTAATAGATCATGTCGATCTCGTTTTGATTCTTCCTTGATCCGCTCTCCGACTCGACAAAGTTCTTCAATGAGGTGCAATAAAGTAGGGTCCGCACTGGCCCGCGATTGTACCAACAAACTTCTGGCTTTTTCTTGTAAATCCGATAGAATTTTCACAGTATCTCCTGAGTAGCATATAAAAAATATCTATACTCGCATTTTTTCATTTTACTTACACTCATGTTCGGTCCTTAAGATAAATTTAAATTCCACGTGGATTTTGAATAATTTATTAAAGTAAATAACCTGAGTAAACATTTCAAATATAAAAAATTTTCATTTGTTTATTTTTTAGAATAAAAAAATCATTTTAAGTTTGGTGTTTTTATGCGAATTTAAAAATACAGTGTGACGTATTAAGCAGTCTATTTTTATAAAAATGGGCAAAATGCAAGACAGATCATATCAACTTTTAAGTTTTGAGCCTACATGACATCCCACCTTACAATTGTTTTAAATAAGTTAAGAGTACATAATTTGACATCTCATTTGAAAGATTTTAAAATACTAATAAACACATGTCATTAATTTAGTAACGTTAATTTACAATTTCATAGAACCGTTAATTTAACTATTTATGCTAATTTTAAAACATTTACATTACATATATAAATTTTTTCTCGAGTTAATATAATGATTGTTTCTACCTTTACTTTGTGGAATATATTCATTATAAATGTAAATTGTCATAAAAATCGTGGAAATATAAGATAAGTATATTTTATATTTTACATTTATAAGAATTAATATTGTCAACTGTCAAAGTTTAAGATTCATACTTTCACAATACTAATGCAAAGTCAATAACAAAATTAAATAGTAAACATTTTTTAAATGTCAGATTTTGTATGATTAAGTTAATTTTAATTAATTCAAGGGATCAATTATTCAATCAAATGTTAAACTTTTGTTTTGCTGGAAATATATATATATAAAAAACTGACAAAAATTCGGCTCTCTAATACTAATTCTGTAAAAGTCAAATGTTGTTACTTTCAGCGTCATACCTATTTTTTGGGGATCAACTATTTTTTAAATATTTTAATTTTGGTGATCTAACGATGACATTACATGACATTGTATTTGAACCATTTTTACCCGTGTATATTGTTTTAAAAATTGACCCGTTGGCCATTTTGCTAACAAAAAAAGTGTTTAAATAATGATATTAATAATAATACTAGATGATCTTTGAAATATTTATTGGAACTGAACAATATCAATATCTTGTCCTTCACAATATACATATTTACAAACATCCGTACAATTTATTCCTTCGATATTATCGTGATCAAACATGGTAACTTCAGGAATGTAATTGACATTTTTATTATACAAAAATAAAAGAACATTAGGCAAGTAGTCGCAATGCCATCTATTGAAAGATATTCCAATATATTCCAGTCCCCTAGAAATTTTCAAAAACTCCTCAAAATCGAACCGTTTTAATCCATTATGGTCCAAATAAATTTCCCTTAAATACTTCAACGACATAAACAAACTTTTTACGTTCAAAGTAGAAAAATTATTGTAAGTCAAGTCTAAAATTTCGAGATTTTTAAGATTAGACAACACGCCAAGTTTAAAAAAATGTTGTGGAGATCCAGACATTCCTAAATTATTATGTTGCAAATTTAAATATTTCAAATTGGGTATGTACCGAAATACACCTGGTTTTAACACTTCTAATTTATTATTAGCCAGCATCAGTTCTAAAAGATTAGGGACTCCCGCTAAACAATCGTTTTGCAACGTTGTCAAGCGGTTTTTCTGTAAATCAAGGATTGCTAGCTGATGTAAATTGGTAAATACATCTTTTGGAATATCACTCAAATTATTATTACTCAATATTAATGTATTTAACTTATTCAAACCTTCAAAACAAACCGGGAATAATTTATTGATCTTATTATTGTTTAAATTTAAGGTTTTCAAGTTTTCCAACCCTTGGAAAGCGCCACTAAAAATCTCTGTAATATTATTTTCATTTAGTTGTAAAATTTTAAGTTTGTTCAATCCAATAAAAGATTTACTTTCCATGGAATCTAAACAAGTATTTGATAAATCTAAAGCTTCTAAATCGTTCAAATCTTGGAACATAAAACTTTTCAAAATATTTATATTTTTGAATAAATTTTGAGCGTCCAAATATTCTAAATTGAAAAGTTCTATTAAAGCATTGTCTTCGATGCCTTCAATATTAGAACCGTTGAAATATAAGTGGGTTACACTGTATAAACCCTTGAAACTTCCGGTTTTTATCAAGTCTAAGGAAGAATTTTGTATTGTTAAACGTTTTATATTAAAATTTGATATTTTGTCAGGCTGGAACGTTCCTGTAAAGCTTATTATCAATTCTGTAATGTTTAGTTTATTTGAAAACTTATTAAGAGATTTAATCGGGTTGTTGGAAAAGTCTAGTTTTGTTAAATTCGGTGTTTCCACAAATACATTTTCAAGAACGGTTTGGATTTTATTATTTGATAAATAGATTTTTTCGATGCTTTGCAAGTGATAAAAAGCTTCATTTTCAATATCTTCTATTTCTGTTTCCGATAAATCCAATTCTTTTATATTATGTAAATAAATAAAAGCATTTGATTTTATAGTGATGATTTTGTTACCTTTTAGTAATAATACGCTTATAGGCAAATCATAGAATATAAGTTTGTCTAAATTTTTAATTCTGTTATGGGTTATATCCAAAACATCTAAAGCTACTAATTTACTGAAAGTCCCATAATCGATTGTTTCTATATTACAATTCGATAAATTCAACAATTTAACGCCATCCAAATGTTCAAAAAGGTCCATATTCAAATTGTTTATTGAATTATACGAAAAATCAACTTCTCTAATTGTAGAGTTCATAAAAATATTACGAAAAGTCGATATTTTATTATTGTTTAATTTCAAAGTTCTTAAATTACTCAACTTAAAAGTAAATAATTTTAAAAATTCCACATTCGAGTGACTCAAATCCAAAATTTCGATAGTGGAATTTCTAAAAGCACTGTTTAACGAATTAATATTATTAAAACTCAAGTTTAATAAAGCACAGTTTAAGATATTATTAAAATAATCAAGTGGGACTGATGTTATGGAAGAATTAGATAAATCTAAATAACTTATTGTGTCATCATAAAATCCTCCTACATTAATTCTTGAATTATCCAAATCGCCGAAATTGTTATTTTTTATTATTAACTGATCCGCAACTAATTTAATTTTTTCTATGCCGTCAACGGCAGTTAAATCCGCGGTTTGAACGGTGGCTTTTCCCAAAAATTTTACAATTTTACAATAAGCGAAACTTACATAACTTTTAGAATGTTTTAAATGAACTGTTTTCAATGGATTGTGACTCAAATCTAACCAATCGATTTTCAAGAAAAACTCACGTTCATCATATACACTCAGTTTATTGTTGCTCAAATTTAATTGTACCAAATCCGAAGTACCGAAATACTGCCTATGATCGGGGGTTATAGAACTGATTTCGTTATAACTAAAATCAATTTCTACCAAAGAGCGAACTTGTTCAATATCCAACAGATTGATTTGGTTGTGGCTCAAATCCAATGCCTTCAAATATTTCCATTTACTGAAATTCGTATCTATCGAATAAATCTTATTATTACGTAAAACCAATTTTTCTAATGTAGGAGGCAAGTTATTCGTAAAAGAAACCTCTTCCAATTGATTGAAACTCAAATCGAGCGTTATCAGATGCTGGAAGTCGTAAAAAGCGTTGTCATTGACATGTGACAACTGACAGTTTTTGAACGACAACGACTTTATTTCTCCTATTTGCGGTAATTTGTAGAGGTATTCTATTTGAGGTATGTACGAGTTAAAAACTTTAATTTCTTTAATATTTTTTCTCCATTCATCTCTGAAATACTGTTTGTAGAAATCTGTTATGTTGGTGGATTGACATGAAAATATTTCAGTTGAAAACATACATTCGCAGTTTAATCCTGGGATGGAATATAAAATTAAAAGTGATTTTAATAAAGATAGAAACATTTTCTGAAATAAATTGCTCAATATTAAAGAAATAATAAAGAAAATAATTTTTGACTCACCTATTTGGTTTTTGCAAGCTAAGAAACTAACCTAATTTGAATAGCAAATACAGTGTTTATAAATTATGCAAATCATCAATTCATAATATTCCTGTATTAATATTCCAAGAATAAATCGCAAATTCATTGTTGCCAGAAAGCTAAAATCGCAAAAACGTGAAAACTGACAGCTTGAGAATGTCAGATTTTTGTCGACTGGTAAATTGAGCTATATATCGCCCAACCAACGGTTCATAAAATGCGACTTGAGGCACCAACTTTAAAGCGCAGGGTTGTCTGATCTTCCTTTTTGTCATGGACTTAGTAAAACAAGACGCTGATCTGGTAAACACCAACTGTCAAAAGCATGGTCAAACGCAATAGTCAATTTTTAATGTCAAACGTCAATTTTGATTGAAGTAAATTTTTTATTTTAAGGACCACGGGCCATTTCTTTTAATAACAGAAATAATACTTACCCATGCTTTGTAAGTGTAAACCTTCTTCGCCATATCCTTCTGAAATAACTTCTTTGCGGCCGCTTTCCAAAAATTGCGCGATTTTATTCTTAGTGTTGATCAGATCTTCTTCCAGCGCGTTTTCCTTGGCAATGACGGTCTCTAGTTCTGCTTCTAAACGATCTTTTTCTCTTTCCAAAGTTTCCACGTATTTCTAAAATATTTTTGAGAAATTTTGTCAGGGGTTCAAATACATTACATATTATAATAGCGTGCAAGATGCTATATATTCGACTGCCATGAGTGACAACTCGTAATGAAAAATCAGAACGTTTGCTTTAATTGTCATTTTTATAGATGACATGTGTCAAGGGCATTATTGTTGTTGGTGATACGAGCTTATGGATGAGCCACCACTGGAATTAGGTAAGAATATATTACTTACGGTGGTTTCTTGTAATTCATTTTTGAGATCTTCTTTAATTTGAGTTTCTGTTATAAATTTCCTTTTTAGTGAATTTAATTGTTCCTCAAGAATTGCATTTTTATCCCCATTGTCTTCGTTAACATGCTGTCGACCAATATTATTAGTCAAGGTTAATAAAGCATTTGCTTCTAGCTTTAATTTTTCAAGACAAACACCCAATTCATTTTTCAGTTCTAGAAAAAGAAGAATTAGTACAAAAAGGAGTTGTATAATTGAAGTTTTGAATGTATTTTTTACAATGCTGATAATTAAGCAATTAATTTAATGTTACTGGTGGCAAAACCAGGTCTATTAATAGAAAAATACTATTTTTATTTTACCCATTGAAATATCCTTGGAATCGCCATCTTCAGTTGAACTATTTTCAATTATGTTAATCAGATCTGTAAAATTAGGAGTAAGATGAACTCTAGTGATATTTAATGTGCTGTCACTTGTCTTGGAAGAACTTGTCTGACTGGAATTGGTTACATTCAACTCTTCCTCAATTAGCGAAATATTTTTATCAAAACCCTGTTTAATCAATTCGTCTACCAAAGTATTATTGAGCTCATCCTCGCATTGAGTAAAATACTTCAACAATTCCCCCAAAAGATTGCGCAGCGATGACACCTGCCGTTTAAGATTGTCTCTGTAAAATAATTATTCAGTTATTATCCTTAATTGTCAGATAAATGGCGAATCTTACCTTTCTTTTAAAATATCGATGTCGTTCTTATTAAAACTATCGCTGTCTCGCAAACTCCTTTTTCTGGCCCTCTCTAAAGCCCCATTTAAAACTTTGAGATGCTCCTCTTTTAATTTTTCGATTTCTATTTGATGTTCTTCATTTAGAGCTTTGATTTGAGCCTCATATTTTTCAGTGAACTTATCTCTGAGCCTCAGGAATTCTGATGGCCACTCTTCTTCATCTACTTCGTTGGCTGCTAAACGCTGAAAAATGAATAACAAAAGATGGAAATGCTTTCCTAACTGTTGTTAACAACGAAAATCGAAAAAAAGTACCTGTATTTGCAATTCTAAAGCCGCGACGATATCTAGTTTAGCTAGAGTAACTTGTTCCTGCAGTCTCCGCTCGTAACTCTGGATGACTTCGTTAATTTCAAATTCTCCAGAGCTTCCCTGTTAATGATATGAAGATGAGCATGCAGTTATTAGACAAGAGACATTTATAAAGCATGCAGAACATTCAAACATTTAGAAAAGGCCAGAACATAAATAAGAAATTAAGAAAAATTTTCCTTTAACATACTCCCAATGAAATGCTATGAACTATTGATTTAATACATCGTTAAACAGGTGGCATCAGTCAAATGTTATTCGCTACGTTATATCATATCCACCCATTTTTGGAAATCGGCCAATAAAAAAATTAACTTAAAATGTCACAGATGACATCCGCCTAGATGGACCGAGTCCACTAATTTACTAATTTAACATAAACAAAAGGAGTTTGATGTTAGTTTTTTTATTGATATTAGACTTGAATGAAAAATATTTAAAACAACCCTGGCCACAATATATTTTTTATTAATTACCACTTCTTGGACTGTAGAGCTAACACTAATATGCTGTTGATCCAAATCTTGTAACTGATTTTTTAAATATCTTATCTCTTGCTCATGTTTTTCTTTCACCATATTTAACATGTCTTCATACTGCTCCTAATAAATAATTAAAAATAACGATATTGTGACTAAGTTGAGTAGTTCTCACCTTAATGTCAACACATTTGATTTCATTTTTCTTTTTAGGAGATTCGTTCATTTTCTGATATTCATCTTTTCTTAGTTCAGGAAGATCGAATTTTAGTAAAAGTCGAAGATTAGATCGGGTTATGTCTGTTTTTAAATCTATATAATCGTCATCATTCATGGTATCCAAATCGCACTTACTTATCTGTAATTAAAAACGAACTTTAATCATAATGATTGATCTATTCTCACTTTGTTGAATCTGCGAATAAATGTAAAAGCTAAAATATACCTATCTTAAAATTTCAAGATATTTCAAAACTTTGTAATATTCTTATGACAAATATTTCACCTTTTGGCTTGGTCAGATATGATTATAAGACATTTTTAATTCTGAAACAATTGCCATAAAAGTAATTTAAAAATTTTTGGAATATTGTGGAATTTTAAGTATATTTTATCTTTTACATTTATAAAAAAAAAACTTAATATCGTTAATAAAACCAATATTTACGATTACAGAATATCAAATACAAGATGACAAGGGAAGATAGATAAATGTGATATTTACTTTATTGATGATGCTATTAAGCTCATTTTGTAAATTAATAACGTCTTTTTTACTTAGATTGGACTGAATTTCACGCAATCCATCCCCTTCAGGACCTGGAGTTTGTGAAAATGAATTTAATTCAGCTTCAGAACAACTTGAACTCGACATTTTTCTACTGTGGTGGCTGAAAATTTCCTCAGAGTAACTGAAATGTTAAATATATGTATAGGAAATAATTAACTATATTTCTAATTTAATTAAATAATCAAGTAACCAAAAAAATTCGTTCGGTTTTTTATTGTAAAATATAAATATACTCGCTGAAGCAGTTAACAAAACATATTCACAGTGATGATTTGACCCCTTTCCCAAAACTCACAATGGACCATTCTGGTTGATGTCCACCAAACACCCAATAAAATATTGTTTGGGTGCAAGAAAGCCTTAGGAGTTTGTGGTACCGAATCAGTAGGTGACAACCAATGGTACGAACGCTTAGAATTTGAATACAATTTACCGAACCAATAGTAAGACAACTTAATTTCATCATCATCCCATTCGCTTAACTTCCACGTCTTTCTTAGCTGAGGAAGATGCAAACGAATACTTTCGTCACTCACATTAAGCCTTTCTGCAAGCTCTAGGCACGTTGGTAATGATCTTCATTCTGCATTTGTTAAGCTGAGATCTTCCGAAGAAAATGTCTAGAACCACTTCTGTGCGGTTCGAACCCTTACGGCATTACTTCCTAATAGGGTACATATTTTTCGCGCAGCTCCTGCAGCTTTGGTTCCAAGTTTGTACTCCCAGAGTAAACCACCTCTAATTAAAGTTGTATTCCATTTTCAACTATTCAAATTAGGAATGAAACAATTGTCACCAAATATATGTGTATCGCATAAAAGAAAGATTCATATTAAAGTATATGAGAGATAACAAATAAGTGCTATCGATCAACAACTTAAAAAACGTTCATGGCACTCTGTTGTATACAAAAAACCGCCCGAACTTAAATGGTTACCTGATAAATCGAATTGAATCGAATAAATGATTCTTTGACTAACTTTTTTTCCAATTCTGTGCATTTTTGCTCAAAATATGTTCTCAATTCTTCCATTTCTTGCGAATGTTTGATCTGCAGATCTTTTTTGAAATCCATCAATTGTGTAGAACCAGATTTAAAATCGCCTATGAGTTTTTTGAGTCTTGAAATTTCACATTCAAAATCTACTTTTTCGGTGGCTGTATTATCCTAAAGAAACAAGGTTATTAGTAATAAATGTCTGATAATAATTTGTATTATACCTTTAACGTTTTTATTTCGGATTCATACAATTCTCTACATTTTGATATGGTATTTTCCAAAATATCATTAAATTTTGAATTTAATTCTATTAATAAATGTTGCTGTTGAATATCCAAAGTTTTATGTAATGTTGAATACTCCTTTGCAAAATTTTCATTGACTTTTTCAGGAAAACTTGGTGGCTCTTCAATCTAAATAAAAAATAATTAAAACTAATCATTTTAAAAATAACAATAACTTACTTCATCGCCTTTTTTATCAGGTACATCAAGTTCTACTTCTTTGGTTTCATCTTCTACATTATTAAGTTTTGATTGCATCTCAACAATTTCAATTTTTAATTCATCAATCTGCGCCAACATAATTTTTCTCTCTTTTACTGATTGGTCTAATGATACTGTTAACTGCTGAATTAATTCATCTTTATAAACGATTTCTCGGTTGTATTCTACGAACTGAAAAATATTACCAAACTATTTAATAATTACACAAAAATAATTTCGAAATGGAAATAAATACAAAAAAAAACATTTAAAATGGTGACTACTCCTGGCAAGAAATTTTTTTAAGTATTTGCATATATTTATTGTAATTTTTAAGATTGTTGATTATTATTTGGATTAGAAACTTTATTGAAATATATATTTTTTAAATCTAATTCAAACAATTATACTTAGTTATGAAGTCTTATTTTTGTTTTTTTTTTAATTTGTAATGTTTCTTAGACATATTTCGTTCAATTTAGAAAATATGAGAACATTTTTGGGAAAATATGTCCACATGGAAGTAAATCAGGGAAAGAAATAATTGAGTAGGTGTAGTCTTAGATTATATAAAAATGGAAATGCGCAGCCTTCCCTGTTCCATTTTCCTCTACATTCAAGTAATCCCCCAATCACATTGTGGATTTAACTTTTTCTTTAATTACACAAAGTTAATTTTAAAAAAATTTAATATTACGTTTCAAGAGTTTTATTTTAATATGCTCTTTGTAGTTTCTTTCACTGTAAGACCAAGCAAAATATGTACATCCTTTGCGCTGTTTAACATTAATGTCTATTTATAATGTAAGTACACTAACAAATACCTATTTTAAGTTAGCCATAAATTTAATCCATAATTTTCAAGGGGTTCAAATACATCAAGAAAACTGATGGAAAATCTTACAAAACTTACCAAACACATAAAGAAATCAAGTGTTTGAAAAGCTTGTTAGCTATCTTTTATTAGAAAAAACTCTTCATCAGTTGAAAGTATATACATTAAATGTACTATATTTGTGAAAATCAAAGTCTGAATTTTCTTAAATTCTAAAAATAATTCTTATGGAGTATTTTCTGGATCTTGTAGTACGTTGTTCAAATACAAATGGGTTATTGTTATCAACTAATAAAACAATATTATTTTGGCACAAGCAATTTACTTTGAGATATATAAATTATGGGTATCCAATACAGCGATATATTTCTTTTTTTTGTCTGCTGTATGACTTCCTAGGTGTACTTCTTCATTGTAACGCTGTTTAGTATTGATTTTTCAAAAACAAGTAGGTAAAGTAAACCAATAGTAGATTTCGGTTATTTTTATCTAATAAAAACCATAAAAAATAGTAAAAATATAGTGTTTTAGATTATTACATTTCTTATTTATTTCTTTGTACATCAAAAACTATATCCCACCAAAAAAAACTACAAATTTCATTTGTAACATTACTTAATGGTTACTGTGTAAACACGTTCTAATCGAATTTTATTTATATATACAAGGTGCCAAAAGTATAGGGGAATGGAACCAGAATAACCATATATACTATTTGTTGATGGTTTCAAAGTTATTTTATATTTTCCATTTTTACCTAAACTGTTTAATGTCTCAAAAAAAAGCTGGATAAAAAATTCTATGTTATTTAACTAATCTTTTTCTTTGTGTACACTTAAAAATGTTACACGCTTCCAATAAAAGTATTAACACTTATGAAATAAAATGTTTTATTTTCCAAAGACTTTACTGTTCTATCATATTCAAAAATTGTACCTATTTTATAGATTCTAACAAGATATTTACAAATAACACTAGTATTAATTTTGTTTTAAATAAATTTATTTTATAAAGAAAATAGTTTTTGTTAAAAAAAATTGGTTTTATTAAATTATTATTATTAGAA
Source organism: Hermaeophaga mercurialis (assembly GCA_951812935.1). Classification (NCBI taxonomy): domain Eukaryota; kingdom Metazoa; phylum Arthropoda; class Insecta; order Coleoptera; family Chrysomelidae; genus Hermaeophaga; species Hermaeophaga mercurialis. Next base: position 8,030,918 of record OX638363.1, on the reverse strand, counting down.
AAGTTAGTGTATTTGTGTAAGTTCTCATGTATATTTATTAATTTCCATTAATAAATCTACTCCAAGTGCACTCAAAATAGTAAAATTTTGTAACAACAAAATAAAATAAGACGGTTTAAATGTAAGCTTATTTGTGAAGAAATAATACAAGATCACTGTTACTCTATGTAAAAATATACACACTAAAAGTTTTACTCATTTCAAAACCTTGCATATAAATGTCAGAATGTATTGATGGTATTATTTAAATAATTTTCGATTTGGCAATGCCTTGCTCAAAGCTTTTATAGGTAATTCACCTAATCCGATTAATAAAAAAAAGATATTGCTAAATTAAAATAGTAATTAATGACTAGGCAACTTCTATGGTTCTATTTTATCTTGGCAAACAACACAGAATGAAAACGAAGATGATTAGTAAAACAATATTCTTTTTTTAGTGGTTATTTCTTTTCATTGTTATATTTTGTTAACTTTCTAGAAATTTGTATTAAATCTATGTAATAAATTCGAAGAAATAAAGTGTAATTAATAAACTATGTTCATTATTTTTATTATTCATTAAATCATTACTTTTTAATGTCCGTTTACTGAAAAACAAGTGTTTAGAATTGAAACAGCACATTTTCACTTTTAAGCTACAATTTTCTTTAATGAGACAATTTGTGAACATATTGGTACTTGTATATTATTTTTTGAGCTAATATGTAATTTCTTAAAATAAGAATAAAAAGTAGTGGAGACAGTAGAATCAGTTTTTATCCTCTAACCTAAAATATGGGGTTTTGGATATGAATGGTTTCAATTCTAATCAATTCAATTATAATTAAACCATTTCTAGCAGTTGTATGTTGAGGAATAGAGTTTTAAGGAATAATAAAACGCTAACTATGAAGAAGTATTTACATAATTTTAAACTTAAAACTAGAACAATTACAATTTAAAAATATTACATTCTTAACCATTCTCTGTGTACTGTGTGACCTGCCAGATCTACTGCCGGTTCTTTTTGATTTTTCGTTTTCTCGAAATTTTCGCTGGGCTTGATTTTGCTACTATCTCTTGAGCGACACCTGTAAGGTTATTCCATTAATATGTAATAATAGCAAATTAATATATTTTCACGAATAAAAAAAAATGGACTTACCTACTAACTGACTGAAATTATAGTGACATTTCGTAAAATCTCACTATCAAGAACCGTTTTTAACACCTTTTTTCACGTTCTGTGTTTAACTGCAAACATATTTTGTAGAGATTGGGGTACGTTGTTTACCAACTATCAAGAGAAAGGCATTGTTGCCAACAAAATTATTATGTCCCTAGCAAAGGGAAGGAGGCCAATAGACAAACTATACAGGGTGAGTCACCGTAGGCGCGACGGTCCATACTGCAAACAAGAGAATTTATATTTTTGAAGAAGATAGTTTTAGTAAAGCTTAAAATGAAATTACAACGGGATAGCTTTGTCACACATTGCGTATAATACTAGTAAGTATATTAGCGGAAGTATTACAGATTAATAGTGGAAACTAACCAGATGTTCATTATAAAGCAAATTATAGAAAAGTTTTTTGAAAATTCACTTTCTACCCTAGAGAAAAGTTTAGAGATAAAAGTAAACTTATAAACGTGAAAAAACCCTATTTGGGACACAATATTAAGATAACATATAAATAAATGGAAAATTATATAAAAACTGTACTAAAGGAACAATATACAGGGTATCCATTTGTATAGCTTTCAGTCAAAAAAAGAACGGTTTATCTGTTTTCAAGTTATCCTTGTTACCGACTTGAAAATGATGGTTTTAAGATAATCGTATTTAAAATTTTAGAACAATTTTTATGTATTGTAAAACTACAATTATTCAACGTACACATTGTCAATTCCTGGGCCATAGGAAGACCAATTCTCTATTTAGGACAATTTTTTGATCTATTCAACTTGATGCATGCTCAACAACAAAAAAACCACTCTTCTATGTGCGCGCCGTTTCAAAAAGGGGAGCCTCAGGCCTCTACATTAGTGGACAAAACCTGTTGTAACTTCTCTACTTATTCTAGTTTTAAAAAAAGTTCTAACTGTCGAAAAATGCAAAAAAATAAAAATCAATTTTTTGAAACAGATAAGATGTGTGTGGCCCCTTAATTAACACTATTCCATATACACTTCAAATAGTAAGATTTTATAATAAGACAATTTACAACCACATTAAGTCTGTTTAAATTAGAAATAAACATCAAAACGCTAACTATAAAGAAGCATTTCTACAATTTAAATTTTAAAACTTAAAACAAGAACAATTAAAAATTTAGACAGAACATTCCTTTAAAATGTAATAATAGCAAATTATTGTATTTTCAGGAATAATTGAAATTGTATTGTTTTTTAAATCTCTTTCATGTTCTGTATATTTATACACAAATCAAGTTTTTTGTAGATAGTATCAAAGAAGTGCATAGTTTCCAACAAAATTATTTCCTCGGCGTATTTTTCTAAATAAATGGAAAATAAGTTAGGTGACACCCACCTTTAAGCATGGTGATCATACCAACGTCCAATTGTAGAGCAATATCTAAAATATCTATTATTCCCAAACTCTTTGAACAAATTGTCATGGCTAAAATAACTCCACTATTAAAAAACATAATTCAAGAACAACATGGATTTATGAAAGATAGATCAACGGTAACCAACCTTTTGGTCTATGAGCAAATTATATTGGATGTCATGGAAATTGGTTTTCAACTTAACTTGGCATACACAGACTTTTCTAAGGTAAAAATCCAAAAATTCTTATCAAAAAGCTTCAGAAATTGGGAATAAGAGGACCATTCATTAAATGATTGCAGAATTACCTTGAAGATCGTTATCAACAAGTAAAAAATAACGAATTATTTTTGTCTGATAAATTTAAAGTGCTATCTGGGGTACCACAGGGGGTCATATTTCACCACTTTTATTTACGTGGTTCATAAATGATCTTCAGAAACATTTAAAATAGACTTATGTGCTTGCTAGGTTTTGTTTTAAGGACTATAACAGATTTTTCTAACTTAAATGTTCTTTCTGTTTGGTGTCCACGTTATCATGTGTACATAGATATATTGGAAAAGGTGCAGAGGAATTTCATTAGATTCATAGCTTTTAAATTGAGCATACCATTCGAGCGTATAAATTATACTTACTTATAAATCTTGTTGAATTTGAATACACTGGAACATAGAAGAGAAAAAGGCGATTTAGTAATGGTTATTATAATTGTAAATGATTGATGCCCCGCAATTATTAGAATCAATTAATTTTCATGTTCCAAGTAGAACTACAAGAAATACTCAAATCTTGTACACAAATTATTACCGATCAAATTCTTGGTTTCTGTCCATTATCAAGATTTTGTTTAACGTGTCCTTAGCAAGGTTTAAAGGTAGGGTCTCAGAAACAAATATGTGACTATAATGTGATAAATATCTTACATTTTTTTTATGTAATTTATTAACTGTTTCTATCATAAGCTCCTAAATAATATTTCTTTAACATAGTTATTAATATTATTTCCTAGTTATGTGCAATATGTATTGCTATATCTGTAAAATGGTTTAATTACGTAAATATGTTAATATTATTATGATTATGACTATTATTATTATTATTATTAATATTTAATTATATGTGTCAATACAAAAAGAAAAGAACTAGAGAAAAACCTAGAAATGTTGAAAACAACACTCATGCAAAAAAATCTAAAAATTAATCTTGAAAAAATAAAAGTAATGGTGAATAAATAAAACACAAGAAACAATAACTATAAACAGCAAAAAAGTAGAGCAGACCAACAACTATCAATATATATCAATATAGAAAACATTGGAAAAAATGAGGCATAAATAAATTAGCGAATAGAAAATGTAACAAACCTAAATTTTGTATTGAATCATACATTGTTAAAGAAAAAAGAAATAACGAAGAAAACAAAATTAACTATTTATAAAACAATATTTAAATCAATACTAATTTATGCGAGCGAAAGGCACCTAGAGAAAAGTAAGATGCAAGCTATAGAAATGAAATATCTCGCATAACAAGAAGAGACAGAATAAGTAATAAAGTAGTACGGCAAGAATTAAATGTATTATTTAGTTAACATGCAGGAATTATTCGTAGAATTATTTAAACGATACGAAAATTCATATAAATGTACGTATTTATTTAATAATCTGTCATCACAGGAAAAAATAACTGCACTGTTGTATGATTAAGAGTTGTAGTCTTAATTAATCACAGTAAACATTTTCCTATAATTCTGGTTATTTTTGCACCGCTTCTTTGAAACGAGTATTTTGACAATTTTGAAATACGCCCTGATGATTACTTGTGAAAAAACTTATATGCGTTAACTGTTTAGGGATTAGGGATGAACTAATTATGAAAAAATACGTTAGCGAATTAGACATTTATAAAAACTCATTCACTAATTACATAAAAAATATTTTTTTCGCATATATTTAACACTGTGCATGTTTTGTGCAATGCAATTGTGACCAGATTCATCTGATTCATTTCTGTTGAAACAACAGTTTTTAAATATGATAAAAATTGAATTTTGAAGTTATACTCTTAATTCATCCAAGTTAGTTTTGTTACCTATTGGAGAAATATTTTTCTTTTTATTTATATATGTTAATGTAATATTTTCGGAAATCCTTTTTAAAAAGCAAGTGCTGATCTTTATGATTTTCATAACAGTAATAAGGAATTTAGTGTATTTTCAACAAATAAAGAAATTTTGTTTAGAAATGATTTTTAGAGTGTAAAAAAAGATTTTTGAATTTTCACAAATCTGCGGTATTTAGTTGGCAAAACAATCCCTTCTAATCAGTTTCTTTATATCTACTGCATCCCACACTATTAAATAATATTGACTGGAGGTACTTGATTTTCTTATTTGTTTGTTAAATCATGAGTTGTTCTATCAATTTTTTTATATTTTATAACTTTTTTGTCGATTTTGGTAAGAAAAATGGGTGATTTAGGAAAATTAAGAATGAAATTTGTGGCTAATTTAACATACTAAAATACTAACAATTATATTATTTTTAGTAAAACGAATATATGAATTTTACTTGAGTAGAGGGTTATTCACTGGAAATGCTAGTTGCACTACCAAGAGAATCATTGATTTATAATTTTAGACACATAAGTAGTAAAAAATTAAAAAAGTAACAGACCTTTCCATGCCATTCATCTTGAAGCTGTTTGTATTCTGTAGTGGACAAAGTACTCCCTGTATTAAAATTACTGTGTTCTTTTATAGAATCCAATTCAGAAGTTAAAGCAGCTATGGTGCAGTCTTTTAAAGCGATAATTTCTTCAAAATCTTTAATCCTTTTACTCAGTTCATCATTAGAAGGCAGTCCAAAGTTTGTAGCATACAAATTCTTTTCTTCTAAACTAAATTCAGTGTCGGGTCTTCCATTATTCAAGCTTGCATCAGTGCTGTGCTTCAAGTTCAATAAACTTTTATCATCTAAGTCTAAATTAGCGAAAATATTGAAACTTTCCTCTTTTGAGCTCACTGTTAAGTCTTTATCACGGTCAGGTTGAAATATATCTTCTAAAATGTTCCTTACATAGCTGTCTTCTAGATTTTTCAGGTAGTTTAAACTAATAATACTATTTTCACTGTGAATACTGCAGTCTAAAACACACGGTGTTTCGTTATAAATGGGATCTACTCCATCCTGTTCTAAATTCTGGTCATTTAAAACCTCAATTTCTTGAAAAGATCGGTCATTTTCAAAGCTGCCACTGTTTGTAGATAAATGTTCAGATATTTCTTCCGTTTTGTCATTCTTATTGTCATCAGGCATAGGAAGGCTTAAAGACATTGATAATGATAAAGAATCAACTTCAGGTTGATCGTTCTTCAAGGGAGACTTCTGGGGAAAAATGTTAAATATAGATTGTATTTTTATTCTGACAAAGATATTGGTCTAAAATTAAACTAACCTCCAGAGTAACTTTTTCACCGTTTCCATCCATGTTATAAATTACCATGAACAATTAATAAACTTTTATTAATAATTATGAAAACGTTACTAAAATCATTTCACAACTTTTTAATTCAATACAAATCCAAATTACGTTACCAAAAATATATAATGCGGTTTTTCTGTTTAGAATCGCGCGCATGTCAATGTCATTAATTGACTGTCAAAAGTAAATGTGGCTAAGTTAGGGGTACCGGAAATTTAAAGAATATTTATATGAATTACATTGACTTAAATTTCAATTGTAGATAAAACTGTTTCTATTAAAAAAATAATTAACTTTTTTAATGTTGTTATTTAATAAAAGTATCAGGTTTAGTTTATAGTTTTATCAATTTAAATAAGCATCGGGTAGCGGCAAGTTATTCACTAATATTCCCGTTGATTTACGAGTGAAAGGTAAACAATTTATTATTACTTGAAAAATGTAAAAAAAAACGCTTGTAACTATGTTATTCTTGCTGATTTTGTTAACACTATATCCCGTACGCTTTTATGCCCTTGAACTGTGTAATCAATATGAAAATATTTACTGCGGTCAGGTAAAAAAAGTGCACTTCCATATTTGTGACCTATTTGAAGAATACATATTTTAGGAAAATCCTGATAAAAATAATACTTGCCAATTAATACCAAGTAATTCTTCATTAATTTGCAAAAATTTAGACCCTACTGGAGGCGAAAAATTGAAACTTGGAGACGTTTTTCTACATTTAAAATCAGAACAACTATTTACAAAGTTATACTTTGGATTTAACTTAGTACCACATTGGAAAAGTACGTAGAATAGAAAGTTTTTATATAAATTTATTAATTAATTTTTAGGAGCTATAGTGAAAATTTCGGATTATAAGGATCATAGATCATGCCAAACTTTAACTGTTACCAGGACCGATTACTTATTAGATAATTTGGACTATGGTTGCCGTTTACATAATAATATTGATCCAAAAACAGCATTTTTACTAGAAGCATATTCCGAAAATAACAGACAATTCGCACATAAGAAGATTTTGTTTAATTTACCCAGTACTTCATCTAGTGAGTTCTTAAATAACAAATTTCAATACTTCCAGTTGATTTTAACATGTGCCTAAAAACAATATTCATATAAAAATAAGTTGAAAAATTCCTAGTCAAAGCAATATTTTTATTGAAGTTTAAAAGAACTTCATTATTCCTTCAAGGAATATATTTTATTGTTAATTAGATCTACTTTCTTTTACAAATGTGAAGGACCATGTACTTTTTTACTGAAAATAGCGTTATTACATGTTTTCTAAAACTTCGTCAAATAATAGTAATAATATGTCACCTGTGTTATTTTAACTATAAATTTAATCCGTATTTATTCTTTTTTTGTTTAATTTTTCTTACTGAAATTGGCAAAAGGATTAAAATTAAAGAAATCTGATAGAAAAACTATAATTTAACAAATTGAAAAAATCGAGTATTTGCATCCTACATTATTTACATGACCTTAGGTTCAAAAAAATCTTTTGAAAGGTTTATTTACCATTTTTCAACAAAAAAATTTCTTCGCCGAAAGAAATCTAATTTTTCTAAGAGATTTGTGAAAATTACTACGGAGTTTTATTTTTTAAAGCCAAAAAAGAATCTTTAAAGAATATATTTCATCTACCTTGTAGTATGTCGTTTAGACATACATGACTTGTTTATGAAAGGGGTGTTTGCAATTTATCATTAAAAAATGTAATCACAAGTGAAAAGAACTAATTTTTCCACTAAATTTTTGAAATTTACTATTTGTTTAAACTGAAGGACATTATCTTTTTTAAAGCCAAAAAATAATTTGTAAAAAGTATTTCATTGTTCTTGAGGTATATCGTTTGGACACAAATTATTTATGGAAAGAGTGTTTGCCATTTTACATCAAAAAATTTAATCGCTAATTAAAAGAACTATTTTTTCCACAAAATTTGTAAAAACTAAAAACAGATTTTTGTAACTCTATAAATAATTTCTAAAAATAGTATTTTGTGGGTCTTGTAGTCGTTCAGACGCAAATTGTTTATGAAAGTGGTGTTTGTCATATTTTATAAAAAAAAAATCGTCTCATTTAAAAGAACTTATCTTTCTACAACCTTAAGAAAATAAAAAAGACGTTATGGTCTTTACCGCCGAAAAAGAATTTTTAAAAAGAGAGATTTTTTGTTAAAAAATTTAATCGCCGGTGGAAAAAGAACTACTTTGGAAATTATTTCTAGAAAAAGAGTCTGACACAAATTGTTTATGAAAAAGGTGTAGAGAAAACTAAAAAAACAATTGTTTACTTGTAAAATATGTAATTTGTTAAAAGAGTATTTCGTTGATCTTGTAGTATCTCGTTCACACACAGATAGTTTAGGAAAGGGGTATTTCTCATTTTTAATAAAAAAAACTTCTTCGCCAGTTGAAAGAAAACTAATTTTTCCACAACATTTGTGAAAACCAAAAGGACATTATCTTTTTTAAAGCCAAAAAAGAATTTTTAAAGAAAATAATTTTTAAAGAGTTTTTAAGCTATGAAAATAATTTCTAAATATTCTTACATTAACTATGTAGGTAGGGCAAAAATTTGACCAACACTTTAGGGCTAATAGTCTCACCATTCATACTGAAGCAATTGTTTTATTGGTTTAAAATATTATGCTCTTTTTATAGAAATTATTTTCTGAATTAAAAAAAATAACATCCTTTTAGTTTTCATAAATGTGAAAAATTTAGTTTTCTTTCAAGTAGTGAAATGATAAAAAAATGGCAAACAACGCTTTTCAACAAAATTTATATCTAATACAGCGCGCTTTCATAAATAACGGTGGATCCGCACACATTTATTCTTTTCTTTCGTTTGTTAAATGATATAAATTTTTCTATCAGTTTTGTTCAAGAAAATCAATCCAAAGTTTTTCCGTTGCAGGATAATTAGGAAATGCAGTACAAAACCATTGTCATCCGACACTTATCAGTAATAACATTGTTATAATATCAAAACAATATACAGGGTGATTGATAACTATTGGGACATAGGCTAAGGGCATGTTATTTGGACTAAAATATGGCATTAGGACCAAATATACCTTGATAAAAGATTGCTATTTCAACGGTAAAGCAGATTTAAAAATAATTTTAACATAAAAAAAGCTTAACTTAAATTAAATGGTCTGCATGGCCTTCTCCGACTTCTATACCTTTTCTAATTATTGTAATAAAGGACTTTCGGACGTCAAAAAAAACATTGTTCTGTCCCCTTATATAATTAGCCGCATTTTGTATTTTCTCCAGAATTCGTCTCTAGAATTAATTTCATGAGCATAAACTAAGGAGCTCCGTCCTGCATAAATCCGAATTTCCTTCTTAGATCTGGTAAAAGTCGCTTCATCGGTGAACACAATCTTAATAAAATTTCATTATGCTTTTTGAGAATACGTTGGCGGAACTGTAACCGTCGTGAGAGATCTCTTGGAAGCAAATTTTGAACAGGAGTGATGTGATAAGGGTGGAACTTTGCTTTTTTTAGAATTCTAATAATAGAGGACTGACTTACTCCTGTTGTTGCTACTAGTTGACGTGAACTTACTTCAGGATTTTCATCTACCCTAACCAAAATTTCATCTTCTTCATTAGGTGTGATTTGTTTAGGACGACCACCCAGATTTTTACTATGAAATGACCTGGTTTCATCCAAACGACGAAATAAATTTTCCTTCTGTCTGGATATAACAAATTCATACCTTCTGGCTGCAATGCGACCGCAAAAATTTTCTTGTGCGTATACATAAACCATATCCCGCATTTCTTCATTAGTAAAATCATTGCGACGAAGCATTTCAATCAAAAAGCTTTAAAAAATGCAACAATAGACTATAATCTCACAGCAAAAATAATTCACTGATAAGAAATTACATTTACCAGAAACAATTATTTGATAGTCCCAAGCACACTTTTCATAAATGAAATAATATTTGAAATCCCCTTTTGTGACTCTGAACTGTTCAATTGCGTTTTTCTCGAAAACCGGTGAAATTATCCTGTTTAAATAAAAGTAGCAATATTACGTAGATACAATTTTTACATCATATTTTCTAATCAAAATCACTAAAAAGTTTCGTCAAAAAAAGCTACCACTTAATTTCATCATCAGGAATCAATCACGTGGCGACCCCTGTAACAAAATGTGAAATAATACATAAAATAATATTCCTTGTCCAAAGCTATAGCTCTGTGCCGATATCGATAATAACGATAATAATTGATAAATATAATGTGTCATTGTCAGAAAAAAACCAAAAAAAAATGTCAACTTTAACGCCCTATATCTTATTCCACAGCAATATTTAATAAGGTATATTTGGTCCTATCGTCATATTTTGGTCCAAATAACCTGCCCTTAGACTACGTCCCAATAGTTATGAATCATCCTGTATATCCCATAAGAATTATACACGGTAATTCAAAAAAAAGTTTTTCTTATTTAAGACTTCATGTGACTTCAAGTTTGGTTTTTGGTTAAAGACTTATATATTCATATTATATAATTTTGTGTAAAAACTAATGATCAAAAACAAGTTTGTTTTCATCACACTTTATATAAAAAGTGAGTTGGTTAAAGTTTAATGTTTGTATAAAATAAAAATGAACTTTTTTTATGCTGACATCGAATCCATTTTTTTCTTACTAATATATCTCTTTTTATGTCTTACTGATAGCTGTGTACAGTTTTTTATATTTGTCCAAATACTGTCTTATGTCATTTGGGTTGTGCTTTTTTTGAGAGTAGTTATTTTTCATTTTCTATATTCATTTCTTTTTTACAAAGAAGCGGTCACTTCTTTGCTTAAAAAGCAGATTATTTTTGTGTTTCTCTTCACGCTTGTTAAACATAATGCTTATTAAAGTGTTTGTGTTTTATAGTATTAGATAATAATGGTATGGGTAAAAAACTGCCTGGATGAAGTATACATGTTTTTTCTAAACACTTTATTCCTATTTTTTAGGACATGTGTCTCTCACTTCTCCAAGATATATTTTTTCCTACATAGACTTCACAAATCCAGCTAAAATAATTTTAAAAATCCAACCACTGGAGGCGAAGTTTATGGTTACACACTATAAAATAGAAGTATTTCGTGAAAAAGAACATCATGCTGTCATGTTAGATGTGCGATTGATTTATGCAAAAGATATAGAGACTCCATTGAGTTTTGAATATGTTACTTACAGCGAAGAAGGGTATTACTATTTTGCTGTTTCTGAATTAAGCCAGCATTGTCTTGAAGATATGTGTTACAAGACTTTAACTCCTAAAGTTCACATCAGTAAGATACAGTTATTACAAATTTTTTCAGTGCTTATAGTATGTTTATTTACAAACGATCGACTGCTACGGTTTTCTTTGCTAGATTTTGATACCGAACATTTCTAACTTTCAAAGGTGACAAGTGATATTTGATATTTTAAGTGGGAAAATATAGAACTGATTTATTACAAAAACAAATCTTAAATATAACTTGTCTACAAAAATTTGACTTTTTCACCATTTTCTCTTTTAATTTTTATCCTAGTCATTTGTAATTTTCCATTTTTTACTTTTTTTATTTGTTGATTTTTATTACTTGATTCCGTTTTTAAATAAATACGTTTTTATTATTTTTAGCTAGGAAAGGAAGGCCTCTTGTAATAGGAATTGTTGGTGCTAGTTTTTTAATTCCATTTGTTCTGTTTTCGTTTTATTGGTGGAATCACAAGTACAGAAATCAAGGTATATCTTTAATAATAATAAGCGATAACAGTTTGGTTATTTTGTGCATTAATTCCTTATTTCTTCCATATTCTTATCCATTCCTTCAAATATGGTACTACCTTTTGATTTCTTATTTTACTCTTTATTTGTCTTCCTATCAACATTGCCTTTTTAAATGTCATATCTTATTTCCCACCTTCCTTGCCTACGCACCTTTCTTAACCCAGATTTTTCCTTCCGGTAACTTCAACCAATGTATATTGTATAATGCATTATTTTCTAGGTATGTTTATATCTGATCCTATTCAGAAGGTTTTAGTATTATTCAAACCGTCTTTTGAAAAGCACAACGATGTAGTTATGGCTCTAATAGACTCTATAGAGAATCTATCTAATCCACCTGTTTTAGTAGACTGTATAAACCTTTCAAAAGTTAAAGAAAAAACTGTAGAAAAATTTTGCATTGACAACTTAATCCTAGCGACGCACATTGTCTATATAAATTCACCATTTTCTGATGATGAACCAAGCGGTTTGGATTACATGACATTTAACTTCTTAAAAGAAGAGACTAAGAAAATAACAACTGACAGAAAGTTGATGGTGGTGCGCTTACCTTACACCAAAATTGACACGCCGTCAATTCTATCGAGAGCGCTACATTTTGAACTTGTCAAAGATTTCCAAGACTTTATAAAGTATTTCTCAGATTTAAAACCCCGCACTGATTACACTAAGAGTAATTTTTATGTTGAGTTGTCCCAAAAGATTGAGGCGGCGAGACTTGAGGGAGACCGTTGTAATATTGTTCCTGAAATTGTTGTTACTGAAGAATCTGAAAATGCCAACGAAGTTGACGGGCTGATTGAGTAATAGGGATCAAAAAGTATTGTTAAGACTGATTGTACGTTAAGGTTTTTTTGACTTTTTAAATCGATATGTTTTTGCAATTGTAAAATTAGTAAATATAATTAAAACAACAAATTTAGTTTTATTTACAAAAATCCTAGGCTGAAGGGATTCTAAATTTGAACATTTATTTTGAAAGTAAAATTAAATCTATATCCCTTTTTTCTTTTATGGGTAAATCTCCACAAAATAATGCACCTTTCTTCCTGAGGAAATAGTAGGAGCGGGGTGATCGACTAAGTTATACAAAAGTGTCGGAACTAGAAAAAGTCAATTTATTACCATTACACTAAACCAATACATAAAATTCATAAAAATAACTATATGAACAGAAACAAAATTAATAGTAAACAAAAACGGAAGTAATGTATTGTGCATAGTTTAAAAATTGGCAATTTGGTGTATGTATATTTTGGTGCTTTTTATAATGGAATTAGCTGAAAAATCGCCACTTCTATCAATACCGATTGTATGGCGATTTATGTCCATCTGGCATCAAACAAGGAAATAGCCTCAGCCGATGCCTTTTCAACGTAATAATGTATCAAATAATTGAAAGTGTAAATGAAGTCAATGCAGGATACAAAATGAACAATCGTTGCCTGAGAATCAATCCTCTGCTTTACAGATGACGCTATTATTGTAGCCGAAAATGAAGACAACCTGCAGCGCCTTTTCTACTAATTTAACTTGGCGGCACAGAAACTTAACTCGCAAATCTCATGCGAGAAAACACAAATCATGGTAATATCCAAAAATCCAGTACGCTGCAAGTTGGTAGTAAATGAGTGCATTATAGACCAGGTAATGAATTTCAATTATCTAGGTGTGGAAACGTCGAGTAGCAGAATCACAATAAATGGAGGATATGCAGGTGAAGAAAGCAGCTAGAATATCAGGGTATTAACGGTACATTTTATGGAAAACTAAAAATATGAGCACAGAAAGTAAGGCTCGAATTTATAAGACCTGCATCAAGCCCATACTAACCTATGCCGCGGAAACAAGTGCAGAAACAAAAAGGAAAATGAGATCGACAGATGAAGATATTTTACGAACAGTAAAGGGGACCACACTTCACGATAGAATACGCAACATAGATAGAATTAGGAGTAAAAGATGTAGTTAGATGGGTAAGAGCAAGGTGCCGTCATTGGAAAGATCACTTAGAACGCATGGATCCCGAACGAGTTGCTAAGTGGGCCAAAACACAGAAACCAGACACAAGACGCCCAGTTGGTAAGCAGCCAAAACGTTGGTATGACACCTGGACATCAACTTCGTAGGAGGACAGATGACAGACCTGGCAGGACCTCGTCCTATTACAAGAAGAAGGTGATAAGGTAAGAAGGTGTTGGTGCAATGCCTGAGAGACTTGAACCACTTTACTTAACTGAAATACTACATTTTCAGGATGATTGAAACCTGTGTTAGCGAAACGCACGTCGATTGCCGTATATTAGTTTGGTTAATTGGTTCAAGATTCTCAGGTAGTTACTACATATCAAAGATTCAAGTTTTCAAGCTAATTGACGCAATGTTTTATTTCTTTTAGATTCTACGAATTCTATATGACAAAAATATCTTTAGAAAAATAGAGAAAACCAAAAAGGGGAATCCGAGCAGAGGTAAAGAAATGAGATAAAAAAATAATTCTGGGATGCTTGAAGCAAAAAAGAAGAAGATGAGACAAAGGAGAGAGAATAAATATAATTAATCATTTTTTAACAAAATGTAGTAAAATAATCAAAAGATTTACCGTTTTATTGTATATATAACTCCACGGGCAACTCCAATATGTTCCAAAAATGAAAATGAGCAGAATAAATTAAATATTACTGGGAAAGCTAAAGTTGGAAAAAGCCTTTTTCGGAGAAGAATATTTGTAACCATCATCTTTTTTAAATTTATACTTGAGTTAAATCATATTTATATTAACTCCATGGAATTAATATTTTAGAGAGTCTTGTTTAGTTTTTTATTTTTAATATTACCAGTTCTCATTATAAAAAAAGCGTAATGTGGCTAAGTTAAATGTGTTTCAGAGAACAGAGATTTTCATGAATACAAAAATAAATGCATGGAATGTGGAACAACTCTGTTGGGTATCACAATTCCATGAAGTTTTAAAAATTAGCCGTTAAATATTTTAACCTTATGCCATAAGTACTTTGCTTACTAAATCCTTGGCAAAAACATTTTGAGACATGGACCTCTTTGTGAATAGTCCCTGTTTCTCTTATCCTATTTTTAGGTTGTGAAAATCTGTTGAACTATAATCTTTATTCAATTTAAATGTACCTATTCTCAACTAGTTTTAATTGATTTGAATTCATGAAAAGTTATGTGAACTTTAAAAAATGTATATAAAAAAAACAAATTAATGAATTTTGCAAATTTATTACAAATAATTTAAAACAAAATTAATAGTAAATCAAATGGCAGCAAAATTTTATTTAACGTAAAAAATACGAACTTAAGATAAAAAATAACAAATTGTAATTATACTATCCCCTAAAATATAAATATATAAATCTCTTTAATATAATAAAGTTTTTTAATTATAACTAAAAAATGGTAACTACAAATAAAATAATTTTGTTGGTAACAATAAATTGATAAAAAAGGCCTAATTATATATACTGTCTTTTATAGTTCATAGTTCGCCAATTTAACAGTTATATGCGTCAAATATGTCACACTATCTCAGTTATCAAAGTTTGACTACGATTTTGGTAGGATTTGGTTTGACAATTTTGACACAAATATTAAATTTATAATTATTCATATTTTTAGGCCGTTTTTACATAAAACTTTATCTTCTAATTTGATCAGTCATGCTGACAATTATTTACTTAACATAATATTGCAAAAAACTAATACTATAAGTAGGTAGGTATGAATATCTCAGTAGTATATTATAGTCTATTGAGAACACACATTTAAAAATCACATACTAGAGCATATTTATTTTGGAAATGACAAATAAAGCAATGTGAATGAAATATTTAAAAAAATTCACATAGGGAAAAGCAGCTGAAAATAAAAATGATCTCTGACGCTTTCAACAAAGTAGTTCCAATGTACTTTTAACACCTATCATTCTAGAATAACGTTTATAATATAATAATTTGATAATATAAAAATCTTTCCGGCAAGTAATATTAAGTGTAAAAATAAAAACACATTTTGGTTCAATTTTTAATTTTTTTTTTAAAATGGAAAAAGCACTTTACTTATTATTGTATTAAAAATATTTTGGTTTATGGTGTGCATCTGCAGACACAGCAGGAAGGAAATAGAAACCAGTCCATGAAAATCCCCTTGCAGTCGTTATCTGGATCATAGGCAAGAAGTCTGTGCCATTTGTATTTCTGCTCACAGCCGCAGTCATTTGTACACC
Source organism: Hermaeophaga mercurialis (assembly GCA_951812935.1). Taxonomy (NCBI): domain Eukaryota; kingdom Metazoa; phylum Arthropoda; class Insecta; order Coleoptera; family Chrysomelidae; genus Hermaeophaga; species Hermaeophaga mercurialis. The sequence goes on along the minus strand of OX638363.1, from coordinate 8,014,810 downwards.
TTTTCGTCGAAGATCTCCTAGAATATAAAAAAACATTCCATGAAGTTATCATATCCACCTAAATGACAATTGACATTACTTACGCGCATACTTCTTGGTGTATAGCCTGCTCGAAATGCTGAGTATTTACTATGGCACGTATTTTTCCTGCTGAGTTCGACGCCCAGTAAGGAGTAACTATCTCTATTTTACTCTCACATGCATCTATCCTAAAATAAATGTGGATATATGTAAAATAAGAGTCTAAACCTATTTGTCATTTGCATTCCTCAAGTTTACTAGGCGTATCAAATTTCTGTTGATTTATGGGTGGTGTAGACACCACAAATGCCCCTTAAGAGCCAACGATACCGCATGAAATCGAAAATTCCAAATATTTCGAAAACGGATTGAGATAATGAGATGATTCAAAAACTGAGAGATGCAGATTTTTATAAGAAAGGGAGGGACGTATCTTTCTTTTAAATATATTTAAGTTCCGGAGATAATGACAAAAAACTATCAAAATAAAAAAAAGGAATACGTCCACGCTGTATGCAGATTTTTTAAATTTAAAGTTTTTGTTATTTCAACCGCTTACGAGTCAAACGAAATTTCAAATACTGGAAAAAATTAGTCAGTAGTATACGCATATACACTAGAAATATACAAATCTCTAATTTGGCAACAGTGGTGATAGATTTTGACAGGTTACGCTTTCACGTTTGACATTGACTGCGGCCTCGTTTTCGGGAAAATTTGAATGACTCTTTGTACAGTACCGTTTGCGGAAAGTAAACGACTAGAGTCAAACTTATATAAGTAATCATGGAGCATACTTGTACCGAAAATGATAAAAGTCACAATAGACATTGTCGTATACACGAATGAGTTCTCGGAAAAATATTTTACTATATACACAATTATTCAAAATTTGTTCAAAAAATATAGATATATTAGCGAATTTAAAAACTTACTACGATTTTTTCGAAAGTTTATACATAAGAGGTTAATTTTTTTCGGTAAAATTTCAAAGGATGAAACTTTGTTTTCATGAAAATGTATGAAACAATTTTAAGACGATATCACTCGTCCTACGCGCTTGTGATTTTGTTACAAAAATTAATTCATGCATTTTCATGAAACCATGTTTTCTCTGTTAACTGAAATTTGACTGGAAAAAGCAAGCAAATATTAGTTGTATCTTTTATATTTTTATTGCCATTAATGTTGTGATTATTGATACATTTGTGGAAACTTTCTCTTTGAAACATTTTCAGTGCACCCCTTCCCATAACCTTAACCCACAACAAACCTATACCCCATCCATTTATATGTGCGCCAAAAAAATTAAATCTATTTTCTATTAGAACCGGGCCTGTGCAGTATTCTAGTGGAAAAGCTATGTTGCCAAAGCAGTTTTGTTGAAATCTTATTCTTTTCTCTCCTTGTTTCATGTAATCAAATTGGAAGAAAGGAGACGTGTTTATAGTTAGAATGTTTGTAGGTCTATATGGAGGCAAATGTTTTTAGTCGGAAAAAATCACGTAATGATGTTGGCTCTTAAAGTTATCTCCCAATCTTTACTACCGTCAAACAATAATTTACAATTGATTCAGATAATTAGACCAAAAAGACTCCCTTTTTTTAATAATAAGTAATTAGTAATAAGAAATTTTTTCTAACCAACTATTTAGAGTTTCGTTACCTTCCACTTTCAGAACTTTGGTTATTCCTGAAGTTTTGCCTGGGACTTCGGCCCTTCGTGAACATCTTCTCAGTAGTTTTGAGAGGATCGGGTCCGGGATCGAAATGCAGGTCCGGCACACCGGGTTTCGTAGATCTTTTCCTCTTAGTTCCAGGACCGGACTTGGCTTCGTAGTCCGGCATGTCAAATTCACCGTACATTCGCTTCATCAGGGCTTTGTTTTCGTCTATAAATAATTCTATACGATCTCTGCAGAATAAAAAAAAAAGCCAGTCTATATTAGTCATAAAATGGAACAAATGGAATATGTAGCGAGTTAATACAGCAATAACTGCTTATCTTTTTGTATATTGTAAAATTGCATATGGTTATTGACAGTTTGGTGATAAAGTGACTTGAATGTAATTTTTGAAAATTAACAATTATATTTATCGCCATGTAATATAAATAGCTGTTAGTATTTGATAGAAAAAAAATGACAATGTTATTACAAATACATGAATCTGTTGGTTGACAATTTACTAATTTACCTGTTGATGTTTGACAGTAAAAAATGTCATCGTGTTATTAAAATCAGGCCAATCTGTTGTGTGAAATTTGAGAGTAATAAAATGACAATATGACAATGAAATGACACCGAGTCTGTTGTTTGACAAATGACAAATATAGCTCTTAGTACTTGATCGGAAAAGAATGAAAATGTGACATTACAATCAATACACCTGTTGATGTTTGAGAGTAAAAAATGACAACGTGATATTAAAAATCAGTTGAATCGGTTTTTCTACAAGAAATGAATATATCTCTTTAAATTTGAGATTAATAAAATGATCATGTGACGTTGCAATGTTTTACAAGTCCAAATATATCTGTTAATATTTGATGGGTAAAAATGATGTAACATTACAGTCATATTATTCTGTTGTTTGACAAGTAACAAATATATTTTTGATATTTTAAAGTAATAAAACGATAATGTGACATTGAAATGATGCATAGTCTACTGTTTGACAAGCTATAAATATAGCTGTTACTATTTCATAGCAAGAAAATGATAATGTAAGCTTACAATCACGTGAATTTGTCTCTTGTCAATTTACGAATACACCTGTTGATATTTAACAGTAAAAAATAACAACGTGATAATAAAATCAGACAAATCTGTTTTTTCACAAGTAACGAATATATTTCTTTTTTGAGAGTAATAAAATGATAATGTGATACTGAAATGACGTCCAGTCGATTGTTTGACAATTTACAAATATACCTGTTGATATTTGACAGTAAAGCTGTTATAACAATCATATTAATATGTTTCTCGAAAAGTAACGAATATATCTCTTGAAATTTAAAAGAAATAAAATGACAATATTACTTTAAAATGACACGAGTCTGATGTTTGACAAATTACATATAAACCCGTTAGTATTTGATAGGCAAAAAATGACATTAGAATCACGTGAATCTGTTACTCGGCAATTTTAGGAATATACTTGTTTCACTACATAAAAAGGGGAATGTGATGATAAATTGACGAGCTTGAAATATACTTACAATGGATATGAATTTCCAGCTGTAGGACAATATAGTTGCTGATTACGTTTAATGCAAGGAACTCCACGGATGTATTCACCCCTTAATTCTAATCCTAAGGCTACTGATAAGGCTGTCCATAAAATCTGAAAAATATATATTTGACAATAAGTAAAGTTGTATATTCTGAATCATTAGTTCTCTCCATTGTATAACTAAACTAATTGTGTCTGTATTCACTATATCGAATCTTGTATATCTCAAAAATACGAACAACAGGCAATTCAAAATCTTGTGTTTCAAAGTTTGATGCATTGTACATAAATATCCCAATGATTCATTAAAAGATTTTATATCTAGCGAGGTACTGAACTCGTTTATTTATAAAAAAAAATGCCAATAAAATGTTGCTAATATTTGAATGAAATGTTTGACTACATAATTAGGTGACTGCCACATAATTAGACGATATTTTTATTCGTTGTCTAACAAATTAAGAATCAACAAGCCCAAGAAGGTGAGTTATGCGTTAAGATCTATTTTTAAATTAATAAATTAATTAACAGAAAAAATATTAATCAATTAGATTTTTCTATCACGATGTCATGATGATCATTTCTAACAATTTTATTATTTTATTACAACATATCTGTTTTATCTTCTCTGTAAATTGTATAATTTATTAAAAATAATCATAATTACTATTGTTAATAACCATTGCAAATATAAAAAAATGTAATGTCAAATTGGCGACTTTTTATTTGCAGGTTTGATAATTTTGACCTGTATGTCAGGCATTTTATTTTTATTCTAAAATTTGTTGCTCAACTCCGGGTATTTATCACAACCAATTTTAGTCTCGGCTTACCCCATTAATTGGTAATTATTTTATGTGTAAATTAAAACAAAAACTTTATTTTATAAGAAGTAGTCATAATTACAAAAATTATAATTTTAAAATCTAATAACAATAATAAAATACATCCCGTCAACTAATCGGCGGTTGTCAATTGGTGGTTTTAACATTTTTTACATGTTTCAGCATTTCATTTTTATTCTTAAATTCATCCATCAAGTCTTGAATAGAATCTGTATCAAGTTTAAGTTTCTATTAACTCGTTTTTGTAGATATAAATCAAATAAAATAAGGTAAACAACTTAGAATTGACACCCTACCAATTATTGACACCTTGTTATGTTTGATAGAAAATTAAGCAAAATCCACTTCAAACAAACACGTGTTCGTGCTAGTCAGACAATTTTAAATGTTTAACAACCCTGCATTTATTTCCAGTGGTTTACCTGACGCCATTTGAGAGCCATTTGTGAGCTGCAAAATTTCTAAGTTTTATTATAATTATAAATTGTTGCTAGAAACAAACAGCAAAGCAAAAGTTAAGCTATAACGTTCTTTAAGTCCAAAAAGTTCTATGTGAATTATTAGTTTGAGAAAATGATACTCTTCCCTATAAGTTACACCCCTGTCAATAATTGGAATGTATGTTGTTTCTTATGTATATTTACATTAGGGATCGCCATGTTATAACAATGTTGCAAATATTCACTTTTTTATTTGTTAACGAAAATCAACCCCCGTTTAATGTGCCCACCCCTCTCTTTTGGCCAGACACTAAACCTTCCACCAAATAGAGAAAGCCGGTCGTTACCAGTGAAACCTGAGAAATTACCATATCAAAATTAATTCAAAACATAATGCCCTTTGTTAGTTACAACTGTCTGTTGCCAGCGTTCTAGCGGCTTATCTAACCCCCTGAAAAGAAGTCCTCTGTTTTGGAGGAAAAGTATTTTTTCACTGCCATTTGGACACCCTCACAATTTATATATTCATTTCCATCAAGAAAATTTTGCAGCGACCTGTACAGATGATAGTCAGATGGTGCAATACCTGGAGAATATGCTGGCGGAAGTAAAGTTTCCCTACCCAACTCATCAAGTTTTTGTGCGGTTTTTCTTGCCACGTGTGGTGTCGTGGTGACGAATTACATCCTTTCTGTTGGCCAAACATGGACGTTTACGTTTAATTTCTTTATTCAAAGCAACAAGTTTCGACAGTTTCATTTTCTTTCAGCAGCTCATAGGGCACTATACCCTTGCGATCCCACCAACAACACAACATAACCTTCTTCTGATGTACGCCAGCTTTGGATGTGAACGATGGTGTCTCCCCTTTGTAAACATATACCCTTTTTCTAACCACGTGTTTATACACTATCGGTTTTTCATCCCCCGTCACCAAGTGGTACAAAACCGGTTCCCTTTTGTGACGAGCAAGATTTGAAGAACATATCGAAATTCTTTCCATTACATTTTTTTCGCTTAATTCGTGTGGCACCCAAGCAATGAGTTTGGACACGAAACCAAACCTTTTAATGTGATTCAAAGCAGCAGTCTGATGAATTCCAAGGTTGAGGCCCACTTCTGTGGAAGTTAACGTGGGATTTGTCCTGATCATACTGCGTGGCACTTCGTCAGTGATATCTGATGGCCTTCCTGATCTGGGTTCACCTTTCAAAGAAAAATTACCCGAACGAAATTTCGCAAACCATTTTTGGCATGTTCGAGCTGTTAGTGCGTCTTCTCCAAACACGTCACATAAGTTTTTTTTTTGCCTCCATCGCGTTAATCCCATTTTGGAACTCCTACAACATATAATGTCTAAAGTGCACTTTTTCTTCACTCGTGTTGACAATTTTACAAGTGTAAAAAAACTGACTAAAATACGAAAAAATGTGTATAAATCATCAATCATATACTAATCTAACTGTTTAAACCGGTTTCAGTCGGATCAGAATTCTTGCTAAGGATCGACAGCGCATAAAAGGCACTTGTTCAAAAACGACAGAACTTTCCCTTATACCTGATTGAGCGTGAAAAGAAATAGAAGATGGAGCAGAAAGAAAAAAGAAAGATGTCAAAAGAACAAAAGTATTTAGATAAAGCTGATCAGGGAAAGAGAAAAAGAGCAAAAAGAGATAAAGTGATGTCCGAGTCAGACAGTTCTGAAGGTAAAGAGTGCATGGGCAGAAGGTGAAAATGTATATTTCATTTTAAATGTCAATAAAGGTTTGGACAAAAAACAACTTGTCAATAACTGGGACTTCCATCAGGTCGTTGTTTTATAATATTTTATACCATTAAAATAAAACTTAGGTGTTGAAAATGATAATGTAAGAACTATGAAATACCGAGTTAATAATTTTAAACACTATAAATTGTTAGTTTACAATTCTCAATTTTTTTATCTTTCAGTGCATTATGGTGTCAATAATTGGTCATTTACTTTGTATAATTTATTAAAAATAATCATAATTTCAAGTAATAACATTTGCAAAAGTATAATAACAATAAAAAAAATATGTCATGTAAATAATGCTTCTCAATTTACCAGGTTTGAACATTTTATTTTAGTAACCAGCTCATTGTCTCAAACAATTCGCATTCTTTCTCGGCTCACAAATATTCTGTTCACGCCTTATGCGTGTTCAAAGAACAATTAAATCTGGGTTCAACAAAATTATGCATAATAAAATAATAAACGTCAAACAGTAGCCGGTAATAATGAGAATATTGAAATTACATTTTCTATGACTCCGAAGGCTTTAATAATAAATGAAAGTCAATGCTCGTATCTCCTTGACACACCCACCCCCGCCCATTTACCGGGTTCGACTTAATTTGGTTCTTATCTTTTTTTAACACAATAAAAAAATGTACATTTCACTATACGTATCTAAAAGTTATCCTCGGTTTACTAAACAAATACTAACGTAATCTATAAAAAAATCACAATTGGCGCATAACGTGGTGCTGAATTAAGTTCAGTTAGTTTCGAATTAAAGAAAAATAAATAATAGAGGGAAAGTAAGTAAGTCTTACTACATCTAAAATATTTTAGTTGATGATGGGGTCCGTCTACTATTTAAAATAAATAAATTATATACTGTAGATTATTAAAAATGAAATGTATGCATTTAATCCATCTATTAACGGTAGAACAAAGAAAAAATGAAAAAAAATATATAAAAAGTTGCGAAATAAAAGCAGAAGAATTGAAAACGAGTAATTTTTTAATATTAATTATTTCTCTCTCCATTTTTTTTCTATTTATCATTTCCCTAATCTCTTCCCGTATAATACGCTTTTTTTCTGGTCCTACTTTAACAATTTGTATTATGTTTTTCTTCGGTCTTCCTTAGTAATTTTTTCCTGTTATCTTTGTCTCATGTACTCTTTTGGTATTCTTTCTTTAGACATACGACATATATCTAAAAACCATATGAATTGTGCTTCTATTATTTTCTCACCAATTGGCTTAATCATTAGGTTTTCTCTGTATATTTCATTTCATATCCTACCTTTCTTTGTATTGTTTTTTTCTTGTCTACGAATGAAGTTTTCATTGCATTAAGTATATTACAAGCTATTTCCAATTTTTCATTTATTTCCTGTTCAAGTTTACAATTATTCTCTGTTACAATTACTAAATATTTGTTTCCTTTTATTTGAATGTTGCGCATTTGATTTTTTTTTGTTATTATCATAATATTAGTTCTGTTTATATTATTAGTTCTGTTCATATTATTATTTATGTAGGCCTTTTTATTAATTTGCTATTACGGCGTTAATTCCATTCTCCAATATTCTAGACTAAACTTTCTCATCTTCTTTTTTTGTTTTTTTTTACCACTTCATTGATCATATTTGAAAATAATACGCATCCCTATTTTTGTGGTGAATTTTTTAGTCTCCTCGCTGTTTGTTCGAATTAATATTTCTAATATTTTGATACATCGCTTTTAATGTGTTTATGGCCTTATGTCTTGTTTTTTAAGAGATTCCCGTATAACTTCTCTTTTTATTGATCCGTATGTTTTCTCTAGATCGATGAAGCATAAGTGAATGCCTCTGTCCTCATTTATTAAGTTCTTACTTACTGTCTAATCGCGAATATCAAATTTGTGCTGCTTCAATTTCTAAAGCCACATTATGAATCCTCTAAAGGTTCTTCAACTTTGTTCCTTATTCTTTTTTTTTGTTATTGTTGTCATAATTTTTGTGGTATACTTGTTAGTGTTATACCTCTTTTTTTAACGCCATTCTTATATATTAGTATTGTTCCAATCTTTCAATTATTTATCCTTCGTCTGTATGTAGATTTCCTTCTTCTTTATCTTTTTTTGATTCATCATATTATATTTCTTCTTTTTCCATAGTTGTTTTAGTGTTTCATAGAATAATTTTTAGTTCTCTTTCTAATTTTTTCTCATTTTTTGACCAAATTTTGTCCATGATTTTTTTATCTTTTACTTTTTGAGTTTAAGTATAGTATCCATTTTATCTTTTTTAAAACTCTTTGTCGTATCTCTGTCTACCACTCTGTTCTTGGAGTTATTTTGTTGTCTATTTTGTTCTTCCACATGTTTATCTAGCAGCTTCTAGTAAGCATTTTTTAAATTCCTTCATTTATCTTTTATTCCTTTTATATTCCCTTCTCTCCCAATTTTTGATGTAACAACACTTGATATGTTATTTGGTATTTGGTTTCTTTCAGTTTATAATTTTTTGCTTTTTCTTTTACTTTTGTCTGCGATTTCTTTATTTATTTTTAATAATTAGTGGTCTCCTTCCGAATTGTTTAGTCCTTCTCGCAACCTTAATGTATTTTACAGTTTTCTGTTTTTGTTTACTAATTAGAAAATAATCAATGATCGACTTTTTATTAATTTCTATTCTTTTAATTTCTATTAGGCTCTTCCCTCGTAAATTTGTAAATCTCCTTCTATCTGAACTTCTTATTTGGTATCACTTTCGATTTGTTTTCATTTTTCATGCCTTTATTCTGTTCTTATTTTTGTTTCTCTCTTACTCTTAACTTGAAATTTTCTAATTCCGAATTTTGGTTTCGGACTTGTCCATCATTAATAAATAAAAACGGGATATTGGCAAAACTTAATTAAATAAGTAGTTTTTATAAGCAAAAAGGAGGAAAAAATTGTGTACTTTCATTGAAATTTTAAAGAAAAGCACGATATAAGTCAAATTCGATTATAAACAGATATGCAAAAAAAAACAGAACAGTAAGAAATAATAGAAGATTAACAATTAAAGAATTAGAAAAATCACGTTTAAATGAAGTAAATAGTGAAAGAGGGAAAGCAAATAAAAAAGTAAATAAAATCCTGAAGAAAAAACTAGTAAAAAGTATTAGAAGGAAGAAAGAAAATATAAAACTGAAAATGCCTACAGTAAAAAATATAATAATTTTTTTTGATTTAATTTAGATGTTTATTTGGAATAACACCACGATAAAACCGTCATATCTTGGGCGCTGCTTCGACGACAGATACAGATCAGGAACTAAACTAAAGCGAGGTATTGTTTTAAGAAAACTTCCGTATCGATCTAGATCGAATCCGAATGATACACAATTTTTCTTTTCAAGGATAAATATCCTAATTAATATTCTCGGCTACTAATTATTCCTATTTGATAACGATCAAAGTATGCGGTTCTAGCAGACACGTGATGTGTGTTTGTGTATGTAAATGTAATGTCTTTATTGTTGATATTTTTGTTACAAGAGACAATAAAATGTTTTACGATTATGAGCGGGTACCTTCTTAGTTGGCTGAAGGATTTTTAGGGTCCGGTTGGCGTTCGAACGGCATGGGAGTGGCCGAAGGTATTTTCCAAAAAGAAAAGATCTATAAGCTACAGTTGCTTGTTAAAGAACCCCTTTAGATTGATATTGTATATTCATCTTAATTAGAAAATACAGAAATAGTGTGAACGAAACTGATCCAAGTTGATTTGATGTATTTTTTTTTTTTTTTTTTTTTTTAGAAACACCTGTAGGGAATTTCTTATCATTGTGATCTGATCATCAGCGCTATCAATGAACAATTTTATTCTAGCCTAAATTACTACGAATGTCTTAAAACTAAGGGTCTTACTCAGTAGAAGTTCCTTAGATTGTACTAAAAATAACACTAACACTATCGTATAAAATTTCGCACTTTGCTCTGCTTTTACACTAGGCACTTAAATAACTAACTCAAATGGCTTTGTCCTCTTGAGTCTTCTCGTCTGGTTGGTGTTGTCGAGGAGCTGGATTGCCTCAACATTCACGTGATCTAAGAGTCGCTGTTCATGACTCTTGGCAAATATGGTGGTTACCTGTTTAACATTGTCCATCTCCAAGTCCCGGTGGAGGTCACTATTTCGGAAGTACCAGGGTGCATCGACGATGTTCCTCAGCACTTTATTTTGGAATCTCTGGATGATTTGGGTGTTGCTTTCGCTAGCGCAACCCCATAGTTGGATCCCATAGGTCCATATCGGTTTTAAGATCTGTTTATATATTAATAATTTATTGTATATTGTCAGAGTGGATTTTCTTCCCAGCAGCCAATATATTTTCTTGTATCTAATTCCGAGTTCTTCACGTTTCTTTTTGATGTGAGCTTTCCAGCGAAGCTTCGCGTCTAGAGTTAGTCCCAGGTATTTTGCTGTGTTAGCATGTGGTATCTGTTCATCATCTATTCTGATTGGTACATATTGTTCCCTTTTGTTTGTGAAATTAACATGTACCGATTTATTCTTGTTTAGGGTAATTTTCCATTTTTTCGTCCAGTTATTAATTTTATTAAGTGATGTCTGCAGGTTATTTGCTGCTTCTTCGTGGTTATTGCCTATGGCCAATATGGCTGTGTCGTCAGCAAATGTAGCAATGGTATCGTTGTCTAACTGAGGGATGTCACTAGTGTACAGCAGGTAGGTACAGGACTGGTCCTAGCACACTTCCTTGTGGCACACCCGCATTAATTTCTTTTAGATCTGAATAAACATCTTCCTGCTTTATTCTAAAAGCTCGGTGTGATATATATGAGTCTAATAGTTGTGCATATTGTTTGGGCAAGAGTTTGTTCAATTTGTTGATGTATGATGAATACAATTTTTGCATTAATAAATTTTCTCCTCCTTCTTTTTCCAAATCATTAATCAATTACTAACTCCTCTTTTACAGGATTATACTAAATCACCACTCTAGAAATATTATGCATAGCATAATCGATTGTTACTTAAAAATGGGTTTAGAATCATGTATACATAAAATGTATGTACTTAGTTTCATAAACAAATCCATTCCATCCAATAAATAACTTTATTCTTCAACTTTAATGAAGATAACTATTTTCAAACATTTAAACTCTACTTTTAACAGATACCAGTTTTTTGATATTGTTCATAATGGTTGACAGGAATTTTCACTTATCACCACTTAAAGTAAAATTCATTTTACATATTTTGTGGTCTGGAGAGTCTGTTTGAACTTAACATTTGGGTGAGAGAATTTATTTTTGAGCTGAGAGTGTGTTTTGTGATTTCTTGACTGTTAAGCGGGGTCAGTGTGGTCTGTTCATTGGATTTTTAGCGACTTTGGCGATGATTACGATTACGATTGGTTAAATGTGACCTCAGAGAGGGCAGTTTTCATTGGTCAATTTTTGTAGCGTATATTAACGAAATGTTGATTGGCTGAAGTAAAAATTGCGGACGTGACAAAATGCATGAATAAAATTATTTTGGAGAATATACAGGGCGTACTAATGTGAGTTGAATATTATTTTAACTTAAATTCACTCATTTTAAACAACCATAAACTAATTGAATTTTGTTGGCACTCCAATCTTCTTTTTTGTCTTCTTCTATTTACTACTGGCCTTCATTATGTTAGTTTTTACTTATTTGCCTTTTTTCTTAAAAAATATGTTGATTTCTTTTATAAACTTCACTATGTCTTCTCCACCCATTTTTTATCCCATTTCATGATACTCTAATCTTCTTAATTCTTCCTCTTATTGTATTTTTGTATTCACACTTATTTGTTTGCGTTAGAAGTTGAAGAAGTCCAAATTTCCTATTCTGATTTAGACAAATTAGTGAGAAATTAATAAATGAGGACAGATATAAAATTTAGGAAAAAAAGAAATGTAGAAGAAATAAAAGATAAATGGAATAAATTTAACAAATGCTTATTAGAAGCTGATGAAGACATATAGTTCAATGAAATATACAACAAAATAATAAATAAAAAAATTTTCATAAAGAAAAAAATGGATGAGATACTTAAATTTGAAATGTAAAAGACTATGGCACTTATAAGAAAATAAGAAAAGAAGTAAATATTGACGTTAAGGCAGCAGAAGAAAAATCATGGGCAAAATTGGGGACAAATTGAGAAAAAATTAGAAAGAGAACTAAATATTATTCTATGGAACACTGAAAAGAAGAAGAAAATATACTTACAGACAAAGGACAAATAATTGAAAAATGGGAATAATACTACTATACAAGAACGGCGATAAAAAGACCATAAACATATTAAAAACAATGTATTTGAAATTTGAAGATAAATATTAATATAAAAAACTAAGGCTATGATCATATCCCCGTGGGGGGTTGCTAGTCCTCCATCGGGCGCCTCCCCAGGTGGCGGATAGGGGAATGCCTCCCAGATATGGGTGGTACCGGGGAAATGAAATACCCGGGGCGGACCAAAACTAGCACTGATCAACGGCAGCTGGTTGGCTCAGGACTGACCACAGGCATCGCTGATTAACAGTAAATGGCTGTGAATCAGACAACAGACGGCAGAGTGGTAGCCACGGAAAGGCGTTTGCACAGCGATGGAGAAAGCAACGGGAAACTACTCCATTAAGTATCCCTAGTATAACCACTGTGACAAGTATGAGTATGAGAGATTGTAATGTTACTGATCATGGAACACGGAAGCCAAGATCCGGCAGGGGAGGAATATCACGATTAGACCACGGGGCCTCCCAGGTCGTCAACCAACGAAATCCCTGTGAAGGGAGAACGAATAAGAGCGCAGCTACCCTAAAGACTGGCAAAAGTAACAATAAAAACAAAAATAATACGACTTTAACTCGCATTGCAACGTGGAACATTAAAACCCTATATAAAGCTGGAAAGCTAATAACCGTTGCTATGGAGATGCGTAGAATGGGCATAGAAGTCCTTGGTCTCAGCGAAGTTAGATGGCCAAATGCAGGAGAGTGTATTCAGGATAATGTGGTACTGTACTATTCTGGATGTCAGGACGGCGAACATCAACATGGTGTGGGTATTATGATAAAAAAAGAACTGAAACAATATGTCGCTAATTTCGTGCCCTACAATGAAAGAATGATGCTGATTCAGTTACGTACAAAGCCTATAAATACCAACCTGATACAGGTATATGCTCCCACAGCCGACAGCGATGAAGAAACTATAGAGAAGTTCTACTCAGACCTAAATGAGCTAACTAAAAAGTTAAGGAAACACGAACTTAACGTGATAATGGGAGATTTCAATGCTAAAGTTGGCAAAGGCAAGGTCGGGAATGCTGTTGGTGGCTTTGGACTGGGGGATAGGAATGAGAGAGGTGAACGACTCATAGAGTTTTGTCTGGAAAAAGATCTAGTTATCACGAATACTTTTTATGAGCTACCCCCTCGACGACTCTATACTTGGACATCACCACGAAGTAGCAAAGAGAAGATCATAAAGAATCAAATTGATTTCATTTGTATCAACAGGCGGTTTAGGAATAGCATTGGGAGTGCTAAAACCTACCCAGGTGCAGACGCGGACACTGACCACGAATTGCTCGTAGCCAATATAAAAGTGAAACTAAGAAAGCTGCAAAGGATAATAAAACCGAAAATAATAAACACAGAAAAGCTCAAAGAACTGCAGTATCAGAAGGAGTTTAATGACTCAATAGCAAGTGATTTTTTAGAAGCATCAACGACAAATATCGACATGGCCTGGAATCAAATTAAATCTACAATATTGACTGCCGTGGACCAAGTTGTAGGCAGAAGAGAACATAATACGAAAAACCCTTGGATGACACAGGAAATCATAAACCTTATAGAGGAAAAACGTAATTACAAAAACACTGACCCGCAAAAATATAAGCAATCAAAAAGGCAAATAGAACACCGCATAAGAAAAGCCAAGGAGACATGGATGGAAGAGAATTGCCGGGAAATGGAACAACTGAACAGTAAACAGGATTCTTTTAATTTACATAAAAAATTAAAGGAATTAACTGGAAATACAAAAAAAAGAATACCGATAATCACAAGAAACATACAAGGAGATATTCAACTAACAGAAGAAGGTAAAAAACAAACTTGGGAGGAATACATTAAACATCTATTTGCAGCAAGACGAGATGACGTTAGAGAGGAAAACAATCAGACGGAACAGCTATGTATTCTAAAATCAGAAGTGGAGTATGCTATAAAAACATCAAAGAGCAGAAAAGCGACCGGACCTGATAATATACCAATTGAATTCTTGAAGGCCTTAGACGATAGAAACTTAACCCAACTCACAAAAATGTTCAATAAAATATACGAAACAGGGGAAATCCCAAAAGATTGGCTTAAATCAGTCTTCATTCCTTTGCCTAAAAAGAACAACCCCAAGTCCTGTGATGAGTATCGGCTAATCAGTTTGATGAGTCATACCTTGAAAGTACTCTTAAAAATAATCCAACAGAGAATATATCGAAAATGCGAAGAACAACTGGATGAGACGCAGTTTGGCTTTAGAGAAGGTTTAGGAACTAGAGAAGCTTTATTTGCCATCACAGTACTGCTACAGAAATGTAGAGAATACAATAAAGATGTGTACGTCTGTTTCATTGACTTCCAAAAGGCCTTCGATAAAGTCCAACACGACAAACTCATAGAGAACTTAAAGAGCATCAAATTGGACCCAAGTGATATACAATTAATAAAAAATATCTACTACAATCAAACGGCAGTAGTTCGAGTTGGGGACATCGAAACTGATGAAGTCGAAATTCAAAAAGGAGTTCGTCAAGGCTGCGTTTTATCCCCACAACTGTTCAATCTCTACTCTCAGTCTGTATTTCAAAAAGCACTTTACGAGAGACCTGAGGGAGTAAACATTGGAGGGACATTGATTAACAACCTAAGATTCGCCGATGATACTGCCATAATGGCGGAGAGGGCAGAAGATCTTCAAACCCTTGTGGAAAGAGTCAGTCGAGAGTGTGAAGAAGTGGGACTCACTATAAACACGCAGAAAACTAAAATGATGGTCATAAGCAAAAACCCAAATATTAACCCTATTCTCACAGTAAATGGAAACCGAATAGAGCACGTCCAAAAATACAAATATCTCGGCTCTGTCATAAATTCTGAAATGGACCCTGACCAGGAAATTAAGATCAGAATTGAAATGGCTCGAAAGACATTTATGAAATATTCCACAATGCTTACAAACAGAAATCTAAACCTTGGAATCAGATTGAGATTCGTGGAGTGTTATGTGTGGTCAGTGTTAATGTACGGAGTAGAAACTTGGACGCTAAAGACTCAAATGATTAAAAAGCTTGAAGCATTTGAGATGTGGCTCTATAGGCGCATTCTGAAGATACCTTGGACCGACAGAATAACCAACGACGAAGTGTTGAGACGCATCGGCCGAAAACGAAAGCTGCTCACAATCATTAAGATAAGAAAAATATCTTACATAGGACACATATTACGCAATGACAAATATCTACTGTTACAAAATATTATGCAGGGCAGAATTGAGGGGAAGAAGGGTATCGGCAGAAAGAAAAAATCCTGGCTCCGAAACATTAGAGAGTGGACAAATCTCAGCGTTGGAGAACTGTTCCATGTTGCAAAAGACAGAGAAGAATTTAGAAAAGTGGTCGCCAACCTTCTATGAGAAGACGGCATGAAAAGAAGAAGAATGATCATATCAAGAAAACATGTATACAACATTTGAATATAAGGAAACTAAATTAAACAGGTAGTAAAATATAAATGTTTAGAAACCATTTGAATCTTCTTTAGAACCGTTTGTGCTTCGTCTTTCGCTTGTTTTTTGGTCTGATTTTCTATGTTATCTCTTTGAAGAGTACCTCTTTCGTGTGAATCATTTGAGCCTCTTCTGGTATCACTGGAGCATATTATAAAATCATTTGAGATTTTCCTAGAATCGTTTGAACCTCGTGTTTGATGTTTTCGTTCGTCTGAATTTCTATGTGATTTCTTTGAATACCCATTCTAGAATTATTTTAATCGTTTGGGCCTCGTCTTTCGCTCGCCTGAATTATTTGAGCCTTTTTTGGAATCACAAAAACCCATTCTCGAACTATTTGAGTCTCTCTGGAATCATTTGAACCTCGTCATTGGTGTTTTCGTTCGTCTAAATTTCTATGTGACCGCTTTGATTATTGGAGTCCATTCTAGAATCATTTGAATTATTTGAACACCTTCTTTCACGTTTTTATTCATCTAACTTTATATGTGACCTATTTGGTGAGTAACTTCTTTCATCTGAATTATTTGAGACTCTTCTAGAATCACTGGGTCCATTCTAGAACCACTTGAGTCTCTTCTAGAATCGTTTAAGTCTCGTCTTTTACATTTTTTGTTCGTTTGACTTTATGCGACCTCTTTGAAAAGTTACTTCTTTCGTCTTAATCATTTGAGCCTTTTCTAAAATCATTTGAGTCTTATCTTTGGAGTTTTTGTTCTTTTGAATTTCTATCGGTCCTATTTAAAAAGTAACTGTTTTCGTCTAAACCATTTGGGCCTCTTATGGAATCGTGAAGCCCATTCTAGACCATTTGTGCCTCTACTAAAATCGTTACAGTCTCCTTGTTTTCGTTTAGATTTTTTTATTCTAATTGATAGATTCATTTGAATTTCTATGAGATAATCGTTTTGATGGTTTCGGTTGGTTTTAGTCAAAGCCGATGGTTTCTCTTCGTGATCGCCTTGAAACCTCAGATTATACGGATATTTTCAAGCTTGAATCAGTTTCAAATGTAAATCTTGATCGAAAAATATCTTTTAACATAAACGTAATGATATACTGAAGAAGAGTTCTAATAAAGACGGTAGACCAGGCAAGAGATAAAAACATATTTGAATATTTAAGCATTAACCTCGAATTTAAATGAATTAATTATAATGATTGTTTCTACCCTTAGTTTGTGGTAAACTATCCATTATAATTTTCACAAATGTCATAAGAATTTTAGAATATCGTAGAATTATAAGATCATTTCCAAGTATCATCATAGTAAAGTATACATCATAGAAATTTGGGCGATTTTTTATAACATTTTTCCCGATTTTTAATATCTCGTACTGACTAGACTATAAGCCAAATATTCCATCAACACCAATAAGAACTTGAAATTGGTTACGGTGTTTACTTAAAAAAATATCTTACCTTGTAGGTACTTACAAAATAAACAATTAAAACTCATTTTTATTATAGTACCGACAAGTACGGGCGCCCGTGTGAAGTGCTAATTATTGTTTCTAGTAGCGAGTCTATTATTTGCTATTTACTATTCGTACTGATTCACCGGGAAAAATTATGACAGCAATCAAGCGCGGACACGCTTGACATACTTATTGTTATTGAACGGAATTGATTATTTTCGTTACGACACATTTGTCGCGTTACTCTGTACTTCCTATTTCGATTTCGATGAATGTGTGTAGATCCTTTTCATTGATTTTTTCCCCGATGTGTGGGAATGCTTCGTTGAACTCGACGATGACACGACAAATTCAACACAAAGACATTTTAGGAAAACGGAAGACAAAAGAACATCTCTAGCAACACCAGACAAGTCATATTAACGTTAATCTTACCAAAATATGTTACGTTTCAGTCCCGAAAAATGGCGACTGTGCCCCATAAGGCAAATGGACAACCTTTACAGGAAAACCTCCTATTATGGGGCCCTTTTTTCCACAAATTATTTCGATGCATATTGGAATTATTTGATCTTCGGGCTGCTCTTTGATTTACTTTATTATTATTTTGGTATTAAATATAATATATTGTTACTATAGGGTGTAATTTCTAATACATTCTGAATGAGCCCATTTATTATATGATTGGCACTGATCCCATTCGTCCCCAATTCTGTCGTTTTCATATTCCTGTTCATAAAACATATAAATATTTTCCTCATCTTCGTCACTGAAGGGATTATCATTAGATTTTTCAAAAATCATAGTAACTTTTAAATCTGAGGATGTTCCACTTTCTGTTGGCAGATTTGGTTTTCTCAACCTTCTTTTACAATTATTTTTCTTGAAGATTTGAACCCGTTTTTCAGGTTTTTGTTTTCTTCTCATACATTCTCTTCATTTTTATTATTATTATTTGTTTCTGTTAGCATTTCTTTTATTTTTCTAAAATATCTTGGCCGTTAGTTTGAATAAAAATTAGAAAGATTGTAGATTGACGCGTTTAATATCTCACGAACATATTTGCAATAAGTTGGCATCATTGCTTGAATAATAAAAACAATTACGAACTTCTTTATTTTTAATCCTTGTTATTATTAACTTAATTTTATTATCCTTTAAAGTTCATAATTCTGATTCATATTAGGTTAGTCAGTGGTAACTGAGCTTCAGAAGTACATTCTAAAATAATTGTGTTTTGATGGCAACCTTGTAATTTTTGCTTACATTTGGTACAATGAATATTTTTTAAATGAGGAGTTAAATGAGGAATTTTACTTCGATTTCCACCTCTTTGATAAAAATTCTTCCTTACAAATTTGAAGGTTTTTTTATTTGCTTTATAAGGCAATTATATCTCCGATTGTTTTTAGGTGAAACAAAATTTATATTCTTCTAAGATATTTTAAAATATCAGCAACAATGCTATGCGTTAAACGACAAACACTGTAACTAAAAAGTTACCCTCAGCCTATCAACAATTATATAGAACGACATAGTAATATATTAAAAATAGATTTCTCTATAAAAAGCTACCCTGTATAAATCATGATCTGTACCATGAATTAATTGAATAAATAAGAGCAGAGCGGAATAATGCATTATTGATTTCTTAACAATTACATTCGATCGCGTTTATTCCCATGGTAAGCAAAATCGATTGTCGAAGAAAAAAGTTAAATGTTATGGTCATGATGTGACCTTTTACTAAGTAATCTAGGTCTAGATATTTATTTTTACGACTCAGTTCACATAGTCATTCATTTAAAAAATATGTAGAAAAGAATAATTTCAAAGGCAAAACATTTTACATTAAAGGAAGTTCTTCGAACATTACTAAAAAGAACTAAATAAATGCCACGGTTTATGAAGAATATATGCTTGAACAAAAATTTTTATTTCAAGCTATTTATTCCTAAAATCTGGTGTCTATCAAAAAAATTATAAAGTACCTACTTCATAAGTAACATCAAAATATTTCAAATAAAACTTTTATATCTTAGAGACAACGAGTAGTTAATGGGGAATTTGTTTATGGCAAGTGTCAACACTTGAAATGTGAAATTTTTATTTTACTTATCTTTTATGGTTTCCGATATCTCAATGCGAGTATAGGATAAAAAATTAACATGTATGTTAATCTAATATAATCTTAAATTCACATTTCTAACATAATTCCGATCCAAGCCTAATGAGTAATTGATTTGCAGCAGAAACACTGAGACTGTGGCAGGACGATATTTTAAGAAATATGTCGATAATTCAAGAAGGAAGTTGATATTTCGAAAAACAAGTTAGTATTTCAAAAATAATATTTCAAGAAATGTAGTAACATTTCCTGAAACAGTGATGTCGGTGGTTGAAGAAATATGTCGATCATTTAAGAAATAAATCGATGTTTCAAGAAGGAAGTTAATATTTCAAAAATAATATTATTTCAATAAAAATGGTAACATTTGATGGAACAGACATGCCGATATTTCAAGAAATAGTCGATAATTTAAAAAAGAAGTCGATATTTCAAAAAACAAGTTTATATTTTAAAAATAACATTATTTCAAGAAATGTGGTAACATTTTATGAAACAGTCATGACAATATTTCAAGAAATTTGTTTATAATTTAAGAAGCAAATCAATATTTCAAGAAACATGTTAATATTTCAAAAATAATATCATTTCAATAAAGTCGTAATATTTGATGGAACAGACACCGATATTTCAAGAAATAGTCGATAATTTTAGAAACAAATGGCTATTTCAAGAAATTTCCAAAAAAATGTGGTAATGTTTCATGATGTCGATATTTCAAGAAATATGTCGATGAATTACGATACAATTCGCTATTTAAAAAAACAAATTAATATTTTAAGAAACAAGTCGACATTTCGCAAAATAAGAAAATCGATGTATATGATTTAGAATGACAAAAAAATAGTAATTTTTTTATTTTTCTGTGTTTAATATGTCACCCTGTACTCACATTCACTCCACTTTTTGTTGCAAGAACGGTTAATTATTATATCGGAAATAAATAATACTGTCATTTTTTTTTAATTATGTGCAAACGGTGAATATGAATTATTATTATAACTTACAGAACGCTGAATAAAAAATTACCTGTTATACGAGTAAAAAGTAACTCATTATTTTTTATTATCACGTTTTTACTATAAACGACCTTTCTCAGTGCTTTCTATATCTTAATAAGTAACTCGATACCTAATATTTACAAAACGGGTTATTTGTCATGGTGCTCATGGTGTAATATATTCTGTGGGAAACAGTTAATTAGTAATTAGTAGCTGTCAAGAAAATTTACAACAATTGCAAAAAATTAAATGTATAATTTAATAAAAATAGACAGTAAAATCAACATTTTTTTGCCAAATTTGAATAAAATAACACTGTTTCAGGAACGATACTTTTGGCCACAAGAGGCGTAGACGAGTTTGATAATCGATTTAGCGTGATATTAGCTGTCACCTACAAAAAATCATTTCATTAATTTTTTTCCGTATACTATAATCCTTTGTAAACATCCGCGTATTTTCTTTTGTGGTTCCAATATTTCTAGTAAATCTTTGGCATTTTCCCGCAGTGCCGCCTCTGTTCCTCATAGAGATTTTTTTATTAATTATTTCTTCAATTTTTATGTACATAACTCTTATGACGTGCTTATTATAATTTTAATTAACAATGGTACTTCTATTAATATTAAATTATTAGAGAAAGGTAATTATTTCCAATTGACCCTGTATGGCAAAAGTGAGCGATTACAATAAGGTATTTGGTATGCGGAAAAATGCATTTTAACAATGTGACCTCAATCCAATTCTTTCTACAATCATTAGTCATTCGGACAACGTACGTTTCTTATTCTTGGTATATTTTTACAGGCCTGGGGCATTTTGCGGGGGAGGTAACAGGGTTATTACCCCCATCCATTTGGTTTGTTTTACGTTGTAAGATTTGTTTTTATACAAAAATGAATTGTTATTGTTTTTCCTCAGCCTCTTTAATTTCCAAGTTACGTAGTGAATTAAACCCCCTAACAATAAGGCGGCTTGTATTTATAGACAATAAATTCTATTTTATTCAATATTGAAAATGATAAATATAAACGCGATCAAAAATAAAAAAAAGGATGATTGGGCAACATTTTTATTAAATGCATATTAATAATTACAATTATTTAAGTTTAATCACCTGCATTTTAAACTAGCCATATCTTTCTTAATTATATCTTTTAAAGCCGGCCCAGCATTGTTTGTTTCGGCTACAAAAGATTGCAAAATAACTTTAACCTAATTTCAGGTAATAACACTTCAGATTATATAGTAATAGTGTTATATATTAGTTTACTTAATTGATATATAAAATTTCAAAACAAAGTGTGACGCTTCTGAAATGTAAATATTAACTTACTTTTGGTTTGCAAATTGTCAACGATTTGACAACTATCAAAGCGTACGAAAGTGGTATATTCAGTTGAAGAAAGAATAGAAATCGTCAAAAAATACTATACTATAGCAATGATAAATGTGCTAAGGCTACGGCAAGATTGTGTAATACCAATCATCCGGGAGAGAAAAATGGAGTGGCCAGCCAGATCATTTGATCTGTCGTCTTTGGATTTTTTTTTCTGGGGACCAAATGCCGATTAGATTGGATCATTTTAAATTTTGAAAAACTGTTTTGTTTCTGAGTTTCTGGGGGAGAGTAGTAAAGTTTTACATTCCATGAATTTTTATCGAAAAATTAATACTATGTAATATACAGGTAAAAGAGAACGGACGAAAATAAGTCGATATAAATTAACTTCCTTATATACAAAATTGGACGTAAAAATGTATACGGGATAAATTGACCAATAAAATGGTGGTGGAATTAAAAATTGTTTGATTTCTATTTTATTTTAAAAGGGATCAACATACCTTTACCCCTCGCTTTTTTAACTATCACACTTAGTTAAAAACACCACTAGAATCCCACATCTATTTTGAAATTGATTTATTTCCCAGTAATTGTTTGTTATAGCCTTAGTTACTGAGTTATAGACCCCTAAACTCGAAGGCCATAAGTTATATTGAAAAAATAACCTTAGGATAGTGCTAAATATAGTAACTTCTACTTTTGCAATTTTCCTTTTATTCCTTATTTTCTATTATTATTATTCTGAAAGACCAAAGTATTGGATACGTAATAGGTATGACATTTTTGACAACTGCCACCAATTAATTATCTTTTTAGTAGTACTATTTTATTCTAACATATATGTTTGATCTATTATGTTAAAATAAATTGAAATTTCTGTATTCACACGCTACTGGTTAAGGTCAACGAGAATTGTCTGTGATTTGTTTGTATAGGAAAAAAAAACACTTTCTACTATTAATTCGGGCTGTTTAAAATTCAGCGATGATCGTCAGAAACTTCGGGCATTGACATGAAAGTTATTATCTGGTTTTTAATATTTTAAACACATATTGTAACATTGATAAATGCAATATTTGGATTCTGTGTGTGTTATAATTATAATTTATGAGAGAAAGAAAAGTTTTCTTTTTATAATGAAAAAAAACTACCCACCTTAAAAAACTTCTAATAGACTGATGAAAAACGCAGAAATATGAATACATATTTGAAGAGGGAAATATGTTGCCATATTTAGATTTGCTGGAAAAGTCATACCTTCACATCAGACAATTTTTATAAGTGACTCCTTCACGTTTTTTATGAATTTTTGAATTCTTCTTGTTCAACTAATTTTAAAAATGTGTAAAACATAACGTTTAAAGCAATTAGTTTATAAATATTAAGCTGAACTTTGATTTTAATGATTTTATTACGAGTATCTACAATCTTAAAATAAATGTAACCAAAATTTATTTCATTATTTAAAATGACTGCCATTTACTCCCATAAAATGGTATAATCTATTTTGAAATACCTTTCTGATATTGCGTAGTACGACGGCAATTAATTAATTCATTCATTATCTATTCTTTGTCGTAAATCTTCTAGATATTATGGTTGGAAATGAAATTTATGTTTTCAAATAACCCCATAAAAAAAAGTCTAGGAGTATTAAAACCCATGATTTAGGTGACCACTCTATCATCCATTTTCTTCTACCTTTTCAACGAACTAGGAACATTTCGTCCAAAAATTATCATTAAAGCAAATCAAATCAAGCAAACATTCGGAAAGGTTATCATAATTTTCTAATATTGTTCCAATACCTAGTTCAATTAGTTCTCTTAGTAATTCAAGAAACGGATCACATTTAAGTTTCTGTCTAAAAAGAAATGAGACAATTAGATATCTGCAATACCACATCATACGTTCAACATGAGGATCACTCTCAGCCCAATGTCTGCCCAGGAAAAAAGTTGTGAAAGTAACTTTACTAGACCACGAATTATCTGCTATAGTAAAACCTGGAGTTTTAGATTCACCCATACGAACTAGAAATTCCATGGAAATATCACACAAAAAGGTCCATTTCGAAGACACAGATGTTGAGAATTTGAAGAAGAAAATTGATAACTTAAAAGAACTGTCAGAAGCTTAAGATAAGATATTGAAAGATTTCGAGGATAGATTAAAGCTCCTAAATAAATTTGAAATCAAAATTGAAAAGTTGCAAGCTTCTTTAGAAGAATTTGAAAAACTCTGAAGACACCTTCAGAATCGTTCGAAGAGAACAGAAAGAACCGAAAGTCCGTGAAAACTTTTTTTTTTATTTCCAAATTATTTGGCTGCTTTATTCTATCTTCATAATCATAATCAATTTCCTTCCTCAAATTCTCAATTTTTTCGAAGTGGATATTTTCGTGGAACTACAGGTCTTGCTATACCAGGCAATTCCAATTTTAACTAAATTACTTCTACAACTTTCCTCCTGGAGAGGTTTATTAGACTGTTGAGGCTAACAAAGTGCTTTATTTTTTAAATATGGCCGAATTGGTTTAAATCTAAAATGCCAAGTAGTTCTTGTAAGCTGGTACTGTTGCCTTTTAAGCGCACGATGGTCAGAAGGTCCTTGTTGTACAATATTTGTTTCTCAGTGAATGCAGATTT
Organism: Hermaeophaga mercurialis; assembly: GCA_951812935.1. Classification (NCBI taxonomy): domain Eukaryota; kingdom Metazoa; phylum Arthropoda; class Insecta; order Coleoptera; family Chrysomelidae; genus Hermaeophaga; species Hermaeophaga mercurialis. The sequence continues at coordinate 7,990,149 of OX638363.1, read as the reverse complement.
TCGTTAAATGCTTTAGTTAATAGACATACCAGCAGATATTGGGCTGAGAGTGATCCACATGTTGAACGTATGGTGCGGTATCTTAGGTAACTATATTAGCCCACCTTTCTTTTTAGACAGAAATTTAAATGATGAACCCTTTCTTGAATTACTAAGAGAAGTAGTTGAACCACGTACTACAACAATACTAAAAAGTGATGATAACTTTTCCGAAGATTTTGTTGTATTTAAACAGGATTGACCATTTTCACACTTTGATTTTTCAGTATGACAATTTTTGGACGAAATGTTCCTCGTTACTTGAAAAACTAGAAAAGGATTAAAGTAGTGACCTAAATCATTTGATTTAACACCTCTAGATTTGTTTTTTGAAACATAAAATTATGGTACTCAACCCGAATGACTCGACGATTTACGACACAGAAAAGAGAATGAATATCGATAATTAAATACAGACGTACTATGCAATATCAGAGAGACATTTCAAAATAGATTATGTCATTGTATGGAAGTAAATGACAGTCATTTTGAATTATTAATAAAATACATTTTGGATGTGAAAATATTTGAGGAAGCGGTTTAAAAATATTGAACAGACGATGTCGAGTTGAAGGTATGATTTTTAGAGCAAGTTTAAATATTCATTCACAGGTTATTGAATATTTTTATTGTAAATGCAGTGTGGTATACTTTTTATAAATATATTTATCAATCCAAAAGCGCAAATTGTGACCGACCAGGAAATGGAAGCAAACCACAATAGCAATAAGCAGGAACAATACATTGCAGTGGTTCTGAGAACTTCCTATAAAAGCTCGAGGTGATCTTGAAATCAATGACTAATGGACTAGTTCGAAATTTCACTACCAAATGTCGTAGGTACTTACCTTGTCACGTGTTTAACAATTGCCAGCAATCGGAGGCGTATAAATTCAGATCAAAGTTACATAACTTCTACATATTCTCTTGAACATACAAATTACAAGTAAATACAAAAACTAAACTTTTTATTCAAGGTTGTATTTCAATTTTAAACTATCGGCGGCCTGTTTTTACAGAAAAAGGAGTAAACATATTTCGGTATGATCTGTTATCTGATTCATATCAAAAGTTGAATTATGATAACGTTTTATTCTTATCTTAATTGTTTATGTTAACGACATCCTGTCATTGTGAAAAGCGACAAATTTATTTGATTTATGGATTAATAATGAATCACCTCTTAAAAGTGGTTAAGATTAGGTTAAATAAAGCATTGATTTTAAAATATTTATTGCATGATAACATTGAGAAATTCAATTCATCTGCATTACTTAGTGTAAATCGAATAATAAATAACTAACTAATATTGAACTTTTTGAAATATAGTATTATTTTTTATATAAAATTTTAAGTTGACATAAAATTATTTGAGCCTTGTAAGTTTTCCCTATCAACTACCTTTTTGGTTGGTTTTAAATCTAGTCTAAAATTCGTTTGGTTGTTATATAAATAAGAAAACAAATCGTTTTTATGCTCATTATTAGCTTAATAATAATTATATGTAATGTTATAAAAAACGAACCTAAATATTGCAGGGATAACAAATAAGAATAGTGTGACGAAATATGCACAAACAAATCAACTGAAAAAAATAAAAGAAGAAAACGGATGGCAAAACATAATATACAAGAGATCGGGAAATATTACGAAGAGCAAAGGAAAAAATATAAAAATATTAAGAGAAAACAGAGGAAATATTATAAAGAACGTATACAAGAAATGGAGAAGAACTGTCAAAAAATGAAATAAGAAAAATGTACCAAAGCGTTAAAATGGAAAAAGAGAATACCAAATAAAAAGCCAAATATACAGAGATAAAGAAGCAATGTTGATATCATTAGAAAAAGACACACTACAGATAAAAATAATATTTTGGGGTACTGCTAAATCTAAATGATAAAAAAAATAGAGGAGAGGTGGACAATCACTACGTAAAATTTAACGAATAAGAAGTTCATGAGAACATCCCGAAGATGGAGTAATTAAGATAAAACATAATTAAACTTAAAAACATACAATGTGCTGATAAAGATGGCATAGCAAAAGCTAATTGTGTACATACCCAAACTAAAAAAAGAAGCCTCGTTGCAAGAGAAAATACCGAGACTATGCAAAAAGTCATGCTATACCCCATATAGAAAAAAAGTGATAAGTCAGTTTGTGACAACTATAGAGGTATAGTTTTATTAAATGTAGTCTACTAAATTCTTGCTTCATATATAAAAAATTATTAAGTGCTAAGATGAAACAAGCTGTGGGTGAATATCAATGAGGATTTAGGAAGGAAAGATCACATATTTAGGCAGAAAGCTACGAATATGAGAAAGAAACATACCTACTTTTATAGACTTTAAACAGGCTTCCGACAAAATAAAGAGAGATGAACTATATCTAGCATTAAGGAAACTAGGAGTAAGTAATAAATTAGTAAATAAGATCCAACTAACACTTATAGGGACTGTGTCAAAATAACAGAAAATTTTGAGCGAAACTTGGGCAATGGAGAAAAGTAAACAAGACCTACTGGCAGAATGGGAGAAAAAGTATCTACGAACAATATACAAAAGAAAAAAGGTGACCGATATGTGGGAGAGAAGAACAAGATACAATAATTATTCAATCAACCAGATAGTATTTAAAGTTAGGGGTAATAGATTAAGATGGTTAGGACACATAGAACGCATGGAAAATAGAGGAATACCTGAAGGAATGTAGCATAGGGGTAATCAGGAAGTGAGTCAGACCAAAAATGAAATGGATGGACAAGTTTCTAAAAGACATAAAGGCAATAACAGGAGAAAAAAGCAAACAAGTAGGGAATGGAGAAAGAAAACACATTGTGTTATGGTCCTGCTAGTCTTAAGAAACTAATAATATATATAATATTGACATCTTACTATTATATTATTTAATGGATGAGTCTCTAAATTCCCAATAACTGTAAAATGCGCTTGATCCCGGGCCGGATATATCCTATTAACGAATCAAAAAGGCTTTTTGCTAATTAATTCAATATAGTAACTTAGGTGACACACTATTGTAATGTTGATACCTCATTTCCCATATTTACCAAACATTTTTTTCTAGCTTATTCTGAATCTAAAATAACCTAACAGTATTTAATTTATCCATATGTTAAAATTTTTATATTATACTTAATTGTCTTATTTAATAAACATGAACAATTTGTAATACTATGTTTTAATAATAATTGTAACGATTCTTAATCTTTTGTACTTGGTGCCTCTCTGCATTAACTCGAACAATTTCGCGCCCCCCCGTTCAGTGATGTGTTTTAAGAAACAACACTTAGAAATTCTAATTGGACTAGTGACTAGGTACCAGGCAACACTGTCTAGCGCGTCGGAGATGCTGTCGGAAAGATAATAATGAAGGTTAACCTTACTTAAACCAAAATCTATTTTTAGTAAAATATAAAAATATAGAAAGAATAGTATATTAAGGTAATAAAAATGTCCTTTAAGGTTGGTAACATTGGCTACTTATAATTCTCCACTCTTCATTTCAAAGATCAAAATGCTATTTTATAATTTTGTTGGAGAGTTTTGTTATTGTTGAAATGTAAAACACGTACCAAAAACATAAGAAATTTTCTTCGATTTTCCCTGGGAATCACATTTTCACACCGACACATAACGGCAATATTTTTACTCATCGATATTAATCAAACAAATCATCAATAACGGATTTAAAACAAACTCGTCAGTGAATATTGTGAGTAACACTATTTAAACAATATAAATGAATAGAAATTAAATATATTGATGCGCCTGCAAGGTCACATTTCTGATCTTTCTTGCGTAAAAATTGTAATGTGGGTTTAACCCGTTTTTATCGTTATAATTAGCAACATGCACCTCCTACGCAATCCTGGTCTGATACATTTTTTATTAGATCCTCCGTAAAACCCGGCGGATGCAGGATCTAAACATTAAGACCCGTTTACACCCGCACGGAATTAGCGTTATTTTTAATACAAAAATACTTCAATGGTTTATGTGTTTGAACCTTCTTTTGGTGATTTAAACAATAGTGATTGCACCTCTGAAATTAATGTAGCAACTTTAAATTTTCTCACAATCGGAACGTGTATTTAATTTTCTAATTTCAACGACGGCCTCGATCTATTTAGTTCCAGTTTCAATTATCCAAACGATTTGTCAACGATTATAAAGAGCACTTTTTTGTTTCTGTTAAAACGATTATTTCTGCATGAAAATACGTTTATATTAAATAACAACAACGCTGATTGCTAAAAGCAATAAGACCAAATAATAATATTAGGAGCATAAAAGAATGGGTATCAACTAATTAAGGTGTCTGATTTATATTAGGCATTTTAAACCAGGTGGTAATGACGAAAAAGCTACTTTATGTATTGTAAGACTGCATGTAATAAGTGCCACATGCTTTTATTATTTGTTTGACTACAAGTATGGGTATTATGCAAGCGCTAAATTAATTTTCATTTTAACACTTCTTTGGATTGCCTAATTATACACTTTAATCGATTATGTAAAGAATCGGGTGATATTAATAGTGAATTTTTTACTAAAAAACCGAAAAACACGTAGCAATTAATAATTAATATCCGCGAATGCACATTTTTATGATTGAGGTATGAAAACGTATGCAGATTAAAAATGTCTTATAAATATTTTTTCTAAAGTCAGCCCTTTTCAAAGAAATAAATATTAGTATTTTGCATCTATCCACATATTATTTACCGAAAAGCAATTAAAGCCGGCAACACCGATAACTCAGTCAAGTATAAAAAATGGTTTTTTAAACGTTCTAAAAATAGTTTTTGTGGTTAGTGTAGTACATCTAGATATTTAGAATGGTAGATTACAGGAGACGTAGAACAGCGAAAAATGCATTCTCGGTAATTATCACATCTGAACCACTTCTATCACTTTTTATAGGTATTACATACACACTTTGGAACACTGATACAAAACATCGCGGATTAGATTAATTAACATGTTGTGATATTCTTGATTAGAATAAAATGCGATTTTCCACTGAATTATTGAAACTACTTTACCAAACGATAAACTTAAAACGATTAAACGATCCGAAACATCTGCAGACTAACACAATTTTATGATTCATCAGGTAGACATTCCTTGGTTAAATTACACATATTTTTATTAAAAGTGTGCAGTGTTGCCACGTATAAATTTTCTAGTGAATGTTTAAATAAAGTGAATTTTTGTGTAAACTAATGATATTACGTTCTATATTCCATTTAAAAATATGCATTATTTTCAATTTAACCAGTGCTGGTTTTTACAATTTACAAAATAGGCTGTTGAATTAAACTCTGATTTGAAAGTAAACTACAGTTGTTATATGTCTTGTGTAAACCCAGGCTAAGTTAAATACTGACCGCGCCTATTACGATGTATATATATATATATATACAACAATAACTGGATAACTAGATTCATACGACATTGAAATTTCTTTGTTATTAAAACAATTTTAAATACAGTCTATAAGTCCGTATAGTTTCATAGACCATTAATACTATGGTATTTACCTTTTATCGTGAAAAAATGGCAATTACCCAAAGCAGATTTTTTTTATCTGCACCGATACCTTCGCGAATAAAGACTTAGAAACAAATGGTCATTTATCACTTATCATAAAGCCCAATAGCCCTGGTAGCTAAGGCTTTGAAATTGTAGATGAAGAAGAAAATAAATGTAAAGACACATTGGCAACACGTAAAGTTTAAGACATAAAGACTAACCAATTACAGTGTAATTTACCAGGATTCATTTATTTGCATTTTGATTGGTTACATGTTATGTGCTCTGCGATTGAGTCTGTGATGGCTTTTATCACTCCACATGATGACAGATCACTATATCCGTCAGTTGTTATTAAATAATGACAAGTGACAGCTGTCAAACCAGCAATAGTAAACGCTGTCATTTGTCAAATGTCAAAATCAACTATTATACTTACTGGTATTTGGACAAAAGTACCATTGCTGAGCACCGGATGCGAGTACAACGGCACCACAGGAACGCTTCCATTTTTGATAAAAATAGGCCCCTGTATGGGCGTTACAGGAACATTATCTTGCTTATCGTTTTCATCCTCATAGTCGTAATCTATTACAGCGTGCACTCGCGTTTTGGTCCCTTCATCAGTCACTTTGGTGAAACCAGGAGGGTGGTCTTGATGGTGATTTTGAGGGATGTGTCCTGGAGGTATGTGACCTTGGGGAAAATGGTTTTGATGGCCACGAGGTGGCGGAGGATGCTGATAAGGAGGATATTCCTCCGCTAAGAAAGGTTTCTGCGGATGGGGGTACGAGTAGCCTTGTTGGGGAGGTTGGTAAGGGGAGAAATTGGGAGGTTGTTGATAATAGTTTGGAGGGGGAGGGTTGTTTAAATAGGGTGTCGAAAAATTTAGAAGAGCCATTTTTTCTGACGTCACTGAGGCAAATACATTTCAAGCTTCATTTTCGAACGAGAGGTTTTTGAGTGGTGCATAGAATCTGAAAACAAATAAGATTATTGAAATAAGAATTTATTTATGTATTTACATGATTTTTGATTTCAAGAAATTTTAGTGCAATATTAATGAATCACCTCGTATATTCATATCACTTTGGTGCAGTAATGTAATGTCAGTGTCATAAGATATCAATATGTACGAGAAAAGTTTATTATCGTATTAGTGACTCCCAGAATTGAATTGACACCAAAAATAAAAGATTCTTTTTCAATTTCACCTTTTTTAATGACCATGACATTATTTTCAATTCCATTAACAGAGTAACAATAAATTTTTATTAAGTCATAAACCATAATGTCGCCAACGGTAGACAATATTATTTGCTTAATTTTGGAAAATGAAATCCGTTTTCCAAAGAAACAAAACCTCAACTTTCCTAGTTCCTCATCATTACTTTCTTCAACCTTCGGTATCATTTATTAAAAATATGGTAATTTGAATAAATTATGTCGGTCTCAATTTCGATAAAGAAGTTCATCGGAACTTTCTAGTCATCTTTTATTTGCATAAGCTCATAAATCAGAACTTTTTAATTATTAAAATTATTAAATTATTTCAATATGTTAGAAGATTTACCAAATTATTTTATGCTAAACCAATTTTCAAATTTTTAATTGTTAGGTATAATTTAATAGTTATAGTTAAATTATATATATATATATAGTAAATTATTTTATCTAACATATCATTCATACATTTTGCAAAAATTAAAAATAAGGTTGTTAGCCAAGCTTCAATTTGACATTCCTAGATATAGATTTATTTTATGCAAAATGATGTATAGACTGAGAATTCGAAAAAGTATTTATGCTTTAATTGAGCAAATTCTTAGGGATGAATTAGTTCAAATTTTTCAAAATTAAGATTGTCAGTAAGTAAAATATATCGAACTATAGCTATAAAAATGTACAGTAACTGTAAAATTTAAGGAAAAAAGCAAAATTTGCGGATTAAAGTTTGGTATGGTGTCTATATCTTCAATGGGTCATATGTTGGCCATAAGTGTAATTCGGAAAAATAAATAAATTTATAAATATTAACCTCCAAATATCAGACAGAGATAGTTGTTCAACCTTTATATCGACTGTCAGTAGTTGAATAAATATTTATTTTATTAGTGGGATGAGGACGTTATTAACAAAAAAATGCGTAAGTTGCAGGACGAGGGCCTTAGCCCGAGTTGGTAATAGTGTGACTATATTAATAGCCTTTATCACACGAATTAATATGCAAAATATTATCTGCAACTTCCAATAATTATGAACAACTGTAAATATTGATAAATATGAATTTAATTTATTTGACAATTGGTGAATATTCTATATAAAATCAAAGTAACGATTTTATAATAGCAATTTATTGATATGGCATCTTACCAATTTATTAGAAACAACATTAAATATTTCTAATTTTTCTTAGTTTCTAGAAAACGGGTTAATATAAGTGAGTCTGAATCTGAAAGTCTTTCATTAGATATTGAAGATTGTGCAACGAAAGCAATTTCGTTACTAATTTCACAAAATCACGAATAAAATACGAACAAGCTTATGGACTTTTTAGCAAATATTATGAGGGAAAGAAAGTCAAAAGGAAACGAATGAGAAGGAATTACTAGCTTACTTCGGGAATCTACCTAAAAGTTATAAATCTTCAACCATTTGGACATATTATTCAATGATATGCTCGATGATATCTATAAAGAAAAATATGGATATTAGCAAATACATATACTCAATTTATTACGTTTTTCAAGCGAAATTCTGAAGGATAAACCCAAGAAGTTAAATATTTTAAGGGAGCAGAATGTAAGTTTTTACAAGGAGTTGGCAATGAAAAATAGTTATTAATAAAGGTTTATATATGAAGCAATAGCAAAAATTATTAATTTACATATACAAAGAACAATGTGTATCTAATTTTGAATTTTGGACTTTATGGAGCCTATATGAAGGAAAAACTCACTAACATGTAAATGGAAGACGTGAAGGATGAAGGACAAGTGTTCTTCATTGAAATTTGAAACACGAAGACTAAGGTGTTCCGGAATTTTGTTATAACCTGTGGAGACATTGATGGAATTAATTTAATAGAAATATTACGAAAACATATAGTACTGTGCCCTTCTAAAACCAATTACAAAAGGTTGTTTATTGGTTTCAGGAATAGCAAATGCATAAAATTGCCAGTTACTTATTTTTTGAGATTACCAAATGTAAAAGACTATACAGACAACTGCTGCAGAAGGTCATCAACTTCACTACTTGCAAATCCCGGAGAGGATTTATTAACAGTTGGAGGTTGAGAAGGCAATTAGGTACTTGAGGAAATCATTTAAACATCCGTTGAAACGAATAGCTATAAAAATTCTAGGAGAAAGTATTGGCAAATGGATCTATTAAACAGTAACCAAAGTAGTAATTTGGAAACTATTGACTCTCTATAGAACAGTCTTTGGAGTGAAATTCTTTAAATCCAATAATGTTATCAATATTCATGAATAATTCTTTTCAAATTTTATTAATAAACAATCAAATTTTGGTTCTGATTTAATTAACTAACTGATTGGGTAACGGATTCATTATCAAACTCAGAAAATAGTGTTCAATACCTAACTGAATGAATTTGAAAATAGATTTTTATCCAGGACGTCATAGATTAAAGTTATTACTTATTTTAGATTTTCCTACCAACGCTAAATCCGTCTCTTTTTTTCCTTTTTCCATGTTCAGTGGCACGTAAAAATACAAAAACGCAAAAGATTCCACGTGCAAAAATTTAATAAATATGTAGTCTATCATATAAAAAAATCTATATCTTTAAATAATCTATAAACCAAGTGCGAATGAGGTACTGATATGAATGTTTACAAGTTAATTAAGGATACAGCTACGCTAAAAATTATACATACATGGACAATAAAAGACTCCTAAAACTTCATGTTGATCTTGACCTAGTTTCGCCGTAGAAAATTTACACACACAAATGGACTTCAAATTCTGGCTGTGAAGACACAACTTTAACAAAATGATCTAGAATACCAGAGCCGGGAATCATAGAAATCTTCATACTACTGTTTGAACATATGTTACTTACTATGCGAAAAAAGTCTGTGGTGAGTGGAATTTGTGGCTAATACAACTAAAACATACCATTGAGATCAATCACTAATCCAAGGTGACCTTCTCCATACCATGTAACTCAATTTCATCTGGTAATAACTCATGAACTACGAGAACAATCGACATATCCAATAATAAAGTTACAAATAAACATTTAAATTCTGAGTGTGAAGATCTAATTTAACCAGAATTATCTAGAATACCAGGGCGATGAATCGAATCATAGAACTCTTCTTACTATTGAAGGCATGATTCTTTTTGTATGAAGAAATTTTTTTGGTAAATCGAATTTGTCGCTAATACCATTGAGACCATTCACTATTCCAAGGTGACCTCCTGCATAGCAATTAGCCAAATTCCTTCTAATAATCTAATAACTACGAGGACAATCTATATTCTCAATAAGAAACTCCTAAAACTTCATGAAGATTTTAACCTAGTTTTGCCGTAGAAAAATTACATACTAACGTACTATTAGAGCACAAATAAACTGACATTCAAATTCTGATTGTGAAGACACAACCTGAAGGGCATGATCTAGAATACCGGGACAGGACATCATAGAACTCTTCACACTATTGAAGATATGATTCTTTCTGTATGAAGATTTTTTTTTGGTAAATGGAATTTATCTGTAATACAACTAGAATATACGATACAAGGTGACCTTCTGCATAGCAATTAGTTCAATTCTTTCTGGTAATAATTCAATAACTACGAGTACAATCTATATACTTAATAAGAAACTTCCAAAACTTCAATTGGATCTTGATCTAGATTTGTCGTAGAAAATTTACATAATAGCGTACCAATGTAGTACAAACAAACATCAAAATTTTGACTGTGAAGACACAACTTTAACAGAACAAGATATGTCACTTTCTGTACGAATAAAATTCTTTGGCCAATGAAATTTCTTACTAATACAACTAGAATATACTATTGAGACCAAGGTCATCTCCTGCATGCTAATTGCCAAATTCCTCCAGTTAATCACTCAATAACTACGATGAAAGCCTACATGCTCTATAAGAAATTTCATTGAGACCTTGAGGATATCTTTATCAGTTTCCACAAAGAGTAAACGCACTGGTTGATCGAGCTAGAACCTGGTGTAGCGAGGAGTCAACACCAAAAGAAGAGTTAAATACATCAAAGAAGATCTAAATCAGCATTACGATCCGAAAAGGTCCAATAAAAACAGAACTTAATTAAAGAAGAAGACCGATCAAATCGTTAAACTTTCTGAACGATCCTCGTAAATCAACAGAAGCCTTAGACACAAATAAAGAGTCGCGAGGTATTTGTGACATAATTCTTGAAAGTTCAATGTAAGACGAATGAAAGTGAACGTTTTACGCTGTTTTATTACACTTCGTTATGCTAATAAGACGCTTTGATTACATTTCAGATGATTCTGTATGTTCCATTTGTTAATAAATTAAACGCTCTAAATAATCAAACTGAATACAGTAAAAACGGACAAAAAACGTTTAGAAAAAATGCATTAAAAGATTATTTTTCATATATTTGAAGTGTTTTAATTGGGATAACGCTTTGGTTATATTATGACTTGAACTTTACGCACTGTCTACAATACGTAAGTTTCGCTTTACACATTTCTTTTTACTAGAGAATAATTAACAAAATAATAATCGATGCCCATGGGTGCTAAGACAGCAATAATTGAACTTCTTCGTAACGACGATGACGTTTCAAACAACCTGATTGACAAAAAATGTCAGATTTATGAAGGAAAGGAAAAGCCGTTGCGTAGAGAAACGAAATCGAGGTCAAACGTTACTTGCAAATATTTTAAAAATGTCCCTCCGTTTATTACTAAATCGAGATCATTAGGTATTACGCAACGGATATGAGAAAAAATGATGCTTGAATCTTGAATCCATCGGGCTAGATTAGTTTCTTGAAAAAATTGAATAATTTTTTTGTCGAGGTTAAAGCGCGGGAATAATAGAAAATATGATTTCAAAATTAACAAGAAGTAGTCCTACATTTTGATACTTTTATTATTTTATAGATACTTCAAAAACAAGTTAATATTTTGGTGAGAATTTTAAACATACTAATTCTCTATGAACAAAATCTTTCTCTGCCTGCATTTCATTATTTCAAAAATTTTCCACTTTTAAATTTTGTCGATGATCCTAAAATCAATTAAACATTTATTTAAAGGTTTTGTCAATTCTTTAAAAAACAATTAAAATATTTATTCCAAACTAATACATTTTTCAAAATATATTTACGTAAGTACGTAAGTCAATATTTTGTTGATTCTTAAAGAAACAAGTTAATATTCCAAGACACGTGTCGATTCTTTACAAAAAATGTAACGTTTTATCGATATTTGAAAACACATGTCCCTTTTTTGGGAAAAAGTTAATGTTTCATAGATATTCCAAAAAGGACTTCATTATTTAAAGAAATATGTAATTTAAAAAAAATACAAATCAATATTTTATGTATACTTCAAGAAACTATTTCAAGAAACATTTATCAAAATATAAAATTCTGAACAAAGTAAATCAATATTTTGTCGATTTAAAAAAAAAACAAATCGATATTTGAAACACGCCCATTTTTATGAAAAAATTAATTTTTTATCGATATTCCAAAAAGCAATTCATTATTTAAAAACACTTCAATAAATTGTTCATTTTTAAAAATATATTTAAATTATGTACAAAGAGAGTCAAAAACTAAAAAAAAGTAAATGATAAAAAATTATTTCAAAATATGTATAATCTTTTTTAAACAGAAATATTTTGTCAGTTCTATTTTTTTATGTCATGATCAAATTTTATACAAAATAAGTTAATAAGTAAATATTTTGTGAATTACAACAACAAATCAATACTCAATACAAATAATTTGTTATTTCAAAATATATTTTGATTCTCTATGAAATAAGTCAATATTTAGTCTGTATTTAATGAAACCATTCAATACCTTACTAAATAGGTCATTTATTTCTATAAGAAGTAGATCAATATATTATCGATTCTACAAGAAAAAAAATCATTGTTCATGAGCACAATTTTTGAGCAAAAAGTAAATATTCTATGTTCCAAGACATTATATCATGCTTTTAGGAAATAAGTCAATATTTTGTTAACATGTCGATAATTCAAGACAAATGTCGATTCTCTATGAAAAATTCAACGTTTTAATGAAATTTCAAAAAAGCAATTCATTATTAATTAAAGATATATGTCGATTTTAAAAAAACAAGTAAATATCTTATCAATGCTTCAAGTGCCTATTCTATTCTCATGGTATACACAAATTCTGTACAAAGTAAGTCAATATTTTGTCGATTCTCAAAAAAACAAGTCGATATTTCATCAATACTTTAATATTTTTCATAATCAAATTCTGTATTAAGTAAATCAATATTGTGTCGATTCTCATAGAAAGGATTCGATATTTCCAGACAATAAGCCATAAATAAGTGGATATTTTTAGCTGTGTGATTCTTAATGAAATAAGTCAATATTTCGAACAAAAAAAAAACTAGTAGAAAATTAAGTGTTTTGTCAAAAAATTAAATTTTTCCTTTTAAAACCAAGTAAAGGATTTTCACAAGTAGTGTACTAGATCCAGTATTCTTTTACTATGTACTAGTGATATCTCTTTTAATTACAAGTAACACCAGGAAAAATGTCCATCTCTGCTTGTAAACTTTTATATTTTAAATTAAATTATTTTTTCAAACTGATGTATAATGTATTCTTCGAAGAGTTTTTGACAAATAACGATACACATTACCTAGATTAGTGAGTTATAGAGTTATTACTCACTGACTAATGCAACTAAAGAGTTTCGCAAATTATTGACATATAATTATACTTATAAAAATAGAATTCGCAATGTATTTACACAAAAAATTAAGGGTTTGTTTTCGTTTATAACATTCTTTTATTATTTTTTTTTTAATAAAAACTTTATGAGGTGTTAATAAAAACTAATTATAAATAGGCTATAGTGTTTATAGACATTTCGTAAAGGATACCGTTTAGAGAGTTATACAATGTCAGGAAATTTTATAATTCCAGTCTCGGGAGTAATGGCTCACATTATACGCTTGTTAAATAACACTATAAATCACCCCCAATGATTACCAAATTTGCTAAAAATGTATTTTGTATTATACGATACGCTCTTTTTTGCATGCAAAAACTTAAATGTTCCTATTCGATGTAAAAATACTCCCAATTTCATTAAAATGATAACGCAATCGCTAACATCAAATAAACTTATGCAACATCAAAGATCATTAGACAAATTTAGGCGACTACTTTCTTTTCGCCAGTGTGATCGTCTTCAAAGCGGTCTCACCTTTAGGAAATATCCTACTAATCAAAGTTCCATTCAAGAAATCGGTTGCATTCACTGAATTTTCGAAGATATGCCACTGTAGCGACGGTCGCGCGCGATGAGACACTCTGTATACGAGGCGACGTGAAATGGGACTGAATGCTGGCGGTGGCGGTCGTGCCGACAATGGTATCCGTACCCAGAAGGTGAAGTTGGTGGTACTTGTGGGAGACCCCACTCTCGTCTAGCGCCCAACACCATTTTTTTGTATTCATATCACGTCTTAACGAATACTTTGTGAAACGTTAAACTAAATCAATCAGAACGTTACGTTATTATTACCATAAATTAAAGTAAAATTTATTTCTAGATTCTAGAATCTAGAAATCATTGAACATTTCCATTCGTTATGGTAGAACGGTGTGTATAGTAGAACCAACAGAAAAATGCCAATTAAAAAATGTTGACAAAAACTTCAAAGTCGGTAATAGTAATTTATGTAAGCCGAAAAATAAACCAGAGGACAACGTTTTATATTCTAGTATCAAGAATTTCCGTTTCCTTATATTTATCTGAGTGCATACAGAGCGGTTTAATGTTAAATAAAATTACGTTAACTATACCTAAGTTATATAGTGTGATTGGAAATATACCGATGACCTTTACTGTAATAAAAGAACTACCTGATTAAATCTTATTGGTAGGTCTCAACATCTTCAAACCGCAATAAATAAGTGCAGGGTCGGTTTGAAAATATACCTGTCTGCAAATTGATTTATCGTTATTTTGAATTAAAAAGATATTTTGAACTAAATAAAAATAAACATCAATTAAAAACAATGTTTTATTTTATTAGCAACGACATAATATTAAAAATAAAAATTAGTAGAATATAGTAATACTGATTTATTCATTTCAATAATAATTAAGTTTTTACAATCGTCAACAAAACATCTGAAAAGAGTTTTACATTTTATAATAATTATTATTTATAATGTCAGGATTTAGGCTATACACTACAAGATAAAAAATTCAGTTTAAAATTAAAATACAACATAATATGGGTACACAGAAAAGTTTTAAAATAATAATTACATGTTGTATACAGTTTTTCCTATTGTCTGCAGAAATATTACTTGCTATATTTTTGATTAACTCTACTACAGATGTATATAATATGGGGAATGTATGGTTGTGCGGTTTTAGCGGAAAGCAACAAACAGTTCGCAACAAAGCCCTGTTCTGAAGCTGCATATATTACTGTTGAAGGAGCCTGGGCTTGACATTTTTTTGAAAAATAATTTCATCCTTTTCTTGTAGTGTCATGTGTATCGAACCATGTTTAGTCAAGGTAATTATATGGTCAATTTTCGGATCTATATTATTTAAAAGCCCTTATATATTAATGCCAAACTTTTCCTACACAATGTCCTGTATTAACTCATGTTTAGTCTAAATAAAAATGTTTTTATTCTCTGTTCTAATTTATTTTATTCTTCTAAGATATTTTTCACAATCAATAAGTGTCCTCTTTTTAATATTTAAAGTTCAATTCATCTAATACTTTCCACAGTTTATCTCGGCTTATTGTGGGTAAATCAGTATCGTCGGTTATAGCTTTTAAAACTTTACCAAACGTTTTTGGTCTGCCTGGTTTTCGCTTTGGTGAGGTTACTCCACCTGATTTTTCCTTCTTTAAAACCTTATATGTATAACGTAGATTATCCATATTTCATTGCTTCAGATGACATTTCAACTACGGTGTCAACGTATTTGAAGATTATGTTATCTAAACTAGTTGGAGACATTATTATAACCCTCTTTCCATTGAATGACAAATGGTCTAGTTTTAATGTTTTAAGTGATGAATACTTACAAGTTACTTCCATTTTCAGTCAATACCATTTTTCACGATTTTCGAAAACTAAATAACTGAATTTCTATAAACTTAATTTTTTTTCAATATCAGTTACTTGTGGGCGCCGGGGCCATTAAAACATCCTTTTCTATTACGGTTACGGCTATGACCGGCGTTAATCCTCTCTGCTGTAACAATGAAAGAGAGCGAAATAATACGATAGTCCGAGAAATGTATTAAGTTTTATACAAACATGGAAGATTTACCACATGTACCTTACTATGGTTTGCATCTAAATTAGGTATTATCACAAAACATTTCTGAGAATTTACTCTCTCTAAATATTCAAATGAAGTATAGTAGGTTTTATCTTTAAAGGTGAAAAAGTTTATGTATTTAATAATATTTAGCTATTTTTATATTTCAACTTTTACCAAAAAACTACAGGTACTTTTTCTGACTATTATAACATCGTCATGTATTTACTATACGGATTATTATATTTTTTAACAATTTAAAAATATAAACTCCATTGCACCTAATACTACTATTATTTTTTGTAAACATCTTCAAATATTATTAGCTTCGTGACATCTCTCTTTTAAAAAAAATTGTATATGTCATTGAAAGGGTGGTTTATCCTCAACTCCGCGTAAGTTTCGGCTAATATTCAAAATTTTATTACTTTAAATAAAATTGAATTTAATATAATATTGATGATAGTGAAATTTCCCATCGATAAAACTAAGGGAAACGAAATAAGAAAGTATTTCTTATATCGAAAACACTGAAACTGAAATTACGATGTTTTCTGATTAGGTGATACAATTGACTTTTGTTATTGAGATACAGGGTGTTTTCCAGCTTCAAACTGAAGTCATATATTTTGAACCAACTGGTATAATTTTTGTGTAATTGGTTAATATAAAATTTTTTACTTTTTCATATGTATTTAAATTAAAATGAAATTTTAGGACCGGACTTAGAAAGAGCATAAAAAATCTAAACAATGCAGTTAATAAGGATTTCTTAAAACCGTATTGTTTAAACGACCTCCTCGTATCATTATTGTATATTTGGCAAGTAAATATATTTAATATTATTGCTACAAATACAGTATAGATAAAAATTAAAATTTAGTTTCGGTTTTTTATATTTTTATCACCTAAGAACAACACCCGGTATATAAAAATTTTAAATTTTTATTGGATTCGGAAAAGGCATGAAAAAGTTAACCAAACAGTTTAGGTGTTAATTTTTATATACTTTTTTATCCTCTAAATAAATATTTCTACTAGGAATATTCAAAATTTTAAATAAACTATATAATAAGTCGATAGTTTTTCGGAATACAATTGAATCTTATAAGTACTGCTAGAAATGTGGTACATTAAAATCAATATTTTTTTCAACCTAGTTGTTTAATAATTAGAAACGTTGGTACTAGGGGATAACATTTTCACCATGATGGCGCCCTTCTCATTTTACAACAGATATCACGAATTATTTGAATACAATCCACACAAACCCATGAATAGATCGTTATGGTCCAAATCGATGGTTCCGAAGATTACCATATTTGAATTATGTCGATCAGTTTTTTTGGTGTATTTATTATGGAGCAGCCTTTACGGAAAACGGAAAAAAATAACTGACTTTTGTAATAAGATTAGAAATAATCCTGAAATAACAAAAAACGGTAAGGAATTTGTTAGTGACAATAAGAAAATTCGTTGAAGCCAATCGTGAGCATTTCGAAAATTGGTACTTTTTGTTAGCTTGCTCATTTATGACAGTAGACGTTTTTCGCTATTGACATTAAGTAAAAACTACATAATATGGTTTAGTATAAACTCGTATATCTTTCTAGAGAAAAAAGTGTGGAAAAATCAGCAACTGTACTGTTTGGTTAACTTTTTCTCGATTTTTACAAATTTAATTAAAAAATTTTAAATTCTCATTAATAAAGATATTTTCTGGTAAGAAAAACATTAAATCAGGGTACTAGGTCCGATCCTGCTTATTATTTGCCAGTTACTAAAACAAGAATAACTTGGAGCGGTAATTAAGTAAAATTATTGAGGCCAGGAACTAAAATAGGAAAATAATATTATTTAAATAAAATGTCAGTTAATGGTAGGAGCTTGCTGTCATAAAAACATCAGATTAGGAAAAGGAAAGCGCCAAAAAATCATACATATTAGAAGATTAGACATATTTGTGTGCTATTATTATGTGATTAAAAAAAGAATAGAATATTAGGAAGAATGGAATAAGTAACTTAATGGAAACTTGGTTTAGAAGTATGTTCCAAAAGTTGCCGTCTGATTCCGTGATAGTCATGGATAATGTGCCCTAGCATAGTAGACTAACAGAGCCCTACTCACTACAAAGTGAAACAAAGAACAATTTCAAAAAAACATACCCATTTGTATGAAAATCACATTGCAAAAGTCAAAGATTAATGAAGTTAAAAGTGAATGCTTTGTATAAAATAAACAGTATAAAATTGAAAAATTATATAGTTGTAAATGTAATTTCAAAAGAAATAATTACTGATAGAAATCCCACCTAGTAATAAAAATTTCGGTTCAAGTTCAACTACAATTTTGCCTAAACCTAATAACCTATTTTTTGTGGGATTAGGTAAATATGCACAAATAAAATAAACTAAACGGAGACGTTTGTTGAGAATATTTCAAATTTAATTAAATAAGTGAAAGAACAAAGTCCTATTCTTATTTTTTTATTTATTATTTTGTAATTTTTAATGATATTATACAAATCTAAAAAACAGTAAAAAACATAATTGTGTTTTCATAGTATTTTATAGAACTTAAAACATATATAATATTTGCATAATTACAAAAAGCGCACGAAACATACATATTTATATAATTTTTTGATTTATTTTAGAGAAAAATACCAGTATATTATATTTAGCGCGGTATTATTTGATACCATTGCAAAATATTGTATACTTTTGTAACAAAAAGTGTTTAGAAGGTGGTAAACTAGGGGTTTATATCACTGATATAAGAAAATGTTGATCTGATTAGTCATCAAAAGTGTTAATTAGGATTTATCACTATTATAAAGTTAAAAGTTTATATTTATTACTCCTTGTAAAAGTATATTTATTACTAATAAAGAGAAGAAAGCTTCAAATACAGAAGCCTTAGAGGGAACTGGAAGTCCTGTAGTGTCAGGATTTGGTGTAGAGCCACTTGGTATTACATCAGACGAAGTAGGAGGAGATGCCGTTGTTGACGACTGAGTAGTTATTGTTATAGAAGATGTCTGAGTACTTGTTACTGTTGTATTAGGCGGCAGAGTAGAAGGAGAATCCGACGTCGTCTGAGGACCCGTTACTGTTGTATTAGGCGGCAGAGTAGAAGAAGAATCCGACGTCGTCTGAGGACCCGTTACTGTTGTATTAGGCAGCAGAGTAGAAAGAGAATCCGACGTCGTCTGAGGATTCGTTACTGTTGTATTAGGCGGCAGAGTAGAAGAAGAATCCGACGTCGTCTGAGGACCCGTTACTGTTGTATTAGGCGGCAGAGTAGAAGGAGAATCGGACGTCGTCTGAGGATTCGTTACTGTTGTATTAGGCGGCAGAGTAGAAGAAGAATCCGACGTCGTCTGAGGACCCGTTACTGTTGTATTAGGCGGCAGAGTAGAAGGAGAATCCGACGTCGTCTGAGGATTCGTTACTGTTGTATTAGGCGGCAGAGTAGAAGGAGAATCCGACGTCGTCTGAGGATTCGTTACTGTTGTATTAGGCGGCAGAGTAGAAGGAGAATCCGACGTCGTCTGAGGACCCGTTACTGTTGTATTAGGCGGCAGAGTAGAAGGAGAATCCGACGTCGTCTGAGGATTCGTTACTGTTGTATTAGGCGGCAGAGTAGAGGGAGAATCCGACGTCGTCTGAGGACCCGTTACTGTTGTATTAGGCGGCAGAGTAGAAGAAGAATCCGACGTCGTCTGAGGACCCGTTACTGTTGTATTAGGCGGCAGAGTAGAAGGAGAATCCGACGTCGTCTGAGGATTCGTTACTGTTGTATTAGGCGGCAGAGTAGAAGGAGAATCCGACGTCGTCTGAGGATTCGTTACTGTTGTATTAGGCGGCAGAGTAGAAGAAGAATCCGACGTCGTCTGAGGACCCGTTACTGTTGTATTAGGCGGCAGAGTAGAAGGAGAATCCGACGTCGTCTGAGGATTCGTTACTGTTGTATTAGGCGGCAGAGTAGAAGGAGAATCCGACGTCGTCTGAGGATTCGTTACTGTTGTATTAGGCGGCAGAGTAAAGGGAGAATCCGACGTCGTCTGAGGACCCGTTACTGTTGTATTAGGCGGCAGAGTAGAAGAAGAATCCGACGTCGTCTGAGGACCCGTTACTGTTGTATTAGGCGGCAGAGTAGAAGGAGAATCCGACGTCGTCTGAGGATTCGTTACTGTTGTATTAGGCGGCAGAGTAGAAGGAGAATCCGACGTCGTCTGAGGATTCGTTACTGTTGTATTAGGCGGCAGAGTAGAAGAAGAATCCGACGTCGTCTGAGGACCCGTTACTGTTGTATTAGGCGGCAGAGTAGAAGGAGAATCCGACGTCGTCTGAGGATTCGTTACTGTTGTATTAGGCGGCAGAGTAGAAGGAGAATCCGACGTCGTCTGAGGATTCGTTACTGTTGTATTAGGCGGCAGAGTAGAAGGAGAATCCGACGTCGTCTGAGGACCCGTTACTGTTGTATTAGGCGGCAGAGTAGAAGAAGAATCCGACGTCGTCTGAGGACCCGTTACTGTTGTATTAGGCGGCAGAGTAGAAGGAGAATCCGACGTCGTCTGAGGATTCGTTACTGTTGTATTAGGCGGCAGAGTAGAGGGAGAATCCGACGTCGTCTGAGGACCCGTTACTGTTGTATTAGGCGGCAGAGTAGAAGAAGAATCCGACGTCGTCTGAGGACCCGTTACTGTTGTATTAGGCGGCAGAGTAGAAGGAGAATCCGACGTCGTCTGAGGATTCGTTACTGTTGTATTAGGCGGCAGAGTAGAAGGAGAATCCGACGTCGTCTGAGGATTCGTTACTGTTGTATTAGGCGGCAGAGTAGAAGGAGAATCCGACGTCGTCTGAGGACCCGTTACTGTTGTATTAGGCGGCAGAGTAGAAGGAGAATCCGACGTCGTCTGAGGATTCGTTACTGTTGTATTAGGCGGCAGAGTAGAAGGAGAATCCGACGTCGTCTGAGGATTCGTTACTGTTGTATTAGGCGGCAGAGTAGAAGGAGAATCCGACGTCGTCTGAGGATTCGTTACTGTTGTATTAGGCGGCAGAGTAGAAGAAGAATCCGACGTCGTCTGAGGATTCGTTACTGTTGTATTAGGCGGCAGAGTAGAAGGAGAATCCGACGTCGTCTGAGGATTCGTTACTGTTGTATTAGGCGGCAGAGTAGAAGGAGAATCCGACGTCGTCTGAGGATTCGTTACTGTTGTATTAGGCGGCAGAGTAGAAGGAGAATCCGACGTCGTCTGAGGACTCGTTACTGTTGTATTAGGCGGCAGAGTAGAAGGAGAATCCGACGTCGTCTGAGGACTCGTTACTGTTGTATTAGGCGGCAGAGTAGAAGGAGAATCCGACGTCGTCTGAGGATTCGTTACTGTTGTATTAGGCGGCAGAGTAGAAGGAGAATCCGACGTCGTCTGAGGATTCGTTACTGTTGTATTAGGCAACAGAGTAGAAGGAGAATCCGACGTCGTCTGAGGATTCGTTACTGTTGTATTAGGCGTCAGAGTAGAAGGAGAATCCGACGTTGTCTGAGTTCCCGTTACTGTTGTATTAGGCGGCAGAGTAGAAGAAGAATCCGACGTCGTCTGAGGACCCGTTACTGTTGTATTAGGCGGCAGAGTAGAAGGAGAATCCGACGTCGTCTGAGGACCCGTTACTGTTGTATTAGGCGTCGGAGTAGAAGGAGAATCGGACGTCGTCTGAGGACCCGTTACTGTTGTATTAGGCGGCAGAGTAGAAGGAGAATCCGACGTCGTCTGAGGATTCGTTACTGTTGTATTAGGCGTCAGAGTAGAAGGAGAATCCGACGTCGTCTGAGGACTCGTTACTGTTGTATTAGGCGTCAGAGTAGAAGGAGAATCCGACGTCGTCTGAGGACCCGTTACTGTTGTATTAGGCGGCAGAGTAGAAGGAGAATCCGACGTCGTCTGAGGACCCGTTACTGTTGTATTAGGCGGCAGAGTAGAAGGAGAATCCGACGTCGTCTGAGGACCCGTTACTGTTGTATTAGGCGGCAGAGTAGAAGGAGAATCGGACGTCGTCTGAGGACTCGTAACTGTTGTATTAGGCGTCGGAGTAGAAGGAGAATCGGACGTCGTCTGAGGACCCGTTACTGTTGTATTAGGCGGCAGAGTAGAAGGAGAATCCGACGTCGTCTGAGGACTCGTTACTGTTGTATTAGGCGTCAGAGTAGAAGGAGAATCCGACGTCGTCTGAGGACCCGTTACTGTTGTATTAGGCGGCAGAGTAGAAGGAGAATCCGACGTCGTCTGAGGACCCGTTACTGTTGTATTAGGCGGCAGAGTAGAAGGAGAATCCGACGTCGTCTGAGGATTCGTTACTGTTGTATTAGGCGGCAGAGTAGAAGGAGAATCCGACGTCGTCTGAGGACTCGTTACTGTTGTATTAGGCGTCAGAGTAGAAGGAGAATCCGACGTCGTCTGAGGACCCGTTACTGTTGTATTAGGCGGCAGAGTAGAAGGAGAATCCGACGTCGTCTGAGGACTCGTTACTGTTGTATTAGGCGGCAGAGTAGAAGGAGAATCCGACGTCGTCTGAGGATTCGTTACTGTTGTATTAGGCGGCAGAGTAGAAGAAGAATCCGACGTCGTCTGAGGATTCGTTACTGTTGTATTAGGCGGCAGAGTAGAAGGAGAATCCGACGTCGTCTGAGGATTCGTTACTGTTGTATTAGGCGGCAGAGTAGAAGGAGAATCCGACGTCGTCTGAGGATTCGTTACTGTTGTATTAGGCGGCAGAGTAGAAGGAGAATCCGACGTCGTCTGAGGATTCGTTACTGTTGTATTAGGCGGCAGAGTAGAAGGAGAATCCGACGTCGTCTGAGGATTCGTTACTGTTGTATTAGGCGGCAGAGTAGAAGAAGAATCCGACGTCGTCTGAGGACCCGTTACTGTTGTATTAGGCGGCAGAGTAGAAGGAGAATCCGACGTCGTCTGAGGATTCGTTACTGTTGTATTAGGCGGCAGAGTAGAAGGAGAATCCGACGTCGTCTGAGGACCCGTTACTGTTGTATTAGGCGGCAGAGTAGAAGAAGAATCCGACGTCGTCTGAGGACCCGTTACTGTTGTATTAGGCGGCAGAGTAGAAGGAGAATCCGACGTCGTCTGAGGATTCGTTACTGTTGTATTAGGCGGCAGAGTAGAGGGAGAATCCGACGTCGTCTGAGGACCCGTTACTGTTGTATTAGGCGGCAGAGTAGAAGGAGAATCCGACGTCGTCTGAGGATTCGTTACTGTTGTATTAGGCGGCAGAGTAGAAGGAGAATCCGACGTCGTCTGAGGATTCGTTACTGTTGTATTAGGCGTCAGAGTAGAAGGAGAATCCGACGTAGTCTGAGGACTCGTTACTGTTGTATTAGGCGGCAGAGTAGAAGGAGAATCCGACGTCGTCTGAGGACCCGTTACTGTTGTATTAGGCGGCAGAGTAGAAGGAGAATCCGACGTCGTCTGAGGATTCGTTACTGTTGTATTAGGCGGCAGAGTAGAAGGAGAATCCGACGTAGTCTGAGGACTCGTTACTGTTGTATTAGGCGGCAGAGTAGAAGGAGAATCCGACGTCGTCTGAGGACCCGTTACTGTTGTATTAGGCGGCAGAGTAGAAGGAGAATCCGACGTCGTCTGAGGACCCGTTACTGTTGTATTAGGCGGCAGAGTAGAAGGAGAATCCGACGTCGTCTGAGGATTCGTTACTGTTGTATTAGGCGGCAGAGTAGAGGGAGAATCCGACATCGTCTGAGGACCCGTTACTGTTGTATTAGGCGGCAGAGTAGAAGGAGAATCCGACGTCGTCTGAGGATTCGTTACTGTTGTATTAGGCGGCAGAGTAGAAGGAGAATCCGACGTCGTCTGAGGATTCGTTACTGTTGTATTAGGCGTCAGAGTAGAAGGAGAATCCGACGTAGTCTGAGGACTCGTTACTGTTGTATTAGGCGGCAGAGTAGAAGGAGAATCCGACGTCGTCTGAGGACCCGTTACTGTTGTATTAGGCGGCAGAGTAGAAGGAGAATCCGACGTCGTCTGAGGACCCGTTACTGTTGTATTAGGCGGCAGAGTAGAAGGAGAATCCGACGTCGTCTGAGGATTCGTTACTGTTGTATTAGGCGTCAGAGTAGAAGGAGAATCCGACGTCGTTTGAGGACTCGTTACTGTTGTATTAGGCGTCGGAGTAGAAGGAGAATCGGACGTCGTCTGAGGACCCGTTACTGTTGTATTAGGCGTCGGAGTAGAAGGAGAATCGGACGTCGTCTGAGGACCCGTTACTGTTGTATTAGGCGTCGGAGTAGAAGGAGAATCGGACGTCGTCTGAGGACCCGTTACTGTTGTATTAGGCGTCAGAGTAGAAGGAGAATCCGACGTCGTCTGAGGACTCGTTACTGTTGTATTAGGCGTCGGAGTAGAAGGAGAATCGGACGTCGTCTGAGGACCCGTTACTGTTGTATTAGGCGTCGGAGTAGAAGGAGAATCGGACGTCGTCTGAGGACCCGTTACTGTTGTATTAGGCGTCGGAGTAGAAGGAGAATCGGACGTCGTCTGAGGATTCGTTACTGTTGTATTAGGCGGCAGAGTAGAAGGAGAATCCGACGTCGTCTGAGGACTCGTTACTGTTGTATTAGGCGTCGGAGTAGAAGGAGAATCGGACGTCGTCTGAGGATTCGTTACTGTTGTATTAGGCAACAGAGTAGAAGGAGAATCCGACGTCGTCTGAGGACCCGTTACTGTTGTATTAGGCGTCGGAGTAGAAGGAGAATCGGACGTCGTCTGAGGATTCGTTACTGTTGTATTAGGCGGCAGAGTAGAAGGAGAATCCGACGTCGTCTGAGGACTCGTTACTGTTGTATTAGGCGTCGGAGTAGAAGGAGAATCGGACGTCGTCTGAGGGCCCGTTACTGTTGTATTAGGCAATAGAGTAGAAGGAGAATCCGACGTCGTCTGAGGACCCGTTACTGTTGTATTAGGCGTCGGAGTAGAAGGAGAATCGGACGTCGTCTGAGGATTCGTTACTGTTGTATTAGGCGTCAGAGTAGAAGGAGAATCCGACGTCGTCTGAGGATTTGTTACTGTTGTATTAGGCGGCAGAGTAGAAGGAGAATCCGACGTCGTCTGAGGACTCGTTACTGTTGTATTAGGCGTCGGAGTAGAAGGAGAATCGGACGTCGTCTGAGGACCCGTTACTGTTGTATTAGGCAACAGAGTAGAAGGAGAATCCGACGTCGTCTGAGGACCCGTTACTGTTGTATTAGGCGTCGGAGTAGAAGGAGAATCGGACGTCGTCTGAGGATTCGTTACTGTTGTATTAGGCGGCAGAGTAGAAGGAGAATCCGACGTCGTCTGAGGATTCGTTACTGTTGTATTAGGCGGCAGAGTAGAAGGAGAATCCGACGTCGTCTGAGGACCCGTTACTGTTGTATTAGGCGTCGGAGTAGAAGGAGAATCGGACGTCGTCTGAGGATTCGTTACTGTTGTATTAGGCGTCAGAGTAGAAGGAGAATCCGACGTCGTCTGAGGATTCGTTACTGTTGTATTAGGCGGCAGAGTAGAAGGAGAATCCGACGTCGTCTGAGGACCCGTTACTGTTGTATTAGGCGTCGGAGTAGAAGGAGAATCGGACGTCGTCTGAGGATTCGTTACTGTTGTATTAGGCGGCAGAGTAGAAGGAGAATCCGACGTCGTCTGAGGATTCGTTACTGTTGTATTAGGCGGCAGAGTAGAAGGAGAATCCGACGTCGTCTGAGGACCCGTTACTGTTGTATTAGGCGTCGGAGTAGAAGGAGAATCGGACGTCGTCTGAGGATTCGTTACTGTTGTATTAGGCGTCAGAGTAGAAGGAGAATCCGACGTCGTCTGAGGATTCGTTACTGTTGTATTAGGCGGCAGAGTAGAAGGAGAATCCGACGTCGTCTGAGGACCCGTTACTGTTGTATTAGGCGTCGGAGTAGAAGGAGAATCGGACGTCGTCTGAGGATTCGTTACTGTTGTATTAGGC
This sequence comes from Hermaeophaga mercurialis, assembly GCA_951812935.1. Taxonomy (NCBI): domain Eukaryota; kingdom Metazoa; phylum Arthropoda; class Insecta; order Coleoptera; family Chrysomelidae; genus Hermaeophaga; species Hermaeophaga mercurialis. Next base: position 7,963,958 of record OX638363.1, on the reverse strand, counting down.
GTCAGAGTAGAAGAAGAATCCGACGTCGTCTGAGGACCCGTTACTGTTGTATTAGGCGGCAGAGTAGAAGGAGAATCCGACGTCGTCTGAGGATTCGTTACTGTTGTATTAGGCGTCAGAGTAGAAGAAGAATCCGACGTCGTCTGAGGACCCGTTACTGTTGTATTAGGCGGCAGAGTAGAAGGAGAATCCGACGTCGTCTGAGGATTCGTTACTGTTGTATTAGGCGTCAGAGTAGAAGAAGAATCCGACGTCGTCTGAGGACCCGTTACTGTTGTATTAGGCGGCAGAGTAGAAGGAGAATCGGACGTCGTCTGAGGATTCGTTACTGTTGTATTAGGCGTCAGAGTAGAAGGAGAATCCGACGTCGTCTGAGGATTCGTTACTGTTGTATTAGGCGGCAGAGTAGAAGGAGAATCCGACGTCGTCTGAGGACCCGTTACTGTTGTATTAGGCGTCGGAGTAGAAGGAGAATCGGACGTCGTCTGAGGATTCGTTACTGTTGTATTAGGCGTCAGAGTAGAAGGAGAATCCGACGTCGTCTGAGGATTCGTTACTGTTGTATTAGGCGGCAGAGTAGAAGGAGAATCCGACGTCGTCTGAGGACCCGTTACTGTTGTATTAGGCGTCGGAGTAGAAGGAGAATCGGACGTCGTCTGAGGATTCGTTACTGTTGTATTAGGCGTCAGAGTAGAAGAAGAATCCGACGTCGTCTGAGGACCCGTTACTGTTGTATTAGGCGGCAGAGTAGAAGGAGAATCCGACGTCGTCTGAGGATTCGTTACTGTTGTATTAGGCGTCAGAGTAGAAGAAGAATCCGACGTCGTCTGAGGACCCGTTACTGTTGTATTAGGCGGCAGAGTAGAAGGAGAATCCGACGTCGTCTGAGGATTCGTTACTGTTGTATTAGGCGTCAGAGTAGAAGAAGAATCCGACGTCGTCTGAGGACCCGTTACTGTTGTATTAGGCGGCAGAGTAGAAGGAGAATCGGACGTCGTCTGAGGATTCGTTACTGTTGTATTAGGCGTCAGAGTAGAAGGAGAATCCGACGTCGTCTGAGGATTCGTTACTGTTGTATTAGGCGTCAGAGTAGAAGAAGAATCCGACGTCGTCTGAGGACCCGTTACTGTTGTATTAGGCGGCAGAGTAGAAGGAGAATCGGACGTCGTCTGAGGATTCGTTACTGTTGTATTAGGCGTCAGAGTAGAAGAAGAATCCGACGTCGTCTGAGGACCCGTTACTGTCTTATTAGGCGGCAGAGTAGAAGGAGAATCGGACGTCGTCTGAGGATTCGTTACTGTTGTATTAGGCGTCAGAGTAGAAGGAGAATCCGACGTCGTCTGAGGACTCGTTACTGTTGTATTAGGCGGCAGAGTAGAAGGAGAATCGGACGTCGTCTGAGGATTCGTTACTGTTGTATTAGGCGTCAGAGTAGAAGAAGAATCCGACGTCGTCTGAGGACCCGTTACTGTTGTATTAGGCGGCAGAGTAGAAGGAGAATCCGACGTCGTCTGAGGATTCGTTACTGTTGTATTAGGCGGCAGAGTAGAAGGAGAATCCGACGTCGTCTGAGGACTCGTTACTGTTGTATTAGGCGGCAGAGTAGAAGAAGAATCCGACGTCGTCTGAGGACCCGTTACTGTTGTATTAGGCGGCAGAGTAGAAGGAGAATCCGACGTCGTCTGAGGACTCGTTACTGTTGTATTAGGCGTCAGAGGAGAAGGAGAATCCGACGTCGTCTGAGGATTCGTTACTGTTGTATTAGGCGGCAGAGTCGAAGGAGAAACCGACGTGGTCTGTGGATTCGTTTTTATTATTGAAAATATTTTTGTCTTTGTTGGCCATTTTTTTTCATACGGTGCTTGAATAGTATGTTCTGTGAGAGAAGACATTGGGATCATTTTTTACACAACTTAATAAAGTAACTTAGTTCACTGTTTTAGTTAACTGCATCCCGTGAAAATGTAGTATTTTTAAAGAAAGCTTGCACTTTATACTTTTTAAAAGACAGTGATACAAAAAAGAAATCATTTTATATTTATATAATAATTAAAAATTTTTTATCTAAAAAGTAAAATCTTTTAGGTATAACAGAAAAATAAGCTTACTTGTTAGCGCCCATACACTCAGTAAAACAATTAATAAACTCAAATTTTTCATTCCGAATTATCTATTAAATTATTTTTGTTATTACTTCATGCTATGAAATCTGCATAGATTCTATTAAATTTTATTCAAAGACACTAATCTTATCAAATTTAGATAATTCTTAAAGATAAAGTGGTAAGTTTAAGATAATTAAGTGCACATTTATTAATGACTATTTTTATTACAAAAAAACTATAGATTAATCTAATAATCTGTTAAAATGTTGAAATATGTTAGTTATATTTTTTACAATTTCCATATTCTTTAAAAAATCTAAATAAACTATACACTATCTCAGTATCTTGGTTGTACGTTGTTGAATATATCTGCAAATATCTTTTTTTATCTATTTAAATGATTTTTTATTCCTTTGTAGAACTATGAAACCATATTACATTGCAATTAGAAATTGAATGAAATGTGAATATTCAACAATTTTATGACATTTCTGGAACAACTAATTATTTTTTATATCACATACTTTATACTCAAAGACTTTAAACGACCAACGATTATTATAGATTTGAACTATATAGATTACTATGATCTATCAAGAAATCCCAAAACTTTTCTTGCTAAGTATGGGATGTCAAAATGGAAAATATATATCAAAATTAATTGCTCCATTTTCTTCATCTTCCATCCAATTTTTCCATCACAGCCATTCCTTAGACTTTGTTTCTTCTTCTTGATCCGATTTCATTTATCATTCCTATCAAATATTTATTTTCGTTATTTAATATTAGTTTTAGCTGAAATTAGTCTTTTGACTTTTCCAATCTCTCTATTTTTCCATTTTCTTTTAGTTTGTGGTTTAGATCTACGTCTGTCTTCCCCTCTGTAATTAATATGGTTTTTAGATATTGGAATCAGTTAATTTATTTTATTTTCTTTTCATTTATATCTGTGTCTGCACTGCAGCTTTTATTGTGATTCGAGCACAGAGTAAATTTGAGCATTTAATTATTAATTGCTTTTAATAATGATGATGGGAATGTGTTAAATTAGAACATTTATACTGAAATATCTAGAAATATTCCATTCTCAAGGGCGAATTTATATAAGAAGTTCAATGGTTTGGCAAGTACAACAAACAGTGTTTTAACATAAATGAAGGGACTCTATTAGGACTCGTAATAATCATAAATTTGAATTTCTTAATGAAACGGTAATATTAGTATGTTACGAATATTATTTCGATGTGAACAAAAATTAGTAGTTATGTTCTTTAAATCACTTTTTGTTTAGAGTGAGAACATACAATATCCTGTTTAATTCTGGAATCCAAATTTTTAAAAATTTCATAACCTTCTTTCTTTTTATTATTCATTTTTAATAATATTTTGTCTAAAAACATTTTTATCGCATCAATATATTTGGATTTACTTTTAGAGGTAAAAGTTTAATTACATTAAGATTACTGTTTGATAATATATTTAATCTTTTTAATGCGATTTTTAAGATAATAAAACTACTTAAAATATATTGCAAAAGAAACAGTTCGTCAAAATGATCACAAGATTGTGAAATAATACTATTCTATTATCTATTATATACTTTTACAGGGTGCTTGAAGTATTATTGATTTTTAGTTATATTCTAATATACCAAGTGTATTCACGAAAATTTTAAATGACAATAGTTCAGTTATTTTTAAAGATAGAAACTTAAACAGATATTAACGTTGGATATGTTGTTGATACATTGCATGAAATAGAAACAGGTGATGACGTTGCACTTGTTGGTAATGTATTAGATGAAGCCGAAGGAGATGTTGACATAGGACTTGTTGGCGATATATCACAAGAAGTAAAAGGAAGGAGCTCCAAGTTTTTTTAAACGTCGTAAATCCAAGCTTTATAGTTGTAACTTAAAATCAATCAGTAAAGCTTCAAGTATCAATATGTTGAAATACACTTACTTTTATTATTGTCGCTGCAACAAAATTGCAGGTGTACGAGTTTAAAGAAAACTTATGGATGCTTTCATATCACTGAAGATGTAAAATGTCTTGGGAGAAGAGTAAAACATGTGTATATCTTCTACTGGAGAAAATGCCAAGCGATGTTATAAGAATTAGAGATCGAAAAAAGAAAAAATATTTCCAGACAAAATGAATGAATCCTGCAAGTATCTAGTAAGAGTGGATTCTGATGAGGACTTAAATATTTGCAGAACAATGTTTTTGAATACATGGTATTGGAGAAAAAACGTTGTAAATTTGGAAAAATAAACAAACGATTTGATCTGAAATTCGTAACACACAACCAGATTCTGGAAGATCTAAGACAATCCTGCTTTCTGCAAGTAAGCTAAGTGAGACAAACAATAAAGTTGCAAACGGAAAGGGACAATTGGACGTCAAAATATATGTAATATTTTTTAATATAATAATTGTTACACAGAGTGAGCCATAAGTACTGGGTCAAATCGTAACTGTACGTTAGGTGATTAAAATCGATACCATAGAAACAAGAAGGTTAAAATCAAAATAAATGTGTTCAAATATTAGATTAATTAAATCATTAAAGGAGCTAAAACAAAGTCACTTTATTTAAACTTTATTATTCTATGATTAAAATCGATTCGAGGGAAATAAGAGGGCAAAATAAAAAAAAACAGTATATAAATATGACATTTATTAAGTAGTTAAAAGGAGAAAAATAAAGTTAATTTAGTTTAAACTTAGCTATTGGGTGATCAAAATCGATTTGATTGTAATAAGGTTAAAATAAAAATAAATATATTTAAAGATAAAACAAATTTATAATAATTGAGTTTTCTTTATTTATATAGTATGAATATCCAAATAGTTCAGTATACAATTTATTCTGATTATTGATGGTATTTGATTGTCTTGTATTTTGGTTACTAATAAAGTCAGCTTGGAAATGAAAAGTGAAAAAGAAAAAGCAAAAGTTGCTGAAAATTGTAGGAAAAAGCGTCTGTGATCCAAAAGTGTTTTGGAGTTGTAAGCAGAACTTTAAGAATATAATAGAATATAACATGGTTATATATATATGGTTAAAAGGATTTCCATAGAAGCACCGCGGCAAATGTTAAAGTTGCCGCTATTAAAAGTATTACCAAAAAGCGTATTATAGAAACTATGGATTATATATAGAGCAAATTATTAACACTGTGTGACTGGAATTTAACTGATCGCAAAAGCTAGATCATCTAATAACAACTACCTAAAGAAAATGGCGAGAAGAATTAGAAACTGGAATATCTTGTATTGGTAATGTGCAATTATGTTGAAAATTAAATGAAATGAAAATCTCATCTTTCTAATGTATTGCTTTAAAAAGGAGGTTGAATTTTTGAAGAAAAAATTCTATTATTCTGTAACAATTTCTTTACAGATTTTAAAGAAAGCAAATAACTGGTTTTTTGACGTACATTCCTTCTGCTTTTTATCAACTGTATGTGATCCAAAAGATTTGGAGGAGTTCATCAGGTCATCTATGCCCACCTGCCGAACAAAACAGAAGCTATTTTTAAAATTAATTGATATGATTCAAGAGTTACATCCAGAGCTAAGACCACAGTTGATATCTTACCATTTTAAGCTTGTTGCCATAAAGGGTTTAGAAATTTTTTCCAAATGCGGAACTTTTAGCTTACTTTTTTCACTTAATGAAAAGTATGAAACAGCATTTGGGCAATATGCACTTGCTATCAAGATACAACTACGATGTTAACTTTAGTCTACAAGCGCGAATGATTACCGTTTTAGCATTTATTCCCGAAGATGATTTTGATTATGCTTTTGATCGTCTGTCTGAAGAAATATGTGAAGAATTACAGCCGTTAGTGTTATGGTTTGATGACTTATTATTTTCCCCAATACTTTGGTCTGTTTATAACCCTGTGATAAATAGTTTAGATAGGACCAATAATTACGCTGAATGTGCACACAGGCTACTGCAAAAATATATTAAAGCACGTGGAATTTTATTGATGTTCTACAAAGTTTGCAGTTGGGAAGACATGTCAGCTATCAACAATTATTGGCAGGACATCACCCCTCAATGAAATTAAAAAAGTATAGTTATTGCGACGAAACAATACATTCAATTATAAGCAATTACAATAATCCTAATATTACTGATTACCCAAAAGCTTTATCACATAATTATGTAATAAGACAATAGAATTATTTGTGCATTTCAGTAAATATATTTAGATACTAATAATAAATGTTCCCGGATGAAAAATTAATTAGTCACGTTGAATTAATCATGCCGAATATGCCTAGACCGAGTTGCAAACGTTGCGGAAAAGAAAATTGAGGTCAGGTTTGGCGTTGTTTGGAGAACTTTGGTACAAAGTCAAATCCCAAGTTGTTGACAAAAAAATTGCGAATTTGCAGAATAAGCAGTAACGCTATGTTGAAAATGGCTATATCAAAAATACGCGGTTATCACGTTACCAAATTGTCATTGGTCAATCTAGCTAAAGTCATTAACTGGAAGAAAAATACAAACTAAGAAGTACACACATCAAAAATGTCTAAGGAAAGTGTTTTCCTCTTATATACATCGATTATAAATGAAAAAGTGAATATATACATATATATCTTTGGCGAAATAATCAAACAAAAGTTTAAAAGTGTACTAATATAACTGAAACCTTTAACAATGAATGTAAAACATGAAAATCCAAACAAAAATGTCGCTAATAAATATGTGCTTCCAGCAGTATTAATTACCGCTTGAAACCGTCTTCGCATACTTCAAATTAAATAATCAGTTTCGTTTTGAAGTAATCCATTCTTGTGTAAGAAAATGTTGAAGATTTTGGTGTGTATTAACAACTTCTAAACAGTGGAGGAAATTCCATTGCTGCTTAAACTTTTCTGCTACTACATGTCATTCCAATTTTGGAAGCTGTAAAGAGATCAAGATTAAATTACTGTTAATATTATATTTTTGTAGCTATTCGTAAAAGTCCGTTTATTTGTATGTAGATGCTGATGAGGAAGAAACTGAAACAACCCAAATAGAAGAAATTGTAATATCTGCTGAACCAAGTCAAGTAGTAGTAGGGACTGACACAGAAACCAGTTCGGCCAAAAAAAAATATCAAACATCTAAAGCTTGTTACTGATACCCTACAAACATTGACTACTAGAACAGCTAATAAAGTTCTTGAAGATGGTGCCTCTTTATATGGGAAGTTACTGGCAGGTAAGCTAAGAAGATTATCCAACAGATCTCGCCTGATAGTTCATAATAAAATAGACAACTTACTCTTTAAAACAGAATTGTGTGAACACGATTCAGTCACTTATAATAATATAAATTCTGCATTTCCTCGTCGCAGCTGCCTTTTATTTCCTCTTTTGTGTCACAACCTTCGCCTAGCCCCTCCTATGTACAATTTTCCCCTACATATCTCGCTTCTAGACTCTTTTCCATTTCACAGTAATCTTCTATATCATCTTTTGTATCCTAACCTTTACCTAGCAACTTAAACTCACTACGTTCCTTCACTTCTTTACAGTCCCAATATAAAGATAGAGAAGTTATCAACCTACAATATTATTCCAGTGCTGCAGCAGAAATGGTTGATAATTACACCTAATTGTAACACAGACGAGGAAGTGTATGCGAATTTTTCGTACATCAAATATGTACTTTTTATAGTAATGCAACAATAAAATAATTTTGCAGGAACTACAATTTTTGTTATTTCTTACCTTTATTTTATCTTTCAATTCTTCAATTAGTGCTAAACTTCTAGTACTATGTGGATAATCATCACATGAGACATTTTAAATAAATATTTTAATCATTTTGATGACTCAATAAAAATATCAAAGTATATATTATCCGATCGCAACCGTGCTCCAAAACTTTCGCTCACGTAATATTAAATAAATAGTAAATGTTATAAATTGGAAAATGTTAAACAAAAATCTGTTCTATATACAGGGTGATATTTAACTAAATCTTTGGACATACTATCGTAACAATAGTGATATAGATTATGATGAAAATGATATGGATAAATAAGATGGAATGTTATATTTATTTCAAATGCAACAAGGATTGTATAGTGAGTGATAAATTTTAAATAGAAACAATAGAAATAATGTTTAATGTTTACATATTTTTCATTTATTCTAGCAATTCTTTTACCTAGATACAATATCATCATCTAGTTAACGAACTTTTGAGTTGATATTAATATTTATCTAAAATTATATTTCTCAGCGTGTCCTCTAAAAATGTACGCCACTGATGTTCAACTTTCTTTTATTGCTATATATTTATAGCTACGAACATAACTTGAATACAGATGTACAACAGTGGCAGATTAAATTGGTAGGTTTTCGATAATCCAAAGTATTGTATCGTAAGATATTAAGGGTCATAGTGTTTACAACGCTAAATAGACAAACTATGTAAAATACAAGTGAAATGTAATTCACAAATTACAAAAATAGAACATAATTAGTCACATATTTTATAAATCAGATAATATTATCAATTATTTTCATTCACTTCTTTTGCACTCTGTATACTGTACTATATTTACTACTGATTCGCATTTTATATGAACCGCAATTAAATTAATAAAATCTGAATGTTTGTATCCATTACACAAAACGGTAAATTTGAAGCGAACCTGTTTGCAAAACTGCGAGTCTTGGTTCAGTTATCTTCGAAAATTCTTTGTGGCCAGTTATTTGACTTCTGTAAAATCCTAGAGTTAAAAAAAATAAATGGATTGTCGAGTAATAATATATTTTTTGGCAGCTGTTTTCAAATTTTGTGGTGTTAGTGGAATTACAGGTAAATTCTTTTTTTTCATGTACAAGCAGAAATAAGATTAGTATTTCATTTTTTTTATTCTGAATGAAAGCTGTAGTATGTATTTTCAGAAAATGACATATCGACACCAAATTTACCTACAAATTTGAAAGATATCAACACACCATCAACTAGTCAAAATTTGAAGACTATTCCTGATGTGAAACATTTATACACTGGGTTAGGCATAACTGCGCCTCCTAGTGTAGAGCCAGGAACTAAGTGGACGTACAAAATTGAAAACTATACCCGTTTTAGTGGTACTACTAGTACGACCCCACAGATTTTAGAAAGGTTTAAATCAACAACCCTTCATAAAACTGTGGCCAATACTAACAATTGCCTTACACATCGAACAAAATTGACTACATCTAGCCGACCATTTTTTGCTGGATTCGGCACGACAGCAGCTCCTAAAATAACACCAGGAAAACCTTTACCAAGTAGACCTGAAGATTATCAAAACTTTAGTACAACAAATCCACAAATTGTGGATAGATTTAAAGAAACAACTACTCATAGAAATCCACCTAATGATGACAATTTCGGTTCAAGTTCAATTACAATTTTGCCTAAACCTAATAGGCCATTTTTTGCTGGATTAGGCACGACAGCACCTCCTAAAATAAGACCAGGAAAACCTTTACCAAGTAGACCTGAAGATTATCCAAACTTTAGTACAACAAATCCACAAATTGTGGATAGATTTAAAGAAACAACTACTCATAGAAATCCACCTAATGATGACAATTTCGGTTCAAGTTCAATTACAATTTTGCCTAAACCTAATAGGCCATTTTTTGCTGGATTAGGCACGACAGCACCTCCTAAAATAAGACCAGGAAAACCTTTACCAAGTAGACCTGAAGATTATCAAAACTTTAGTACAACAAATCCACAAATTGTGGATAGATTTAAAGAAACAACTACTCATAGAAATCCACCTAATGATGACAATTTCGGTTCAAGTTCAATTACAATTTTGCCTAAACCTAATAGGCCATTTTTTGCTGGATTAGGCACGACAGCACCTCCTAAAATAAGACCAGGAAAACCTTTACCAAGTAGACCTGAAGATTATCCAAACTTTAGTACAACAAATCCACAAATTGTGGATAGATTTAAAGAAACAACTACTCATAGAAATCCACCTAATGATGACAATTTCGGTTCAAGTTCAATTACAATTTTGCCTAAACCTAATAGGCCATTTTTTGCTGGATTAGGCACGACAGCACCTCCTAAAATAAGACCAGGAAAACCTTTACCAAGTAGACCTGAAGATTATCCAAACTTTAGTACAACAAATCCACAAATTGTGGATAGATTTAAAGAAACAACTACTCATAGAAATCCACCTAATGATGACAATTTCGGTTCAAGTTCAATTACAATTTTGCCTAAACCTAATAGGCCATTTTTTGCTGGATTAGGCACGACAGCACCTCCTAAAATAAGACCAGGAAAACCTTTACCAAGTAGACCTGAAGATTATCCAAACTTTAGTACAACAAATCCACAAATTGTGGATAGATTTAAAGAAACAACTACTCATAGAAATCCACCTAATGATGACAATTTCGGTTCAAGTTCAATTACAATTTTGCCTAAACCTAATAGGCCATTTTTTGCTGGATTAGGCACGACTGCACCTCCTAAAATAAGACCAGGAAAACCTTTACCAAGTAGACCTGAAGATTATCCAAACTTTAGTACAACAAATCCATAAATTGTGGATAGATTTAAAGAAACAACTACTCATAGAAATCCACCTAATGCTGACAATTTCGGTTCAAGTTCAATTACAATTTTGCCTAAACCTAATAGGCCATTTTTTGCTGGATTAGGCACGACTGCACCTCCTAAAATAAGACCAGGAAAACCTTTACCAAGTAGACCTGAAGATTATCCAAACTTTAGTACAACAAATCCATAAATTGTGGATAGATTTAAAGAAACAACTACTCATAGAAATCCACCTAATGCTGACAATTTCGGTTCAAGTTCAATTACAATTTTGCCTAAACCTAATAGGCCATTTTTTGCTGGATTAGGCACGACTGCACCTCCTAAAATAACACCAGGAAAACCTAATTCAAATTTATTTAATTAATTAAACGAACAAAACGTTATTCTTATTTTTTAATTTATTTTGTAATTTTTAATTATATTTGAAGTAAATTAAGTGTTTCTTCCTTTACTTTATGAAATCTATCTATAATAAATATGAAAGATTAATTATACTTATCTTGAATTTTCACAGTACTTCTAAGCTTTTTTAAAATATTTTTTCCGAGACTCGAATTTGGCTAATCGCATTTTCAAACAGTGACAGAAAATTGACAAATTTCTTATATGTATGCATATTTGACTTCACACCATAAATATTTAAACCAATCATTATCAAACAGTATATATATATATATATATATATATATTTATTCTTGTTAGAAAATTTTTAAATAATAATATTCTTCTTTTTGTAAAAAAATTGGTTAATATTATTCATTCAGCCTAAAACGAAATCTAAAATAATTGAACTTCCTACATTTAATTACTTATTCATCAAAATATTTAAATAAAAGCTTAGGAATACTCAGGTAATTCAATATAAATACATATAATGTATCTTTCATATTTATATTTAAAGTATCTAATAAATTGTTAAAAAACTTTATTGTTTTATTTATAGTACTTTATAGAATTTATAACATTTATAACTTTTGCTTAATACATAAATTCCTTTCTTTTACCGAACTGTAAAATGTCATAACAATTTAAAAAATGGGTGAAGCCTAATATACATATCATCATGTAAACGATTTTTTGGTTTCTTTTACAAAAATCTTTGTATATCAGAAAGAATACCAGACTACACCACAAATACAGGGTGCGGCATTAGTGCCTCGAAGTACGATTAGTCCGCTATTATTATTATTATTAAATTAGCTAGGCAAGAGGTTTATAAAAATGTAAAATTATACGGGGTGTTCCATTTAAAAAAACAAAATTTTTGTCTGGCACTGCGTTCCTGAACACGCTGTATATTTGGGACTAATTTTAAAATGTGAATCGCAAAACTGCCTACTTCTTGTAAAAACTTTTTTTTCGTAACTTCAATAATATCGGACTAATCGTACTTCGACGCACTAATGCCTCACCCTGTATATTGTTGCATTATTTAATTTCATTGCAAAAGATTGCATAATTCTGTAACAAAAGGTGTTTAGATGGTGGTGATTTACATACATGATATCACAAAATTTGTCACCAAAGTTTTAATTATGATTTATCACTATATTATATTTAAGAGTTTATATTTATAGCCCCATGTACAAATATAGATATTATTAATAAAGAGAAGAAAGTTTTAAATCTAGAACCTTTAGAAGGAATTGGAATTCTTGTAGTACCAGGATTTTCTGTTGATGATCCAGACGAACTTGGCGAAGTTATTGATGTTGAAGTTGCCGTTGATGATTCAGACGAACTTGGCGAAGTTGTTGTTAATGCTTCAGACGAACTTGGCGAAGTTGTTGTTGATGATTCAGACGAACTAGGCGAAGTTGTTGACGTTGAAGTTGTTGTTGATGATTCAGACGAACTTGGCAAAGTTGTTGATGATTCAGACGAACTAGGCGAAGTTGTTGTTGATGATTCAGACGAACTTGGCGAAGTTGTTGTTGATGATTCAGACGAACTTGGCGAAGTTGTTGTTGATGATTCAGAAGAACTAGGCGAAGTTGTTGACGTTGAAGTTGTTGTTGATGATTCAGACGAACTTGACGAAGTTGTTGTTGATGATTCAGAAGAACTAGGCGAAGTTGTTGACCTTGAAGTTGTTGTTGATGATTCAGACGAACTTGGCGAAGTTGTTGTTGATGATTCAGACGAACTAGGCGAAGTTGTTGACGTTGAAGTTGTTGTTGATGATTCAGACGAACTTGGCGAAGTTGTTGTTGATGATTCAGACGAACTAGGCGAAGTTGTTGACGTTGAAGTTGTTGTTGATGATTCAGACGAACTTGGCGAAGTTGTTGTTGATGATTCAGACGAACTAGGCGAAGTTGTTGTTGATGATTCAGACGAACTTGTTGTTGATGATTCAGACGAACTTTGCGAAGTTGTTGTTGATGATTCAGATGAACTAGGCGAAGTTGTTGTTGATGATTCAGACGAACTTGGCGAAGTTATTGTTGATGATTCAGACGAACTAGGCGAAATTGTTGTTGATGATTCAGACGAACTTGGCGAAGTTGTTGTTGATGATTCAGACGAACTTGGCGAAGTTGTTGTTGATAATTCAGATGAACTAGGCGAAGTTGTTGTTGATGATTCAGACGAACTAGGCGAAGTTGTTGTTGATGATTCAGGCGAACTTGGCGAAGTTGTTGTTGATGATTCAGAAGATTTAGGCGAAGTTGTTGACGTTGAAGTTGTTGTTGATGATTCAGACGAACTTGTCGAAGTTGTTGTTGATGATTCAGATGAACTAGGCGAAGTTGTTGACCTTGAAGTTGTTGTTGATGATTCAGACGAACTTGGCGAAGTTGTTGTTGATGATTCAGACGAACTAGGCGAAGTTGTTGTTGATGATTCAGACGAACTTGGCGAAGTTGTTGTTGATGATTCAGAAGAACTAGGCGAAGTTGTTGACGTTGAAGTTGTTGTTGATGATTCAGAAGATTTAGGCGAAGTTGTTGACGTTGAAGTTGTTGTTGATGATTCAGACGAACTTGGCGAAGTTGTTGTTGATGATTCAGAAGAACTAGGCGAAGTTGTTGACCTTGAAGTTGTTGTTGATGATTCAGACGAACTTGGCGAAGTTGTTGTTGATGATTCAGACGAACTAGGCGAAGTTGTTGACGTTGAAGTTGTTGTTGATGATTCAGACGAACTTGGCGAAGTTGTTGTTGATGATTCAGACGAACTAGGCGAAGTTGTTGTTGATGATTCAGACGAACTTGTTGTTGATGATTCAGACGAACTTTGCGAAGTTGTTGTTGATGATTCAGATGAACTAGGCGAAGTTGTTGTTGATGATTCAGACGAACTTGGCGAAGTTGTTGTTGATGATTCAGACGAACTAGGCGAAATTGTTGTTGATGATTCAGACGAACTTGGCGAAGTTGTTGTTGATGATTCAGACGAACTAGGCGAAGTTGTTGTTGATGATTCAGACGAACTTGGCGAAGTTGTTGTTGATGATTCAGAAGAACTAGGCGAAGTTGTTGACGTTGAAGTTGTTGTTGATGATTCAGACAAACTTGGCGAAGTTGTTGTTGATGGTTCAGACGAACTAGGCGAAGTTGTTGACGTTGAAGTTGTTGTTGATGATTCAGACGAACTTGGCGAAGTTGTTGTTGATGATTCAGACGAACTAGGCGAAGTTGTTGACGTTGAAGTTGTTGTTGATGATTCAGACGAACTAGGCGAAGTTGTTGTTGATGATTCAGACGAACTTGGCGAAGTTGTTGTTGATGATTCAGACGAACTAGGCGAAATTGTTGTTGATGATTCAGACGAACTTGGCGAAGTTGTTGTTGATGATTCAGACGAACTTGGCGAAGTTGTTGTTGATGATTCAGACGAACTTGGCGAAGTTGTTGTTGATGATTCAGAAGAACTAGGCGAAGTTGTTGTTGATGATTCAGACGAACTAGGCGAAATTGTTGTTGATGATTCAGACGAACTTGGCGAAGTTGTTGTTGATGATTCAGACGAACTTGGCGAAGTTGTTGTTGATGATTCAGATGAACTTGGCGAAGTTGTTGTTGATGATTCAGAAGAATTAGGCGAAGTTGTTGACGTTGAAGTTGTTGTTGATGATTCAGACGAACTTGGCGAAGTTGCTGTAAAAATAAAGATATTGTTGTGAAACATTTTTTTTACAAAGCGTACAAAAGAAATTTCATTCCCTATCTTTTTTCAGTTAATAATTTCATATCAAAAATGTAACCGTGATAAAAAGTTACAATGTTTATTTTCTTTAGGTAACAGTAATCAAATTTTAACCTTACATTGAAAAATCTTTGTTACAATTTTAATTGGATTAATGAATTAAAAAAATCTTTACATTTTCTATTTTTTAAGTATTAATCCCAAAGTAATTTAAGAAAATTATGTACAAACTTACTTGCGAAAGCAAATACACTCACAAACAGAACTACCAATTTCAAGTTTGTCATTATGAATTATCGAATAATTTCGTGCAATGGATCAAGTCAAAAGATTAATTATTATATTATTATTGACTTTATATAGCATTTATCAACCATATCTGATGCATCCTAAAAATTGGGAATATAAAATTGTAGATATATGGATCATCAGATTAGATAGTGGATTTGTTATATTTTTTTAACAATATTTGTACACGAGAAAATCAGGATTATAGTTTTAATTTAAGATAATTGAATTTTCATAAATTAATTTAAATGATAAAAGAACTGTGTTTTTAAATATATTGTCAAGTATTCTGTTTTCTGTATCTAGTTGACCAACACAAGATTGTAAATGTAGACAAAATAGGATAGTTATATTAATAGACTAAAAATAACAAAAAAGAATCTTTTCAAAAAGCATTGGTATTACTCAAATATAAAAACAGTAAAAAGAATCGCGCTTAATGAAGCAAAAAATCGTAGGAACGTAATTCGAAATTCTCGATGGTTTCAGGTCTACAACGTTTATTTTAATTCTGGTTGATTTTTTAAAATATGTTAGATCATCTGCTACCGTTTATTGACAATAAAAAATACTAGTCAAATTTTAAAAATATCATAGTTCTAATAATATTGATATCTTTCCACGCTCATATTGATTTCCCTATATTTAAATGAAAAATAAGTTTAGCAGCAATATCCGGATCTATATGAAATATATATTGGATTAAAGAACAACGTTATATATTTAATAGTTTATATTTATTATTCCTTGTACAAGTATGCTTATTACTAATAATGAGATGATTCTTTTAAATGTAGAACTTTCAGAAGAAATTGAAAATTCTGTAGTACCAGGATTTGGTGTAGATCCATTTGGGATTGCATCAGATGGAGTATAAAAAGGTGTTGACGTTGGACTTGTCATTGATGTATCAGATGAAGTAGAAGGAGGTGTTGCTATTGAATTTGTTGAGGTTGCATCAGACGAGTTATCTGTGGGGGTTGGTGTAGATTTGGTTGGAGTTTTAGTAAGATTTGTGGGCTATTTTTATAGGATTGGTTGGTGGTTTAGTAGGATTTATGGGCTGATTTGTAAGAATGGTCGGTGCCTTAGTAGGATCTGTGGGCTGTTTTGTAGGATTGGTGGGGTCTTTAGTAGGATTTATGGGCTGATTTGTAGGATTGGTCGGGGCTTTAGTAAAATTTGTTGGCTGTTTTGTAGGATTCGTCGGTGCCTTAGTAGGATCTGTGGGCTGTTTTGTAAGATTGATTAGTGGTTTAGTAAGATCTGTGGGCTCTTTTATAAAATCAGTTTTTTCTTTAGTAAACTTTGTGGGCTTTGATGTAGTAACGATTGATGCCATAGTAGACTCTGTGGGCTTTACTGTAGGATCGATTGGTGCTTCACTAGAATTATTCTTTAGAAGATCTTTTTTTAGAAAGTTTTCTTTATATGGTGCTTGAATTGTAAGTTCTGTAAAAATAAAGATATTCTTATAAAACAAGTATTTTTTCACAAAAGGTGAAAAAAATAAATTTGATTTTTTTTTTATTTAATTTCTGCATATCAAATATTATTACTTTGGGAACTTTATAAAATTTGCACAATTGGATGATATTTTGAACAATTACTGTGCTATTATTAGTCGCAAACCTGTTAAAATAAAATCAACTAAAACTCCCATTAAATAAATTTTGAGACATAACTGAATGAAAGCGTCACAGTACCATAGCGCCTCTGGGAGACCTTTTCGAAAGTAGGTTTTTGTACTCAAATGTCTTCAATTATTGCTCTAAATAACATGTAACAGTTTGATCTCATAATCAAGAAAATCTAGAAACGATGTACATTGTTGTCCAAATAAAAATGATCATTATTAAATTGCATGAATTAAGTGAAAAAATTAAACTGTACACTACTGGCTAACATTTAATTAGCGTCCTCAAAAGCTAGAAATTCCAAAACCGGCTTAAGAAAAATTACTGGGATGAATCATATCAAAAAGTACACACTATATAAGATTTTTTTATTTTTAAATTGTAATAAATGATTTTCAAAGCGCATAAATACACAATAAAAACTTTGTATGTGACATTTTTGCCACATTTTTTATTGAATTTGTAGTAAACGAACAACTATGGTTAAAACTAAAAAGCCACCCTCATATATCACACAATAAGTACTGTATTAATTTAAAACAAACTTTGTTGCTTGCAGATATTTTTAATAAAATAAGTACAAAATAAGTGTTTGTTTTTATAAATGCACCTTTACTCTCATTTTTTCTAATATCCAGGACTCTATTAGATATTATTTTAATTTTTTATTTTTCAATAGATATCGCTCTGGATATTTTTTTAGACTGGATGAATAATCAAATTACTTGAGATATAATGATAAATCTATGTCTTAGAAATGTGTTTATTTACGTTTGCATTTTATGTCAATAAACAATGATTTATAACGATTAATAGGTAAGGAACAACTTTTAAAATAAAAAATACAGCTACATAGAACAAAACCATTTAGAACATAAATAATTAATAATTACACTAGATTTTCGAAGTGAAACCCTCCAGGCTCTAAGTCGAATTAACAAGTGCCTTATCGATTTACGGATGGTCAGAGGATGATACAAAAATAGAAAATTTTGACATATAATTGTTGTCAGGCATTATTATTTTCTGAAAAAAACCAATTCTTTTAATCCCTCCTAAACATAGTAATCTACAGAGTTAAAATCACAGCTCCATGAAATGGGACCACCAAATCCGATCCACCTGTTTCCGTAAGCATTATTGAAATTATATCTTACCGCTACTATAACTAACTATAACTAAATTTGAAAAAAAAATTTCTAAAAAGTCTAAGAGAACTTGTCTTGTTAATGAACTATAAAAAATGAAGCCCTACCAATTGGTTATTTATCACGCCAATCCACTTGTTCACAGAAAACCTCAACTGGGAATGAAACTCTGGAACAGCATGCGAATTGTCTTCTGCCCATAGATGGAATTATTGATCCCCTCTCTGTGATTCGTCTGTAAACCATCTGCTATATAGCATTGATTCGTGATTTTTAATCCGCCTACAAATTTTCAACTCATAGATTTGGTAGTCGCTGAACCACTTGAATATGGTATCAGTGTAAATGATTTTTTTGTAAGACCCTACATACTTTTGATTGGGCAACGTTAAGTTCTCCACATACTTTCTGACTAATTATTGTAGGTTTCGCCTATTCAAGAGTATTTTCTTCCTGAGAAGTGCCAGTTTTTTGCAAACAATTAAAAACTGATGTAAATGTTGCCTGACTGGGAACTGGACTTTCAGGAAATCAGTAGTGTAGCAAAGTCGGTTCTGGAAAAGTTCCCGTTTTTGCCACCAGGGGCGTTTGTGGCGCTAGTGTCGCCCACGTGGTGCGCATGCGCGCGTCATCTGTCATCTGTCACCTGGAAAAGTTCCAGAAACTGCCGCTAGGTGGCGTTGGGGGTGCCAAAGTTGTCAAAACTGCCGCTAGAGGGCGCTAGTGGTGCCAAAGTTCCAGAAACTACCATTAGAGGGCGTCAGTGGTGCCAAAGTTCCAGAAACTGTCACTAGATGGCGTTGGTGGCGTCAAAGTTCCACAAAGTGTTAGTAGATGGCGTTGGAGAGCGGCGGCGGCGGCGGCCATGTTTAGTCCAATTATGTTAAAGTTCCACAAAGTGTTAGTAGATGGCGTTGGAGAGCGGCGGCGGCCATTTTTAGTCCAAGAATACTGGTCTTGAACGTGTTGGCAGTTCAGCCAAAAAAGAAGAAGTCATCTGTCACCTGTCACTAGAAATACTGGTCTTGAACGTGTTGACAGTTCAGCCAAAAAAGAAGAAGTCACATGTCACCTGTCATCTGTCACCTCTCATCTGTGACCTGTCACTAGAAATACTGGTCTTGAACGTGTTGGCAGTTCAGCCAAAAAAGAAGAAGTCACCTGTCATCTGTCATCTGTCACATGTTGCCATAAGGGCACAAAGCGCTTAACTTCGCTGTTATTGGTCCAATTGAATCGCGGAAAAAACAGACATTATCTACCAGCGACGTAGATGTCAAATTTAAAGAAAAAACATGCGCAATGAACGTTGCCGAAAGGGCATTAGTGCTTAACTTCCTTGTTATTGGTCCAATTTAATCGCGGAAAAAACAGGCATTATCTATGAGTGACGTAGATGTCAAATTTAAAGAAAAGCATGCGCAATGACCGTTGCCATAAGGGCACAAAGCGCTTAACTTCCTTGTTATTGGTCCAATTGAATCGCGGAAAAAACAGGCATTATCTATGAGTGACGTAGATGTCAAATTTAAAGAAAAAACATGCGCAATGAGCGTGGCCATAAGGGCACAAAGCGCTTAACTTCGTTGTTATTGGTCCAATTGAATTGAGGAAAAAACAGGCATTATCTATGAGTGGCGTAGATGTCAAATTTATGAAAAAAAAATTGCTTGATCATGATTGGATAATTATATAATATTTTACATTTTATATAATTTTTGTCAATAGTGATTTTTAAATGTTATAATATTCCTCCGAAAATTGAGCTTACTTAAGTTAAGTAAATTTCAAAATCTAAACTTCAAAGTGTTAAATAAATATTTTAATAACGCACAAAATTCTATTACTCCAAATTCAAGATTTTTTAAACTTTTTTTGAACTAAAAATTTTTTAAATACGGCCCTGCAATCTACATTTTCTAAAAAAATTTAAAAACATACTTTAACGGTTATACCGGATGAAGCCTCCCGATAAAAATTAGATAAGCCTGATAACGAGAAAAAATAAAACCACATTTACAGAAAACAAATTCTAGCACAAACATCTACATCCGTTCACACAGGATGTAGCTTCCTAGATAAAAATTAGATAAGACTGATAAGGGGAAAATACAACCACATTTCCACGAAACGAATTTAGTTATCTTCCCACAGATAATGTTGTTGTTTTTCTCGAGTGCTATAAAAGCCGAAGCCGAATCAATCGACAATTCAGTCGTAAAAGTCTCTTCAACAGTGCTGCTGCTGCTACCAGTTAGAATTCAGTGAGCTGTTTCCAGTTGTTTTTTACATTGTGCTGCCAGTTAGTGTCCAGTGAACAGTTTCCAGTCGGAGTTATTGTAAGTACATTTAATGTTAATTTTTTTAAAAACTTTTTTTTTTGTACCAGTGCTGTAGTAAATTTTCAAAAATCTAAACTTCAAAGTGTTAAATAAGTTAATTTTTTTTTTGCAATTTTAACAGTACAAATTTTTGATTTTTTCAGTAATTTGTACCAGTGCTACACATTTTTTTGCTGTTAGCTTCAATCCGGCTAAGAATTTTTTTTGTCATCCACATCTTTAAGCTTTTAAAGTAAGTGTTTTTTTTCGGTGGTTTTTTGATGCTAGTATTCCATTTTTTATTATTATTTTAGATGAGTTTTCTCGAAAAATTAAACGAATTTACCTCATCTACAGATACCGAAAACAAGCCCATAATTAAGCTAAAGGACCTGCAACCCAACATCCCAAAGAAAATTTATCGTGTTCAGCTCACCAAATCCAAATTTGGAGGGGAATCCATCCTAGTGGAATTGGAGGAGAACGTCGTCACATTTCTACCCAAAAGGTCTACCGAAATTTACAAGAACCACATCGACGATCTAAACAAAGGGGGCTTCAGTTTAGTTTTTATTGGCCTGCACGAGATATCCAAGAGCTGTGCTCCGAGGACTCTATTTAAAATAGAAAAAAAAAAAAAATTAGGTGAGTTCAATTATGAATTTCGCACACGTTTTTAAAAAAATCGAAGACCTACTTAAAACTAAGCACAATATTTCGACATATTCAGATCAAAATAAATGGCTAGCACTAATTAGTACTCACCTCAGAAAATGCTCTTTAGCTATAAAAAAATGTAATTTCACGGTAGGGGAAAAAAGAAAAATTTACGCTAAAATGGGGCAGTTGAAAAGGTTACGGTGTATCATTAAATTAGCGTCTTCCCATGTAGTAGGGGAGGGCATTAGACAGGGGCGTGGCACTAAAGGGGGCGTTATATGGGAAGACGTCAACGCGATTTTTAACAATCGGATTAGAACGGGGGTCATTATAAATTTACAACACAAAGAAATTAAAGATTTTTTGAAGGCTTCATTCAATTTATTCAAGTCAAAAATTTCACAAATTTTAAAAAATGATACACCGTCGCTCAAAGTAAATGTTACATTTTGTGGCGATTTTTTAAAAAATGATAGTGATGGCAGGGAAGTAATTGACATTAAATACTTTGGATCCCCAAATTTCGTTGTTGATTTGGGGACAGATTTAGCGCAAGAATATAAAAGCATTGTAGATTTTATTTTAAATAAACTTTCGGAATTTCAAGAAAAAGACAGTGGGTGGGCGTTATCAAAAATAAATTTATTAGAAGTAGCTATTAACAAATTTGAAATTGGGAACGGTTCATCCTTCATTCCACTACCAAAAGAAATATTAGCGAAAAAGGCATGCATAAACGTCCAAAATGCGGACCTGGCGTGTTTTTACTGGGCCGTAACGAGTTTTTTGTTTCCCACTAAAAAAAACTCTCAATTTACATATAATTACCCTCATTATAGTAAAGTTTTGAATACAGACGGTTTAGAATTGCCTATGAAACTAACACAAATTTCAAAATTTGAAAAGTTGAATGATATCTCTGTAAACGTTTACGTTTTAGAACTAAATCAAACTAATAAAAAGTCATTTTACGTAGTGGTACCTGCACGTTTAACTAAAAATAAACTGTCACGTCATGTAAATTTACTTTTAATTCAAGATGAATATTTTCCAAAATTAAACGACTACGAGGCTCCTCCCGGCAACAATGAGGACACTACTACCAACACCATTAAATATCATTATTGTTGGATTAAAAATATGTCTAGACTAGTTTCAAGTCAACTCAGCAAGAGTGAAAATAAAAAATTTATTTGCGATAGGTGCTTAAACTATTTCCAAAACGAAAAAAAACTAGCGGACCACGAAATTTTATGCGTAAATAGTAACGATTGCAAAATTTCTTTCCCCCCATATGATAACGTCGAATTTAAAAATCATGTATACAAGCAGAAATGTCCATTTGTCGTTTATGCCGATTTCGAGTCTATTTTAGAAAAGTGTGATAAAAAGATATCTCATACAACTACCAAGTATCAACATCATAAAACATTTAGTGCAGGTTTCTACTTAAAATGCAGCTACGATAATCAGATTTCATACTACAATAGTTATAGAGGGGAAGATTGCATGGACTGGTTTGCGAATCAAATGTTAGATGTCGCGAAATTTATTGAATCTAAATTATTAAATATTGTTCCTATTTGTATGCCTACTGTCGCAAACGGTGTCTGCTGTCACATTTGCGACAATAGGTTTAAAGAAAAAGACATCATCGTTAAAGACCATGATCATTTTACGGGATTATTTAGAGGGTTCGCACATCAATCGTGCAATCTGAACTTTAAAAAACTATTTGTAGTGCCCATAGTTTTCCATAATCTTAGCGGATACGACAGCCATTTTATTATTAGAGATCTTGCTAAACGTGGACCTTTGAGTGTACTACCTGTGAACATGGAAAAATACATTTCTTTTACGCAGTATGAACCAGAAACTAAAATTAAATTTCGCTATATAGACTCCTTTAGATTTTTGGGTACCAGTCTCGATGAGTTGGTGTCTACACTAAAAATAGAGGAGTTGGTTACATTAAAAGGGGAATTTGGTAACTTGACTAATGAAACGTTCAAACTGTTGACGAGGAAAGGTGTTTTTCCATACGATTACATTGATAGTATTGATAAGCTAAATGATACCACTAGTCTTCCAGCAATTGAGAGTTTTTACAACAAATTAAATGATTGTCATATTTCCCAGGATGATTACACTCATGTGCAAAACGTTTGGCAAGCTTTCCAAATTCAAAATTTAGGCGAATATGCAGATTTGTATATGCGAACCGACATTCTCCTTCTTTGTGACGTTATGGAAAACTTTCGAACAACTGCTCTGGAAACTTACCAACTAGATCCGGCATGGTACTATACTATGCCCGGATATACTTGGGATTGCATGCTCAAGTACACGAAATGTAAATTGCAAATTTTAAAAGATGTCGACATGTTGTTGTTTGTTGAGGCATCAATACGTGGAGGAATATCTGTTTGTTCAAACAGATATTCTGAAGCTAACAATAAATACATGCCTGAATATGATTCTTCTAAGCCGTCCAAGTACCTTATGTACTTTGACGTAAACAATTTATATGGGTGGGCAATGTCACAGTTCCTCCCCTACGGGGGGTTTGAATGGGAGCCCAATACAAACATCGACATTACTCAGATTCCCGACGATTCACACGTCGGATATATTTTACAAGTTGATTTAGAGTATCCCGAAAGTTTACATGATGAGCACAAAGATTTCCCATTTTGTCCAGAACACCGTAAACCTCCCGGTTCCAAATTGTCCAAATTAATGACCACCCTTTACCCGAAAAAACAATACACTCTGCATTATCGTAATTTAAAACAAGCCCTCGAACACGGGTTAAAATTAACGAAAATTCACAAAGTACTAAAATTCAAACAATCGGCTTGGCTGCAGTCCTATATCGAGCTGAATACTCGCTTAAGGACTGCAGCCACAAGCAATTTTAAAAAAACCCAGTTCAAACTCGCTAATAATGCCGTATTTGGTAAGACTATGGAAAACATCAGACTCCATAGGGTAGTGAAATTACTTACTTCTTACGAGGGTCGTTACGGTGCAAAAAATTTGATAGCCAGCCCACGATTCCATAATCGAAGAGTTTTTGACGACAAACTTATGGCTATCGAATTAAAGAAGGCTGAACTACTCTTCAACAAACCCCTGTATATCGGCATGGCTATCCTGGACATTTCTAAATCCTGTATGTATGATTTTCACTATAATTTCATGTTACCAACTATGGGGGTGGAAAATTTAAAATTAATGTACACTGACACCGATAGTTTTATTTACGAATTAAATTGCGATGACGTTTACAAAAGTCTTATTGGAGATCACTTAGAAAAATTTGACACTTCAGATTACCCCTCAAATAACGCCTATAAGATTCCTTTAGTAAATAAAAAAATTCCTGGTTTAATGAAGGATGAAGCTAATGGTAAAATTATGACACATTTTGTGGGATTACGATCAAAAATGTATAGTTATAAAGTGCAAGGTGGCAAAGTAGTGAAAAAATCAAAGGGGGTTAAGTCCAATGTCGTAAAAAATAAAATCATATTCGAGGATTACCTAAATTGTTTGCAAAATAATAATAAAAAATATATTACACAACACACTATTCGATCTTATTTGCATGATGTATATAGCATAAGTCAGACTAAAATTGGACTTAGCCCCTATGATGATAAGCGTCAACTACTTCCCCACTCACATGACACCCTTCCGTGGGGATATAAAAGTTAATTTTTTCTTTTTTTTTGCTCTACCGTGGAGTTTAACGGGGAAAGTTTTTCAAAATTTTAATAAATTAAGATGTGATTACTGATTATTAGCTTGCCATAATTTTGAAATATTTATTGAATATGCAGAAATATTGTGCTTGGTTTCGATATGATTTACATGAAAATAAACGAGTGCGATTTTCAGACTGAACTATGTGTACCTAATAAATTATTTATAGTTTTTATGTATTAGTTATATATGTTTGCTTACTGTATTATTTGTAGGACAATAAAAAAATAAATATAAAAAAGAAGTGTTTTATTTCAAAAAACTTGGTACATTTTTTTTAATTTGAACAATGATTTAATATATCATTAATTACATCATCTTTATAGTAATACATGTACTCTTGTAGAGCATTTTTTTCTAAACAATTTGGCATAACAGCACAAATTAAAATTAAAGTATTAAATCTACTAGTGTCGTCGTCGTCGACACAAATACTATTGAAATTAACAGCAAAATAAGCTCGTGTAGAATCTATTAAATTACAGTAGAATGTATTAAAGTTCAAGTCTTCTAGCAACGAAATGTAGTTCTTCACCAAATTGCAATTTGCTTCAAGGATGTCGGAAACATCATCCTCGTCTAGATAGAACTCGACTCCATGTTTGTTTGCAAGTAGAAACTTGGTATCGTCGTACACTAATTGAGTAACTTTACAAAAGTCTCCACAAGGGAAAACTACAGGATCGTATTCGTCAGGAGGTGACGGTAGATTCTCGTGAAAAAAGTCATCGTACTCGTATGAAATTAAAGCTTGGTCGATTTCCTCAACACAATCATTAAGCGTCACTGCATAAGGTGAAGGAGGTGTTGGCGACGGTGACGGCGACGATGCCGAGTCATTTTCAAAAACAATTTCACAAGAACTATAACCACTATCTTGACTACTCATGTTGTTGTTGGTTGATTTAAATTGTAGGTGCACACGACTGAATAAAATGTAGGTTCGCACCCACTTGTATTTATATACCCCCCACTATGAGGGACAACGATAAGTTTGAAGGTTATTAAAAAAAGGCCCCTTGAATTGCTAAATTTGTTCATATTTTCCATAAGATTCTATACAAAATCAGTCTTGGATAGACAAAAATTCTATTGTTTAAATGTTTTATTTTGTAAAGTATTATACATTTTATTTCTATGAGTTATATTTAAAACGGGATTAATAATTTTAGCAGCTTCTTCTATTCGGCGTTTAAAACGTAGTTGATTAAGATATCTTGATTCCCAATCACTTGTTTCAACATCTAATGATTCCCATATGTGAACGTGATTGTAATCTTCATTAAAAGTTACTTTCTTCATATCTTTTCTTTAAGAACATCGGGGTATTTGAATATAAGTTCTAGTAATAAACTATATGTAATCGGATGCGCTTGTTTTATAGGCTCCATTGTAGTAAGAGCTGTGTTGATGATATCTTCCTTGTTTTTAACCGCCATTTGTAAAATTTTTAAGGAACCTACAAACTGCTGGCTTTTTAATACTTCAATGTTGTGCGTAATTAAGGGTTTTACAAAGGAGCATCTCACATAAAATTGTATTTACACTTTATTTAACTATATTACATTGGTAATAATAACTTGTAGTGTATCTCTAAAAAATGGGTTAAACATTTGACGTTCACGTGGCGTAAAACGTGAGGTGCGTGACGTAAAACGTGAGGCGCGTGACGTAAAACGTGAGGTGCGTGACGTAAAACGTGAGGTGCGTGACGTAAAACGTGAGGTGCGTGACGTAAAACGTGAGGTGCGTGACGTAAAACGTGAGGTGCGTGACGTAAAACGTGAGGTGCGTGACGTAAAACGTGAGGTGTGTGACGTTTACGTGACGTGTGTGACGTTTTTGATGTTTTACGTGGCGTTTACGTGACCTTTTTGACTTCATCCTGTATGGTAATTAAAAGTCTCTCTCTCTCTCTCTTTTTAAAAAATTTATAAGAATAAATGCAAAATATATATACGTACACATTTCTTACATTTTCATTTATATTCAACATGTGTGTTGGTAAAGTACTTGTACTGCTTCTCTTAACAGCCCACGCAAATTCTGCGAACGTTACTCTAGAATATTTTGTATTATTTTTGCAACGGTTTGGCTACATTAATCAAAATGAAATCGTAGGTGATAGCCTTAAAAATGTGTTAGCAAATTTTCAAGAAAAATATAATCTACCTGTGGATGGAACTCTGAACGCTGCCACTATTCAATTAATTAATAAACCTAGATGTACTGTTGGTGAAAATTCATTTACAACGATATCAAGATGGCAAAATAAAACGAGTTTGCGATGGTATTTTCCTCAAGCCCGTTCGGAACATCTTTTAACAGCTCAAAAGGCTTTTGCAATATGGGAACGTGATTCCAATTTCAATTTTCAACTAGTTCAATTTCCAACACCGAAATCCGATATTACTATAACCGTCGTACCCAAAAAACCTGATTTTCGAGAAAGCTGTACAGGTCACCATCGATATCCACAAAACTTTGATGGGCCTGGGAAAATATTGGCTCACGCACATTTTCCTAGTGCTAATGGATGTATTGAAATTCATATGGATGCTGGCGAGCAATGGTATTTTGGGGATGATGATGATAATGTTCCTGATGGTCAAGTAAGCTTTCTTATGGTGTTGGTACATGAAATCGGTCACACCCTTGGGTTAGGGCATAGTGAAGTAGAGTCTGCAATTATGTTTCCATGGTATCAGCAAAAGTTAACTCCTCTAGATGAAGATGATAAGAATGCATTAGAATTCTTGTATGGTCCACGACGACGACGAACGCCGACAACAACGACAACGACAACGAGTACAATTTATCCTCCAACCACTCGAAAACACATTTCTTCTTCTTCTTCTTCTTCTTCTTCTTCTTCTTCTTCTTCTTCTTCTTCTTCTGTTAAGACGCCGATGACTGTTTCGCTTCAATACAAAAATTTATGTAATATTAAATCACCTGATTTCATGTTTCTTGCAACAGCTCCAACGTTTCCTAATTATCGATTGTACGTCGGATTTAATACATCTTTGTGGAAATTTGATTTAAATAGTATGCTCATACCTTCAAGTCCCGAGCCGTTAAGTAATTATCTACCCAATGAACTTAAGACTTCCTCGACCCCATTTTCTCACATTTTTCAAAATTCAGCGGGGGAATTAATAACGTTTGGTAATCGAAAATGTTATGTAGCCTCATTTCCAAATTTAAATATTCAAAATGATTATTATTTACCTGTGCCCTCAGATGCTTATATTAATGCGTTATTTCAATCAAATAGTGGTAGAACTTTTGTTTTCTATAATAACGTTTCCTATGTAGAATACAATAATGATCCTGGAGAAATAATTAGTCGTGGACGTATAACCGATCAATTTCCCGGTATACCGATGGATCAGCGTTTAGATATATAGATGGTTTCATTTACTTTTTCAACAAAAACTTAAACGTATATTACAAATATAGTGAATATACGAAAAAAGTTGTTGAAGCTGGACAATTTAGTTGGAATCTATTTAACATACCCTGTCCCAGCGTAGGGTTAAAAGAACAATTGAAAACCCTATTGACAAAAATTATATCTTTTTATGAATAAAATGTACCTACCAAGTAAATTGAATATAATAAAAAAATAATTAAACGGTTCGTTCTTTATTATATACTCTTTCAGCACAATTTTTTTGTTTTTCTTCGAAAAATATTACACATGGTGAAATGAATTTTTTTTTTATTTTTAATAAATGATATGAAAAATTTTTGAGTTTTAATGAAACACCTTTTGCATATTTTTAGTTGTTTATTGCAACATTACATGAGGATCGAAACCTTCTTTGAATACATTTATAACGTGAGGCACGATATTGTAAATGTCTTGTTAATTTCACCATTTAATTGTCCATCCATGGCGTCACCGGCAGCTGAAGAACTGGTGTTGGTTGAATTCGTCTTAAGGGGTAACAGCAACATAGTACTTTTTTCGGTATTCTTGTATTGTCCAAATTTAAATCGCCCAACTGCTTTATAACGTTTTCTTTGTCTTCGTACAGTTTAATATCTTTACGAAGTTGCTTGAGTCTTTCTTCAAATTTAAGGACTTTTTCCCAAATATGTTTGTCTTGACGACGCATGTCTTAAAGCAATAATCCCTCCAAGCGTTATTAATAAATATTATATAATAACCCCCTCTAGATATAGATCACGTGACATAATTATCCAATCATGATCAAGCAATTTTTTCGTAAAATTAGCATCTAGGTTGCTTGTGGATAATGCCTGTTTTTTTCCTCAATTCAATTGGATTAATAACAACGAAGATAAACGCTTTGTGTCCTTATGGCCACGTTCATTGCGCATGTTTTTCTTTAAATTTGACATCTACGGCACTTATAGATAATACCTACCTTTTTCATAATTAAATTGGACCAATAATAACGAAGTTAAGCGCTTTGTGCCCTTATGGCAACCATTATTGCGCATGCTTTTCTTTACATTGGACTATTGGATTATTATAAAAAATGCAAGCAAGTAATTTTATGCTTCATTTAAACGACTAATTAAAATTCAATATATGCAATTATTGCGTTCCACGTAAACGACTAATTAAAATTCAATATATGTAATTTGCAAGTTAATTATTATAAAAAATGCAAGCAAGTAATTTTATGCTTCATTTAAACGACTAATTAAAATTCAATATATGCAATTATTGCGTTCCACGTAAACGACTAATTAAAATTCAATATATGTAATTTGCAAGTTAATTATTATAAAAAAATGCAAGCAAGTAATTTTATGCTTCATTTAAACAACTAATTAAAATTCAATATATGCAATTATTGCGTTCCACGTAAACAACCAATTAAAATTAAATATATACAATTTGCAAGTTAATTATAATAAAAAATGCATATCCTTGATAAAACCACATTTGCATGAAACGAATTTAGCTATAAAAGTCGAAGCACATCAACCAACAATCCAGTCGTGAAAGTCGCTTCACCAGTGCCAGTTAGTATTCAGCGAGCAGTTTCCAGTTGTTTTTATTGTAAGTACCTTTAATAATTTTTTTTCAAAATTTTTTTCCAAAATTTTTTTTCAAACATTTTTTTTTTCAAAATTTTTTTTCAAAATTATTTTTCCAAATTTTTTTTCAAAATCATTTTTTTCAAATTTTTTCAAAATTTTATTATTATTTTAGATGAGTTTTCTGGAAAAATTAAACGAATTTACCTCATCTACAGATACTGAAATCAAACCGGTAATTAAGCTAAAGGACCTGCAACCCAACGTTTCAAATAAAATTCATCGTGTTCGGCTTGTCAAATCCAATTTTGGAGGGGAATCCATTCTAGTGGAATTGGAGGAGAACGTCACCTTTCTACCCAAAAGGTCTACCGAAATTTACAAGAATCACATTGCAGATCTAAACAAAGGGGACTTCAGTTTAATTTTTATTGGCCTGCACGAGATTTCTAAGAGTTGCACTCCAAGGACCCTTTTTAAAATAGAGAAAAATTGAAGTAATTCTTAAAACTCGACACAATATTTTCAACATATTCAGATATAACACTTGAGGTTAGTGCTTTAAGGCATGCGTCAAGACAAACATATTTGGGAAAAAGTCATTAAATTTGAAGAAAGACTTAAACAACTTCGTAAAGATATTAAACTGTACGAAGACAAAGAAAACGTTATAAAACAGTTGGGAAATTTAAATTTGGACAATATAAGAATACCGAAAAAAACATGTTACCCCTTAAGACGAATACAACCAACATCAGTTCCGATGACGCCAAGGATGGACAATTAAATGGTCAAATTAACAAGACATTTACAATATCGTGCATCTCATTATCTGCTATATGTATTTTATTACTAAAATTTCTTTATAAATGTATTCAAAGAAAAATTCGATCCTCATGTCATGTTGCAATAAACAACTAAAAATATACAAAAGGTGTTTTATTAAAACTCAAAATTTTTCATTTCATTTCATTTATTAACATAAAAAAAAATAAACAAATTATATTTTTTAATTTAAACTTTTAACCACTTCACTTAGTGGACGGTGCTCCATTAGACAGTCGTGAATTATGATGCAGTAGGCTTTGCTGTCTGCTGGAAATCCAATATCCGTTTCGAGCTCGAGTCTCACGTCCACAGTGGAGGACTTCATGGTTTCTTCCTGTTTTGAGCAATCTATGATAAATAGGGCTCTGTTTTTGAACTCCTTGTAGGTCAGTATAGGATGTTTTTCGGCTGAGCCATGCATATAGCTGGGGTAAAATTCAGCATAATTATGGTAAGCCATGGCGTAGTCGTTTTTGACAAAGTCCAACATGTTTCTTTCATTAGGCCAATACTCTCCGTTCAGTGACAGTCTAATGTTGGTTACATTGACATTGTCGAAAGCCATTGGATCTTGTGCAGTATTGTTTCGTTTATTGGTTTGGAAGCATACAATAACAAATCTTGGGCGTTCAACGGCCATAGTAGTTTTAACAGCCCAAATTTCTCTTCGCGAACCGCTCGTAACTGCAGGCAACTCATTAAGTTCCCATTTTCGGAACGGTATCAGTATAGGTGTATCGCTTCTAATGGCCTCCATCAATTTTATTTTAATTTCATCATTGGGATATATATGTTTGATTTTCAAATCAATGGTTTCAATCTTAATTGTTGCAGAAGTGTTTGTTGTACCAGTAGAAGTAGTTTTTTCTTTAATCATAAGACAATCACTATCATCGCGAGCGCGAACCAATCGAATTGTTTGTCTTCCACAAGTGATCATTGGGTAATCGTTGAATATGTTGAAAATATGCTTGAGCGGCATCAAAAAACTAAACGATTTTGTGGAAGCGTCCATAGGAGGGTTGGAAGTACCATTCCAACCAGCGATAGCCATGTGATTTGTATCTAATGCGCTGTAGTTGAGAAGAGCTCGTACAGCGCTCACTACTCCAGGATCACGAACCGTTTCAATCTCTCTTGCACTCTCGCTGTACGTGCATGAGTCAAAGAGAAAGGCACAAAAGTTGGGTACCAGAGAAACGTCTCCTCCTCCTGTTACCTCCAATTTTCCCTTGATTTCGAGCAATGACTCGTTCATGGCAAAAAATGAATCCACTTGATTGACAACAAATTCCACCACATCATTGTTGTTGAAGGATTTGATGAACGGTGAGCACGTTCGATATTCCATCCTTCTAATAGACTCATCATAACGGGGTTGTTGGTAGAGGTTAAAACTAGGATCAATGCTTTCAGTACGTGAACGTTTACCGTAGTCCCCCATTTGTACGTTTTGACGATTTACCATATTTTTTTATGGTTAATCCAAGCGATTGAAGAAACAATTTATTTGCAGGCGTTAGCTCTCGTTGACTCGGAGGAGGTCTAGCAGCGAATGGTGTTATTGAACTGACCGCGTTGTTCTTATAATCTATCACCAAACCCATTTATTATCGTCTTACTAACTCTAGATGAAGGACACTTTGTTCTCCTCGAAAATTTATAGGCTTAAAGTTTTGGTCTACAGCCAGCACTGTGATGTTGCTAATTTCTCCGGTATTCGTAACAGGTAGATATATTGGGTTATTAGGTCTTTCCACAATTGCGTAGCCGGCGTCAACTGTAATCGGAAATTCAAAGATGGTGTGGACAGGCCTGTTTCCGTAGAAGGCACCTTCGGTAATGTTGGACTCAAAGCGAATGTTTGATACTTTTATAATGTTGACGGGGAGATCTGAAGAGTGTACAACACCGGGGGCCAGTACCTTGTTGGAAAATCCCAAAATCTGCCCAAGACTATTGGGGTGATTCTCAAAAGTAATTGCGTGACGTTTGCTGTATATTTCACACTTGAGGGTGTTGTTGTTTGGCTTCAACGAAAATAGTGTATCACCCGTATTTGGAGCAATAGAATTTTGAATTAGCTTCTCAATGTCAGTTATTTCGTAGCAACCGGTAGGAATCGCGACTTCTCTCAACTTTCCTCTATCGTTGTTTTCGTAGTAGAAAAATTTCTCACCGTCAATATTGGGTATAGAGTTGTATGAGTGGAAGCCAAGTACTGCTAGGAAATATCTTTTTTCAGAATCGAGCACAATTGGGGTCGGAGGCGTGAACGAAAACACGTGAGTGTGACTCGTTAGTGTCAAAAGCAAAGACATGACTAATGCATATCAATGGGAGGTAGTACTTAAATAAAAAAATGCTTCAAAAAAAAATAAATTTATTTATAAGTAATTCCACAAAATAAACATGTTGGTATCTCATTACCACAAACATCACTCCATCGATGAAAATCATAATTTTGACATGGTAAAAATTGTGTTAGTTCTTGTTGGTATTTCTGGGGAATTTCTCGCCAAACCTCGTAGGTAATGTTCTTCATCAAGAGTTTAATGATGTCTCTCATTTCATTAAACTCCCGATGTTGCTCCATCATATAGGAATTGTAGACAGAGGTGTCCGCAGTTGATTTGTTGATAGTTTTGATATTGGTCGTTGTTGTAATAGATCCGAACATTCTTCCCCACATAGTTCACGAGTTCTTTCGGTGGCTTCAAGTCACCAAATGAATCAAAATATTCAACAACATTGTTTATCTTTCTATATGCTACCCAATGAGTCCCCGGATTATTAGAGTCATCCAAATTTATGATAGCGCATTCGCGTTGCCGGGGCTGTTGATGTGGTAGAGAGTCACGCATGAAAACCCCTCTAAAATGAGGAATTTTTAAACGTTTGACATATCGCAAAAGGTCCACATCATATAACGGTCTATTGGGTAGCTTTATTGGTAGTTTTTTGTTTCTTCATGTACAATCCAAAGCCTCCGCGAGCGTTCTTTTTCATATACAGACCGGATCCTTTTGCCCCAATAACTTCCATAGCTTTATTGTGACGTTGATCTTCTTCCAATTTCTTTTGCGCATTCTTAGCATCGATTACGGTTTTAGCTATTCCTGCTGCCCCACCACTAAGGGCTCCAAGTGCCTAAAGGCCCGCAAACAGAGGAATCAATGGTAGAAATCCTCCAGATTTTCCTTCAAAAGGTATCGTCCTGGGTAGTCGAATTCGCTTTTTACCACCAGCTTTCCTTACGGCGATTTTCGCGGCTCTCAAAGCTTGCGAGGCGGCCTTCTGTAGAGTTGTAGAAGGACTATTTTTCATAGCCTTTTTAACCTTGCTGATTACATGATTTCTAAAGGAACTCTTCTTCTGCTGCCCAACCCCCATTCCAAGTTTACGTTTGATCTTCATGCCACCGGTCACCGCCAAAGCAGCTGCTCTTTCTCCAAGCGTTGCGTCCTTTGATTTGACACGTGTCCAAGCTTTGTTTTCGAGTATTTGATCTGCCTTATGTCGATCGTTCAAGGACTTGTGTTGAGCGTATGCAATGTCGTGCTCCTTACAGGCAGCGTCTAAGGGATTAATGCCCGAATCACCGCGTGCTAAGCGTTTTTGTAGCTTTGTGCCCGGACCACAGTATTGGTAGGTCGGAATGTGGAGCTCAAAGGGCAGATTGTTTATGAGCGAATTTAAGACACCTTTACCTAAGTAAAGACTCATTTGAACTGATGACATATCATCACGTTATATATATTTATATACACAACAACTTGCTCCTCAAGCTTGTCACACACACACACACACACGTAAACGTGACGTAAACGTTGAAAAACGTCTCGCACGTCACGTAAACGTCGCGTAAACGTCACGCACGTCGCGTAAACGTCACGCACGTCGCGTAAACGTCACGCACGTCACGTAAAACGTCTCGCACGTCACACACGTCACGTTTTACGTCACACACGCAAACATGGTGGCGACGGTGATGGTGACATATCACCACGTTATATATTTATACACAACGACTTGACTAAAAATGTCATACAATGAAGGTCATTCAACAGAAACAAACGCTTCCGATTGAAAACTTGGACTTTACCTCCAAGCATGAGAAAAGTAAACATGGCGAGTTATTACCAAACTCGTTTCGTGCAATGATATGTGGACCGAGTGGGTGTGGTAAAACAAACGTAATGCTGTCATTACTGTTTCATCCGAATGGCGCGAAATTTAAAAACGTTTACGTTTACTCCAAATCTTTGTATCAACCGAAATACGAGTTGCTTCAAGAGGTGCTAAGTAAGACGAAAGGAGTAGGTTATTTCCCGTTCAAAGATAATGAGGAAATAATAAGTCCCGCTGAAGCTAAATCAAATTCCATATTCATATTTGACGATGTAGCTTGCGATGGGCAACAGAAAATTCGGGAATATTACTCAATGGGCCGTCATAAGGATATTGATGCTGCTTATCTATGCCAAACGTACTCAAAAATACCTAAACAACTGATTCGAGACAATTGTAATTTAATTGTACTCTTCAAGCAGGATGAAATAAACCTGAGGCACGTATTCGATGAGCATGTGTCACCTGACATGAGTTTTGATCGCTTTAAAAAACTCTGTTCTGAATGTTGGAGCGATCAATATGGTTCTATTGTTGTTGTAAAAGATTTTGCTCTCAACAATGGAAGGTATCGTAAAGGATTCGACTTGTATATAAAAATGTAATTCCATGTGGTGTATGATTAATATGCAGCAAGATGTTAAACCAGCAGGATGTTCGTAAACGTAAAGTTCTACAACTCTCACGTGATATACGTCGAAAATATCTGGCTCTCAAGATGGGTAGATCTGAGCAGGATCGGACATTAAATACATTATTTAAACCTCTAATAAAACCTCTAAAAGAAATTGTTACAACGTCTCATGAATCTGCGCAAGTTTTAAAAAATATAAAGAAAGAAGAAGAATCCAAAGAGGAAGAACCCGAAGTAGAAGAACCATTAAAAACAGAATATACAAGCCATCCCACTAATTTTATTCCGATGGAAGATGTAGCTCAGACTGGGGGTGATGATGATGATGATGATGATGATGATGAGAGTGTATATTCCAACGCTTCAGAGCCGGCCTCAGAACATATTTCGGATGAGGTCTTCAGAGAGTATCTGGAGCAATATCCCGAAATATCACATAAGTATATGCTTGATTACTGGAATAAGAGTCCAAATATAGACCTAGTTTACGGTCCAGTTTACGATTCGACTCACTCTAAATGGCTTCTCGGAGGGAAAAATATCGATTTTGATCGGAATACTGGAGCTATTATAACAGAGGGGGGGTATGTTAAAGGGACACCTGGTCTCTACCAACTGATATTTTATGATGAGCCTGAAGATTATACCGATGATGATAAATTGACATACAAGACGATTTTAAATTTAACTAACGCTCACAGAAACACAGCTGGACGTCTAAAAGGTACATCGAGATCAAAATATCTAGATATTATTAAACCTATGTTTCCTCCTCCACCGAGAAAGCCATCGAAATCGACTAGCAGTATATCGAGATCTGGAGTTGGACTTGCAATGGTCTACAATGAGAACCCTATTGATTACGTGTACTGGGACGATGTCAATGAACTTGTGGAACGGCTTAAACTGTTAGTAGCTTCCAAACACGCTGGAAATACATCACACAACAACGAAATAGTTGCAATCATCAATGAGCTAAGAGAAGCCAACGTTATATACTAATGTAACACATCGTTTTAATGTTATTTGCAAGATGAGTCTCGACAAATTCGGACGTCGGTCGACGACGATGTCAAATAGACCTCCTCAATCTCTGCTCCGTAATACGTTATTAAAGTTTCCACAAACGGCTGAAGGTAACGTCGATATTGGCAATGTGAGGATAAGCAATGTGTTACCACCTTCAGCTAGTTCTGATGCTGCCAGTAAAGAATACGTTGACTCTCAGTTAAATATAAGAGTTGATAATTTGTTTAACCAATATAAAAACGCACTTGTAGCTTTACAAGCTAAAACTGAGGAAATTGATGCGTTCGTAACTAAGGATCCTCCTGTATATGCTGGGGATATTGCAACAAAAAAATATGTAGATACCAGCATTGTAACTGCTAAACAGCATCTACGGGGTGATATAAAAAACGCTCAAACTAGCGTTGAAAATCAATTGGCGAATACTGTGAAAGTTTTAGATAAAAAACTAATGGGAACTAATTTAAAAATAGATATACCTAAAGAAATTGCTAGTGTGATAGGCACCCAGTTTGCTGAAATCGAGCGAAAAATAACTGTTGATGAAGGTATTGTGAAAGATTTGGTTAAAGCTCACCAAGAAACGGTCGAGTTAACAAATAATTTGAAAAAAGAAATGACTGCTAATGATTTTATTTTGAGAGATTTAATTAAAGCTAACCACGAAACCGCCGAGTTAACAAAGAATTTGGAAAGAGAACTAAACCAATTTCGTAATACTGCTACAGTATCATCACATATTTGAACTGAGGCTGGATATAAAAAAAATCTGGAAGATGATGGAAAAAAGAATTGAAGCGAAATACTCCTTAAATACTTCAACACAGTTGCACTTGCTTTAGAGCTCTTCAAGATGTCTAAAGAAAAAATTCAAGTTGTTAATGAACTCCATGCTCCAGCACGTAGGAATTATCCGCGACGTAGAACAATCATTAAAGGTCTCGATAATTTATGGCAAATGGACTTGGCTGAAATGCGACCA
Organism: Hermaeophaga mercurialis; assembly: GCA_951812935.1. Lineage (NCBI taxonomy): Eukaryota > Metazoa > Arthropoda > Insecta > Coleoptera > Chrysomelidae > Hermaeophaga > Hermaeophaga mercurialis. The sequence goes on along the minus strand of OX638363.1, from coordinate 7,926,643 downwards.
TATGCACACCAAAATAAAGGTTACAAAATGATTATGGTTGTTATTGATTGTTTCTCAAAGTACATGTGGACGATGCCTCTAAAGACAAAGACTGGAGTTGAAATTACCAAAGCTTTCTCCAACATATTAAAACACAGCCGACGACATCCTAAAAATCTTCAAACCGATCAAGGCACAGAGTTTTTCAATACAAATTTCCAAAAATTAATGACGCAATGCAACATTAATCATTACAATACGTTTAGCGTTAAAAAGGCTGCGATAGCTGAGAGATGTATTAGAACTTTAAAGACAAAACTATACAAGTACTTTAGTTTGCAAGGCACCTACCGATGGATCGACATTTTACCAAAAATTGTGGAAGAGTACAATGACACGAAACATTCGAAAATACGATGTAAGCCTTCGGAGGTCAACAAGTCAAACGAGAAGGAAATTTCTCGAAAATTTTACTCACATTTGAAGATTGCTGGACCACGTAAACTTAACGTTGGCGACATTGTGCGCTTAAGCAAAGCCAAGCATATTTTTCAAAAGGGATACACTCCTAATTGGAGTACCGAGCTCTTTAAAATTACTAAAGTCAAAATAACCAATCCCGTAACTTATCTGCTTGAAGACATGTTGAGTACACCAATCAACGGGGCCTTCTACGAGGAGGAATTGCAAAAGACGAAAGCACCCGATGTCTACCTCGTAGAAAAGGTGCTTAGAAGAAAGGGGAAGAAGGTGTACGTGAAATGGCTAGGTCTTGATAACAAGCATAACAGTTGGATTGAAAACACTGATTTTGTATAGAATCATATGGAAAATACGAACAAATTTAGCAAGTCAAGGGGCCTTTTTTGAATAACCTTCAAACTTATCATTTCCCTCATAGTGGGGGTATATAAATACAAGTGTGTGAACATACATTTTATCCAGTCGTGTCTGTGTGAACCTACAATTTAATCAACCAACATGAGTAGTCAAGATAGTGGTTATAGTTCTTGTGAAATTGTTTTTGAAAGTGACTCATCATCGTTATCATCGTCGCCAACACCTTCTTCACCTTCTGCAGTGTTGCTTAATGATTGTGTTGAGGAAATTGACCAAGCTTTAATTTCATACGAGTATGCTGCTAAATTGGAGCGATACCATCTACTAGAAACGAATTTTTCCCTAAGAAATTACACACTTTTGTGTGGAATAAGTCCAACCAGAACCTTTAATCCCACAATAACGCTAACACCTTTACTTCGACCTGGAAGAATTTCGTTTGGTACATTTGAGTGGAGTACTTTTATTGAATTGTTACGTCAGAGATATGATAACTTTTTTCACAAGAATCTATCATCACCTCCTGACGAATACGATCCTGTAGTTTTCCCTTGTGGAGACTTTTGAAAAGTTACTCAATTAGTGTATGACGATACCAAGTTTCTACTTGTAAACAAACATGGAGTCGAGTTCTATCTGGATGAGAATGATGTTTTCGATATCCTTGAAGCAAATTGCAATTTGGTGAACAACTACATTTCGCTGTTGGAAGACTTGAACTTTAATACATTTTACCGTAATTTAATAGATTCTACACGAGCTTATTTTGCTGTTAATTTCAATAGTATTTGTGACACTAGTAGATTTAATACTTTAATTTTAATTTGTACTATTATGCCAAATTGTTTGGAAAAAAATGCTCTACAACAGTACATGTATTACTATAAAAATGATGTTATTAATGACATATTATAGTTCAAATTAAAAAAATGTATCAAGTTTTTTTTTAAATAAAACACTTCTTTCTTATATTTATTTTTTATTGTCCCTCAAATAATACATAAATAATTCAATAGGTACACATATTTCAGTCTGAAAATCACACTCGTTTATTTTCATGTAAATCTTTACAACAATCATATTTATCTTACAATTCTACTTTGGTACAATAAATTTTGCAAACAAAAACCCAGCACAATATTTCTAAACTAATCACCTCAGAAAATGCTCTGTAATTTCACGGTAAGACAAAAAAGAAAAATTAACTTTTATACCCCCACGGAAGGGTATCATGTGACTGGGGGAGTAATTGACGCTTATCATCATAGGGGCTAAGTCCAATTTTAGTCTGACTGATGCTGTAAACATCGTGTAAATAAGATCGAATGGTATGTTGAGTAATATATTTTTTAGTATAATTTTGTAAACAATTTAGATAATCGTCAAATGTAATTTTATTTTTGACCACATTGAATTTAACCCCCTTTGATTTCTTCACAACTTTACCGTCTTGAACTTTATAGCTGTACATTTTCGAGCGCAAGCCTACAAAATGTGTCATGATTTTACCGTTACATTCATCCTTCATTAAGCCTGGTATTTTTTTGTTAACTAAAGGAATCTTATAGGTGTTATTGGCGGGGTAATCAGAAGTGTCAAATTTTTCTAAATGATCTCCAATAAGACTTTTGTAAACGTCATCGCAATTTAATTCGTAAATAAAACTATCGGTGTCAGTGTACATTAATTTTAAATTTTCCACCCCCATAGTTGGTAACATGAAATTGTAGTGAAAGTCATACATACAGGTTTTAGAAATGTCCAGAATAGCCATACCGATATACAGGGGTTTGTTAAAGAGTAGTTCGGCCTTTTTTAATTCGATAGCCATCAGTTTGTCATCAAAAACTCTTCGACTATGAAATCGAGGGCTGGCTATCAAATTTTTTGCACCATAACGACCCTCGTAAGAAGTAAGTAATTTCACTACCCTATGAAGCCTAATGTTTTCCATAGTCTTACCGAAGACAGCATTATTGGCAAGTTTAAATTGATTTTTCTTAAAATTACTTGTGGCCACAGTCCTTAAACGAGTATTCAGCTCGATATAGGACTTTAGCCAAGCCGATTGTTTAAATTTTAATACTTTGCGAATTTTGGTCAATTTTAACCCATGTTCGAGAGCTTGTTTCAAATTGCGATAATGCAAAGTGTATTCTTTTTTTGGGTAAAGGGTGGTCATTAATTTGGACAATTTGGAACCGGGAGGTTTACGGTGTTCAGGACAAAATGGGAAATCTTTGTGCTCGTCATGTAAACTTTCGGGATACTCTAAATCAACTTGTAAAATATATCCGAAGGGTGAATCGTCGGGAATCTGAGTAATGTCGATGTTTGTATTGGGCTCCCATTCAAACCCCCCATAGGGGAGGAACTGTGACATTGCCCACCCATATAAATTGTTTACGTCAAAGTACATAAGGTACTTGGACGGTTTAGAAGAATCGTATTCGGGCATGTATTTATTGTTGGCTTCAGAATATCTGTTTGAACAAACAGATATTCCTCCACGTATTGATGCCTCAACAAACAACAACATGTCGACATCTTTTAAAATTTGTAATTTACATTTCGTGTACTTGAGCATGCAATCCCAAGTATATCCGGGCATAGTATAGTACCATGCCGGATCTAGTTGGTAAGTTTCCAGAGCAGTTGTTCGAAAGTTTTCCATAACGTCACAAAGAAGGAGAATGTCGGTTCGCATATACAAATCTGCATATTCGCCTAAATTTTGAATTTGGAAAGCTTGCCAAACGTTTTGCGCATGAGTGTAATCATCCGCGGAAATATGACAATCATTTAATTTGTTGTAAAAACTCTCAATTGCTGGAAGACTAGTGGTATCATTTAGCTTATCAATACTATCAATGTAATCGTATGGAAAAACACCTTTCCTCGTCAACAGTTTGAACGTTTCATTAGTCAAGTTACCAAATTCCCTTTTTAATGTAACCAACTCCTCTATTTTTAGTGTAGACACCAACTCATCGAGACTGGTACCCAAAAATCTAAAGGAGTCTATATATCTGAATTTAATTTTAGTTTCTGGTTCATACTGCGTAAAAGAAATGTATTTTTCCATATTCACAGGTAGTACACTCAAAGGTCCACGTTTAGCAAGATCTCTTATTATAAAATGGCTGTCGTATCCACTAAGATTATGGAAAACTATTGGTACTACAAATAGTTTTTTAAAGTTTAAATTGCATGATTAATGTGCGAACCCTCTAAACAGCCCAGTAAAATGATCGTGATCTTTAACGATAACATCTTTTTCTTTAAACATATTGTCGCAAATGTGACAGCAGACACCGTTTGCGACAGTAGGCATACAAATAGGAACAATATTTAATAATTTAGATTCAATAAATTTCGCGACATCTAACATTTGATTCGCAAACCAGTCCATGCAATCTTCCCCTCTATAACTATTGTAGTATGAAATCTGATTATCGTAGCTGCATTTTAAGTAGAAACCTGCACTAAATGTTTTATGATGTTGATACTTGGTAGTTGTATGAGATATCTTTTTATCGCACTTTTCTAAAATTGACTCGAAATCGGCATAAACGACAAAAGGACATTTCTGCTTGTATACATGATTTTTAAATTCAACGTTATCATATGGGGGGAAAGAAATTTTGCAATCATTGCTGTTTATGCATAAAATTTCGTGGTCCGTTAGTTTTTTTTCACTTTGAAAATAATTCAAGCACCTATCACAAATAAACTTTGTATGCCCCTTCTTGTTAAGTTGGCTTGAAACTAGTCTAGACATATTTTTAATCCAACAATAATGATATTTAATGGTGTTGGTAGTAGTGTCCTCATTGTTGACGGGAGGAGCCTCGTAGTCGTTTAATTTTGGAAAATATTCATCTTGTATTAAAAGTAAATTTACATGACGCGGCAGTTTATTTTTAGTTAAACGTGCAGGTACCACTACGTAAAATGACCTTTCATTAGTTTGATTTAGTTCTAAAGCGTAAACGTTTACAGAGATATCATTTAACTTTTCAAATTTTGAAATTTGTGTTAGTTTCATAGGCAATTCTAAACCGTCTGTATTCAAAACTGTACTATAATGGGGGTAATTAGATGTATATGAAGGGTTTATTTTAGCGGGCAACAAAAAACTCGTTACGGCCCAGTAAAAACACGCCAGGTCTGCATTTTTGACGTTTATGCATGCATTTTTCGCTAATATTTCTTTTGGCAGCTGAATGAAGGATGAACCGTTCCCAATTTCAAATTTGTTAATAGCTACTTCCAATAAATTTATTTTTGACAACGCCCACCCACTGTCTTTTTCTTGAAACTCCGAAAGTTTGTTTAAAATAAAATCTACAATGCTTTTATATTCTTGCGCTAAATCTGTCCCCAAATCAACAACGAAATTTGGGGATCCAAAGTATTTAATGTCAATTACTTCCCCACCATCACTGTTATTTTTTAAAAAATCGCCGCAAAATGTAACATTTACTTTTAGCGACGGTGTATCATTTAAAATTTTACAAATTTTTGACTTGAATAATTTAAAAGCGGCCTGCAAAAAATCTTTTATCTCTTTATGCGTTAAATTTATAATTACCCCAGTTCTAATTCTATTGTTAAAAATCGCGTTTACATCTTCCCATTTAACGCCCCCTTTAGTACCACGCCCCTCTCTAATACCCTCCCCTACTACATGAGAAGACGCTAATTTAATGATACACCGCAACCTTTTTAACTGCCCCATTTTGGTGTAAATTTTCCTTTTTTCCCCGACCGTGAAATTACATTTTTTTATCGCTAAAGAACATTTCCTAAGGTGATTACTGATTACTGATAGCCATTTGTTTTTATCTGAATATGTAGAAATATTGTGCTGAGTTTTAAGAATTTCTTCAATTTTTTTAAAAGCGAGTGCGAAATTCATGATGGTTCTAACCTAATTTTTCTCTATTTTAAAAAGGGTCCTTGGAGCGCAACTCTTAGAAATCTCGTGCAGGTCAATAAAAATTAAACTGAAGTCCCCTTTGTTTAGATCTGCAATGTGATTCTTGTAGATTGTAGTAGACCTTTCGGGCAGAAAGGTGACGTTCTCCTCAAGAATGGATTCCCCAAATTTTATTTGGAACGTAGGGTTGCAGGTCCTTTAGCTTAATTATCGGGTTGATTTCAGTATCTGTAGATGAGGTAAATTGGTTTAATTTTTCGAGAAAAACAAAAAATATTGAAAAAAATTTTGGAAAAAAAATTTTGGAAAAATAATTTTGAAAAAATAATTTTGGAAAAAAAATTTGGAAAAAAAATTTTGGAAAAAAAATTTTGGAAAAAAAAAATTTTGGAAAAAAAATTTGGGAAAAAAAATTTTGGAAAAATAATTTTGGAAAAAATAATCTTTTTCGCAATTCGATTGAATCAATAATAACGAAGTTAAGCGCTAATGCCCTTACGGCAACGTTCTTTGCGCATGCTTTTCTTTAAATTTGACATCTACGTCACTTATAGATCATACCTGTCTTTTCCGCAATTCGATTGGACCAATAATAACGAAGTTAAGCGCTAATGCCCTTACGGCAACGTTCTTTGCACATGTTTTTCTTTAAATTTGACATCTACGTCACTTATAGATAATGCCTATTTTTTCCGCAATTCAATTGGACCAATAACAACGAAGTTAAGCGCTTTGTGCCCTTTCGGCAACGTTCATTGCGCATGCTTTTCTTTAAATTTGACATCTACGTCACTTATAGATAATGCCTATTTTTTCCGCAATTCAATTGGACCAATAATAACGAAGTTAAGCGCTAATGCCCTTACGGCAGGAAATTTGGGGGGTCATGAAAGGTCACGTGTGGGCTACTCGGCCGTCCATAAGAATTGACTGAAAATTTGGGGGTCCTAAGGTCACGTGTGGGGAACTTGGGCTTTCGGACTGAAAAATTTGGCGGTCCTAAGAGGGTGTGGCCGTCCATAAGAATTGACTGAAAAAGTTCCCCCGGCCAAGTGACAATATATCTACTTACCTGTTTTTTCCGCGATTCAATTGGACCAATAACAGTGAAGTTAAGCGCTTTGTGCCCTTATGGCAACGTTCACTGCGCATGTTTTTTCTTTAAATTTAACAGCTACGTCGCTTGTAGATAATGCCTGTTTTTTCCTCGATTCAATTGGTCCAATAATTACGAAGTTAAGCGCTAATGCCTTTATGGCAACGTTCACTGCGCATGTTTTTTCTTTAAATTTGACATCTACGTCACTCATAGATAATGCCTGTTTTTTCCTCAATTCAATTGGACCAATAACAACGAAGTTAAGCGCTTTGTGCCCTTATGGCCACGCTCATTGCGCATGTTTTTTCTTTAAATTTGACATCTACGTCACTCATAGATAATGCCTGTTTTTTCCGCGATTCAATTGGACCAATAACAAGGAAGTTAAGCACTAATGCCCTTTCGGCAACGTTCATTGCGCATGTTTTTTCTTTAAATTTGACATCTACGTCGCTGGTAGATAATGTCTGTTTTTTCCGCGATTCAATTGGACCAATAACAGCGAAGTTAAGCGCTTTGTGCCCTTATGGCAACATGTGACAGATGACAGATGACAGGTGACTTCTTCTTTTTTGGCTGAACTGCCAACACGTTCAAGACCAGTATTTCTAGTGACAGGTCACAGATGAGAGGTGACATATGAGAGGTGACAGATGACAGGTGACATGTGACTTCTTCTTTTTTGGCTGAACTGTCAACACGTTCAAGACCAGTATTTCTAGTGACAGGTGACAGATGACTTCTTCTTTTTTGGCTGAACTGCCAACACGTTCAAGACCAGTATTCTTGGACTAAAAATGGCCGCCGCCGCTCTCCAACGCCATCTACTAACACTTTGTCGAACTTTAACATAATTGGACTAAACATGGCCGCCGCCGCCGCCGCTCTCCAACGCCATCTACTAACACTTTGTGGAACTTTGACGCCACCAACGCCATCTAGTGACAGTTTCTGGAACTTTTCCAGGTGACAGATGACAGATGACAGATGACGCGCGCATGCGCACCACGTGGGCGACACTAGCGCCACAAACGCCCCTGGTGGCAAAAACGGGAACTTTTCCAGAACCGACTTTGCTACACTACTGAAATCTATTTTGGCATTGTCTGACAGTAGCTTTGCGCTTCCATTACATAATCCATAAACAAAAATCATATCTGCATATTCTAAATTTGAAGACTGATGTGGGATTTTAAATAAATTAAAACAACAAATACTCTATCGTTGTTATTAAATAGACAAAAAAGTATTATTTGATTAAAAATTTAAAATCTGTCAAAATTAAAAAAAGAAATTAATAGTGATATTTTAACTTTAAAAGCAGTAAGAAATAAAATTATAAGTAATAATTTAACAGTTACAAAATCAAATAAATGATTACAACCGTCATTTTAAATACAAATTTAAAGTAAATGAATTTATTGAATCAAGTAACTTAAAAAGTTCTCAGTAGCGCCCCAAACAAAAAGTTTTCAGATAAGGTTAGGGAACTAGTTAATCAATCAAATTCCCTTTTTAATAACTTTGATCAAAAACATATAATTCTAAAAAATCCTCAACCACCAAAATTATATGGTACAATTAAATTACATAAAGATAAAAACCAATTAGGCCTGTAGTTTCTTATATCAATACTCCAAATACAAAATTGGCATAGTTTCTTAATAAAACTTTAAGTAATTACGATTACGTATCAAAATACTCAGTAAAAAACTCTTTACCTTTGATAAATAAACTATATACACTTAAATTAAATGAAAATACAAAATTAATTTCTTTTGACACTAGTAATATATTTTCAAAAATTCCTCCATGTGACATGTGAATGTACACCATTAATAACTAAATTCTTAGAACGAAAACACACTATAATTAATAAATTTTTAAAATCGGGTATTTACAAACTATAAATTCTATGGATTGTAACGCCATCTATCTTAGCCAGATATTAATACATTTTAACATACGCTACTGTGAGCACTTACGAGCTTATAGATTAAAACAACCAAATAAGTCACATTATGCAAAACACCTTATTACCACCAAACACAAACCTTCACTTAATAACACAATGGAAGTACTTCATATAAGTGACAAGAAAGAAGAGGAATAGAAAATAAAGAAACACTTAAAATATACTCAATATACTGTATTGAATGAACAACTAAACCCGGGAAATTCAATTATCTTAGATCACCTTTTGAACTAAATAATAGTAACCATATATATATTTTTGTATATATATATATGTATATTGTCAGATACCGAAATCTAGGTAGACTTGAATACATATTAAAACACTCTGGAAGACTGTGGAAATCCAAAAGAAGTATTATTTATCTTTCCATATTTATTATGAATAATTTCCATAAAGTAAGAGTTGAAAAAATTATTTTAAAATATTATTTGCCATATGGATACTAGTACCTACAAAACTAAAGCGAAAAATCGTCAAATGCAGATAAAAATTAGTTAATTAGTTACTAGAATTTGTAGTTATTATTTAATTATTGTATGTTTTTGTTTTAGGTAGTTGTATTTATTATTCATTATAAATTATTATCTATTTTATTATTAATAAACTATAGAAGTTTGATTTTTCACCCAGTCTAAAAAAATATAAAAAATTATTGCTGAAAAATTGGAAAAATAACTAATACGGTTCTGGAAATTAGACAAAATGACAGCATCGGTGTATTCATAACAATAAACACTGCAACTAACAATGTTTGTTTTAAATTAATGCAGTATTGTGTAATACGAGTATGCGTAAGTGTTTTTTTAGTTTTAACTAAAATTGTTCATTTATTATAAATTAATTTCTCTGAATTTATAATTTTTCTAATATGTTATCTTCCAAATTAACAAATAATCATTTATATTAATACAGAAAATGTGTTTTTAAGATTCACATAAAATTCCCCTTGTTTCATTCTATACAGGGTGTTATTGAAATACACGTACATATTAAAACTGGGTATTGCGCAGATCCCCACTGAATGTAGAAAAATATTATTTTTTAAAAATACCCCTTATTAAGGGAGTTATTAATTTTTGAAAATTAATTCTAAAACAAACGTACTTCACTGATATGTTGAGGATGACCTATATAAATTAGGTTTATTTACCTATTTTAAACATCAACAGCAATTAATATGCAAGTTTTTGTCAGATGATAAGAAAACTAGTCTTGTAAGAAATAACCATGTTGCCAAGATTTTCGAATTAATTTCTATTTCCGAAGACTGGTTTTTACTACCCTCGTTATCAAAAAACTAGAATATTTGATAAATGATTGTTTTTAAATTATACATTTTTGAAACTATAGATTATTAAAATTTTAGTTGATTTACGAATCTGGCTAACACGAGCGCGTCATTTCCAAGTTGGTAAAAAGTGTTGTTACGATTACTTTTAAATATTTTTTTACGATGCCACTATTTACGAATATTGAACTAACCGATATAGTGCTGGTTTATGGGGCAGCTGGAGAAAATTCTCGGCAAGCACAAATCCTGTATCGCGAACGGTTTCCAAATCGGAGAATTCCGGACTGTCGTACGTTTATTTCAACTGTTCAGCATCTAAGAGACCATGGAAAATTTGAGAGTGTCAATGCAGATCGAGGGAGAACAAGAACACAAAGAACATTGGCGGCCAAAGAAGAAATATTGGAAGCTGTTGAAAACCGGCCTCAATTAAGTTGTAGAAGACTAGGTCTTGAAATTGGAGTGTCCTCATTTGTTGTGTGGCGGACACTTAAAGAACAAGGTTTACATCCTTATCACATCCAAAAAGTCCAGGCCTTATATCCAGGTGATGAAGAAAAGAGAGTGGAGTTTTGTGAATGGATGATTCAAAAATGTGTTGATATTCCTGATTTTCTAAAAATATTATTGTATACTGACGAGGCTTCATTCACTCGTGATGGCGTGTTCAATATGCACAATACGCATATTTGGAGTGATGAAAATCCTCACGCCATTAGGGAAACTGGGCATCAAAGAAAATTTTCAATAAATGTTTGGGCTGGCATAATAGATCAGTATTTAATCGGGCCTTATGTTCTCCCGAACAGATTAAATGGGCCAGGATATCTCCACTTTTTAGAAGATATTTTGCCAGTACTCCTAGAAGAGATACCGTTACAATTAAGGCAACGGATGTGGTACCTACTAGATGGCGCTCCTCCTCACTTTGATTTAAACGTACGGCAGTTTTTGAACATTAGATTTCCTCAAAAGTGGATAGGCAGAAATGGACCTACTAAGTGGCCTCCGAGATCTCCGGATTTAAATCCATGCGATTTCTTTTTGTGGGGTCACATGAAACAACTGGTTTATAATGAACCTATTAATAGTGTTGAACAATTAACCAATAAAGTTAATGCGGTAGCCGAGGAACTACGACAAAATCCAAGACTAATTTCTAATGTTCAAAGTTCTTTGGAAAGACGATTGCAAGTGTGTGTAAATAATAATGGACGGCATTTTGAACAATTACTGTAATAAACTTTATTTTGAATTAATTGGTTTTGCTACGGCAACAGTGCAATTTCTATGGGTAAGTTCAATTTCGATTTATTTTACTTCTTTAAATATGGAAACTAGTAGGTCGGAAAAGGGGACTCTTCCCCAATATTTAAATTTTAGAATTTGAAGTTAAAATTGGTGCCAATCGTTTTTGGTCATTACATACTATTCCCCATTTTAATATGTACGTGTATTTCAATAACACCCTGTATATTGCAGAAATCTGTAAAGTTCCTCATGACTTACCCTGTATACAGTATTAAATATATAAAACCAAAATAATCCTCTAAAATAAATATGTATTATCTTAAACAAATTTCAGAAAATGCTTTTATTCTAAAATAAAATGGGAACACAATTTACAATTATTACTTGAAATAATCTCAGCAGTAGGAAAATCATAAAAGTGAAAATGTACGGCATCTGACCTGTTCGAAATTCTCGATGTACTTGTAGTCTTAATTCTGATCGAATTTTTTAATGTTTAATGAAAAGAACTAGGCAAATTTCGAAATTGTATAATTAAGGCTCTAATAATATTAATATTTTTCGATATACATATCAAATTATCTATATTTAAGTTAAAAATAAAATTTACAATGCAACCTCTTGGTCTATATGAAATATATATTCGATTACAGAAAAACGTTATATATCTAATAGTTCATATTTATTATTCCTGGTACAAATATACATATTACTAATAATGAGACGAATGTTTCAAATGTAGAACCTTTGGAGTTATCTGGATCTGACGTAGAACTAGGATTTGTTGTAGACTCGCTTGGTACTTCAGTAGACGTTGAAGGCTTTGTTGTAGGACTGCTGGGGGCTGTAGTGGGATCTGTGAGCTGTGTTGTAGGACTGCTGGGGTGTGTAGTAGGATCTGTGTACTTTGTTGTAGGACTGCTGGGGGCTGTTGTAGGACTGCTGGGGGCTGTTGTAGGACTGCTGGGGGCTGTTGTAGGACTGCTGGGGGCTGTTGTAGGACTGCTGGGGGCTGTTGTAGGACTGCTGGGGGCTGTTGTAGGACTGCTGGGGGCTGTTGTAGGACTGCTGGGGGCTGTTGTAGGACTGCTGGGGGCTGTTGTAGGACTGCTGGGGGCTGTTGTAGGACTGCTGGGGGCTGTTGTAGGACTGCTGGGGGCTGTTGTAGGACTGCTGGGGGCTGTTGTAGGACTGCTGGGGGCTGTTGTAGGACTGCTGGGGGCTGTAGTAGGATCTGTGGACTTTGTTGTAGGACTGCTGGGGGCTGTTGTAGGACTGCTGGGGGCTGTAGTAGGATCTGTGGACTTTGTTGTAGGACTGCTGGGGGCTGTTGTAGGACTGCTGGGGGCTGTTGTAGGACTGCTGGGGGCTGTAGTAGGATCTGTGGACTTTGTTGTAGGACTGCTGGGGGCTGTAGTAGGATCTGTGGACTTTGTTGTAGGACTGCTGGGGGCTGTTGTAGGACTGCTGGGGGCTGTTGTAGGACTGCTGGGGTCTGTAGTAGGATCTGCGGACTTTGTTGTAGGACTGCTGGGGGCTGTAGTAGGATCTGTGGACTTTGTTGTAGATGGGTCTTCATATGGTGCTTGAATTGAAAGTTCTGTAAAAATAAAGATATTTTTATAAAACAATTATTTTTTCACAAAGTGTGAAAAAGTCATTTTTATTCTCAGACTTCTTTTCATTTAATGTCAGCATATCAAAAATTAATTGCTGCTTATCAAAAAATTAAGTGTGATAAAAAAACGTTACATTTTTTTCATTCAGTACTAAACAGTTGTCAAATTTTAACGAGACACTCAAAAATCTTTGACTAGTATTTCTGTGATATTAATGTGTTAATCATAAAGTAAATTTAAAAAATATATACAAACTTACTTGCGAAAGCACATACACTCACAAAGAGAATTGTTAATTTATAGTTTTTCATTATGAATTATCGAACAATTAATTTTTCTGTATCGAATCAAGTCAGAAGTGTAACTTCTGTGGATATATTATTGATTTTATATATAGCACTCACTTATCAATCAGATAACATGAATTAAATATAATACAGGGCTAAGAATAAACAATTGGAGATATATGGATCATTGGATTAATTTAAAAAAAAATGTACATATTGTTGTCCATATAAGTAGTATTATTATTATTATATTGCTTGAATTAAGTAAAAAAGGTAAAGCATTTTTAATAATGATTGGATTTGAGTACAATTGCATGAAGTTTGTGAATAATATTTTTCCGATTTAAAAAACATATAAGTCATTCTAGAGCTGGACAAAAATAGGTAACTATATTTAATAATGGCATTATTTGAAATCGCTTAATCATGACCTCCCATTAATGAATTAGAAAAAGAGGAACACGTATATAGTCCCACAGCCCTCCTCCCCCTCCCTTACAACATTATTTTCTGTAAAGTTGTTTAAACAGAAATAATTTCTGGACACACTCTAAATCAAGAGTAAAATGTTAAACCTTAACATTTTTTATATATGCTGTGCTCATTATATAGTAAATCTAATTTTCTGTTTGTTTTCCTGCTCCAACCGTCTTCCATCCTCTCTTTACTTTTATGCTGACATCTTGTTTTCCTTTTCTTTACTTCCTTAATATTCTTTAAAGTATTTTCGTTGTGTATCCTCTTTTTCTTCCTGTATATATTTTTCATTTTTCTCCTCACTTCCTTATGTTCATATACTCGTATATTACTTTCGTTATTGTCTATCAGTTTATTTTGCCTTTTCTTTTACCTGTTATCAAAATTTTCTTTGCGCTCCTCATTAAACCATTCTTTAGTTTTCTGGTTTATTTTTTTGCTGGTAACACTGGTGTTTCTGTTATTGAGGTTGTAATGTCCTCCCATATAAACTCAGAATCCGTTTTTTGTCCTATAACTTTAATTCACTCATCTCTATATCTTTCTGTTATTAAATACAGGAAACATTTTCGTTTTTTTTTCAAACATCAGAAAATATTACAGCAGAATTTCTATAAGAAGATCAAAGCCTTCGTACCACAGTGTTTTCACAAAATTAAGAAACTCATACTCATTACAGTTTTGCATTTTGTTTAATGACTTTAGGTCAACTTTCTCAAATATGACAAAATTGTGTAGGACGGGGATAATCTGAGAACTTTTACTCTTGGTCCTGTGGACTAAGTACCTGGATTCAATGAAACCAGATTCAAAAACGAGACAAATGCATTGACAACCTTTTGAGAATTATTTAACATTTTTCCTTTAGTTGCATAGGATGAATTTTGAATGATTTGATATTTACAAAATTCTCGCTAAATTACGTGAGTAATTGTCTAAATAAATTTATATCCTATCAGTCTACTTCAGAGATAGAAGTGTAATTTTGGTGCCATTACATTAAGATTACAGGTTGATAATCCGTACAGAGTGATTTCAAAGATAAATGACAAATTTATTTAGAATATATCGTGAAAAAAAAATTACATAAAAAATGACGGATATTCTATGGAAACTTCAACAGGGTATAGTGGAAAAAATTAATAGTAAAGTCCGTACCAACCCTTGAGTCATCATTTGCAATTTTTGCGGATATTGGAAAAGCGTAGTTTTTTGGTATTTATATGTAAAAACTATAAGTTTAACAAGTATATTTTATACAAATTCGAAAATGATAAATAATCAAGAAAATAAATTCATCTTTTAAATTATTAGTAGCCTTTTGATTTAGTTTCAATAAAATAATTTATAATTTTTTCAAAAATTTATTATCAAAATTCCTACATTTTAAACAGAGAAATCATTGTCTTTATTCCAAAGAGCACTGTGACTGATCCATTTTTTGGAAGTATAATACTTCTATATACTCAAATTCCCCCATCGTTTTATTGAAGAATTTTCCAAAAATTGAAGATGTATAGGAAAGGGTGCATTTAATTTTGTTTTTTATGGCGGATAGATTTTGCTACTCCCAAATTTCCGCCTAACTGAAAATTGTGGGAACTAATTTACGTACACAAAAATTGTCACTCACACAACAGATTTGGATGGTTTTTATTAAATAAAGTTACAGTTAGCGAATAATTTCCCCATACAAATTGTTATTTCAATTCTTGTTTCCAAAAGTTAAACTATTTTTAAAAAAATGACAATTTATTTTATGTCAAAAGTTGTACATCTACACACTAATACTAAAAATGAATACCAAATGGCCAGCTCGCTACCCATACTTAACTCCCCGAGAGTTTGTTCAATACGTGCATTTATAATACATTAGAAGCCACCATAATTCACTGATGTATGGAATAAGATAGATAGAAAAATGTGAAATTAAATTCCCCAAATTTTTGAAAATACTATTATATAAATGTAAATGGTGAACATTTAAATTAATCATGAATAGTCCTTGTTTTTTTTAAATACTGAAATTTTTGTTAGGTGCAAATTTACAACAGAAAATATAAATATGACAAATAATGTTTAACAATTCAAACTGATGATTTTTGGAGTTAAATTTCTAAAACTTGAAAAATTGGTTGAGGAGGAAATTAGTTTTTTTACATAACTTTCTTTTTTCTTCCTTTCTATTTCTTCTTTTTTGTACCCTTTAGGATGTTAGACTTGGATTATTCATTCGGTTTCTCCTATCCATATTTTTTACACTTGTCTACCCCCTATATCTCTATATCTATATATTATTGATATAACTATTTTGTTTACATCCTTAACTTCGTTTACTTAGTTAGCTTTCACTTTCTCAGAATTGTGTTTAATGCATAGAATAACTTTGATTCTATTTTTCCGTTATCTATAATAATACTTCCTAGATATTTATACGTGCTCATCGTTTCAAGTTTTGCCTCTTTGTATGTTGTTTGTTTGCTATTATATTATTTTCCATTTATTTTTAGATTTTCTATTTCTTCCACCCATATGTCTAGAAATTTTTGCATTTTTCTTTCTCAATCTTCTATTAGCACTATGTTATCTGCATACATTAATACTTGAATTGAATTTTTAGTGACTCTATGACATTACGATTATTCGAATCTTTCTAAAATATATGTAATTTCAAATGATTAAAGGAAAATAATTTCCTTATGCTCATATGTTTTGAAATATTTTGCATTGTATACCTAATCAATAAAGTGGGAGAATAAGTATTCAGAAATCAATAGGTTTACTGTTTATCTACATTATGACATTCACGTAGACCTTGCTAGAAATATACAAGGTGTCTTATAGAAGTAATATTTCGAGATTACGAGAATGTAGAAAAAAACTAGTATACTTTTTAATAGAAAATCTACCTCGTAGATCGTAGAAGTTAGAAAATCGGTTAAATGAGAAAAAGTCATTTACTTCGAAAACAAATAAAAAATATTTCGATCATGCTCGGAGATCTCCAAAAAAATGATTTGAATAAAAAGCGGAATCGACATTTTTAATGTTTTCACATATCTCCAGTAATAATCTAATATTTTAAATTTCCGTATTCCATTTTGCTTATTTGTTGGCAAATAATAATTATACCCATCCTTTCTAGACAAAAGCTCTACTTTCTGTGATTGATTCGTGTAAATTATAAAAGAATTATTATTAATATTATTTTGACTTGAAATATTATCCATTTTTTCAAATGTGGTATTTTAGAAACAATCAAAGTTTAATATCTTTACCACAAAACTGTTTTTAATTTCACAAAAGTTAAATACATTAATGACAACTAATTTCGGCTTATAAAGCCATCTTCAGGTCTGAAATCACAATGAAAACAATCAAGAAAACTTAAACTTACCAAATATAGGATCTCAGTAACAATAATTATCAAATGTGAATTTAAACATAAAATTAAATGTTGATATATAGTAAAAAATTATTAAAAGTGAAAATGTAAAAACTGAATTTACTTATGTGTTTTTACCACACATCAACATTTATGTTTATGTTTAAGTTTACATTTGATTATTATTATTACTAGGATCCTATATTTGGTAAGTTATAAGTTTCTTTCAATGTTTGTACTATGTTATAACATTTTTCAATGTAATTTTAGACATGAATATGGCTTTATAAGCCGAACGTAGTCGTTATTAATGTATTTAACCTTGTGAAATTAAAACCAATTTTGTAGTAAAGATATTGAAGTTTTGATTGTTTGTAATTTTTACTAGGTGATATCAACCGCTATGTTTATTAACCTCTTGTTCTGTATAGACTTTGTTTCTGTTCAGGTTCAATTTATAGACAGACTGTTAAGTAGTAACCAACAGTGAATGATCAAGTGAGAAAATGAAAATTAATTACCAATTGTAAAAAATTAGAAAATCATTTCCCCCTTTATTTTTTACTTTTATTTTTATTATTGTGTGGTATGGTCATGTACCAATTGGACAATACAAGGGACATCTCAATTGGAGACGAGTTTTATAAATATCATAAAGAGATGCGAAAAACTTCCAACTATATCAAGGAGTAGAGTGCAACGAGAAATCCGCCACTTTAAGAAGAAAAGGAGCAGAATAATATATCATTGGACCGAAACCATTCTTTGGTATTACCAAAAGCAATACAAAGACACCATCCTCAAATGGACAGAGATGAAAACCCTACAACACAGGAATGATATTCTTGGTTTAGTTTATTCTAATCTAAACCCTCTGGTAGTACCATATGGCAGATCCTGGAATGAAGTAGAAGATATCTACGCATTCCAATTGAACTGCTCACAATTCCCCTCTCTCTGGAAACGAATAGGTTCCGTACATTTGGTTTCATATTGCAGGACCTAATGACTTCAAGAGAGCATCAACGAAATCAACCGTTGACTTCGTAAG
This sequence comes from Hermaeophaga mercurialis, assembly GCA_951812935.1. NCBI lineage: Eukaryota > Metazoa > Arthropoda > Insecta > Coleoptera > Chrysomelidae > Hermaeophaga > Hermaeophaga mercurialis. The sequence goes on along the minus strand of OX638363.1, from coordinate 7,908,444 downwards.
ATAATGTGGATTTTATGGTGAACTGTAATCTTTAGGGCTAAGCCAGAATAGGCCTCGATTGACCAAAGTGAAGGGGAGAAACGCCCGCTCAAATCGAACCTAACCTAACCTAACCAAGCAACTATATCCTACAAAGCACTAAGATTTTAGATTATGTTAAATATTGGGGGAGGAATAATACAATGATCTGAAGTTCTTATTTAAAAGAAAAATACACAAGAATTAATAAAGGGATGAAAAAGTTAGGGAGGGAGTAAAAAAAGAGGAAAATTCTTATCAGTATAAAGCAATCATTCTTAAGAGCAAAAATACTAAGACAAGTAACAGTAGAAATTTCTATAATAAAATGTGCTATTTGTAATGGTACAATAATTAAAAGATAACTGACATATACAACCCAGAGAGAAGAATATAAACTTTTGAAAGGTTACTTAGTAAGCTACAAAAAAAGCGGTAAATACCACAGGTGCCTTATAAAAAACAATAAATTGTGGCTTGACGAGACCTGCTATTCTTTGGAAGAACTACTTCAGATAGAAGAAGAGGAGGAAGACTCTCCAAAAGCGAACAGTACACCGGCTACTCCCACTACAAGTAACTTTAATTCTCCTCCTCCAACAATTGCTGCACACGCTTGTACAAAAAACAAGCAGGACAATACTTCTAAAACCCACATACCGAAACAACCAGCTAAAATTGCTTCAGACCCATCAGCCAAACTTCGTCTACGGTCAAAATCCAATAAAACACCTATAGCTTAGTTTAAAAATATATCTTTTTATTGTACTTATATCGTATTGCATTGTTTAATTTTAGCTATATTTACTAATACATATTTAACAATTTTATAATAAAAATACAATATACTATGGATCCCTTTGTAAGAAATTTTAGGATAGAAAATATTGAAAACTATACACTGGAAAACAGCTACGAATTAAAACATATATTAGATGTAAACAAAAGTAATAATAGTTTCAACATTATACATAATAATATAGTTAGCCTAAGTAAAAATTTGGATGAATATAAAATTTTTCTAAGCAGTATAATCAGTGAAATAGATTGCATTGTATTTACAGAGACGAGAGAAATTGAAAACTTGGATTCATTTCACATTCCCGATTACCATATATTGTATAATCTGAGCAATATGAATCAGAACGATGGCATAGTTGTATATATTAAATCTTGCTACAAATACTCCCACGAAATAATACCACTAGGCCCCAGTAACCTTATTCAAATAAAAATAGAATTAAATATTCTCGATAGCACGACTGTTCTTTTAAGTGCATATTATCGGTCCCCGTCCTTGAACCCTGAGCAATTTCTACAAGATTTGCAACAGTACCTCCATCAAAATCAAGGCAACAATACCTACCATGTTTTCCTAGGCGACATAAATATCAATCTCTTGGAAGAAAATGATACCACTAATGAATACCTTTGTATAATGAACGAACAAGGACTCATGTCCACAATAAATAGTCCAACCAGAGTAAAGGGAAACTCAAAAACATGTCTAGATCATGTTTTTATTCAATCAGATATACCTTTTTTTCAAGACCATTAGTAATAAAAACTTCAATTTCAGACCACTACACCACAGCTATACAAATAATTCATAATTTAAATATACCACGCAAAAGTCATCAACAATATAGATCTTATATAAATTATAAGCAATTGAACAAACAGTTGGAGCGAGAATATTGGAACCAAATCTACCAAGTACAGGACCCTAACTCTTCAGTAAACAATTTCATTAATACATTGCTTAATAATATAGAAACATGCACACATAAAGTAAAATTACGAAGAAAAAACTCTAAACTAACCCCATGGATAACCAATGGCCTTGTTAAATCTATAAATATAAAAAATAAAATGCATAAAAATCTCCTAAAAAATCCCGATAATTTAATATTAAAAAATCAATACAAGGACTACAGAAATAAACTGACTACATTAATCAAAACATGTAAACGTAAGTACTATCAAAATTTAATAAATAACAACAAATCACAATCTAAAGAGCTTTGGAATGTAGTCAACGAGATCAATAAAACAACAAAAAACTTCAACATTGACGCCATGAAGGATGCGACTGGTAACATATTAACTAAAAAAGAGGAAATAGCTGACCATATTAACAGCACTTTCATACAAATAGGTCCAAACCTGGCAAAAAAGATTCCCCTAAATCCTGGATACAAACCAAAGCGAAAAACACTCCAAAATAGTTTTGTCCTTTTCCCTGTTAGTGAGGCTGAAGTAAAAAACACTATTTCTTCTTTAAAAACAAAAAAATCTCCTGGTATTGACGGGATTCGCTCTGAAACTCTGAAAGCAGTTATTGAGAATATAATAGCTCCCTTAACTTTTTTGATAAATAAATGTTTTAATGCAGGTTTGTGGCCCGAGATATTTAAAAAAAGTGTAGTTATACCTATTTACAAAAAAGAAGAGCCCCAAATAGCAACAAATTATCGCCCCATATCCTTGATTACAACTGTGTCGAAGGTCTTCGAAAAAATACTAGAAACACGAATAAATTCATACCTAGACAACTTCAAAATTATTTCAAAAAATCAATATGGTTTTAGAAAAAAAGTATCTACTGAAGACGCAATACTTATGCTTACTGAAAAAATAAATGAAGCTATGAACGAAGGTCAACCTTGCCTAAGTATTTTTCTAGATTTGTCAAAGGCATTCGACACAGTAAGCCACTCAAAACTTCTAAATAGTCTTGAAGATATTGGGATCAGGGGAAATACATACCAACTTTTTGAAAGCTATTTAACACAAAGACAACAATACGTTAAATTAGGAGATATATGCAGTTCAAGCTTATCAATATGCTGTGGCATCCCTCAAGGAAGCATACTTGGACCAACGCTATTTAATATATATGTCAATGGGTTGTTTGACATATACCCAGAGTCAGAGGTTATTGGTTTCGCTGATGATACGGCATTGTTTTTCAAAGATAAAACATGGATAGATTTGAAAAACAAAGTCGAATCAGTTTTTCACAAAATACAGAACTGGTTCAACCACAATCTGCTAACCTTAAATCTAGAAAAAACGTACTATGTTGCATTTCACTGTAACAAACTGACAACTCCGCCATTTAATGAACTGAATATAAGAATATCTAACCAAAATATTTCGATTAAAAGTAAAGACCACATAAAATACCTCGGGATCTTCCTTGATAAGCACCTTAAATGGAATACACATATAAATTATGTGTGTAAAAAACTAAGATTTGTAGTTAGTAAATTTAAACACTTAATAGATATATTAGATTTAAATTAGTTAAAAATTCTTTATCATGCCCTAGTTGAGAGTCATATGAGCTATTGTATCAGTATTTGGGGTAGCGCTCTAAAAACTCATCTTCGTCCCCTTGAAATAATTCAACACAGAATCCTAAAAATAATTCTTAAAAGACCCATGCTTTACTCGTCCAATAATCTCTACCTTGAAACAAATATACTAGATATTCGTCAACTGTTCTACCTAAGAATAGTTAGTTACTATCATAAAAATAACATATTTAGCCAGTCAACACACAATTATCCGACACGCTCCACTATGAAACAATATCATTTCATACCTTTCAAACAAAAATCAATTGGCCAGAGGTCATACACTTATTTGGCTCCTAAACTCTTTAACTACACTCCATATGAAATTAAAACTATTAGTAAACCTCACTTATTCAAAAAGTCATTAAAAAAGTTCATTCTCTCTCAAGAACGTCATACAATTTCTAATTTAATTGAAAATATCTAGTTCCAGACACGACTTAGAAATATTAATTTTAAGTAAATTGTTTCCAGTGTGTAGCAAAAATAAATTCAGTATTTTTGTGGTATTTGTTGTGTATGTCTTGTGAATTATAATTTATAATTTTATTTATTCTTTTGTCGAAACAAGCTATTGCTTATCGACTTTTCAACATTTATTTCTAGCTAAGGTAAATCTAAACTGTATTTAATAAAACTGTATTTAATATTTCTTTTTATTGTTTATTATATGAATAAATGTTATTATTATTATATTACATACATAATTTCTTTATTAAAGCATGCATTTTCACTATAAAATAAATATAAAAAGCACGCCATTGGGTGTATTGAAAGTTTACAGCGCGTATATTGTCGTCATAGGACGACGCCAAAACGACGCCACAGCGTCTCTAAAGACGGCATTTAACCTCAATACAATATAATTCGGCCAAAAAGACGTTATCCAAATAAATACCAGGGATGTCCCTACATTGATTCTATGTAACCAGATTCTGTAAGAGAATAAATATGTCAGAATATTACACTCAAATCAATTCAAAATGTCAAATACAATTGGTTTCATAGGGAAAGTTTTGTATTTTTTATCAATAACAGTATACAGAATCTTTTTTAAAATAATGGTGAATGTTTAAATATAACAGATTATAAAAACGGTAGAGAGGACTTGTACACCGAAAAAAAAGGGGTTAAAGACTGGTAACCAAGGGGTTATGGGTTTAATTCTCATGAAAGAAAAAATCAAATAATTTCTTAATAAAAAATTTCTAATAGTTTCAGTTAGTGTTCTAATTGCTAATTATTTTAATTTTTCTGTAAATTATAATTAATAAGTTTAAATATTATGTTAACTTCTGGTATATTGATTAATTTGTTTGAATTATTCGTGTTGAATTAAACCTATAATTTAACAATTATGTATAACCTCATGTGGCTTATAAGAATCAAAGACTTCAAACACTTTTTTATCGGAATTTTGGAAACAAATTTAATATTAAGAAAGGTAAACTTTTATAATTTATATGATCATCATGATAATTTGGTAATAATTAATATCAAACTTTAAAGAAAATATATAAAAATCTAACAAAAAGCCATGGAAAATTTGCCCATTCGTTATAAAATTTTTGGCAAAATTAAAGTATAAATAGAAATTGTATATTCCAATTAAAAAAAGAAAGTCTAAAAAATAGTTTAATATACTCATTTTTTATAGAAACTTGTTTTGTAGGTACATCCAGGAATTTTAAAATATAAATCTTAATATAAATTTGGGCAATGTAAAATAGAAAAAAATTGTATGCAGAAATTTGTCCGTCTAAGTTTAATTTATTGAATTATGTTAAGGCATTCATAATAAAAACGAACCTCAAAATATTTGTCAACAATAAGCGACAGCTAAGAGAGGCTTCTTGTTTTTTCCTGTGAACTTCGGTTTAGTGATAACATGTTTATCTTAACCTCACATTTTTCCAGAAAGTGTTGCAGCAATTGAAGGTTATAGGCTGATTCAAGAAAAAAATACTAAATACCATTATTGTTTACTTATAATTATAATCATAAGTGTTTGTTAATATAAAAATTTAATACTGTACTTACTTTCATGAATTCACCCTGAGAACTATTTATTATTTCTTTTTTCTTGAATTCGTTAATATTTGGTGCTTTAATTATAATTAAAACAGATTTTCATTAATTCATTTTAAACGAAAAGCCCCAAAAAATATTTTACAATTTATTAGCTTTACCAACGTGGGGCTCTCTAAAAACCCCAAATTAATTACTTTATATATATATATATATATATATATATATATATAAAAGAGAAATTTGATATTTTTTCTTCCATAGGAACTTCAAGTTCACCGCATGCATCTTTAAAAGTACGACTTCTTCACAAATAATTTATGTTAAAATTTAATGTAACAATTTAAGATTAGACATATAGTACAACAATTTTTTCAAGAACAAAATAATAATTTATTGTAAAATTCACAAAAAAAGATGTTTGGCAATGTTGGAGCATAACTAGTTTATTTTCATTATAATTTTAAAAAAATTGTACAAGGAAGTGATTTGGCATATCCAGTTTTAAAAGGAAGATATGGGGATTAAAATTATATTTTATACAATTTATCGTAAAACATGTTCGAATATTGAATTTTATGGAGATAAAATTAGGGCTTTTTGTAAATTTCATGAAACATACCTGTCAAAAGTGATTTTTTTTGGAACATAACAGCTATGACCTACACAGTTTATAAAAAATAAATATGAATTAAAATTTAATGTAGCAATTTATATTTACACTCTACAGTTACACTGTTTCAATATATATATATATATATATGCATATATAAATATTTTTATGATTCTTTTTAAATTAGGAAAATAAACCGTTTTGATTTATAAAAATGATAGAACTTTTGACCTTTCCCTGATAGAGTTAAATGCTAAATTTCCTTTGTTTTTCTGCCGGCATATAGAAAATTAAGGTGGATTGGTCTAGGAATTTCGTAACTCAACGCTTTATAGCTCATGCCAATCGATAAATGTCATAAAATTAAATGATTCTTTTTCCACTATAACAAACAAAAGTTTGAGGACGTAAATTTGTTCAGAATTTCTTTATACAGAGAGGTAAATTGTATCTCAATGAAGAACTGTGCGGTACTCAAGTATAAGTACTCGAGCAGTGTACTCTTAAGTACTTTTCATGTACTTGGAACTCAGTCGACGAATATAAAACTTTAATTGTATTTGTACTAGTAATCATTTTAGGGTGCGGCCAGACATGTATAGGATTTTTAATACAAATCCCGTTGCACGTCATATATCAATTATGAGATCACGACCCTGCAGTGTTGTCGGCTTGTCTAAATTTCTAGACATTTGTATAATCTTTAACTTACCTCTCTGACGGCAGTTAAGGGTAATAGTGGCCCATTATTATCACGCTCCAGTTCAAAGTACTGTATTAATGAATATACAAGCTCTTTACAACGACTATTTAGTTTTTTTGGCATTTTGTAGAAATAAACGTCAATAATCAGCTTATTCACACTATGTTTGTTTTGAAAAAAACAGTTTTTTTTATAAGTTTTTATTATAACTATCTAGCAAAGCAAAAAAATAAAGACAATATTATAAAATTAGCGAAAACGTGGTGAAAACACACAACTGGTTGACGGCCGGACGTCAGAAATCGTTGAAATATTTCAATCTAAATACTCGACAACGTCGCATCAAGGCATGCCAATCGCTACAATGTCATTTCTTCATCATAAATACGAGTCTCATGGGCGTAGAAAATTTCAAAAATATTCAGAAATGCAGAACCCTATTAGTACTTAATACTCAGAACTTGTTGTAAAAGTACTCGAGTACTTGATAACATGTATTTTCTCTTTTTTCTATAAAATGTATATGTACTCTATACTCAAGTACTTTCTTCTTGTACTCGCAACAGCTCTGTCTCAATATCTAAATAGTATTTAAATAAGTACCTGCTCAGAAACAAGATTTTAGTTTGTTAGGCAGGTGTCATGTCAAATTTTCAGTGACATATATGCATATTTTGAGACTGTTATACAGCTGTTAAATTTATTAATGAAATATATACGTTTTCATAAGATTGCCGAGAAATTGTTAAATTTACTAAAAAATTTCTTCTAATTGTATACGTAGATAGTTACATGTCTTATTGTATTTTTATCTTAGCGTATCTCCTGATTTATATCACAAAATAAACAATTTCATTAATATTGAGCAATGCACTCAGACTAAATTAAAATTTCCGTTGCTTGTTGTTCCATATTTCAAAGATAACGTTACCAAGAAAATATAGCAAAATTACGACATGTTATCTAAATTGTAGACTATATATATATATTTTTTTTTATTGAATTTTTTAAACCTTATTTATTAAGCTAATTGCCACTTTTAGAGTCTAATATGCAAAAAGGTTTTTCTTTAAATTAGTAAAAACACTTTTTAAGAAATAAAACTTCCACGAACTTCATTTTTAAAGTGACAGTTTTTAATGCCAAGAAAAATAATAACGATTAAGCGGCCAGTTGTCAAAAAAAGGAAGCTCGGTTGAAACTCTAGTTTAGTAAATTATAATAAATTTGAGAAGTGACACCAAATTTCTATCATGTTTGTTATAGAGAGTAAAGCATCTCTTGTTTCTTCATTCCTGTTTCAGTGTCATCTTCTTATCTAAATTTTTCTTCCTGATCTTTACTTTTTTGTTAATATTAGTTTTCAGCCTATTAATATAAAATAATATACAATTAATAAACTAAATATTTCAGTTTTAAATCGGTAACACTTTTTATCTGTGATATACGGTGTTTACAGATAAATGATAATTTGACAATACAGTTTTATTGACAAAAATATAATATATATTATATTGTAATCATTTATTTAATATAAATGAAACAAGTGTGGGTTTCACACAATTTAGATTATATTATTTATTTTAGTTATTACATAATTTTAACAGTCGAATATTAAAAAAGAACCAAAATATTTTAATGTATACAGAATATTAGAATATATAGCCTTTATTCTTGCATTACTACTAGGACCAATTTTTTTGATTTAATATGCAAAAATAACGTATTAATCTAATGACTTTCTAAAAATGTATTATAGATAAAATTATTTATAGAAAAAATGTAAAAACAAAATACAAATACTAGAAAATATTAACTCGTTAATTAATTTAATTTATATTTTCTAAGTTGTTATACTGATATGTCAATTTTTCCGAACCCTGTTTATTAGTTATGAATTTGTAACATAAATAATTTCGTTGCTTTCGTATTTAGAAGTTTTCATTACAGGTATTTATAAATAAATTGCTTCTATAAATCTGTCATCATAACTTAAATTAAGTATATATGTGTTTAATTAAAAGTATTTTTAGAACGTTGTGCGACCTGTTTTTAAAAACTCGAACTATAGTCTAACCATCACTGCAACATTTTCAAAAGAAATATTGCCAAAGAAGAAAAAAGAAAAGTTAAAGAACTTCAAAGCAGAACGTGAAAATCGAAATAGTAGCGTCTTGGAACCAGAGTGATAATTCGAAGGACTGTTTTGAGTCCGGAACATACAAAAGTATTCAAAATTAGAATAAAAAGAAATATAAATGATAAAGAAAATCGTGATGAATTTACCGGAGGGCCAGTATTCAAGGATAATAATCAAAATGTATGGCATATTTTAGACCCATGGTCAAATGTAAAATTTTCTTTTTTCGGAAACTTATTCGAAGATAGTAAGTTAAATTAGAGTACCATTGCCAGATTTTCATACAAACTCTTTTTAGAGAAGCGGCAAGCGCTGTTTAAACAAGAAAACACTATATTATTATTAAAATTAGAGAAGATGATAAACAGATTGCACGGAATATTCCTGTTTATGCAAAAGGTCAGCTTTTTACTTGCTCGTATATATTTTCTAATGCACCTATTAAATCTGTAGAAAATATATAATTTAAACGGAGAATTGTAAAGATACAAATTTGTCGTGAGCATTTACTTTTACTTAAATAAATGAATAAATAAATTATTCAGGATACATGATCAATGGGGTTTTTCTCTAATAATCCAAAACAGCTCTACAAATCTCCCAAAACGAAAATCTTAAGCGCTTCAGCCTTAAGAACTGTATTTTTAAATTCAAGCATGTTTTGTGATATTAAGATTTCACATCTAACTAGAACGTCATTTCTACTTGTTTTAAAACATTGTTCATCCTTCTAACTTGGTCTAAGCTTTATTTTTCTAATAGCAACATTTTAATTTAACTCGTAAAGTTCAAAAAAACTCAACGTGTATTAGATAATATCACTATCCAGCCAGTATCCAGTCTTCCCATGGTCCATTATAACTTGTTTAAGGCATGTCAAAACCTAACCTGACCTAATCTAACTAATCGTAACCTTTTCGGGATCTAATTACTGTAAGTTAATGGACTGCGATGTTTTCTATAATATACCTTTGATTCTAAAGGCCAATTTAGAAGAAACATCACCGACTTTCGTAGGTGGTCGTTGACTATTTTTCTAATTTGTGAAAATTTGTTTGTTATAAGTAATCGTTTTAGATATCTCTTTAATTATAATATACTGGAAATGTTTCTTTAGCTTAGTAAGTCAATTATTAGCACGCGAGAAATAAAAACAGAGATCTCTTGGAAAAAGGAGACGAAATTAGGAACAACAATAATCAAAATGGATCCAGGATAATTCTTCAAAGCTTTGGTTAAACTAACTCATTTGCTGGATGCTGGAGGAGAACTGGAGAAGAGTATACTACAATTGCCATATAGGTAAAGAAATAATTTCCCCTCTTAATTCCCAAGGCCGTCCAGACAATACAAGAATGAATCCACAGATGCAGACTCACCATATCATCAAGGGAGGAATGGGATAGATACACATTTTTAAGCAGATAAGAAGTCAGGAACAAGAATACTGATAAACGTCCTTTAGGTGCAACATGGCATGGCTCGTAGTAAGCTTTCCACGATATTTAAATCAGAAATGTTTACCAAACTAAAAGCAACAAATGTATTAATAAAACCAAAGGTAATTTTTACAAGAATGTAAAAAAAATGAAAAAAGGTTACACGCCGAAATCAATATATATCAAAGATAAGGAAGAGAATTTAATAAGATGAAAAAACGAAATAATCTAGAGGTGGAAGTGCCGTTTCGAGGAGCTACTAAATGTAAACCCTGATGAAAACCAACAGCAAGAAGAACAAGGAGAAGGAAAGGCAGAGGACAGGAGAAACAAGAAGAAGATGAAAAAAAATAACACCGAAATAAAGTGGACGAACCGACAGAAACAGAAATGGAAGAAATTATCCGAAAGATAAAAAACAATAAAAACCAAGGAGCAAACAATATCAAAGCAGAACATCTAAAATACGAAAGAGCTACATTAAAAAGAGGAATCACTAAACTAATACAAGAACTTTGTAGGATTGAAGGAATGCCAGAAGAGTGTAAAGAAGCAATAACAGTGCCAATATACAAAAAAGGAGAAGTATTAGACTTAAATAATTATAAGGGAATAGCATTTCTCAATATTATGTACTAAGTACTGGCCACTTTAATAAAAAACGATTAGAAACCAACACAGAAAAAATATTAGGAGAATATTAACGAACTATTTGGAAGAAAAACCATGGTTATCAATAAGAAACCAAGTTGGAAATATGGGAGAAGATAATGTTATGAAAAATTTATGATGGAGAAAAAACAGACGAAGGATGGAATAATAAGTTATGCAGTAAAGGATGAAGCAACAATAACCAACGTATTCCCACCCAAAAGACTACAGTGATTGGAGCTGATTGAACAGCAAAAGGATGTCAAGAAGATAGCATGGAGAATACCAGTAAGAAAGAAAAAATGGGGAAGGCCTAGAAGAAAGTGGAGTGAAGCAGTGATGAAAGGTGTAGTCAAAAATAAATAAGGGACTGGAAAATTCTTATAAGAAACAGAGAGGAGTAGAAGAAACTTACTAAGCTATAGACCCGAGGGCCTAGTAGACAGACAAAATTTTTTGCGAAATATAGTAGTAATATATAGTGTCATCTATTTATAAATATCTTGACATAACTACAACTATAACTTTATAATAAATATCTCAAACATACAGTTTGTCCTATTAAGATATATCTATTTATTTGGACCCTTTCAAAAATACGCCTCTGGGCTCCTATCTTTATTAAGAAATATCTTACGAACCTTTTAATATTTTTTAATACAAAGAAATTATTTGTCACAAGTAGTTTTCGGCCATTTTCTCCAAAAATTACAAACAAAAATCTTTGGTCTCAGAAAATATAGATTTTGATATATTAAGTTGTACTTATTTTCTAGCGTTAGATAATACTGCTGCCGGTGCTAGTTTTATAGCTGTCCTATGAGTGAGATAATGAGATACTGCCTATTTTAGCTATAAAACCCTGGTTTTATATTACCATATGTACCAGGCGTAACAAAAGGTATTTTATATAAAAAAAAATCCGTTAAGTACGCCAGTGTTAATGTCATTGCCCCAGAATGACTGTTCTGATATAAACACAAGGTTAATGTTATGTTGGAGGGAACTCTTTCTGCGAATCCATGAACTCCCGCCCGCCACGACGAAAAGGATTCCAGCACAATGGTGGGATCGGCGCCAGATTTCCTTGGCGTCCTCAAGCGGAGGCGTCAGGACGCTCACAACGCTCACAACGCGCATTTTGTTTACAAACTTTATCCGGTGACCAGTAGCTTGCGGGATTTTTCGAAAAAGTTTTTCACAAAGTTGGTTTTTGAAGGGAAAACCATGTGGTGGGAAATGTATGCTAGTATGATCGTGTTGATGGTCGTTGGAATCAAAACAGGTGATTTTTTAACGTTTGGTATTTATGGAAATTGTTTAAAAAATTACAAAAAAGGAGTAAAATTTCAGTTTGTTACGGTTATACGATTGTAAATTTTTTTTTTTTTTATATATTTTTATTTATTGTTTTTATTTGTATTGTATTATATTTTTTATATATATGACTAATATGTCGTAAACACATAAAATTAAATATTTTTATCAACATTTTCTTAAAACTATTGATCGTAAATAAGTCATTATTTTATTTGCATTTGATAAATTAAACGATATCAAAATACCGTCATCTAAGGTATTATTTGTCTGGCATTTTTTTCAATATTGCTGTTTTTCGACTTCAATTTTTTGGCCTACAGATAATCAAATAAAAATAAAATTTTCTATTTTTTAATTTTTAAAGCGCTCAAAAACAAAATGAGCACAGACTATAAAACATTTCAATTTTATAGCTTCTTTTAGACGCGCTATAAAATAATCATAAAAACATTTATACGCCCCTTAAGAAAATATTCCAACACCATTAAAACATATTTAGGTTTATGATAAAATCTCTCCAGAATCATTAAAAACAGTTTTATAACTATTACTATGTCGTTTTATAAAAGAAGAATTATTGATTTTTGTGCCACGGTGCAACATAAAAAAAATTAAATTATTTGGTAAACAATCATGAGCAAATTTAATTCATTTTTGAAATATATTCAGTTCTGTCAAATGTATCTAGGTATATGAAAAAACGGAATCAATTTTTTTCCAAAATAAATTTTACTGTTATATATGCAGTAAAATTTAATTTTTGTTATGAATTTATCCCTTTTTTCTACCAATTTGTAGAATTTAACTAAAATTTGATTTTTTCTTTTTGATGTTTCTGACTCAATTATTTATTCTAAACAATTTTCAGTTTTGTATTATTTTATCTAAAATATGACTCTGAACCTGAAATTTCATTGGTCCGTTCAGATGTCATCATTACGCTTCTAAATGATTGATTTATTAAATGACTGCTTTTTATATAAGATTTTTGCCGCGAGAATATAATTCTTATAAAATACATTAATCATATAGAGCATAGAGTTGTGACTTTATTATGTATAAATATTTTATTCACGCAGTTTGTTAGGCTTTCATCAAATATATTTATTTTACAGTTCCATAATTTTATAGCTGAATAAAAAAGCGCTATACCCACGGTTACATCAATAAAACATTTATAAAATATGTATCCTAGAATAATTTTACGTATATAAGGTTGGAACGAATTGGTTGGTTTTATTGAATTTCAAGAAGGCTTCATTGCAAAAAGGCAGCACTTTTTCTTGTTTGAGTTCTCGATTCATTAATTTAGAAGAAGCATTTATCTCATTTAACTATCATACCGAGTGTCCAATTTTGATATGTCGAAAACGGTGGAAAGTGCAAAGTCGGTTAATATTAAAAAGCCGAAATGGAGCGAAAAAATTATTTTTAGGTAAACTCAAGATTGGTTCATCAATATACTGCAATGATCATATTTTCTCTTTAAAATAAATTTTAGTTAGCAGTTACGAATATATTATGGCACTGTATATATTATTTATAGATTTTACACAGAAAGAACAGAAATGAAACATACATACATATCAATGGGAAAACTAGATATACCAAAATAACTGATAAGAATAACAATAATGACACTAACTCAGAAAACACATTATCAATAAATAGTCAAAAATTCCCAAATTATTTCAGAACAAATATGGGGGAAAGACAAGGAGAAATTTGAGATATGAGAAAGAAAAGTTCAAGTATGGAAACAGGTTTATAGAGTAAAAAATACAGAAGAGGAATGGTTCAACAGAATAAATAAAGAAATAATGGATCTGTACCAAAAACCTTCAGTAACACCAGAGAAAAACTCGCACATAATAAAATAGTGTGGGAATATAGAAAAACTACCGGTGTTACAATAAAAGAATTAAAAGGAATTATAGTAGGGAAAAATAAGAGAAAAAACAAGAAAGGAAGGAAAACACTGAAGGTGGATTTAAAAATTTAAATCTGGAAGGAGAATGTTTCAGACAGAAAAAAGTGGCAAAAAACATTGCCAACCAAGCTTTATACAGAGTGGACCAAATGTCTGGAATCGGCTAATTATCTCGTAAATTGTTAGTCCGAATTCTGCAAAATTTGCGATGAGCCTATTTTGGAATACGGGGTGCCCAATTTTTGATATTTGCAATATTGCTAGATTTTCACTTTCTCTGATATAATTAGTCACTTTGGTTTTTTAAATACATCATCCTGTGTATTCAGTCATTTTTGGAATCTTCTCTTCAATACGAGTTCAACCATATGTATGATTTTATGTAGTCTAGAACATCTTAAATAAATGGAGAAATGTGGTAGACTCATTCTACCATCGATTCGGGTACTGTCAACTCACAAATGGAGCACATTTTGAACACTTGATTAAGTAACCATTATTTTAAAAATGTTGTAAACTTTCAGTTGTTACGTTTTAATGTAGTTGAAAATAGGTTATACTAAAAAATTTATTGAGACAATTAGGCGTTGCCAGACTTCTATTTGATTTGATTAAATTTTGCAGAATATTTAATAAAAATATTTCTGAAAAGAACAAATTAATTAAACAAGCTTATATTAACCTCAAGTTGAGTTCTAATATGATGAAATTTAATTTTCTAGTAAATATATTAATTATTACATATTATTACATACAATTAACTATATAATTAATATTTCATTATCACTTTATCAGCAATACAATAATTTGCACTAACTTGCACATCTCTGTTCAATAAACTAATCATCAATTCATTACTCTATTTTTACCATACCCAACCAATTTTCTATACGTTCCTTTTTTATTTATTGAACTTCATAATTAAAAATTTTCGAATTTCCAATTCTGTTATCTGAACTTAATATTTATTATTCAGCTTCTCCACGAAAATCTTCTTGATTTGAGACAGCTTCACTTCAAATTTTCTTTTTATGTTCAATCTATTTACCACTTGTATCCACTATTCTCCATATTTTAAATTTCATAACAATTTACAAATATTAATATTTTTTAAATTACCAAAAACATTTTTTTTAAATTAATCACTTCTCCTCTCAAATCTGACAATACTTATCTGTCTCCCATCAATCACAAAAAAATTGTATTCTATTAGATTATTATCAACCATTTTTCTAGTTCAAATCAGAATTTGTCAAAAATCGATTTTTCTATAGGGCTGTTTTTGAAATGTTTTCTTATATTTTTGCCTTTTCTGTAAAATACAGTTTCTAAATTTACAATCAGACGTTTCGCCTCTTCAATGTCATCATCAACTTCTTTAATCTTATTATTATTCGACAATGTGAAATCGCTTTGATTAATTATATTTAACAATATATCACACTTACTGTGCCTACGACGTTTCGTTCGTGAATTTTTCATTAAAGAAATATTTCGGTCCATTTAAGAAAGTTGGGGTGGGAGAGTCATAATCAAAAGTATTTTGAATTTGTTTGTAAAATAATTTTAAATTATTAATTTTTTTATATCACTAAATACATGTAGTTTATTATTGATATATAGTATGTACCAGAAATTGAGTTTGACTATGAAATTTACCGATTTGGGAATAATTTATAATAAGCGGATTAAGGTTATCAAATGAAGTAAGAATTATCAATAATGCAAATAATAATAAAGATAAATATGTAGATTTTTAGTGAAAATAATTTTTTGTTAATTGAAATTATTTAACTTTGATCGGTTCAAAACGGTAATATTTGGCAGCCTGGACATTGGCTTATGTATGTACGGAAGAAAATATATATTTGGCACATCAGTGAAAAAATATATTATCAACGTTTGAGTCAACAAAAATCTAAAATTCAGGTAACTCCCAATGCTATTTAAAGTATATAGAGAGTTGCCGTTTTACCAACTAGTTAATGGTGAAAACTGTGAGTTATTGATATTTAATAATTTTTTTAATACAGAAGAAGTTTCCTCCTAAAGCTATTCTACTTTGTTTGAAAAAAACGTCAAAGTTTAAAGAATCACATATTGAAATTTGGTTCCTTCGTGATAATTATTTTGCGCGTTCAAGAAAAAAAACGTTCCAAACATCTATGATTTTGGCACATATCCCATAAAACTCGATGTAACCCTTTTTCTATTTTATCCAACAAAGAGCTTCCTAATCGCCCCGATTTTCCCAAAAGAAAATTAATCTGAATTTTTTTTTTCACTTTCTCATTACTTTCGTCTAGTGAACCAATCTTCTTAAAATGTAAAAACATTTATTTTATTTGCTAATAAAAATGTTTTACTAAATATCACATAATTTTTGTGAAAGAAGTATTGTTTTAATAAAGTTTTTCGCCAGACATTACTTTGAATGGATTTAAAAATTATTGTTTCGTCGTCCATAAATTTAAAGATTACAGATCTAATTGCGTCACTGAGTGCTCTCTTAAAAAATAATGTAAAATTAAATCCCACAAAATGTAAATGCTTTGTCCTACTCTCTAAACTTATTTTAATTATTGATTACTATTCAAAAGATAACAACCTCTAATCGGAACTTATGGTTATATTTAAAATTTCACCTCAAGCCAATAATTGTTAATATTTTGTAAAATAGTATACATTATTTAAATGAATAAATTAAATAAATAAATAAGGCATTTGAGGAGAAAAATAAATAGAGAGTTTTTTTTATACGCCACATTTAATATATTAAATTAAGAAATAAATCTTACAACAGAATAACTGTAACCACTGGATAATATATTTTTAAAGGTTTAACCATTTTAGAAAATAAATTCGTTCTATATTTTAATTAGAGGAGATAATATGTGAAGATTATTATAACGATAAATCTATCTTTTTATATTTATGTTTAAGATCGAGAATTTATTATACTATTAAATTGGCAAAGACAAACATAAATGAAACGAAGCTTCACAAAGAAAAGAAATCGAATATAAAAGTACAAATATTACAACATTCTCTATATATAAATCTTGATATTTCAGTTCATTAATTTTAGTTAATTAATTAATTTAAATTTAATTTAATATGTTTAGTGTGAAAATTCCGTTAAGTTCAAATTTGCATGAGATCCAAGCACGTCCACCGACCTAAAAAATACTCATAATATATTCTTAAAAACAGACCGACCTAATAATTTCTTTAAATATTTGTTGAGATTCAAGAACCAGTTCGTCATACACAAGTAATGTACAGCATTGGCATGTTCCAGTCTAGTCCAAAGCTGCATAAACTTGAGCTTGGTCAAATAATTTAATGGTCGAAGCGTTTCGAAGCAAATAATTGTTTGATTTGTGTCAAAAACGAAACATGTCGCTACTATTTCTTCAGAAAACTACAAAACAATGAATGATTAGTGGTATACAACTATTTGTTTACCAGAAGTTTTCTCTAAAATGAGAAAAGTCCATAGAAGACATCGCATCATTTTGCACCAGGACAATACATGCTCCCCACCAACACAATGAACAATTCAAAAATCATAAATAATTTGCTGAGGCAACGTTTTTCATGCCCAGAAGATGCAGCGTTTAAAAATTCCGTGATGAGCGCGCCATCTTCAGATGGGAAAAATGTTATGACAACTGGTTTATTCTTATGAAAAAGTGCATAGGTTATTAATGGATGTATTTTGAAAAGCAATAAAGTCACTTTTTGAATTCTGAATGATTTATTTGGTGAAATATATGTAAAACAAATCGTAGATCCAACATATTGCGACATGTGTAAAATAAAAGAGTTGTTTATTGAAATCTACCAAATTTAGTTACAGTTATGAAAACTAGTGTCGATTACAGCATTACTGCGGTTTTAATAATATACGGAACCGAATGACTTAAGCTTTTAATAAGATCACCCAGTCTGTAGTCAAAGTAGTAACAAGATTAATGTGTAAGGGATCATATTAAAGAGTGTGGTCGCTGAATTTTTTACTTTTTATTTTAGTTTAAATAAACTGATTTAATGTATCTATTTTAATTCAATTATTTTATTTATATTTGCATCAATACACTTTCAAGCTCTTTTTCATAAATGCCATTTATTAAATCAGTTAAATAAGTAATATTCGAAAAGTATTAATAAATAAATTGATTACTTTAGATTAGATACTGCAGATTATATATATTCCAAGAATTCCTGATAATTATTAAACATTTGGTGTGTTTTAGTTGGGGGACGGACTTTTATGAACAAAAAAAATATAATTTTGTCGATGCTGGTTTTTTTTTATTTTATTAAACTTAAAGCTGAACACTTTTTTTGTTAACTATCTTGGTGTAGCTATGAAAAGGATTTATATTTTTTATAGGTTTTATAACACCAAAATCAGCATTTACTATAACATCGACGGTTCAGGTTCCCATTTGTAGGATATTAAAATCGCTAAATCCAATTAATAATTTATAAGCGGCAAAGGTCTCCATACCTCATCAGATTTCATCCCTAGTGATAACATTAAAATTCATTAAACTTGAATATTCTAAATACACGGTACCAGAAAAAATATTTATCTAAAATGAAACCTGTCTACTAAAAAATAGAGTATGTTTTTTAAAACAGTATTTTTTAGTATATGTACCTAAATATGAAATGATGGTTTTAAATAAGGATTTTATTTTGAAATAACTCAATAATATCTGTGTTTGAAGTGCTTAAAATCTAATAAAAATATCAGTCGTAATAGAAAAATATTGATACTTATCGGATTCTTAAGGATTGTAGAAGAATATTCAAATCTAATTTCATTTTTTAAATGTACATATGTATTACTTGTAACCAAATATAATTTACCCATGGGTTATTTTTAAATATTGTGGATAATGGGGATAAGATTCAAAATTTGCAAATTTGTGAAAAATTATTATTTTTAATTATACATATATAATATTTCCTTAAGAAAGTACTATGCCTCGTGCAGTGATATTGAGTATCTATCACCTTGTCATAATTATATAAGAATTTTTTTATAAATACCAATTTTTCTTGTCTTATGGCACTGCATCACGTGTATATCTATTCTTAGTAAATAATGTTATGTATTGGGTTATTTTTGAATAAATATTTGAAAGAATCTTAATATCATCTTAAGGGGGTTTTAACCCCCTACGGAACTTAGTTAATAGAAATTAAAGAAGCTGAGTGAGACAATAAATTAATTTATTTATAAAAATAACTCTTACAAAATATTATGACAACTAACATCTTTAAACAAATAATACATTTAATCACAGGGGTAGGCACTATCAACTTCTGCATAATCCGAGAACCCAAACTTGACTTTTAATCTCTTTTTATTTTTCCAACCAAGAGACCCCAATGTTTCTTAATTTTAATGATTCCAACAAAAAGTTTATTTATTATCCAATCGCGACCTTGCCGAAACTTTTTAATTTAACCGATATTAATTCTTTTAATTATAATTATAATTGTAAAATGTTATAAATTCACCTAGAACACTCAAACCGAATTTCATTTACTTTGGAACTGAAATCCTTAACTTTTTATAATTGTTAGAGTATTGAACTAATTCACAAAATCAAAATGATCAGTTTTAATTGATTAGTTTTTTTTTAACTGGCTCAAGACCCACGAATATCCTAAGTTAAATAATAGTATGACTTAAGAATTGCAATTTCTTAAACGAGTAATTAATAGAGAATGGTCCAGAATTATTCAGGCCTGTCGGAAATTCCAAGACGCCGTCAAAATGCCCGTCATGTGTCAGTAAATTTCTATAATTGAATTTTTGTAGCAGATATACTACAATTTTTTTAACTTAAAAATGTTTATTGTACATTAAGTTAATATTTATATAACTATTATATAAAGTAATAAAATAATTCATCAGTACTCAATTTAAATGAATGCTAGAATTAATAATAAAGCAATAATGAAATAAAAGTATACTACTATAATAAAACTGATAACAACAAGCACATTTGTTGGATGATCTTTTTATCGAACGAATTACGCAATGGAGTAGAACTTTTTCTGATAATGATTTTAAAGTATAGTCATATTTCTGGATAAAAACAGCGATTTTTTAAAGTAAAAAACAAAGTCCAAAATTGAAGAGTTACCTGATATCAACTATATTCAGTTTGCGAAAAACGTAATTTTATGTTGTCCTATTTATAGTGGTGGAAATCTTCGATATTGCAGTTTAAACAAAACCCTACGAAATCAAAAACTCTTTATGTCTAAATGAACTAGAAGTTCCTCAAATCACATTTCTATAAAACTTTAAAAACTCTACTAAACACTTACGACCAAATTAATTATTTATCGGTAGGTTTATCATTGATTTGTTGATTAAAAAAACGTAAAACACAAACTACAGAATAATTTTATTGATTTAAATAAGGAGTATATCCAAAAATATATCTATAATCATATGTTGTCAAATTTCACTAAAAGTAGTAAAAGCAATTACAGAAAGTCAACTGGCAGATACTTTTTAGGAAGTAAAATTCATATCAAGTCAGTTTCAAAACTTTGGATTGGCTGCACCTTTGAAGATTGAATTTTGTTTTAGAAAATACAAAAACCGTTTCATTAGAACGAAGGGAGAAGCGTTTAGTGGCGGCAGCAGTTTTTGAATTCTCTCCTAAGCGGGGTAGCTAACCCAACTATAATCATTTATCATGTAATCTCAAAGATTTTTTACATTGCATACAAAAAAAATATTTGTGATAAAACATTTTTATTTTTTGAAAAGTTATAGCATATTTTATAGAATACCAGTAAAAATATTCATATTTTGAAGATATTGGGTGTGAGAATTTTCATTATGCCAATAACGACAATAAGAAGTCAAGTTGTTTCATTTAAATACTTTCCAAACCAATTCATGTAACACTCTTACTAATTTTGAAACTTTGCGAAACAATGCTGTTGAACAAATAGAGGCTCGACCTAAAATATCAATTTTATCCCAAACTTTGGACTGCTTTGTTATTTTCCACGCATCCGGTATTACTACATTTCCCCACAAATGTTATGTTTAGTTATAGTTTTTGAAACGAAAAACAGATAAAAGTTATTTGTAACTTTGTTCTATCAAAGAGAGTTTCTTGTGTCTTTCATTTATCTCTTATAATTAGGCAAGCCTTTAATACGCTTTAGTATTTATTGTTACCTTGAATATTGTTATTGACTGATCAAATACGAATAGGTTATTTGAAAACAACTTGTCAAAAATGGTGTATACCATTGCTTAACGGGTTGAAATAATGAAGCAACTGGTTCTATACATCAGTCCAGAATTCTAGATTCAAGCACAGGTGCACCATAAGTTTATATAGAATCTAAGAAAAAATTGAAGAAAATGTTTTTTATATTTTTTTTCAAGAAACACAACTGCAAAAAAAATATTTATATAAATAAATTAAATGTTATTTTGAGGATTTTTCATCCCGGTGAGTGTTTTCCAAAGATGGAAAATTACCAACACTTTCAGTATTTAAACTATTTTTTAATAATTAATTTTGTATGGTTATTAATTTAATTTGTTTTTACTAAAACTATTAATAAAATACAATGAAAAGTTTTAGAATCAATAGAAGAATTTTTTTTTAAGATATAATATTTACAAGTTATTGATAAAAACATATTCCGATTTTCCAATTTAATCCCTTTGAGGAGCAATAACAGTCAGCGTAGTTGATTCATTAAAATATTTTGTTCCTTCCAATTATTTTTCCTGATGAAAATTTAAACTGACAACAATAACATACTCCTTTTAGCAAATTTTTATTTACAAAACTTTGATTTTCAGTCTACAGCGTAAAGTGCTACAGTTGCCTCGGTACCCACAATTACGAATATAACAATGACTGTACAAAACCAGATGTCAGTCAATTATCTCTAGTTAAATGTAATATGGAAGCTCTGCAGCAAACCAGAGAGTACGCAAAACATATAGACCCTGCTTACCAGAAACTCTTCGATGTTGACAGCATAGAAGCAGAACCCGGTCGAATTGGAATGTCTTGCCTGAAGATGATCACTACAGGTGGGTAGAAACGAAAGATAGCATTGAAAATTATTATTACATTTATGATTTAGAGCCATTTATTTGTATTATGATAATATAAATAGGAAAGAGGGGAGAAACAAATCAAATGTTACAATGTGGTACCAGTTGGGTAGATTTTGACAGTACTAATGAGACAATCACACACATATTAATCGAGGTATTGGGTTTCCTGACTTCTACTTATGTCCTCTTTTGTAACTGAAGTAGAGGCTGGTGAACCCATCCACCAACCCCTGGTCCTCATTTTATCATCTTAAACCCTGGTTTAGAATGCAAATCAAATGCTAGTCAATAGTGTACAGTTATTCCGTCTAGACCCAGATAGCAAGAATAATCATTAAATATTTAAAAAAGATATTTGTTGAGATTTTTAAATATTCGTTAAAAATGTTCTTCACATATTGATTAAATATTAAATTATTATATTTTGGTTAATATTTATGTACTTCTTACTATATTTATATTTTCTTTTCTATTAAAATTACCAAAACTTATTTGTCATTAATATTAAAATGCTTTCAAAAAAATTTCACGATTTATGATATTAATAATAATTAATAATATGATATCCGAACCATCTTTAATGGTTATTATTAGAGATTTTTGTGTCGAGGTTTTATTGAATCTTCAATTTTAAAGCGGACATTTAAAAATATCGAATTTTACTTCTAAATCTCAACATTAAATTCTCGTGACTTGTTTCAAAATCAGAATTATTCAAATCTCACATTTTTTCAAAACCTCATTTTTAATGAATCTTAAGATTATAGAAATTTAAAAAAAACTCGCGTTTTTCTTCAAAATTTCCCTTTTTTATTGCATCTCGATTTTAAAGTAGAAATCTTAAAATTATAGTCTTTTAGTTTAAAAAGATATCGTGAATTCGAGATTTAGACAAATCTCACAAAGGAATTAAAAAATCTTCTATTGTACTTTAAATTTCGACTTTAACGTAATTTTATTACATTTTAATAATTTCGATCTCAATCTTGTAATGGAGAATTTTAATGTCAATATTTTATTCAATCTGGATTTTAAAGATTTAAAGATTTTAAAAATATCGAATTTTACTTGTAAATCTCGAATCTAAATTCTCGTGTTTCAGTTCTAAAATCTCTTTACAGTTGATGTTTCAATAAATCTCGATTTGATATCAGAAATCTTAAAAAATCGTGCTTTATTTCATATTTCTCGACTTTTTGAAGTCAATATTTCAATGAATCATCAATTTTAATTTTAAAGTTCAAATTTGAATTAATTATGATTTTAAAGCTGAAATCTCAAAAAAAAGTTATTTTTTTTCTACAAAATTTCGATTTTAAAGTCAAGATTTTTATGAATCTTGGAAATATATTTGCGAGATCTTCTATTTTACTTTAATTCTCTATTTCAAGATTAATATTTTAATGAGTCTCGAATTTTAATAAAAAATATTAAAAAATAATTGTTATTCTTTAAGATATCGATTATGATGTAGAGATTTTGGTGATTTTAATGAATCTTGCTAAAATAATTAAAACATCTTCTATTTTATTTTAAATCTCGACTTTAAGATCGATATTTAGATATACTACTCCCTTAAAAACACGTAACATATACGAGTATGTCGTATTTCAGTCGCTTTACTGCAATCCAGTGGTGTGGAAAAGTATAACCGTCTGTGTAATAAATTTACACCATAATAAAAATACATTATGTTCAGTTTAAATGTACAGGGGATTGTTTTTCAGGCACTTCGAAAATTATAAGGGATGTAAAAAAGTAGTTACATGTCATCACGACTCATGACCTAATTTTTTCTAAAACTATTGAGTTTTTCGAGTTACAAGAAGACATTAGAAAGTTAATGAGTACATTAATTTTGATGGGGCTTTTGCTCAATGTATACTAATTAGGGATTATTTAAATGAGGAGGTTCTTGGTCAATAGATATTAACCAACAGCCCAATAATGTTGCCCTCTTTATATTATCATTTGCAGATTTCTAAAAAATAACAAATAACTTTAATAGCCCAGATAGCAAGAAATATTAAATAAATATTTTTTTAAAATGTTTGTTAAATATTTGTTGCGACGGATTTCTAAATATTTATGGAATATTATATACATATATTAATAAAATGTTACTTTTTAAATATTATATAAATATTGAAAAACAATATTTGTTAAATATTTATTGCGAAAGATTTTTAAATATTTTATTTTCTACACATATTCGTTAAACATTAGATTAATATATTTATGTACTATTTCACATTTAGATTTTCCTTTTGCACAGTTATTACCAAAATTGTCTCATTATTAACATTAAAATGCTTTTAAAAATTTTCCTATTTTATAATATATTAATAACATGATAACCCAACCATCTTCAGTGTTTAACATTGGAAAAGTCGAAATTTTATTGACTCCCAATTTTAAACCGGCCATTTAAAAGTATCGAATTTTACTTCTAAATCTCGCCATTAAATTCTCGTGGTTTGCTTCAACATCTCGATTTCAAAGTTAATGTTTCATTAAATTTCAATTTTGATGCATAATTATTAAAATCTCGTATTTTTTGAAGATCTCGTTTTTCGACTCGAGATTTTAATGAATTTCAATGTTGAAGTCAAGATTTTAATGATTTAGAATTATAAATTTTAATAGACTACCATTTTTCTTTAAAATCTTGATTTTTTTATTGAATCTCGATTTTAAAGAAGAAATATTAAAATTACAGTGTTTTATACAAGAAACCATTTTACAACAATTATAATAGTTTTCCCGGTATAATTATATTTTAAAGATAAGAACAAGAAAGAAAAGATAAGACACTTAACTAGTGTAATACGTAAATCGAAATTATGAAAAATTTAGAATACTGTCTAAAATTCCAAAAATTTTATCAACCACCCAAATTTATACTTGTAAGATGTTTCAGAGTTGTATTCTCTCAAAATGTATTTATGTAAATACATAATATAAGAAAATAATAATAACAAAAGAAAAATATCGTTAAAAAAATGTATAAATTAAAACTGCAAAATTAGTCAAAAAAATTACTTTATTTAAGTCCGCTCTTGACATACTTCAACTGAATTTGTTTTATCTATAAAAGTATAATGTTTACACATTCTGACCGATTTCCGTGGCTACCATAACAAAATTTATACGGAGTGTCTGAATATAAATTTTATTCATAAAAATTTAATTGTAGATTATTCTATACGATACAAAAGGTGCTCCATTGGGCTCTAAGGTGGTAACATAAAATGATCAAAAGCAGCTCTAAATCATACCACAACAAGTTTTATTCAACTAATTTCGACTTTTAGAAAGTCATCTTCAGGTCTAAAAATGTTTTATATAACAGGAATGAAAATCAATACATCAGTGAAAACAAAGATAAATTAAATGTGGTAATGAAATTAAATATTATACATATAGTAAGAAAAATTAAACACTTAATAAAGAAACTTAAGAGTATCAAATTTACTTTAGAAATTCTTAAATTAAAATAAAAACACATAACAAAGTGAGTCTAACTGTGTACAATTATAACTATGAACCAAGGTTTGGTAATAAACTGAATTCGTAGAAAAGGTAACTACCAAAGATAGTTGGGAGGTAAACAAGTTCCCACCACCAAAAATGGGGTAAATGAGCAAAGTAAAATTAAGGGTAGAATCAGTAATGTCAACCAACCAATCCACTCCGCTCACCTAAACATCCAATACTAAAGGATGAGGCAAGCCAAATTTAACACAACGGTTAATATGAAAAAGAAACCACTGGGTACTCGTGGATACCACAAATGATGTCAAGAAGGGAAGGTCATAGAGGCATAAGAAAGGTTGCAAGAAAATTCCTACAGGACGAACTCTTAATGGGGAGTCACACTCTGAATGTGGACTGGAGATAAACTCCTTAAAAGGAGCAAAAGAATTGAGCCCGCTAATTGTGGAAAACTAAAATATAACACTCGATACAAAGTTGAAAAGAAACCTCAAATTGGCGAAATCTGGAAACTCAACAAATTTTTTAAGAAGATGACACACCGGCTCGACACCACTTCGAGAAAAGTATAAAAAGGATAAATATTTTTAGACCTGAAGATGACTTTCTAAAAGTCGAAACTAGTACTGTTTTTGGATAAAAATTGTTCTGGTATGATTTCGAGTTTCCTTTGATTATTCTATATATGTATGTTAAAATTAAAGGGAGACTGTTCATATTAAATGTTTCTTGTAACTGGGCTCTAAAAAAACAGTTTTTTAGATTTTTATCAAGAAATATAATTATAAGAAACAAAATATTTTATTGAACCAATTATAATTGGATAATGAAATTAGCAACTCTTAAAGTATTTTCAAAAATTTTTTAGTATTCATTTCCTGCTTTCAGATAATAATGTTTTCCTTATTCAATTTTTGTTTTTTTTTTTTGAAGAAAAAAAATATATATAATCGATATTCCTTTTAACATATAGATGTTGGATATATGCCTTTAACCATGCGCACATTTTTTCCATCCCGTCTAATCTTTTGACGTCTTTCCAATCAGTTTCCTCTAACATTGTCCCTTGTCTTTTGTTTTACTTTTCTTGAGTTTTACATCCTTTGCAGGTGTCCCCACCAGCCTAGTTGCCTTTTCTTTATGAACTCCAGTGTAGATTCTATTTGCAACTCACTTCTTATTTCCTTATTCCTTACTCTATCTCTTCTAGTAACTCCTTTCACTCTTTTGTATTTAATTTCTGTTGCTTGGATCCTCCTCTTCTGCCGGCCGGTTAAGACCCGCATCTCAGATCCTAATGTCAATATATACTGTTTTGAAACGCTGATTTTTATCTGCTCTGTTATTTCTCTCTTAATAGTGAAACTTCTATTCATTGCGTAGTAACATTTAATGGCTTTGTCGATTCTTCTGTTAATTTCTTCATTACTTTTGTTTTATTTATATTAATTGCCATCTATGTTCGCTCAGTAAAAATACATTCTATTAGTTGTATTCTATCTAAATTTATGTATACTATATAGAAGTTGTTAACCTTTTGGTTACATATTTTACTAATTTCATCTATAAATAGCATAAAGAGCCTAGGGTTCAATATTTTTCCTTGTCTAATAATATGCCTTCTTATAATATTATTATTATTATAATATTCGTATAAACTTTGTATATTTCTTATTAGTTTATTATTGACTGTTCTATTGTACAGTTAATCCTATATCTTCTTCCTAATCATTCTATAAAAAGCTTTTTTAAATCAATAAAAGCCATATAAGAGCATTTCGCATAATTTTTATGTACTACTTAACAATGTTATCTTTCGGTCATTTCGACAATCTTTATGGTCTCCCTTTTTAAATATTGGGATTATAATTCTAATTTCGCAGTCAGTGGGTGTTCTTTCCTCTCTCCAGATTTTATTAGATATATTCAACATTAGTTCTTTTCCTTTGCGTCCTAATTTTTTACCGTTTTTGTTGTTATTTTATGGTGTCCAGGTGCTTCCCTTTGTTTATTTACTTGACTACCTCGTTAAACTGTTGTTTTGTGGTAACTTCCAGAATATATTGTTCTTCTTTAAATTGATTTAAATATGATTCTATGCTGTCTGTGTTAGGTTCGTCATTTAATAAATTGCAAAAATGTTTTTCCACTTTTTTATTGTTTGTTTTTCATTTGTTAACAGCTGCACTTCTTTGCTTTTAATTTTGTTGTTATATTTGCTTTTTCATTTCTTTGGTTTTTCAGAACTTTATCGAACATTTTCTGGTTACTTGTACTGTCTTTCTCTTTTTTCTCACTGAAGCTATTACAGGATTTACTTTTGGCCTCTTTTATAAGGTCTTCTCCTTTATTTCTTTGCTTCTTGTTCACGTCATATTTTTCAGTGGTTTTGTGAGTTAGATAACATTTCCAGTTCTTTTTCTTTAGCATTATTTGCTTTTTTTACTATTTATATACTCAGTGACATTAGAAGTGTTACACCTAGATAGAATAATTTCTTAAACTTGATTTCTTGGCAATGTGGTAGTATTTCATCAAGAATGAAACGTTAACAATTGTAAGAAATTTAATTAACATTTTAAAATGACTAATTAATTTGATTCGACAATAAATTCTAAGACTATGATTTTGTTACAAATGTTCCGGTACAACAAAACCTCCATCATTCATCAATAGCCTCCTCAATGCACAAAAACTAAAAACCAAAATAAACGAAAAACATATAAATCCTGGTCAGATATATTTTGTTACGTTTTACAATGAAAATTAATTTGGAAACAAACTATAATTTTTATGTGATATGTATTTTTATATATACTAATTTTACTGGAACCTAATTATGAAACGTTACAAATTAATTCTAACTAGAACTATACTTAAATTTCATTTCGAAATTGTGTATTTTTTTACATACATCTAGTAAGAGAAAAGCGAGTTCCATGTATGTTGTGTTGCATAACTTGTGATTATATACGAAAAATATCTTACGCATTTAAATATTACCAAAAATACTATAAAAAAATAGAAAATCAACTAAATATTTAATTATATTATTGTGCTTTTCAAAATAAATAATAATAATAACTAGGCAGTTGTTCCGGGCCCAACAACTTCATTTTTATTCTTTAATAAAGAGATAATCAACGGAAAAAATTAATTTAAAGAGTTAAGTTGTTTACAAATATAGGGTATTTAGATATTTTATATAAATTATATTTTTTCTACGCATTATATTAGAATATAGGGCCCCAAAAATTATGACAGCTTAGGGCTATGTGATTAATACGGCCCTGCTTTATTTTATTTGTAAGAAAAATTAGGCGACCGCTTTACGACGTCAATAACGTCAGATTTTGATTAACTGCGGAAAACGTCAAATTTACATTTTATTTTCATTTACATTTTTTTTCTAGTTGGTAACAAGCAATATTTCCTTCGTGGATGTCAATTAGCTGAACAAGGATATCTGGATATTTGTAATAAAGTAAAAGAAGAAGACAACGCTGTAGTGAAGACAGTACATTGCGTAAAATGTTCTTCGGAAGCCTGTAATTTTTCAAGCAAATTGACAACAAACATGGTCTTGACGATTATTGCAGGATTGACAACTAAAATAATTTATAGCATAGTTTGAAATGAGTAGTTTGTTATTGATTATAGTTTAACGTAGTGATGAGTAACATTTTTTTTAATAAACGTTACAAAATTGAAAATTTTATTAGTCTTCTCTCTAATAAATCTATTGTGTTATTTACGTTGCCTCTATTGGCTTAATTCTGAAACAAATTTGCATCGTCTTCTATATTTTTCTTTTTCTATTATTTCCTTTTTATTGTTTATTCTTTATAAGTTGTTCATCACTGACAAATATAAAAAATATATAGGAATTATCTATTTGTTACTTTTAAGGGCAAATGGCTGTTTAAAATTGTAATTTCTAATTTTTTCTTAACTGACATTTTATCACTACTAATTTAAAATGCCAGTTTATTTTGAAATTTTCGAATTTTGAAAAAACCCATAATTGTGGGAATTGTGTATTGGAAAATTTTTAAAAAAGTCTTTAGAAACCTAAAAGAAAATTTCAAATAATTATTTGAATAAGAACTCTATTATATACATCCCTTGTATATTATGATCTAAATATACAGAGTGGCATTACATACGGAATTTGGTGTAAATATACAATGTGGTTAAAAAAATATAAAAAGTAATTAATTCCTACTAAAAAACATTTATCAAAATTATTCAGCGAAGCTCCAAATTCCGTCACAGATGTAGTGTGCAGTCTTATATGGATCGAAAAAATATTTTATTATACAAAAAGAACCAGAGTCTCCAAGGAACTGCTTTTTTTTAAATAAGCATTTGCAAAATTACCATATTCAACTTGCTAATCGAGTTGATTTTTGTAAATAAATGAAATTGCGAATATTGTGTATCTCTGTATTGTATGCAATAAAGAAATAAAATATTTATTTTGTTTTTATTACGGTTGTGAAAACATGAAAAAAATGGAAAAGACGACTGTATAATTTTAAAAGAGTGTAATGTTTGTGTTTAAAACATGGTCCAAGAATAGTAGAAAACCTATATATATAGTAAAAAACCTATATATACATTTTACTATAGAGTGCATCACATGAACAAAGTTTCAGAACAACTTTGTTACTCTTTCCTGGTAACTTTAATAATGAGTTGGGGCTCCTCTTAAATTAATACATTCCTCAAATCTCCGAGGTATGCTTTGATTAAAGTGGTCAATGTCTTCTTGAGAAATTGAGTCCTAAACAACTTGAATTTCATATCTTAGGACACGCTCATCCATTATTAAACTAGGAAGTTGAGCCAAGCTTCTATCTATCGCGTCCATATATGTTCAATGGATGAAAGATCAAGAAACCTAGCTAGCCAGAGAAGAACGGTAACTTAAAAGTCTCGAAGGAACCTGGTAGTGACTGCTGCTGTATGAGGTCTGGCATTATCCTATTGGAAAATTGGGGTTTCTAGTTGCTGAAGATATGGTATAGCAACTGGTTGTAAAACATTGTAGATGTAGTCCGGAGCATTCGTGTTTCTTTCAAGGAATGCTAATGGAGACCTGCTTCCATGTTAAATTGAACCCCATACCATAATTCTTCGGGTAAGCGATATCTCACGTTCTATTCAAAACTGAATTTCCCGCCTTTCACCACGTCTTGGACGTACTCTTCTTCGTTCATTATGGACTCATAAACAAAATCCAGACTCTTCACTGAACACAATTCCCAATCGGAAATAAATTTTAATCAGTACATAGGTACTTTCAGTACAAGACATTTTTTTTAAACGACTGCATCAGCCACTGTGGGTTATTAGCAATAACACATATAATACATATGATAAGGTACATTAATTTAAATTAGATAGTACAGATTTGAACTTTTCAGGAAATTGATCAATTTAGTTAGATTAGTAAAAAGCACATCTTTTAAATTTTTACTTAAGTTATCTTTTCTTCTTTGCTTTGCAAATATCGGACACACCATTAGAATGTGTTCGACTTCCAATGGTACAAAACAGTTCGTACATAAAGGCCCTGGTTTCCGATTAAGTAAATATTTGTGAGTCATAGTAGTGTGTGCAATTCGCAGTCTATTCAATTACTTGGTCCTTTCTTGTCGAAGGTAACATTAGGAGTGTCTTTATGTTATTTACAATTCTTTTTAAGTTTGTTTCAGATTGTTCCCAGACCGTTTACCATAAATTGTAAATGTGTGACTAAATAGCTGATTTATGATAACTACTAGGGTAAAAGTTTACACATGGAATATGTTCCTGAGTAGCGGCTACGGATGCTATGGTCTCAACTTTTTCATTACCATCAATACCTGCGTGAGAAGAGACCCACATAAAATTTACTATTCTTCCCTGTGTGTCGATGAAGTGTAAAACATCTTTTATCTGGATCGTGATTGGATGCGTTGAATATAACTTGTTCAAGGCCTGCAGTGTACTTAAAGAATTACTAACAACAAGAAGTTTTTCATTAGCGGTTTCTTGGAATATTTTTAAGGCCTCGAGTATGGCCGTAGTTTATCCAATAGATACACTGCATTGCAGAGGCAGATGAACAGCAGCATTGGTGTTTCCATAAAAAAAGGCGGCTCCACTTCCATTTTTATTCTTGGATGCATCGATAAAAATGAAATTAAACGGGGAGTGTTTAGACAGGGTTTCTTTGTGGGCTGTTTCTGAATATCCAGGGAGGAAACTTTATTTTTACAGCTAATGAAGACCTTAAGTCTTTTATACAGTGGGACAACTTTTATTTTCGAAAGTATTTCTTTCATTGAAAACTTTACTATAGACTATGTTGTCATGATTTGAGAATATTCTGGCACCATAATTCAAAAAGAGAAGTTGTCGACGCATTTTTAGTGGAGGTTCTTTTATTAAAACCTGCATTTTACTAACCGGGCTAGTTCTAAAGGATCCTAATATAAGTCTAGGTGCTGTATGTTGGACTTATCAAGATTTTTCAGTAGCGTCTTGTTCGCAATGTCGCAGCAAATCGCACCATAGTCTAATTTACGATCTGTATAGACCAAGTAGAATTGTAGTATCAGCTCCCCATGTGTTATTGGATAGTATTTTGAAAATATTAAAGATTAATTCTAGATTGACATGAATAAAGTAAGTTGTCTATATGTGTGTTCCATTTGAGATTATTGCCAAGGGTCGAGACCAAAAAGTTTATTTGATCTTCTCTAAACATGAGGATTCCGTTTAAGTTTTCGCGAAAATTATTAAATCATCTGCATATAGATTGATACAGACTTTAGTTCTTTTGTAATACTATTGATTGCAGTCAAAAATAATGTTGGACTTAAGACAGATCCTTGTGGGGCTAAGGTATAGCCATTTTGTATGGTAGGTTTTGAATGAAAGGTGGAGGAATATCATCAGGTCCTGGTGCTGTACTTCTTACGTTTAAATAGAATTATAATTCTTGAAAATTTATTGAATGATTTAATATGTTGTTGTTGTCTATGATTTCGATATCATTGATTTATGTCTTTTCTTTATGTTGCCAGAATTGGGGACTATAGTGTATGTCGCTAGAATTTTCTTCGAATAGATCTGCAAGTATATATAGTATAAGTTCTTTATCAGAGATTAAATTGTTTTTGTACGAGGGGGTATTGATGTTATGAAAAGTATTTGTTCCTTTTATTATACGGATTTTATTCCAAATAGTATCTACTGGAGTTGACGAGTTTATAGAAGAAATGTAATTTTCCCAACTTTCACGAAGTACCTGAATTTTGGACGAAGATTTTTAAAGTTTGGAAGATTTAACAAAATTTCGTTAAGATTCCCTATATTTTACTGGGTATTGCATTTTTAATTTCACATTGTATATACAAACGCTTTCCAAATCTAATTACAATGATTTTAGTACAATACCGAGAAGGATTATTTTATAAGCGTACGTTATGATTATATAAATAGGAACACTCAAAAAATAATAAGAATAGAAGCATTTTTTTAAAAACCTTTTAATAGTAATTAAGATTATAACAAACAATCGTACAAGAATTATATAGACTTCTTGCCCTTTACCTTTTAAACTACAATACACTAATACATTTTTAGCCCCCAAAAACAGGCTACAACTAAAAAATGTACACCAAGAGATACTGTTATATGCCAAACCTGGCACGAGAGATTCTACATTTATTGAACGCATCGAGTATTGATTAAAGGTAGACAGTAAAACGCTGAACCTAACCTCTTAAACAAATAGTTGCGACTACCTACCAGCTAAAATAATATAATACAGTTATTAAAATTGTTGGAATTGAAATTTTAGATGTTAAATATCCAGCTTCATTACACGCATCTTTAAAGCACACACATGAAATTTTCTTGATAAAATCTGTGTCATCTTTGTGACATTTATCTACTGCAGGTAACGTTGTATTTCTAATCCAACCACAACTCCTTGCAAGCCTTATAGCTTTCTCGGGCTCCTTTATGTGTATTACTAAAAATTAAACATTTACAAACTAAATCAAAAATAGTCATTTTAGTTAGTAACATGCATATATTTCCAACATTCATAAAGTACATGAATATCCATTAGAAGTATCCGGTGAAGATTTAGATATCGGATGGATATTTGCAAAAACCCCTATCGATATATTTTTCAATCCAGAGATATTTTGAGAAAGATATAAATGGTGAAAATGTTTGTCTTACATACGACTAACTACATGCGGTGACTTAAACTGTTGGTATTTCTGTGTATAGGAAAGAAATATCGATATGGGGTTTTCGCTAGTTTGTTGATAATTTAGTCTACTTTTTTAAATTATAGTCAAAATTTTACGTTCCTATTTAATATTTTCAAAAAATATACATCTAAAAAAATTTAATAAAAATCGGTTGAGCAGAGTTATGGGCATTTTTTCAAAAAAAGGGTCCCCCTCTTCCCCACCTCTTATTTAAAAAAAAACTTGAGAAACCAAAAATACGCAGAATATAACCAATATATCTTAATTAGGTCAATTTTGTAAAATGTTGCTTTTTTAATATTTTGTATTCAATTACATTCTTCTAGTGGTGGACCTACATTTTCTACAATTATGTAAATAATTTCCAGCTTTTTTTCGAGGCCACTTGTGTAAAAATAAATTTCCCCTAAGCTGTACTATAATCCATGCCTGAAATGTGGCCGTTTGTCTTAGTGCTCACTCGGTACAATGTAATCGAACAGCTAAATCCTTAGACTTTATTTAGTCTATACTGAGTGTCACATCAGTATTAGATAGCCATCGTTGTAAAGAACAATCATAGAATGAGAGGATACTAGAGAGATCTTAGAAAATATATGGTATAAGAGAGAGGCAGAAACAGAAGGGGAAACAAACTACACTTTATAAAACCGCGGTTATCACTTCCCTTTCTGTTGCCCCCCCCCTCTCTCTCTCTCTCTCTCTTTCTCTCTCTCTAGTTATGGTCATGACCATTTTTTCTCATACACACTGGGTCCAAAGATTATATGTGGTCTAAGGCTAAATCATACCCTACAATAATACAGTTAATAAAAATTACATTGAACAAATCAAGCAACGCAGCAGTGCGGAAGAGGTGCAAGTCGGAAGATTTTGAAATCAAAAAACGACTCTTACTAGGGGAAATAGTAGAATTAATTTGGGAGGGATGATTCCCAACAACGACCAGCAGTGTTTGGCGACTGCTGACAACGTGACCTTAATAGCAAACTTTGGATAGGATGATGTAATAAGAAACCCGAAAAAATTAACAAAGAAATATCCAACAATACAAACTAATGGATGACAAAGAAAGGGAAAACTGGGAAAAAGATTGTTGGAGGAAGTGGTGGAAGATCTCAGCAAAATCGAAGTTATAAATTGGAAAGAGAAAACAATAGATAGAAGAGAATGGTAAGAGATTGTGAAAAATATTCACGAACATAATTTTGGTAAATATATTTTGTTTTATTACTTATTTTGTGTCACGGCCTGTTGAGCCTTATACGCCATAAAAATAGATGAAATAGATTACAAAATGCAATCGACAATTGATGAACAGTGAAAATCGATTCACCGACAGTTTTGTCAACCACATGCAAACTTAAGAGCCAACAATACCGCATAAAATCGTAAATATTTCGAAAAAGGATTGAGATGATATGATTCAAAACAGAGAGATGCAGATTTTTACACCACATGGCGGAACGTATTCCTTTTTTTAAAAATATTTTTAATTGCCAGAAAAAATGACAAAAAGCTATCAAAACAAAAAAAGGAATACGTACCCCCTCATGCAGATTTTTTAACTTGAAAGTTTTAATGCATTTTTTTTTAATTTCAACCGCTTAGCAATAAAACATTTCAAATACTGCAAAAAATTAATCAGTAGATTGCGCATATACACTGCAAATATACAAATATATCATTTGGCAACAGTGTTGATACATTTTGACAGATTATGCTTTTATGATAAATGATAAAAGTTACAAAAGACGTTTGTCGTATAAATGAATGAGAGCTTGAAAAAATATTTTACTATTTACTCAATTACTCTAATTTTGTCTGAAATATAAGAATATATCAGCGAATTTAAAAACTTATGATTTTTTCGGAGGTATGTGCATAAGAGGTTATTTTTGTTTTTTTCGATATAATGTCAAACAATGAAACTTTGTTTTTATGAAAATATATGAAGTAATTTTCATCCTATGCGCTCATGATTTTGTCACAAAAATTAATTCATGCATTTTAATTAAACCACATTTTCATTGTTAATGACTGGAAAAAGCCGGCAAATGTTTGTTAATCTTTTAAGCTTTTATTACCATTAACGTTGTGATTATCGATCCATTTTTGGAAAATTTCTCTTTAAATCATTTTCAGTGCACCACTTCTCCATAAATTTAATTCACCGCAAACATATTTATACCCCATCCATTCGTATGGGCGCCAAAAAAATTAAATCTATTTTCTATTAGAACCAGACCTGTGCAGTATTCTAGTGGACAAGCAATGTTGCCAAAGCAGTTTTATTGAAATCGTATTAATCTCTCTTTTTTTCATGTAATCAAATCGGAAGAAAGGAGACGTGTTTATAGTTAGAATGTTTGTAGGTCTATATGGAGTATATGGTCTATAAGGAGGCAAATGTTTTTAGTCGGAAAAAGTCACGTGATGGTGTTAAGAAAACTAACGACCTTGACATGTAGTTTATAATATCGTTTGATAATGGCATAAAATTGAAATGTCGAGATTGGTAATGTTTCATTGCTACCAACCATATCACATCAAGGTGTCGGGCCTCTTTTTAAATTAATTTTAAATAATATGACAACTTTAATTTAGATTCTAGTTTTCTTACATACCATGAGATACGTATATCCTACAAAACGGCTGTTCCCCTCCATAACTTCCAACACATTCTTTATAATAATCACTCTTTGTATCGTTTTGTTTTAAATCGGCACAGCCTGTATCAACTGCAGAGTTACATTGGTAACATTTTATGGAAAATCCTACAAAATACAAGCAAGAAAAATAATAAATATATCATTTACGAAGGTTTGTATATAGGCAATATAAATTATATATAATAATTAATATTATAAATAATTAATGCAAATAATTTCTAGATTTTGATATGTTAATTTAATCTTTATATGAAATAGATTTGGTCGATTATACTATCAGATTTGTTACCTTTCTTATGAATGATAAAAATTAAAAATCTTGTCAAACTTACCTAGTGTCATTAAGGAAAATATAGTAATAGTAAAAATTCCTATTTTTTGGAACGTACTCATTGTGCTAAAATAAAACCAAAAAAGGTAAATAAAGCTAAAATTATTTTCAGATTTAAAAAAATTGTATGTGTATATTGTTAAAATTTAAGACTACTTTCTTTGACAGTGTCATGAACATCTTATCACAGTAACTGTGTCAGGGGTCATATATTTGATCTTATTGCCTTATCTGACTGTCTGTTTGGCCAATTAGTAATGTCTTTACGTAATTCAATCATTTTTGTAATTAAAACATAACAAAAAAATAGTTATTGAAATGTGAAATTAAATAAAATTACTGTTACATTTTTGATGGAACGAGGAACGTATTTTTTACATGCTTCTAATCATTTTTTTATAACCGCAGCAACTGTTCCAAGTAAATGAAATC
Source organism: Hermaeophaga mercurialis (assembly GCA_951812935.1). Lineage (NCBI taxonomy): Eukaryota > Metazoa > Arthropoda > Insecta > Coleoptera > Chrysomelidae > Hermaeophaga > Hermaeophaga mercurialis. The sequence goes on along the minus strand of OX638363.1, from coordinate 7,870,900 downwards.
AGAAGGTTGCTATAATTATGATATTTTGTTTGGAAAGTTTTCAGTGCAGCCAACTACTTTGTTACCTCCATTAAGGTCCATTAAAGGAGAACAAAGGTTTTTGTTTATTTATAAGTTGGTATTACTTTATAATAATTTGAATGTCAAATTAAAAGCACTGCAGAAATTGAAACAAATAATGAACTAACCCTATATTTCAAAAATAATATAAATCGTTGAAATTAAAACACATCTATTATTTCCTAAACAGCTTATTTATATTTCGTCCAGTGCAGTAACTTTATTGAAAAATAAAAAAATGTTAAAAGGGGTCATTAAATAAATGATGAACTGATAATTGTAAATATTTATTTTAAGATATTTATATCTCTAACTGAAAAGTTAGAAAATTATTATTTAAAGTTTACGTTACTTACTTATTCAAAACAGTTTAAAGTGAACACAAAGACACGCTCTTCGAGTATTTAATGGTGAATATTTAGCGAAATTTTCCAGTATTTTCCATGTATTATTTATATTTAGGTATTTACCCATTTCTTTATTTTAATTACTTATTCAAATTGATAATTTTCAAGGCTATATAATACTCAATAGGTATACATATAGACAAAATGATTTAATACTTAAATAAATTTTTCAAAAAAGTGTTTATAGAAAATTTAAAAAATTGTGTAATAAATGAAAAAGCACACAATAAATCAAACACCGAAGGTCTGTCAATTTTCATTAAATTTTATTGTTTGTGTAAATATGCAACTTTTTTTATCTAGAATCCTTTTCAATTATAAAAGGTATACCTGAAGTTGCAGCCGTATGTGCCCGGATATCGTGATAACCGGCGCTATATTTTAAATTTGTTGATTGAATTCAAATCTGTAGCGTAACCATTTCAAATTTATAGCTTAACACAAAATATATCATTTAAATATTAAAACTGTTAAACAAATGATGTTTTTAAGTTGATTTTCACTTTTCTTCACTTAATAATAATTTAATTTGTAATTTACAAGTATTGGTATACCATATTGTTGTCACTTTAATTTTTTTTTCATACATATTTTTAAGTTATATTTTATAGAAAATTAGCAAGTTGTTGCTTTGTTGAAAATATTGCGATTAAAAAACTTGTTGAAAGCAACTGCCTGTTTTGGAGCTTAGATACGGCGTATTTGTGACCAATAAAATAGCAGATCAAATAATGCCTTTATATATAATGAATTCGGCGTACTGTTTTATATTTTTACGATAACACATGCATGAGTTTAAAACAGATGAATGGAGGATATATTTAGTATTTTCTTAGTGACGCAATTTGGCAAATAACATGTACGTCTGTAAGTTCCGAAATAACGGTTTTAATATTTTATGAGAAAGATGAATTAATGAAGAAATAAAATAGTTTTCTTTTTCGTTTTTTGCGATGTTTAATATAATAGGTAATTTTCTTTAATAATAATTAAAAAGTTTTATGGTTAATTACTTTTAACATCACATTCTCTATAACTCCCTGTCAGATATACGTTGGAGAACCAAACACCCTGTACATTTAGAAATGCTTTTTACTTGAAATAATGCTAAATGTATGTTGAAAATTGCCTCTTTCGCTTTCTCCCCTTCCTGGTTACGAAATTTAATTTTAAATATACTTATTTTTTTTTATAATTAATATTTATACGAGTTCATTATTGAACAATCAATCAGTAATATTCCGCTAGTTTTGTTTATCGAATTCTAATGCTTATCAAAAGTAGTTTATTAACATCACATTTTCAACTTATCTTCATTCATGTGTTCCAAAAACAAGGTAAATACACCAAAAGATTATTAAGACACTGTTAAAGAAAACGTATTGAATAATATCTTGAGTCAGTTTTACTATTTAAAAACTAATTATTTCTATTCAGTAACTTTTACAACGTGTAGTATTAAGATTCTTTTCTTTCTTTCTTCCGTTCCGGGTGTCGGATTTTCATCTCTTCCAATTTCTTCTTTCTTTTCATTCCAATCTTTATTTGCTTCATCCATTTTTTCTGTAGCCTACCTTTCCTCTTTGTTGTGCTATTTCTTGTTTAATGTATTTTTCTTGATAATCTGCTTGTTTCCACCTCTTGATATACCTGCACCAATTTAGTTCACCCTTTATTATTCTGCTCATTATTGGTATTTGTTTATTCGTTTCTTATATTGTTTTAGTCCCATCTCTGTCCCATTTATTCTTCTCAGACGTATCATTTCCATTACTTTTATCATGCTGGTGTATTTCTTTTGTGTTGTACAATTCTCACTGGCGCATATTATTGTCCATACAATGATTGTATTATACACCTTTAGCTTCATTCCCTTGGTTATCTTTCTTTTTCCAAGAATTGTGTTTAATGCTTAGTCTGACTTTTTTGCTCTATTTGCTAGATCTGCTTCTATTTTTCCGTCATCTGTAAAAATACTTGCTAGATATCCATATGATATTCATAAGTTCTGACTCTGTGCACGTTATTTTTATGTTATTGGCTTCTTTTCCATTTATTATCATTGTTTTAATTTTGTCTGTGATAATTTGCATTTTTATATTTTCTATTTCTTCCTTTAATATGCATAACATTTTTTGCATTTTTTTCTGAATGTGCTGTTACTATATCATCTGAATATATTAATACTTCGATTTTTACAAGTTGCAATCTGTGGTGTCCTTTTATCTATCGGCTTTGGTTGGTCACTTCTCGATCTGGTATTTCTCAGTAGTTCATTCATTGATAATATAATTAACCGTGGGCTAAGGCTATCACCTTGTTTGATTCCTTTATTCCATTCAAATTTATTCGATCTTTCTTCCGCTTTGGAACTTTCATTTTCTCCAAACATTTCCATACTATTTTCCTTTCTATCGAGTCAAAGGCTGCTTTTAGGTTAATAAATAGTAAAATGAGGTTCTTGCCGCTATCAATTCTCTTCTCTATAAAATTTTTCAGAATGTTGGTCCTTACGGAATTTCTCTTAACATATTTTCCAAAGTCAGGATATTCTTTCTTTCCCTTGATATTTTATCATTTCTGGCTCCATATAATCTTCTCGCCCCACTTTACCTAATTTTATAACTGTTTATTCTCCTCTTATATTTTCAAATGAGATATTTTCTTCTTTAATGTTTCCTGTTCGTTTTCTGATTACTCTTTATCAAATTTTTCTGCATAGTACTCTCTTTCGCTTTTCGACAACACAATATTATCTTACTCTAGATACTCACCTTGTATAATTGGAATAGTTGCTTATCTTAATATATTTAAAAACATACATGGTTGCTATAAAGTAGGGAACCAAGTAAATATCTTTAAAACGAAACAGACGATATTTATGACATTTTACAAGCAAGTGCAATGGTGCAAAGTGCAGCTATTGTACATTTTTTTGTTAATAATATACTTCCGGTTTAACTAAAAATACCCTCAACTTTTTTAATACAAATGGAACACCCTGTATATTTTTGCAGATTTTGAAAGATCTTGTTATCTCGAATTCGTACATACTCGGTTTAGTGTAAAAATCTGTAAAAACTTTTAAGTTTTTATACATTAGAGAAAAATACCATTTAGATAAACAAATTGATATTGTTTGTATTAATAGTAAGTACTAAACGAGTACTATCTAGTAGTTAACTATTGCCAAACTGTCAAATTTTAATTTATGAAAATAAATTGTACGATTAAGAATGGTTCATTTAATTGAAAAAGATCGTATTGAAATATTAATGATGATCGGTTATGATGTTCGATTCATAGAGTGGCCTGCTCGTTCTCCGGATATAAGCCCATTAGATTTTTTTCTTTGGGGTTATCTAAAATGACGTGTTTACGTTAAACGACCAACATGCTTGCAGGAATTGAGACAAAGAATTATTGATGAATGTGAACTAATACGTGGAGAAGTCTTGGAAAGAGTGACTCAAGAATTTGTAAATAGACATGCATATTGTCAAGAGGTGAAGGGAGCATTTTGAACATTTGAATTAATTTTATTTAAATTATTATTCTCATTAGTCTAAAGTAAATAAATTTACTTATTCTACAACCAAAAGTGAGTTATTTCTCGTTTTTACAAATTACTTCCACTAAACCCAGTATGTACAAACTCGAGAATTAACAAGCTCTTTCTCAAATCTGCAAAAATATACAGGGTGTTCCATTCAAATTAAAAAAGTTGAGGGTATTTCCGGTTAAACTGGAAATATATTACTACCAAAAAAATGTACATCAGATGCATTTTGCCTCATTGCATTTACCTACAAAATTTCATAAATATGGTCCGTTTCGTTTTAAAGATATTTACTTGGTTCTATACTTGATCCCAAACCGTATTAAAAACTGAAGAAAATTAAGAAACACCGAATCTTCTTTGAACAAATTGTTGCCTAACTATTGCATCGCTATTTGATAATGCGGAATGTTTTTATTTTGAAACTATTTTTAAATAAAATTCTGTTTATATTTTATACATTCAGTTTCAAATCACTTTTGTTTTCTATGAACTTTTTTAAAAATCAATGAATTATAAATATTATTGTTTATTACGTCAAATGAATTATTTAATTGTGTTAATTCGAAATCCTGGTAGATGTACATACATACGAGGATGTAGAAAAAACATGTTTGATATTGAATAACTTTTTGTTTCTAAATACATTTTTTATAAAGTAACAATACGAAACTATTTATACTATTTTAATTCTAAAATTCTAGTAAGTGTTTTACATAAATAGGTTTGACGGATGAAATTCAAATATATCGAGTAATTACAAGAATTTTTTAATACTATTCACACAATGTAACCTTGTTTATTCAATTTTGCATGCAGCAACTTAATTAATTGACCAGACACCGAAATGGTTTTTTGTGGTTAACATTAATAAGAACTGTATATTTCCAAGTCACGTGCAGCAAATAGTAACAAAAAAGAGGGTCCTTTATTATTTTACGATTTGCCAAAACAACGATAAACGCTTTTTCCAAAGCAAATCTTTAAAAAAATCAGTGGAATATTTTCCCACTCAAATTGACGTCAAGAAAATGATGTGATTCTATTTATTTCCACAAGGAATCCCAATTAAAATTGATTGTAACGAGTATATTTTTATTCTTTGTACAAATGACCCTGGAATATTTTGTCTATTTTGGATATCTACTACTTTATATAATAAAAAATGTATGAATCCAAAAAAGGAAAAATTTTAACTAGTTAAAATTTAAAAGCAGGACCCGGAAATAATTTAATAAGCAAATAAAATCTGAGGTCACGGTTTCATTATTTTAATTCCTACTTTATTGTGACAAACATGGTATTAACAATAAAAAAATATGTTATGATATATTAAAATAATTGTTTGTGAAAATTGGCTTACAAAATAAATATTTGAAGAAAATATTGTTAATAAAAATATATACAGGGTTGGAGAAACTTGCCGCAACACTTAATTCAAAACAGTAACTGCTTGAGCAATTTTCTTCTTTTTGTAGTTCTCTACGCAACCGAGAGGACTGTTTTTACTAATGACAACTAAATATATTTTCCGTCATTTTAAAACAATGGTATATGTCAAATTTAATCGACACATTATGCAGGGTTGCACTAAGTATTTCCGCTATATTTTGGAATAGTATAAACATAATTTTAGAAGTCCATAAAATAAATTTAATTACGTTCCTGTTACGAATTTTCACTACGGTCATCGCTTGATCCTTGATCAGTAGGAACTAGAGAACCTCTAGATCATTTGTTGATCACGCTCGTATATTTGTTTTGACGACTGGTCGCTTGAATTTGATTTTAGTATAAGTCCTAAAAATCAACAAATCATTAAAAAAAAAGCTCTAAGACTAAAAAAAGTAAACTTTCATAATTCTAGGAAGGCAGTTTTTAAAAAAGATAAAAACCCAGCTAATTTTTAAAATAAAAATTAGACTATTTTCAATACAAAATGGGAATAAGTATATTCCTCTAGAAAGGGGAAAATAGACAATACAAAACAATAACCAGTGAGGATTCGACATCGGTAAATCAAAATAATAGGAAAAATAATTATTATTCATTTGGAGATAACGGCCAATATTTTCTGTTTGCCGAAAACAAAACAGGTAATATTAGAAAACTGTACAGAATTGAGAAAAACAAATTAATTTTAAATTCCGAAAACGAGATTGAGATTGTAAATATTTCAGTGGTAGGTAAAAATAAAGCAAGAATTGAATTAAATTTATTTAAAAGTGCAATTAGTTTAAACAAACAGGATTATGACATTTATATGTATCAAACTTTTATACAGATAAAAAAAGTATAATAACATGTTGAGGTAAATCTTATGGATTTAGAGGTAAAAAATATAATAAATATAAAAGACACATTTTACTTGAATTTTTTATTGATTTTGTGTTTAATTTAAAACTTTTAATAAACAATTTTGTTATATATTTAGTTGTTATTTCATTAGTTTTTACTTAATGTATTTTAATAGATAAATAAATAGATAAATTATACAGAGGTAATATGGAAAATATTTTAATATTTTATACAAACTTAACAATTCAAATTATTTGACAGTAGATATACTGATGTATCAACAACTTTATTTGATTTATTTATTAGGTTACCAAGAACTATTGGAAAAATATGTGCAATACAGAGTGATTTATTTAAAATAACAGTCGACGTTCAAGAATATAATAAATATTGAAAATCTTTAAGCGCCAATAACTAGTATATAAACTATACAGAACCTTGTATATGTAAAAATTAAAAAAATACTGCTTAGTGAACCGTTCTAATATTCTAATATTCTAATATACCTATTTAAAAGGATGCCTTACAACTTTGTGATAACGCCTAAGTTTACGATTACTATTCTTAGGTCATGAATGTTTATCACTTTTTTAAAAATTTTAGTTAATAGTGGTTTTAAGATTCCAGAAATATTTGTTCCTTACAAGGGTGACAAAATAAATAAATGAAGCACAAAAAATTTGGTATTACTGATTTTATTTATTAAAGTTGGAATTTAGACAAAAATACCTGCATGTAGCCAGAGTTGATTACAATGAGATGGCAATAATAATAGTTATATTGTTAACATCCAATTTCCTTTGTGGGTACCCGTTAGATCATTGTTGCCAATAAAACGGGTGTTTCTGACTGCTCAATTAATCTACGATTCCGACGAGGGACAGTCAATAAATATAAAGATACAAAAGGTTCTCCATTCTGCTCAAAATCATACCACAACAATTTTTATTATTATTCAAAAGATAACTTTTTTAAAGTCTTCTTTAGGTCAAAGTTTAATTAAACAAGAATGAAAATCAATACATTAGTGAAAAATTACATGTACTCATGAAATAAAATTAAAAACAATATAAACTAAAATGTTAAACAATGTTAATGAACAAACTTAAAAACATAAAAAATACTTTACTTGCAAATAAAAACACCATCACGAAGTTAGTCTAACTATGTAGGATTAGACACATTGCAACCAGGTATGGTAATAAACTGTATTATAGAATGTTTGTTAAAAAAATTTGGTGACTATTGAAGAACATTGGGGGGTCAATAAAATGATTGCAAGAAATTAATAATTAATAAATTATTGATTTTTTTTTGAAGTATTGTACAAATTGAAAATCCTGGGTTTTATTTTCTTCAACTTCACCTGCTAACATAAAAAGTATTAGCGATCTGAACTGACTATTTATCAAGAAAATAATTTTGCAAAAAACCTAATTAATTGAAAAATATTGAATGAATAATAATAAGATTGCGGAAAAAATTCAAAACCATTTTTAAGTACAAGTGATAACAAAAAAATATTCGATAATTTTGTTGATGAGTGTATATGTTTGTGTTAAAAGCAATTACTATAATGATCCTCCATGGAGTTTGTAGGAAATTTTTCCTTAAAACGTTGTGGTATGAGGCGTTATCTATTACTACAACAACATTTTTTTGTACATTTGGAACAAGTCTCGTTTTCATAATTTTTTTTTAATTTTTTTGTAACTACCTCCTATTTTTGCCTAGGAATTCCACACAATCAATAATTTTAACATAAATTTAGGAAGAAAACTCAAAATTATTTTCAAGTACAAGTTATACCAAAAAAATCTTCAATAATTTTGTCCGTGAGTATATTCTACTGATTTATTTTTTCTATGGAATATTTCAGAAAATCCTTAAGTTCAAATTATTGATTTTCATACAGATTTCATCTTAGAGTGTATATCTTTAAAACCAATTATTGACTAATTAATTAAGTAATTAACTAAGTTTTCTACAAAAATGTTGCCAGATTAAAAATATTGATACGCCTATGCTAGCTGATCAAAGTAATCACTTTTGATGATTTTTTCTATTATAAGTTTTAAATATTTGATCTGTATTTGCATAATACAATAATTATACCTCCCGTGTTGATTATTTACATACTGCTATTTAGATACCTTATTAAACAAGCATAAGATTTTAACACTAAAAATTCCTCAAATTCTTGCAAACAGATAAAAATAAAAAATTGTCCAAACAAAATAATATCTTTATAACGTAACAAAAGTGAAGAATGTTGTATATATCCATACTAAAACCAATTATTTATAAATTATTTAATATGTCTGTTACAATAACCATGTCCAAAAGTTATAGTATGATCTTCTGGTAGATTTTTAAAATTGTTAATGATCAAAACCATCTTTCAATTTTAAAAGTTAATTAATTAATAATCATAATACACCGTAAAGGATTGATTATTTCATTAATTGTCTATTATTTCTTCTGATATTAATTGTCTTTTAAACCTTGAAACTTAAAATTAATGTTTAGAAATGTATTTTAAAAATCTTGGTGCAGGTATACCTGATAAAAAAGAAATCATTAGAGAATATACTCCATTTAGTGTTTTTCGATTATCTTTAATATTCTTTATGTTTTCAGTCTTTTACTCGAAGGTAATTAAGCTAAATATTTTTTTCTATGTAAAGATGCCTACAAGGTGATTCGTTAAAGAGGAAAATATAATATTGTACATTTTTTTTAGAAAAAAATCAAAGAAAATAGAACTTGAATATTAAAAAAACTGGATTGACAGTAAAAAAATAACTGTTTGAGATCTACATAATTAATATTTCACAGCAGGTAACGGAAATACCTGCTAATAATTACAATTTTCTAATTGACGAGACTATTACACAAATTCCTAAAAATAAAATTCCCGATTTTTAATTATCATTGAGCCATATCTTTTTGTTTTACTATAAAAAATATAATATAAAAATAAAACATCCTTTCATTTAACCTATAGCCAATTTATTTCGATTGCCTTTATCGACAGCGTATCAGTTAAGAATATAAATAAAACAAACTACAGGGGTCATAAAATATTATGAATAAAGGAAATACCAATAGGTGAAAAAATTAAAGAAGTCAAAATTGCCATTTTCTGGTCAACGATCCAACATTAGGCGCCAAATTTGAACTTGTTTCGTTCATACTAAAATAAATAAAAATTTAAGATTGACCTTGCTCCAAAATTATATCGGTACGAATAATTTTACATTTTTTTTTAATTATTTTCCATAATATTTTGCCTCAAGGTGTTATGTATAAACATGAACATTTGCCATATTTTTATTTATTTAAGGAAGTTTATTTGAAATATATTTTTGAAGCTGTAAATAATTATATTTAAGAAAAACTTCAATAGTGGTTTTTTTAGTTTTTATATCATCTCAAATGTTTAATGTTTAGCTACTTTTAGTGTTAATTCTTTCATAATTTTTCTTGTTTACTCATTTCAGTTTCTTCTTCTTAGTCTTTGTCTGTCTTTACTTCCTTCTATATGTATATTCGTCAAGAAAAACATCTTTCCAGTACCTTTTCTTAATATTTTTATAAGTATTCTATTCTTCTTATAATATTACTTTATTCAATTAACTTGTTTACATAATCATTTGTAATGGATACCTCTTTCAGATCATCTAGATTTTCTATTACCTACTTCAGTTTATTGTTTTTTACTTTTACTGAATTTTACTGCTTCAATGATTTCAACAATAAAATAAATTATAAAAGGTTATCCATGAAACTCAAATGTGGTACTTAGGATGAAATCGAAGAAAACTCAAAATCTTGCCACGACATTTTTTAATAAACTTGACAACTAGTTTCAACCTACCACGGTCATCATCAGATCCAAAAGTGAAAAAATTGTACAAATAACCAAAAAGAATATAAAGCGTAAAGTAACACATAAACTTACCACAAAATAAATTAAGATCGTGACACATTTCAAATATAGAATAAAATTGGCATCAGAGACTGCAGTATGAAGTGATATTAAAATTAAAATACATTGAGTAATACTAATAAACGGCGGCAAGTAAACTTAACAAAAAGTCAAAAATTAAAATTAAAATTAAAAAGAATAGTTGATAGAAAGAATAGTAAGTGCTGGTTAAGGAAAGGCCAACGAACCTAAAAGCTTGAACCAAAAATTAATAATCCACCCAAAATCGTAAAGAATAGGAAAAGGAAAATGAAAACCAAAAAAGGACCGTGGGGTTAGAAAACTAGAACAAGCAGGAACCACAAACTGTCTTTCATGATGCTTGGTCTCATCCTAGTTCTAGTTCAACTATTATTTTTAATTTTAATTTTGATTTTAATATTTATTTTTGACTTGTTAAGTTTATTTATCGCTGCTCATTTATTTTATTTTATTTTTTAATTATAATATCACTTCATACTGCAGTCTCTGATGCCAATTTTATTTTATATTTGAAATGTGTCATATTCTTAATTTATTTTGTTACTTTATGCTTTATATTTATTTTTGTTATTTGTACAATTTTTCCACTTTTAGACCTGATGATGACCGTGTTAGGTAGAAACTAGTTGTCAAGCTTTCTAAAAAAAGATTTTGAGTTTTATTCGATTTAATAAAATAAATAGATAGAAATTGAACAGTCATTTTACAAGTAAATAATACTAATTTAATTATTTTTAAATGCGTTGACTGGTGCTAAAGTTTAGTTTTATTATTTTTCGTGTTTTCCTCGTATTTTTCGCGCGTGTCGGATGCGCAATGTTTAGTATTCGTGTTTCAATTCATGTGTGGTTATCAATATCCACCTGTAAGACGACCATCGATTCAAAATTCAATGATATTCATCAAAGAACCGACAAAACACTGTCCATAAATATAAAGAGCACACGAACTCGACTTTAAGTCGAACGTTAACAAGTCGCGGTTCTGGTGTGACGAAAATCAGTTTCAAAAAGTTTCCCGGAGCTAAATCTTCATGAAGCTTAGCTTGAAGTAGTGCGGGTAGTAAATTGTGATTTGAACGCAAAATGTTGACAGGATGGAGACTGACACTGTCGAAACGTGAGTTTTTTAGGAAAATTTGAGATCGGTTTCACTTTGAAAAATTCAATTAGCGTATAAAAAAAATTTTAGAAGTGTATATTTATGTTTTCTAATACAAAAATATACAGAAATAGTTTTTCAAAGTTATTGAAAATGTTATAAGTAATTTCCTGATGTATGTTAAATTTTCTTTAACGTGTTTTAAAAAATTAGTTACAGATGATTTTTTTAATACATGGTAGTTTTTCAAAAGGAATATATTCAATTTTCTCAAGAAAAAACGAATTTCTTGTATATGCGCTTTCAAAAAAAAGCTATTTGTACAAAGATTTTTTTTAAATCTAATTAAGTTGGGGTTTTGACAACAGATTTAATCAGAATTTCAAAAAATACATACAGAATAAAAATTTTAAAAGTTTATACATGTCCTTGAAAAAGATTGCATTCCTTACATACTGTTTTTTAAATTTCTGTGAGCGCGCACATGTTTTCAACATTACATAAAGTAGTAAATTTAATGAGAATTTTCCTAAAAAGATAATGAAAACTATGTTTCTAAATTGATAAATAATTTGTTAAAAAAATTATAGTATTTTACTGAAAACATATGCATTTAATTTTGTCAAGAAAAGGAATTTCTTGTAGATGCGTTTGCAAAAAAAAAGCTATTATTCAAAGATTTTTTTTGAAAATTTAATAAATTGTGCTTTTGGTAACAAATTTAATAAAAATGTCAATAAATACATAAATAAATATATTAAAAACAAAGGTTTCCGAATAAAAATGAAAAAATATTTTTCAAAGCTCATTATACATGTTCCTTAAAGAGATTGCATTGCTTATATGTTTTTTAAATTGTTATGAACCCGCATATTTTTTCAAAATTACAAAACATAATGAGAATTTTCCTAAAAAAATTTATATTTTACGGAGAACATATTCAGTTTTCTCCAGAAAAATCGAATTTGTTTTACATGCATTTTCAAGAAAATTATTAGTACAAACATTTTTTTGAAATTTTAATAAGTTGAGATTTTAGTAGCAAATTTAATGATGATTTCATGAAACACATTGCAAGGTTACAGAGTAAAAATTTAAAAAATTACAAATATTTTTCGAAGCTCATTATAGATGTTCTTTGAAAAAAATTGCATTGCTTACATGTTTTTTTAAATCGTTATGAACGCGCACATTTTTTCAAAATTGCATAAATAAAATAGCAAATATAATGAGAATTTTACTAAAAAACTGTTGAAAAATATATCTTTAAATTAAAAAAATATTTATTAAGAAAAATATTAATACTTTTCTGAGAATATATTCAATTTTTGTACATGCACTTTCAAGAAAAAAAGTATGTATACAATTTTTTTTTTAAATTTAATAACTTGAGATTTTATTAGCAAATTTAATCCGGATTTCGTGAAACACATTGCAAGGTTACAGAATAAAAAATAGAAATACTACAAATATTTTTCAAAGCTCATTATAAATGTTCCTTGAAAAAAATTGCATACCTTACATATTTTTTTAAAATTGTTATGAACTTGCACATTTTTTCAAAATTACATAAATAAGCTGACAAATTTGAAGTGAATTTTCCTAAAACAGTAATGAAAATTATATTTCTAAATTGACAAAATATTTATTAAGAAAATTATTAATATTTTATTGAGAAAATATTCAATTTTCTCGAGAAAAATGAAAGGTTTGGAAGTTTTATAAGTTGATTTTTTTGTAGCAAATTTAATAAGAATTTCATAAAATTACATTGTAATTTTACAGAGTAATTATTAAAAAAGTTATAAATATTCCTGGTGGCACATACACAGGTTTATTGAGAAAAACTGCTGCTAACAAACATATGTTTTTTATTTAAATAAATTAGGATAAAGTAGTAAATTTAATCAGAATTTTTCTTAAAAGAGTATGAAAATTATATTTCGAAATTAACAAATTGTGTTTTTAATATATTCCTACCCAAAATTCTCACACAATTGTTATCAAAGCACAGTTTTTCATTTCCTGATAATGAATTTAATGAGGATTTTAATAAAGATAACTTTGATATGATATTAAATAATAATAAAACGATATTATTTATTATTAATATTTTTCTGGAAATGTTAAAATTTCTTTAAATACATCTTTTCGGGGAATAATTATTGTGTATAATTTTTAAAAGTAATTGTAACAAAAATAATATTTAGAAAAGAATAAATTAATTAAGAAAAAGTACAAGACATTATATATTGCCTAACAGTCACAGTTTTAAAAAAATAACTTTTCGAAACAAACTGTAAGGCAATTCTCAAAGTAAATTCAAAATATATGATTCAAATATGTTTAAATCATTTTTTCGAACAATTACCATTTTTTTTAATTATAACTTCTTTCATTTGTTTCCAAAAAATCCATCTATTGTAAATATATTTTTTTCAAAACAAATTGTAGCAAATTTCACAAAAAAATTAACCTATTAGTAAATTATTCAAGAAAACTGAAAACATTTTCACAACGCGCCAATTGTTTGTAATAAGTATTTGATTTGACGAACATCCTGTGTAGTTAATTTCACAATGTCGTATTTTATTATAAAAATAAAATTTAATATTGTTATTTTATGTATATAGACTTAACACTAAAACCCCGATAATAAATTATCTACCTAATTAGATACAAACCCTTTTTAATAAAGTCCTGCTAAGACTCTGTATTAATTTTGAAACAATACACAACTTGTTTATGCTAAATCTACAATTATTTAATTGCACCATAAAATATAATACCCATATTTGTTTAAGCATAAAAATTAGTCTATAACTTTTTTTTAAATAAAACAGTAAAAATTGAGGTAAACTTGTATTGTAAATCGACTATAAATTTTTATTAAAGTACCATGTCGATTGAAGAATAATTAAAAAAACATAATTATAGACCAGTTAAAAAATGTATTTATATACACCTATGAATGTATAAAAATAATAATTAATGGTTCGTTTGTATTCGGTATGAACCCGTTTTTATATGATTTAGAGAAGAGAAATAAATAACAGTTATTTATAAAAATGGACATGTTATAAAAAAAGTTCCCTAATTTGGTCGAATATTACTTTTAGAAAGTGAAACTGGGTAATAAACAACTAAAAAACTCCAAAGTCATTTAAAATGGTGCGAAGATGTTAAAAGACAAGAACAGAATACCAGAAGGTAATAGAAAGAAAAATGAAATACATGAAATAGATGGATAGAAGAATAAAATAAGATAACAAATACAAACAATGGACAATAAAGAAAAATAAAAAATTTAGGATGTTGCACTTGATACATCAATATAAATATTTATTGGTCCTACTCTGTAAAATTTTTGAGTATAATTTAGAAATTTTGCGACACTCCATATACTTTATACAGCAATTATTTAAATTATTGGTTTGCCATTAACGGGACAAGACTTGCACAATGTAATTATAAGTTCGGATAAAGACAAATTACAAATTTTAAATGAGGTCTCAATTAATTCTCGCTTTTAAATGATTATTTTAGAAAATACGTCTCATATTACATTCAAATAACCTGGTTTTGCTAATTTCTGCTATAATTAATATTAAATTAGTAAAATTCAGGGAAAAATGGTGGTGAAATCTGGTAATTACAAAGAGAAGATTCTGTCAAAAAGTATGGATTTCTCGTTACTTTCATTTTTAAATTACCCGTTCATAAAAAAGCAAATTTAAATACACATTTTCCTTTATTAAGCGGCATGAACAAAATCCATGTTTCTGAATTTTTTTCACCGGCCTTGTTCAATCAAATGTATGTTTAGAAGCGTACACATTGGATTATTTTAATTACATTTTTTGTGGTTGTGCGTCCTTCTCTGATTAATTTATGCTTTCATAAAAAAAAACCTTCCCTTTTGCCCTCATAATTTTGTCAATATTTTACGTGGTGTAGTAGACCATGAAAGTAGATTGAATTTATATAAAAAAAGTGATTTAATTAACTCGCAGATTTGCAATTTTAATTGCCAACGGTAGCGAACTAACGCTGCCAAAGTTATGTAAGATTTTTCCCAAGAGAATTTTTTTTAGGACAATTGCAATTCAATTGAAGTGTCGAGGTTGGAATTTCTACTGCGTAATATTCCAAAACTAATAACACATACTTGAACTAGAAATTGCCATTTTATATAGAGTGATTCATTTATACACATACTACGGCTAAGGCATGGTATCTTAAATGTTGGGCCGCCTTAACCAAATTAGGGATGCAATACAATTTTAAAAAAAAATATTTCTTTATTGAAATTTTAACAGAACACAAAATTTATTTCAATATTTACATTTCAAAGCAAAAAGAATAGAAAATCCAGTTTCACTAAGATAAACGTAGGAAAAGGTAATAGAATCCGAATCGCCTTGGCTTTTATAAGGGATTAATCATTCGAAAGTTCAGTCCACAAATTTGTTAAAGTTTTGTTAATCAAATAAGAATTTCGTGATTTTTAGCATAACAGCTTTGTGATTTTTTTCGAATGGGAAATCCTTTATAAATTTACAGAATATGTGAAACATTTCAAAACAGTTTGCTTTTAATTTGTTATTCCATTACTGCATTTTCTTACAAAAGTGTCAATATTTTCACTGAAATCAAATATATTTACATTTTTTCGCTGGAGCTGAAAGTTAAGTGTATTAAATTTTTCAAAAATATCTACTAAATAAGAAAGCTTCATTAAAAATAATCTGTCGTAGATTTCTGCTGAGCAGACCTCCTCGCTTAAAAATATCTCTATTTTTTAGTTCGTAGACACACTTAACGACTTTACCGCATCTGGATCAGGAATAAAACAGCAAAGATTTATACTCAGCTTCCATATATTCACATAGAACAGAAAACATTCTTGATTTCAGTGGCCTGGTTTTTATATAGTTAATTACTTCAATAACAATTACCAAAACCATATTTGTCCAGGACTTAGATGTTAAGGCTTCGCAATGAATCATGCAGTGTGTCCAGATAATTTCTGAACATTTGTAATCTTGAACAATTTGGTGGCTGTAGTTCTTACTTCAATTAGTCTGCAAAGCAATAAATCTTTATATCTTGTAAAACTTTGACAGAATCTGATGTAGTTAATCAAATGGGAATAATTATTGAGTCGATTGCTTCGTCAAGTTGTACAACAAACAATTTTCCAGTAAGCTCAAATTCAAGCTGTTGCTGAACATCAACTGATATGTCGTTACTTCGTCTACAGATTGAATCGATTGATAGAGGAATATTGTCAAGTTGTTTAGCAAAGTTTTTACCAAACATTTCTTTGTCGTTACACTTAGGTAGAATAAGTTGCTTTGCAATACTGTGCTCCTTTTTATATTTAGCTGCTTTATAAACCACTTTGTATGATACCAAGTGAGCTTTTTCATATACTGCCTGAAAGTTTGACTTCTATTTCTTAAATAATCTGAATTTTTCCCTCAACAAAATCACGCGGTTGATTCACATATTCCTTGTGCAGTGTTTCTGGAAGCCTCTTCAATTTATGAACTGAGATTTTTCTTCGCCACTTACTTCAAGGATAGTAAAGCGGGAAAATAGGTGCACTTCGTCGTATTTTCGTATTTTAAATTTTGGACGACCCCCATTTGGATCTGCCGATGTAGAAGCCTCTTTCTTCTCAAGTTTTCGTTTCAAAAAATTATCCATACTTTTAACACACAACAATGCTTAGCATTGGAACAACAGACTTAAAAGTTTCTAGATTAACAGTGGTGCGCCCGTTGAAATAACTAAGAACAATCGCAAATGCATTTCTCTTTTTATAGTGCTTCAATCCAAACGGTTAGATAAGCTTTAATACCTGACGCGAACTTTCCGACAGCCTCTCCGGCGGGCTAGGTAGTGTTGCCTAGTGCCTAGTCGGCGATTTTAGAGGAAAATCCTGAAACCCGATGATTTTTATTTTTAAATGGGCGCTTCGTCAGATCACCTTTTTATTTTTGACGTTATCAATAAAAATTTTAAACAGAAAAGTGGGTCTTGCAATATGTCAATCGAAAGGTCTTTTAAGTATCCATAAAGAAGTTACAAAATTCAAAATATCACTTTCTGAGTCCTGAGAATTTTGGACAAAGTTGCCTTTGATATTAATTATGGTATAGGGTAGCAAAAAATATCCAATATATATTACAGTCTGTTTGGAAGAGAAACCATAAGTTAATTATGATAGGGGATATACACAACAAAATAGAAATGTTCGAGAATTGTTTCTATGGCAAGACATTCCATTTAGTTATTTTTAAATATGAAATTTTAACTTATGTCGACTGTGTATAGTTCATACAAAACTAAAATCGTTGGATAACCTTTTTAATTTTAATACGTTTCAACTTCATACATCATATGTCAAATTCGGTGTTCTTGTAATAGAGACTCTTTGCACAAGAACGCTTTTTTGGTTTTGACGCCTGTCCTCTTTTGTAATGATTTAAAAGCCGAGGAACCCTTCCACCATCCCAAATCGCTTCCGACCTGTTCTGAGTCAGTGATCTTATGTACCTTGGTTTTTCCTAATCGTTGAGCTGAGAGTTGTAGCTTACCTATTGCCTTTCTTTGGTCTTCTTTCTTCTACGTGCTCTTTATGTAGTGATCTTTGGTTTTTGTGCGTTTTTCGTCGTGTGTTTGTTGTCTTGTTTCTGCATTGGACCCTTATTTATCCATATCTCGATCCATGTCCTGATCCGTTTCTAGTTGTCTCCTCCATTATCTTTTTTAATTCTTGGTTAGGATGATTCCGTAATTCTTCTAGTAGCTTTCTAGCTCTATAGTTCTATATTTCTAGTACACACCAGGGTGCCTTCGGTATGTGTCTTAATGAGATATTCAATTGTGTATCCATATCGAAGCGTATCAGCAATGCTTTCGTCTTCACGCTCAGGTTGATTTTTCTTCCTATGAGATAGTCAGCCTTTGGTCCAGTGTTACATTTAGGTACTTCGCTCTTCGGACCATCTGATATTTGTCAGGTTTATTTCCACTTCGTTCTCTGGTCTATATAAAATTTTCTTGAAAAATATAGTCTGACTTTTGTCAGCGTTTAGTGGGATCTTCCATCTTAAACATCATTCGTGGATATTATCCTTGAGTTTTTGTAGGTACTTGCTAACTTGGCGTGTCTGGATGCTTCTCTCTGCTGTACTAGCGTAAAACCTGGGAACTGGTTCTTGTGGTACTCCCGCTTCTTGATGTCGTTCTTCTAATGTCTAATTTCCCTTCTAATTTTACCCTAAATGTTCTGTCCTAAAAATAGATGTTGAGTAGTTTCAGGATATTTGTTGTGTATCTGTATTCCTTTAGTATCATGAGAGTTTTCGTAGAAAGATATGTTTGTAATAGATACCCTAAAATATTGTAACCTGAGAGAAGTCCGTCATTTATAGAGTTATGGCAGGAATAGGATTCTTTTAAAAATACTAGATAAATTAGACAAGTGATATTAGCAACCGCAGGAATAATTACTTAAAAGTTTTATTTTTAACGAAAATTCTCCTTAAAATGATGTGACATTAGAGTAGGTTAAATAAATATTTTTTTTTATTTTTTGAACATTGTTATGTTCACTTCCTTATATAACTAAAAGTTTCCATAATTTTAAAGTTATTTATGACACTAAAAAAAAGGATAAAAAATTATTTTAAATGATAGTAATATTAGCAATTTCTTCAAAACTTTTAAATCACTAAAAATTTTACATATAATTTTTATATTGAACGTACACCCTTGTTTAAAATTAAGCAATATTTTTACTAAATTATGTTATTGTATTTATTAATGTTCACCAAGAATTTAATCTACACTATACTTTTTTTTAGTTACAATTAATGTTTATTCAAATTGATTATTGAACAATCAATCAGTAATCTTCCGCTAGTATTGTTTATCTAATTTTAATGCTTATCAAAAGTAATTTATTAACATTATATTTTCAAGTTTATATTCATGTCTTCCAGAAACAAGGCAAATACACCAAAAGAACATTGTGACATTGTTAAAGAATATGTATTGAATAATATCTTAAGACAGTTTTACTAATTAAAAACTGGTCATTCGTTTTCTTCTATCCATTCTACTCTCTATTAAATTTCTTGGAATGTATATGTTATCCTTCGTGTGTCTTTTCTTGATTATTTTTGTATAAGTTTTTATGCATATTAATGATAGGCACATTGTTCTGTAATTATCTTAATTTACGGGGATTGTGTTGCCAGTCTTTTAGAATTTCTCGTTTTCCACTCCTCTTTACATATTTTCCAAAGCCAGGATATTCCTTCGTTCCCTAAATATTTTATAATTTCTGTCTCCATAGTAACTTTTCCACTTTACCTATCTTTAAGGCTTTTATTGTTTTCACTTTTTCTCTTTCTATACCTTTAATTTGGATATTTTCTTCTCATATATTAGCGGTTCTTTCTCTGATTCCTCTTTATCAAATTCGTCTGTATAGTACTCTTTCCAAACTTTTCTTACTTTTTTTGTGTTTGTATTTGATTTCCTCTGTCTTTTACTGCTGTGATTTCTTTTCTTTATTGATGATACCCTATGTTATAAAAAAAACTTTAAAAGTTCGTATCACACACATCCATTATCATTGAGCCTTTTAATCCCTGGGGAATTTGACTTACGCTTATAGTCTTTATAATAAATTTTTTGAGATGGATTACTCCTTGTTGTGTTTATTTCTTTTTTTTTCTTTCTGGTAGGTTTTTATGGCTCTTGGCGTCCTTTGTGATTTCCCTCCATTTTATTTGCATCTTTCTTTCCAAACCTTTAGTCCCATTGCCCTCGTATCTTCTTCCAATGGGTCCTTCCATCTTTTCCTACACCTTACTCTACCTCCTGTTCATACTGAGATCTATTCTGTTATCCTTTTCACTATTTCATTCCATTTTCTTCGGAATCTCCTGTCGCGTCCGTTTTAGTCGTATTATTTTTACATTGTTTCTTCTTTTAGTACGTTTGATTATTACTTTTACTTGGTTTGTGATGATAGGTTAAATAGGGTCGATGATGTTGCGTCTTCTTGTTTCATCCCTTTGTTTATTTTGAAGTTTTGTAACACACACGGATACCTTACTTTTTAATTAGAATCGCTTAGTGCCATTTCTGTTAGTTGGATGAATTTTTTAGGTACTTTTAGGTTTTCGAATTTTTTTATCATTTTATTTCCGTGTAAGTATCAACGACACTTTTGAAACCAATGAAAATATGGAGATTTCTATATTGTTCCTGGACTAAATCCAATTTGGTAGTTTCCTAACACTTATTCAGCATATGTTTTAAATTTTTTGTTTATAATATTTGAAAAGATTTTATATGTTGTTTTTAGTATTTTTGGTCTATAGTTTGTGCATTTTTCTTTATCTCCTTTTTTATGTATTGAGGTAATTATTCCAGTATTCCATTCTTATGGCATTTTGGTTTGTTTCCATATTTGCTTCATCATCAGGTGTAATTAGTTGTGTAATTTTTAGCCTCCGTGTTTTAAGAGCTCTGCTTCGATTTCGTCTTCACCGGGGGCTTTACCTTTCCTTAATTTTTTTATTTCCTCGTAAATTTCTTTTTCTGTGGGGCCTTCCTGTTCTAGATTCTCTTGATCTGGTTTTGTGTATTCTTCTTCCTTTTCTCAGTCTCTCTATACAAAGTTTAAATTTTTTTAACCAGTGGAATGCTGCATCTGTGATTATATTGAACATACGCCCTTGTTTAAAATCAAGCAATATTTTTACTTAATTATGGTATTGGATTTATTAATGTTCATCGGAATTTTATCTAAAATATACTTGATTTATATACATATGTATATTTAAAAATAATGTTTATGGGGAGTTCATTGAACAATCAATCGGTAATCTTCCGCTAGTTTTGTTTATCGTGTTTTAGTTACCTAACGTATTTGATTATCAAAAGTGGTTTATTAACATTATATCTCCAACTTTATTTCCATTCATGTCTTCTAGAAACAAATTAAATACACCAAATGATTATTAGGACGATTTGAGTAATGTTTCAAGTCATTTTTACTAATTAAAAACTGATTGCTTTTATTTAACAACAAAATGTTTGGTCTGTTTCCACCATTTTTACCGCCATAACAACTTGTTTACTCAAAATTTGGAAGATACAAAAATCATAACAAAGAAGCCCTAACTTATTTGAAATTTGACAAAATTATCACATCAAAAATTCTAGAAGATTGAATAATTCTGTTTTGTCTAGATATTCAGGGAACAGGTTAGATTATCTTTCTATATATATGTACAGCAGATTAATGTATTTTTACGATGTTTTAACTCAAACAAAAAATAATTAAAAAAATAATTAAAATAATTTCTAAAACTTCAATAAAGTAAAATGTTAGTCCTAAAAGTTGCTTTCTACAAAAACAAGAACAAAGTTTCTATAAAATATTTAATTTTCAAACAAATAAATTTTATTTAAGTTTTTGTTAAATAAATACTCTCATTACATTTTCTACAATTATAGCATCAATACTGAAATACTAATCTCAGTAATACCATTATTGCTTCAAAATAATCTTTATATAACTTAGTTTGTATCTTTATTTATGGCTTAATGACAATATTACTACTAGAATACAGTTTCATATACAGTGTATCCTTAAAGTGTGAAATAAACTAAAATATATAATTTTATGTTTCTATAATATTTGATTTTTTTACTATACATATAGAGTTATCCACATGTTTTTGACATTTAATAATCATTATGTGTTGTACTAATTTATAAATAATTATTATTGTCGCCATATTTAAGTGTAAAACAAGTTATTTAAATAAATTTCAATTTCAATGTTGAGATCCGAGACTCAAACTTCGGTTCTCTGAATCCTATGCACAGAATAAAATTACTTTATATTTAGAGACCCATGACGCAGTCAGCCATAAGCAAGATTAAAAAAAATAGGGGCGCTGGTACGGTCGAAAATTTACCCAAAGTAACTCGTTTAGCTGTAAATAATAAATGATTGAATACACACAAAATAAAACTTGTACAAGAATTAAATGATGCTAGTCCAGAGCGGAAAGTACAAATTTTTGAGCATCATACACAATATCCACAAAAAGTGAATGTATGAGCCGAAATTTTAAGAAACAGAAATGTTGGACAATATTTTTTGAAGAATTTTTAAGTGGGTATCTTTTTCGAAGTTTGATAAATCTATTCACCAAAAGAATTAATCCTGGAAACTTTAATGATAGCCTATGGTTTTAACACATTGGTGCGATTTCCCATTACGCTGTAGAAGTTCGAAGAATCATTTCCCATAGACTAAAAGACTTGGACTAGTAGAATGGCCACCGAGGTCGCCAGAACTTAATCCTGGGTAATTTTGCATGGGGTCATCATAAAAAAGTTATGTGCAAATCTAAACTACAAAATATTGAAGAATTAATAGAGAGAATCAGAACAGAAATAAACAATATTTCTCAAGAAACCATAATAAAAGTTCGTCTTTGAGGGCACTGTCAATACAACAAAAATAACAGTTTGAACATTTAAAACAACAAAAACTTGACCACTAGTTAGTCTGCGTTAAATAAAAACTGACATCAGTAAATATTTGTTTTAAATATTTTAAATAAGCGCTCTGGATATTGTGCGTGCCCCTGTTTCTTAAAACAAGTGACAATAAGTGGTTTTCCATTTGAATAAAAAGTCAATGAGTGATGGAATTAAACTGTTAATAAAAGGATTTATGCACAGATTTACAAACAAATATGAAGCTAATAAATATCACTGACACAATACATTTTATCTACTTAGTAATCTAAAAGGATTAATGGGAAAAACGACCGCCTTGTAGCTCGACTTCTATTGTAAACTGGTAATAATTTTTATAGCCTAAATAATACATATTTTTTTATTACCACAAATAAAATTAATTGTTTCATGAAATGAGGAGTGATTGACGACATTCTAGGCAAATAAAATATTTGATTTATCCTTTTATGACTTAAAAGATATACAATTTCAGATAAATATTCAAATTTTGTGTTAGATTTATATATAGGATGTCATATAAGATGTGGATCATTTTCCTATCAAAAAACTATATATTATTCACGTTTCCGTTTTTTCTTTCAACAAAGAATAACTGTTTTTTTAGCTTATCCATTTTTTTAATAGTATGTATTGGCCCAAATGCGCGTTAATTTTGCTTGCTTGTTCGTTTTGGTTCTTCTGTGCATACACCACACCCCTCCCTCCCCAAAACGAAAAAATCAAATGGGTTAAGGTTGGGTGAGCGCGGTGGCCAATAAATCGACCCTCTTCCAGTCCACCTGTTACGGTGTGTATGTGTTATCTTTCATTATATCTTGCTGTTCTCTAATGACTTTATGTATTTTAGCACCTCATCCATCCGTCACATTATTGGTTTACCTCGTTTCTTCTTTCCTCTTTAAGGAATCCTATTTTCTATGAGTTTTATGAGTCCTAACCATCTTAATTTATTATCCCGAACTCTGCTTACAAAGCAAGGTTAATTGAGTAATTCTTGTAACTCCTTGGGAATTTACTTTTATTGTCCAAGTTGCGCTTCCAAATAATACTAGTGTCCTTCAATATTGTATTGTACACTCTCTTGCTCCTCTGGATAGCAGCTTCCTGTTTAATACATTCTTAAGCTAATATATACAGGGTTGGGATAAAGTATGGAACCAAGTAAAACGAAACGGATGATATTTATGAAATTTTGTTGTTAAGTGCAATGGTCCAAAATGCATCTGATGTACATTTTTTTGTTAATAATATACTTCCGGTTTAACCGGAAATACCGTCAACTTTTTTCATTAAACCGGAAGTATATTATTAACAAAAAAATATACATCAGCTGCATTTTGGCCCATTGCACTTACCTACAAAATTTCATTCTGCTCCTAGATACGTGATTGGCTAAACGTCGTCGAAACTATATATTTTTCCCTTATTTTTGCTATTTCTTTTTTGCTTTGATCATTCGATTACCTCAAAATTTTCTGGTCTTCCGTTTCCAATTCTTACACAGCATTCAATATCTGCCAACGGTAGTTGGATCATATTCACTAATTTTTTACTTACTGATAATTCCCTTAATTCTACATATAATTTATATCTTTTTTGTCTCTAATCCACCCACATTTATATTCACCCACAGCTTCTTCCATCTAGTACTAATTTTGAAAGCTATTTCTCTATATCTCTGTAGTTTTCACAAACTAACTTATCAGCTTTTTTATGTATGGAGTAAAGCGCGACTTCCTTCCATAGTCTCGGTATTTTTTCTAACAACCAGATTTCTTTTGTTAGTTTGTACATGTAAACAATTACTTTTTTCCCTCCATATTTGAACATCTTGTCTGAAATGCCACCTTTCCAGCGCCTTGTTGTTTTTAAGTTTATTTATCATTTCTTTTATTTTCTCTATCTTCGGAGTGTTATCATGAGCTTCTTGTTCGTTAAGTTTCACGTCATGATTGTCCTCCGCTCCTTTATTTTTTCTTCCATCGTTTTAATTTAGCAGCTCCTCAAAATATTCTTTCTATCTGTTCAGTATGTATTTTTCTCCTGCTATAAGCTTTTCTTCTTTATCTCTGTATATTTGGTTTTTTGCTTGATATCCTCTTTTTTCATTTTGATACCTGATATATCTTTCAGATTTTATTTATAGTTCTCCTCCATTTGTTTACATTTTCTCCTTTGCTCTTCTTACTATTTCCGCATCTCTATGTATTATATTTTAGCATACTTGCTCTTTTATTTCTCACAGTTAAGTCTTTTTGCTTAAATTTTTTGCCAAAACATTCTTATTTCTCACCCCTGTTTTTTGTTTTACATCCCTCTATCGCCTACATTATTTTGTTACTCAACAATTAGCAAACACAACATACCAACATAGATATTTTTTTAGGGAACATCCTACATATGTATATATATATATATATATATATGTGACTACAAACTAACATATATTTATGAAACAATTACTTGATTTTAACATTTTCAATTTTTTTTTAATTTAAACAGATAAAAGCTTAACAGTATACCTCAGGGATAACTAATGACTGATAAAATAGACAAGGCATTCTACTTGAACTATCACAAATCAACCAATTGCAGAAAAGATAAATATATATATTTTAATTTTAATGGAACACTTTAAATTTGCTTCAAGGTTTTTCTAATCTTGTTGGTAAGTCTCAAAATTTGGACGAAATTGTCGTAAAAAATGACCTTTTAAATTTAAAAAAAATGACTTCAGTTGTCCATTTTGAATGTTGAGTTTGAATCACCCTGTATCAACGATAAATTATTTTTCCAATCAGAAGTTGATTTGTAATGATCTTATTCTTGAGTATTAGAGTTGTCAAATTGTAATGTTTTTTATTTATCGTCGTTTCGGTATTTTAAAAAATTGTCAAAAATTCTAAATTGTCTCAGAATCAATGCTTTTGGTAGAGGAGATTGTACAAAAAGTATTTGTGCAAAATTCAGAAATAAAAAAAAATTGGCCAATTTTTGTAACATATATTTTAATGACAAATATCCAAATTTTCATTCGAGGTCCAATACTTCTTTAATTCCGGAAACTCGTATCTTGTCCCGCTGAATTCTAGTTATTTCAAGACATGACATCTTTTCTCATTTTCAAAAAGATTTAAAACAAGGTAAATCCTAAATACGCAGGTCCTGAATTCAAGAAATCTCGATAACTTTTTTGTCCGAATAACTACAAGATTCGTTTGAAAGTTGAAACCCTTTAGTTTGAGTGAATCATTATCGTTATTAAACAATGTAGAAATTGATTCTAAAACTACTTTAAACGGAAAAACAAGATTTTCCAAAATATTAAATCTATTTTTGTTGGATTCGGTTGCCTTGATACTTAGAGTAGACTTTTAGGTATGGATAGGTTATAGTGTTAATTCTAATTCCAAAAACAAAATCAGAAACTAGCTTTTAATTCCTCCTTTGTTCATTTTTGTCTGAGGATATTGTACAAAGGTTTATTCAAAAATAATTTAAAAAATACAAAGTTTTTATTAAAACAAGCAGTACAACAGGAAGTACTGTTTGCCAAATCTATTTCTGAATTTATAAAAATGTGTGAGATGCGCGAAGTTAGAATGAGAAAGTATTCTGTTGACAAAGAGGGTAGTATATGCTTGGGTAAAGAGTAAATTGTACAGTCAGTCAGATGCAATAGAATTGGCCAGTGCCGTTAAGTATACTTGTTTATCGGACTGGCCTGATCCGTTTTGCTACCGCGCATCAAAAGGCGTGGCGACTTCATATTCAGAGAAATATACCTTATCTATTATAATATTATATTTTAAATATATTTAAACTCTTTGCGATACCTCCTGTATATGTGGATATCAAACGAGTTTTGCATCAACTGTAATAATCAAAGATCATTAAAGTTAAGAGGGATCGTAATGTATATAAGAAAATTTAAATTAAATCCCAACCAAATTATATAATCAAAGCAAGGGATTTTGGGTTGCAAACACAGCATGTGCAAACTGTGCAGTTTAAAAGAAATCAAAGCTAGAACTTCATAAATTGTTTTAAAAAAATTAAGAAATAAACCTTGATATTAAGCAAGATACGCTAAACTAAAATTTTGCGAAATTACAAGTCGTGATCAATTTGGAGGATGGATCAATCGTGCATGAATAATCATCGAAGTTCTACTTCAATCTATTTGAGAGTGGTTTTATTATCAGAAAAACACTAGTTCTCGCATCGAACTTTTTTCGCGCCAACAACTATTCGGTGACTGCGTTCGGACTTTTAGAAGTCTCTGCTAAGACTTTTCGGAGACTAATCTAAAACACCGGGAGTCCCGTTAAAAGAAGCCTTGAGATTAGACCAGATTTCTTCGAGCCTCTAAAAAAACTCCTCCGAGTCGCTAAACCAGACTGCATTTTTTCTTGAATTTTTATCCTGGATTCACTCCCAAAATCATTTCTTCTTTTTTCTCCCATTTTGGATTTCTCCCCCATGGGAGTTTAGTTTAACTTAAATTAAGGTGTATTTTTTAATTTTTTAAAACAGCTTATAATAATTTAGCTTTGATTTTCTTTAAACTGCTAAGTTTGCGCATCCTATGTTTGCAAGACAAAGTTTGTTGCTTTCATAATATAATTTGGTTACGATTTAATTTCAATTTTAAAAAGTTTATCTTATATACAAAGCGTTCTCTCTTAACTTTAATAATCTTAAATTATTATAGTCTGCGCAAAACTTAATTTGATATACACATATACAGGACGTGGCGCGACGAGTTTTGATTAAAAGTATTTTGGGGAAAGAATTATATTTGGGATCTAAAATTATGTTATGTTAATTAGGTTTTCGGAAGCGTTAATTTAAAATATAATATTATAATAGATAAGGTACTTCCTGTTATACCGCTTCTTTTGATAAGAACTTGGTATTTTTTAATTTATTTCTGAATTCTCCACAAAACTTTAGATAAAGCTTGTGTATAATGTCCTCAGGCAAAAATGACAAAGGAGCAATTTCTGATTTTGTTTTTGGAACGATCGTTACTCATGCAGACTTTTTTGCTAACCAAACAACGCTTAGAACATCCATCAAAATTGCAGTAGATGTAAAGCACTTTTATTGCATCAATCATTTTATTTTATATCTACTAGGTCGATGTAAGTTCTTACTAAAAAACCAAGTTTGAAACAACATCGGGATTTTATCCATACCTGAAAGTCCACTCCAAGTATCAAGACAACCGACTCTAACAAAAACAGATTAAATTTAACATTTGAGCAAATATTTTTCTTTCATTTGAAGTATTTCCAGAATCAGTTGTGAAATCGTTTAATAACGATAATGACATACTCAACCTTAAAGGCTTCGACCTTCAAACGAATCTTTTACTTATTCGAACGAAAAACATTTAGACATTTGTACAATCTATTGTACTAAAAGAGTGATTCTTAGACTGTTCTGAATGTTTAACAAAATTTGAAGAAAACGGATTCACCGATAAATCAAGATATTCCTACTGATGACAAAATTACTGTCTTGAAACTTGAATAGCAAACAACAAGATCTTTACAATTCAATTAGTACAAAATTATCATATTATTAATTTTTTTAAATTGATTTTAAATAAACACCTTGAAAATGGTTAGATTTGGATGAGAAAATGCTTAAACTAAAAAAATTCATGTCAAAACATACAATTTAATGTTAATAATTTTCTAGTCGCCCCAGAATGTAACATTAGCCAAACACTTCCGCATATTTGAAATTAAAATTGTCTGGAATGAAAATGTACAGATAAGAGAATAACAAAATATCTGTTTTTAAAAACAATTATGTTGTGTAAGTTACAAATGTTCCAAGAAAGTAAGGATCTACAAACTTTTTTTGAACTGTCATTTATTTACAATCTGTTACTAATTACAATATAGCAGTAGATAAATTTTGTGTATAATAATAAAAGTATTGTAAGAAGCAGTCTATTATTTTAGGTGCATTAAAATCTTAGACCATATATAATCACTGGA
This sequence comes from Hermaeophaga mercurialis, assembly GCA_951812935.1. Taxonomy (NCBI): domain Eukaryota; kingdom Metazoa; phylum Arthropoda; class Insecta; order Coleoptera; family Chrysomelidae; genus Hermaeophaga; species Hermaeophaga mercurialis. The sequence continues at coordinate 7,841,899 of OX638363.1, read as the reverse complement.
CCGAGTGTGTATGAGAGAAAATGGTCATGACCATAACTAGAGAGAGAGAAAGAGAGAAAGAGAGTGGGGGCAACAGAATGGGAAGTGATTACCGCGGTTTTATAAAGTGTAGTTTGTTTCCCCTTCTGTTTCTGCCTCTCTCTTATACCATATATTTTCTAAGATCTCTCTAGTATCCTCTCACTCTTTGAATGCTCCAACGATAACGATGCAAAAGTGACATCACACTCCATCCAGTTTATACATATATGGTCTAAGATTAAAACCTAGTTAAGACATCACTTAAAAAGTAACGTTTCATATATCTATGTTGCTCTAATTGATTAAGATCACCAACAATAGGGTTTGCATGAACTTGAGTCTTTTAGTATACTTCCTGCCATGAAATTTAATTTCTTCTTCAACAGTTGATACTTTGAGGTCGTGGGCAATTATGTGGTTTGAGATGAATCGCGGTCCTTGGGTTATAATTCGGAGTACCTTGGTTTGAAATCATTCGAAGATTAGCTAGTAATGTTTATGCAAAGTTAGGCCAAGTCGTTTTCTTTTCGTAAATGTATGCTTCCTCCTTATCAGCCATTGATCCAAATGGATACCGAGATATTTGAAGTCTTCTAACTGCGGAATTTGTATGTTATTCAATCTGATTGGAAGGCAGGTGTCTTTTCGATTAATGAAGGTAACATGTGCCGATTTCCTTCATTTATCCTAATTAACCTTTTCTTCAGCCAGGGTTGGATTTGGTACAAGTTGGTACGGGAGGGGCTTAGGACGCTTCCTTGGGGGACGCCTGCATTGTTGGGGTGGAAGGATGAATATTCTTGTAGGTATTTTACTCGCAAGTAGCGGTCTTGAAAGTAAGATTTTAGAATGCAATTGTAATTAGTGAGAAATAATTTTCGTATCTTATATAGCAACCCAGAATTCCAGACCCTATCGAAAGCTAATGTCTAAAAAGATTGCGGAACAGTATTTTTTTGTCTTCTAGATCTAGCGAGATTCTTTGGGCAACACGATTTATTTGTTGCAAGGTGGCGTGTTGTTTCCTGAAACCGAATTGGTGTGAGAGGATTATCCGAAAATCCTCGAGAATTCTATTCTCTCTTTTAGTATATGAGCTTATTTCTTCCAAAGGCTTCCCTGAATTTGGGGTTATGATTATCTCCGCTACCTTTTACTGTATTGGAAAGTTCCCACTTCTAAATATGAAAATGAGGGTTAAAAGTTTTACTTATTTGTGGGTAGTACAAGTAATATTTTAACAGAAATAAGGTCATATCCTGATGACTTTTTAGAGTTTAGGTGTCAAATGGCAAGCAGAACTTATGACTCTTTATACTTTTAAAAGGGATTTTTAGCTGATACGGCGATTCTAGTAGCACAGAAATATTAGTTTGGAGGTGGTTTATATTTTCTGGTGAATCTGATTAAAAGACTGGTCAATGCTTTCAGTTGCAGTTAAATTCTTATGTAGTTTTGTATACCATTGTCTTTATAATTGTTAGCAGATATTTTAGTTCGCTAATTGCTGCGTTAAGTTTTCTTTTGACCTCTGGTGTTCGAGTAATTTTTCTTTGATGTTAGTAGGCAATAAAGCAGCGTTTTTTGTTTAGTTATTGCCAGTTTAGATTTCTAAACCGTTTATTGAATAGTTGTGACTAGATGTTCAACAGCATACGCAATGTTTGATGCAGGTATAAGTGAACCATTTAGGTCTAAATTGTTTTTCTAAGGTCCGTTTCGCTTGTAGTGTCTATTTTGATAGATGTAATCACCACTTTATTTCTTTTAATATATGTATTTCTAACAATGTTCTACTCTGTCTTTCCTACTTTGTAGTTTTTGTTGGGTTTCCTCTAATTCTGTTTTCAGTCGCTATACTATTACACTAAGATAGAAAAAACTATGTTGTTTTTCTGTCTTCTGTTCTCTTCTCATTTTCATACAAAAGTAATTACTTTGGTCAGTAATATTACTACAATTACGTAATTGTTGTGATGTCTGGATATATTGAAGTAATTGCAACTGTGTAGGCGAACACATTAATGCTTTTAATATCATTTTAGGTTTTAACATATATTTAATTTTTAAAATTTTGGTCCTGAAAGTTTCATTGCCATTACAAATTTAATTTTAGAAACTAGAGCAAAGTGAATATTTTACTTTTAAAACGTTATATCGACAAAGGTTTTTTAAGTTATTTTCGCTTAAAGCTATTTATGCTGTTATATTATGAATATATTTCTTTTAAAATTACTAAATAAACTAGAAATTTTTAAGGTAATAAAATTATTCTGAAAGCCCTGTAAGTTTTAATTATCAACCTCAGGAATAATTACTTATGTTTTAATTACAATTCCTTCGTAATTTTACTAAAAAGTATCATAATTTTACAGTTATTTATAAGAAAAAATGTGGTTTCAAAAATTTATGTTTTCTTAATAGCATTATTATTTACCTGCAAAAATGATTTTAAGTTATTCAAACATAATATTTAATTCGTAGCAATTCCCGAAAATGTTTAAATCACTAAAAATGCTTATGTTGTTTGCGTTGAACATACGCCCTGTTTAAAATCGAGCAATATTTTTTATTAAATCGGTATTTATTAACGTTCATAAGGAATTTAATCTTAAACATAATAAAATATTTTCAAAATCTATTACATTTTCAAAGATACGACGTCATTGGTTGTTATTATTTATTAATTACAGCATTCGGTATCTATAGATATTTCCGATAAATCTTAGCAACAAAATAATCTGTTTATTTTGTTTATAATTTTTTATGTCCGGCAGAAATTATTTAGTTACACTACAAAATTTTGTGCGCTATGTATCCCCAAATTTTTTATGCGGAGACGGTAGCTGCAGTTAGTGGTGTGAGCCCCCTGGCACTAAGTGTAATACCAATTAGTTTACTGACAATATTTAGTAGAACATTTTATAACGCGTGTAAACGAATGTGTCGAAAATATTTAAAACCACATAGAATGAATGATCCTCGGCCATCCACTACAACCAGTGAACATATTAGACTAGATTTGGTTGATGCTAATACAAGTTCTGTGGATGTACCTTCTCCCGAGACAGGCCCAAACCAGTGTACGTCATCAGAAATGTCAAATCCATCACAAGAACATCAAGACCAATATAGAAGACTGAAATTGAAACGAAAAGCATCAAGTATCGTGGAACATGAAAAACCAATAAAAGTCCGTAAATCTGCTCGTATATCTGCTCGTAAATCTGCTCGTAAATCTGCTCGTAAATCTGCTCGTAAATCTGCTCGTAAATCTGCTCGTAAATCTGCTCGTAAATCTGCTCGTAAATCTGCTAGAAATGTTCGCGGAAGGGGAAAATAAATCTGACTCAATTTTGTTATGTATTTTTTAGTTCTACATTTGGCAAAATAAAATTTAATGCTGAAGCGTTATTTTTTGAGTATCATTTCTGATTATATCTTACAATTGTATAGAATGTAGATTTAAAATGACCCAAGCAAAAATCCAAATTTGGGATCCCAGATGCCTTACTCAAGTAAAGTAATTACAATTAGGTGGAGTGTCTCGAAAGTAACACAAAATTATACGTTCATAGTTTAGTTAAAATATCAAGTGAACTGCATATTTTTATACTCCGGAGTGCACTCGAAAAAACCAATTTTAGGGGAAAATCACAAACGAGAAAAAAGTGCGTAGAAATGGAGAAACACATGAGAAATAAAGAGAGAAAAAAGTAAAGAAAGGCGAGACCGGTAAGAAAAGGAGCCAGGAGAAGGAAGCGAAGCAAGATCTAGAAGCGCAGTGAGAAAAATTATGAAGGAATGTGTACCAGTATCAACATGCATAGATGGAAAACTCTTTTATGAAGCTCCAGAAAGACGAAAAATACAACTAGAAATGACAAGAAAAAACAAAAGCTAAAAGAAAAACCAACAAAGCCCATGGAACAAGAGAAGCAATGGAAGTATAGTACGGATGAGGGTGAATGGAACAAACCAGACCCAAGTAATGTGGAGAAGCCAAAGATGCAAAAAAGTTTTGAAGTAAACACTAACAAAAAGTTTAAATCATTGGAGGAAGTAAATGAAAGATGGGGAGAAATAGCAGGAAAAATTCAAATTTTAACGAAAAAATAAACTTCTTACGTATTTACTTCCGAAAAAATCATAGTAGGTTTTTGAATTCGTAAATATATTGATATTTTTTAGACAAATTTTGAATAATTGAGTATAATGCCTTAAAAAATACTCAGTAAAATAGTTTTCTTAAATTATATTTTTTTATTTTTTTTTAAATGGCCGGTGCAAATACTTTTATTCATACACTCCATGATTACTCATGTTTAACTCAAATTATTTACAATTTCCGCAAACGGTACTGTAAAAATAGTAACTCGACTTACCAAGAATGTGTGCTAGACCGTAGTGAACCTCAGGCGATAAAGATATGAACAGAATGAGGTAAAAATAAACGCCCCAAACGAAAGAGAAATAATGGTCAGAATGGAAAACTGAAAGCATAATATATAAAAATGCATCAACACTGTTGCCAGATTATAGATTTGTATATTTTTAGGGTATAGGCGCAATCTGTTGTCTAATTTTCCCAGTATTTGAAATGTCATTTTACTGCTAAGCATTAAAACTTTAAATTTAAAAAATGTGCATAAAGGAGAGACGTATTTAATTTTTTATGTTGATATTTTTTTATCATTTTCATCGGTATTTAAATGTATGTCTAACCTCATTAGTGCGCAAATCTACATTCTTGTTTGTAGAGTATTATCTGAATCCGTTTTCGAAATATAATTTATGATTTAATACGGTATTGTCGGCTCTAAACAACTAAACAATAACAAATTACACAGATGACTAATACTTTCAAATGAATATTAGAAATCAGGATCGTCTATTTGAAATCAGTTTTTATTAAAGAAATTTGTAATAGATTCCCGCTTCTTCATAATGCGTTCTCTTATACCCGCATAGATTCGTGTGTGGTATCAAATATTTTCTCTGAACCTATATATTAAATATCATGAAAATATCAAATTAATTTGCGAGGTTCTTTATTTGATTAAGAAGAAAATGATTGTCAGGTTGAAACTTATACAGGGTTTCCCATAATAAAAGAGACAAATAACCTATTAATATTTATTTTGGTGTACCCAAGTTTATAACAACTTTATCCAGGGACATCTCAGAATTTCGTTTAATGTAACTTCGGTAAACTATCAAATAGAACGGTTATTTACATGGACATGTTAACATTTTTATTAATGCTAAACAATCGTATACAAGATAATCATTTATATAGACCACATTTCATCTTTTTGTAAAATATGTTTCTTTTATTTTCAGTTTTTCTCATACCGCAAAGGTATATCCTGGGGATAATGGGTTTTTTGGCTGTAGTAAATGCTTATTCCTTAAGGGTCTCCCTGAATATAGCCATAACAGAAATGGTGACCCCCAGTAAGTCATCTTATTTTGATCCCGATGCTTGTCCTGCCGACACAAGCAGCAATAGTTCGCACGCCTCTGTAACAGTAAGTACAATAATCGATGGCATTCAAGGATCTGCTTAATCTTCATATTTAATTTATTTAACTCATTTATGAAGATTACTATTAATATTTTACCATTTTAGCCAGCTTACTTTCAATTTCTTGCAGGACACCAACATTCTCTACAATTGGGATGAAACCACCAAAGGGCTTATCCTAAGCTCGTTCTTTTGGGGTTACATAGTAACCCACATTCCTGGAGGAGTCCTAGCTGAAAAATTTGGAGGAAAATACTCGCTGGGTCTTGGTATATTGTCCACGGCAATTTTTACACTACTTACACCTACAATCATTATTTCAACCAACGGAAACTGGAAGGTTTTAGTAGGATTAAGAGTTATTATGGGATTAGGAGAGGTGATTACACTTAATACACATATTTGAATCAATTTAATGAAAAAATACAATCTTTCAGGGTACCACTTATCCAGCTCTGAACGCTCTCTTAGCAAAATGGGTACCGCTACACGAACGGGCTAAAATTGGAACCCTGGTGTACGCCGGCAGCCAAATAGGTATCTAATTTATAATATCCATCTTTATAGTGAAGAATTCTAAAAAATAAATTTATTATCAGGTACCATTGTAAGTAACAGCCTAAGTGGAGTGTTAATTAACGCGACCAAGAGTTGGGCATCTGTATTTTACCTATTTGGGGCCGCTGGAGTATTGTGGTACATATTCTGGCAGCTTCTTTGCTACTCAGAACCTGATACACATCCCTTCATAAGCGATGAAGAGAAGGCTTATCTCAAAAAAGAATTGGGTAAGATTTTATATTATATTCTTCTATCTTTTGCTTTCCTCGTCGAATTTAATCTCCCTACTTGTTACGTGTGAATTGCTAAATGAAATATTTTTACAGAAAATGTTTCGGAAGAAAGCCGACATATTCCTTGGAAGGCCATATTGAAATCTACGCCATTATGGGCTTTGGTAGCTGCCCAAATTGGGCACGATTGGGGATTTTTCACTATGGTAACCGACCTACCAACTTATATGAGTGATGTACTGAAATTTAACATAAAAGAAAACGGAATATGGACTTCAATACCGTACGCTGTAATGTGGCTTGTATCCATGATGTCTGGATGGCTCTGTGATTGGTTGGTTTCCTCTGGATACATGGGGATAACTTTTGCCAGGAAATTTTTCACCACAGTTGGTATGAAAGCTACAAATCGTTATATTTATTGTTGTAAAAATGTTTCCCTTTCAGCTTCTGTGGGTCCTGCGTTGTTCATAATGGCAGCTTCATACTCTGGGTGTGACAGGTACCTAACCGTGATTATGTTTACCATAGCGATGGGTTTAATGGGTCCTTTTTACTGCGGAATGAAAGTAAACGCTTTAGATTTGGCCCCGAATTATGCGGGAACTCTTATGGCCATTGTAAATGGAATAGGGGCTATAACTGGTATTATTTCCCCCTATTTAGCAGGGGCTCTCACTGAAGATGTAAGTTTTATTTCATAAACAAAATTTTAAATTATAACTATTCTATGTTGTAGCATACTTTAGGCCAATGGAGGACCGTTTTCTGGATTACTTTTGCTGTTTTCAACGTGACAAATGTAATCTATTGTCTGTATGGTAGCGGAGAAGAACAAAAATGGAACGATTCCAGCAAATTGAAAGAAAAAGACATAGAATCGAAATACGGCAGTGTTGCCAATAATGTTATTATAAGCAGTAATAATGCTGCTAATAATAATGGCACTACAATGAAAGATGAAGGTTCCAATGAACACTCGGTTCTTTGATGGAGTATGTTGTAGTAATACTGTGATAATTAAATAGGAGATCACTTTCAAATTGATCAAATTAAAAATTATCAGTTAATGTAGTATTACAGAAATGTTAGCTATATGAGTATACAGTTTATAAGTTTGATCAGTTTGAAATGATAGCGAGAATCTAGATTGAAATTGAAATAATTAAAAATAAATGCAAATTAGAAAACACTACTTTCGATAAAAATGTTTGATTTTGAGTCAGAGATTGTACTTATTTATATTATTTACATAATGTAAACAATTTTATAATACGTTTTAATATTTGCCACTTACAGTACATGTGCCAGAATTTTTACCCCAGTGAGTACTAATTTTTTATTTTTTTAAGATATCTAAATCTTATGGCGATATTTTGTACATAACAATCAGTTGTTTTATATGTCTATTTGCATATGTTTTATTTAACCTAAGGTTCCTTTGTAAATAAATTATTTATATAATAAATAAATATAAAATATAAAATATTATTTATACTTAGTGTTTTACATACCTTGCAAGAGTTTCCATCCATACCAAATATTGTCTAAAATATTCCTGAACGTGAGTGAAATGTACCTTAAATTTTTCTAAAATGTGTCTCGATTGTGCCTTTCGTTTCCCAATATGTACCTACAATAGAACATTGATATGCCCACAACGTGTCTTATTTTATTCCTAATTTGATCAAAATATGTGTCGATTATGTATTCAAATGTAAAGTGTCTGGTGTGTGGTCACAATGTTTCCAAAATATTTTCATTGATTGCGCTCTAATTATAGTCACAAAATTGACACAGAGTGCTCTAAATTTTATCGAAATTATTATTTCCGATTTACTATGTAGCAAAATAAATCCAAATAGACACAAATCATATTTCTTATCCATACATTCTGAATATACATGAATACAACATTAAAAAAGTTAAATTTTAGGCAGTCCAGAATACATAACATTTTATTTTATTCGAGTATTTTTGGATTTCTCGCTTATGTACACCAACAAACTTAAGTTTACTGACAATAGTTGATATTGTACTTTTATACATAGTGGGCTAGACAAAGATGCGTCTTTATTTAGCAGTGGACGCATATTAGAAAATTTGTCTAATGTATAATGAAATGTTTCCATTCGGTTGAGATTCAAACACACTCGCATTTTTTAACCCCACTCTTTTGAAATTTAGTGTACCATTCATTATATGAATTTGTGTTTTTTATTACATTAATACCCTCTTTTAAAATTATTAAAAGCGTGGAAAATAATAAGGTACAATTAGGTATGTATTGTACCTACAGCGTGAGAGAAGAATGTTTCTTTCTCAGATGCAGACAATTTCCTCTTAGTAGGTAATATCTATTTATTTCTTTAAATCCAAATCCAAAAGTGAAAGAGATATTTCCAAATTGAACTTTTTCTTGAATCGCAGATCCTCAAAGCCTCTTTTTGCACAATTGTAGCCAAATCAAATTTCCATATTTTCGAAGGAAATCTATGAACTATATCTTTTGAAATTTTTTATAATTTCATTTTTGGATTTCGAAAAAATCGATAACTCCAAAAGTAAAAAAAATATCCCGAAATTAAAAATTTTCTCTGGATTCACAGACCCTCATAGCAAAATTGTTGATGATATTTGTTCGTAATTAGTTATTTTTTTATCTGTGTTTTTGTCTACTATTGTTGCTACTCCTTCCTTTATTATTTTTTCCTGTGGAACATTTGAGTAATACAAGCTTCACTTTCGGTTAATTCTGATGTGTCCATTTCCCGCTTTTTTTGGTTCACTTATTCCCATTATTTAATATTATTATTCTTTTCTTACACGTTGTCACTGGTTGTGATACAACGTCTGCTTTTTTCAATAAACTAAAAGAAAAACCAGCTTACTACACATTATGAAAAATACAAAAATTTACATGACGCTGTTGAACTATGTATTTAAAAATGTTAAACAAAGTTCTGACAAAATTTTTCAAACTAATACAGCATGCATTTTGACTTTATACAGTATTCCCAAGAAAAATATCTAACAACCAACAGTATCTAACTTATCTTACTGTAAACTATAAGCTTTATTTCAAAACACCTGGAAAAGGTGATCACAATTGGTTAGACTTTTGGTGAAGCAGTTCTTTGCAGAAATTAAAACTGAAAGAAAAACAATTTCTGGGTAAATAATCCTCAAGAATTGAGTCCATTAAAAAAGAAGAAGGATAAGAAAAAAAATAGAGCTACCATTAAAGATCCGTTTTCAAAAATGTATCCTGATAGTGGCCCTGAGGAGACAAAAAGAATTTACCTCTAAAACTAAAGCGCTCTATAATACTAAATTAAACATCTAAATATATTATTTTGCTATTTTAAATAAAAACGCCACAGCTACCATAAAATATTTTGTAAACTAATCCTAATATTTTTGATTTCAAAATACCACGAAGTTCGTCTTTTCCCACATTTACACGACCATTTCACCACCCTGTATGGTAATTGTTTACAAACATATTATAAGAAACTTTAATATTAGTATTAGTAAATAATTAAGTAATTATTTATTATAAAGAATTAGTTAAAAAATCCTATTGCCATTTTTTATTAATATAATTACTATTGCAGACAAAATGTCTGGTCAAAAAGTCGTGATGACACGTTTATTACAATTCTGGCAATTCCGATTTTTAATTTTTGTAAACAATTTCGTACCTGGTGTTATCTGGACCTGGCCCTGTTATAATCCCCTAAATATCCCCTAAATTTAAGAATAATACTCCTAGAATTATATACCTTTGCCGGCCTAGTCATTTTTCCGAGAATAATTTTAAGAAACATGAAACACATACAGAATGATGCAAATTTAGCTGATAAGCTCGAATAAATGAAAATTATAATTCAAGAATTGTAAGTTAATATAACACTAGATTAAAATGCTTTTTTATTTACAACCAACAACTAAGCCCGTATTAACAATGGTTACTCTTAATGTTACACCTAAACTATTTAAATATTATCAAGAAACTCACACATACAAACTATGACTAATTAAGCTGTGATTTTTTTATTTAAACAATAATAAGATTTTTACTAAAATCAATAATTTTTTGTGAGAAACAAGATGACTATCAATATTTATGGTAAACGAAAAGTCCTGACAAAAAATCAGAATTCGAATCAGTCAATTAAATTTAACAATTAATAATAGTTTAAAAACCGTATACAGAGTAGAAACTTGACATAATCAAATGTCACACTACCAAAATATAAAAGTTCACAAAAGAAAAATACCGTATGACGAAATATTTTGGATAAATAACTTTTAAAATTAGACAAAATAGCGTATAATTTTTTCCCTCGATAAAGGTTGAATCTAGATTTTTTCCTTTTAATTCATCACGTTTACCCAAAAAAGATATTATTAAAACTAGGTCACTTTTCATAAAATCTAATCAAACAACTTTGATTAAAAGTATTACCAAAAAATACAATTTTTAACGCCATAGACAATTTATTGACAAAAGGTTTCTTTCTTAATAACCAAAAAAGATGTGTTTTGTGAAAATTTATTGTAGGTTTACTTTTATTAAAATTGAATAAGACAACTTAAATTTCAATTACAAATCTTTTCAAAAAACAAAGTTTGTTAGACTTGCATTTTGTTGATTTATTTTCTAAAAATTTAATGAAACAAGAGATTTTTTTAAATTATAAAAATATAATTTCTATGGCATAAGCTTGCAATCTTCTGTTTATTTTGTAAAAATTTGTTGTAAAAAGTTCACTTTATTAAAATTTAAAGAAGTAAATTAAATTTTTTATTTTTTTACCCAAGAAGGATTTCTAATGTAAGTCCTTGAATTTATTGATATGTATTTTGTTTAATTTAATGGAAAAAATATTTATTTTGTAAAAGTCTATTGTAAAAAGTTTATTTTGTTAAAATTTAAAGAAGGAAATTAAATTTGTTATTCTTATACCCAAAAATTAGAATTTCTTATGCAGTATTGAAATTTATTGATATGTATATTTTTTTAAAATTCAATGAAAAAAAATAGTTATTTTATAAAAGTGTCTTGTCAAAAGTTTGTTTTATTAAAATTTAAAGAAATTGATTAATTTTTTTATTTTTATACCCAAAAATTAGAATTTCTAAAGCAAAATCTTGAAATTTATTGCTATGTATATTTTTTTTAAATTCAATGAAAAAAGTATTTATTTTATAACAGTTTATTGTAAAAAGTTCACTTTATTTAAATTTAAAGAAATAAATTAAATATAATGTTATATAAATATATGTGTAATATTTAACAAATATTTAACGAATATTTAAAAACCTATGGCAACAAATATTTAACAAACGTTTTTTAAAAATATTTAAATAATATTTTTCGCTATCTGGGATATTTATTGTATTTTTTTTTTCTAATACAATAAATATGAAAATTTACAAAATTCCATTATATTATTTGACGTACGAATTAAAAAAATGATCAAACAAATCTTAACATTCTAATAACTGTGATATGTTTTTAAATGTACTATTAAAATGTATTCAACATTTAAAAATGCTTATTAATAGAAATATTATTTCATTTACCTACAAAATTGGAAGGGGGATATTAATCCCTTTACCCTTATATAATCCCTTGTACCTGGAGAATACAGCATCAGTCATAAACAATATCCTCTCTTACCCGGTAGGTTGTGTAAAGTGCTTAGTATTCGTTAAAATAAGTAGGTAAGTAAATTTATGTATATTTTTTAACTAGTAGGTATAATTTTTACCTCGTACCAATCGTGTCTACGTATATTTAACCGTAGTACGATAGGTACTGGGTGAAAAAAATACCGTATACCACATGCACTTTCATTTTGGCGGGTTAAAACATAACCTTAATTTTTTTATTTACCAGTCTCGTGCTGAAATAGAATGACACTGCGTTGTGAAGTCAGGTACAATATGATCTCTGGGTTTTCTTAATAAACAGGGACATACGGTGCCAGATTTTACACCAGTAACCCAACAATGGTTTTTATTATTATTGTTTGAAGTGAACAATGAAGAACCAAGAGATCTTGTATATTCATTCAAAAACTCTTGGTCTGTTTTCTTCATTGCGTATTTTTAACAATGGTTCGACAATGGAGAAAAAATAATAACAACACGTATTACTATTACTTGGTACCACCTGTTACTGCATAACATTTTAATTGTAGTACGGTGTGTCCTGGGTGTTAGAATACGTTGATACATGTTATAAACAGGATTGAAATTTTAAAAAGTGCAAATTAATCAGTTAAAGCATTAGAAGTGCTGGCGTTAATTTGAATCACCAGTCCCACTAATGTTTTATTTGATAATTGTGCAAGCTCGTCTAGCTTTTGAAACAACGTCTTGCAAAAAAAAAGAACAACAAATGAATGAACATATTTAAGTAAAATATTAGTTTTAAAATAGATATAAAGCTTTTTATTATTATTTTCTACTATTCCATTAATATTACAAAATTTGATTTTATTGAATCTCAATTTTAAATTTTAATTCTTCAATATTCCCAATTTTAAAGTTGATCTTTGAATAATTGAAGATTTATTAAAATCATCGTATTTTTTTTTGAAGATTTCGATATTATTGAGATATTAAGGAATGTCGATGTTGAAGTTTACATTAGAAATTCGCGTTATTCTTCAAAATCTCGACTCTAAGTAGAAGTCCTCAAATTACTGTTTTACTGGATTTTGAATTTGAGATATATCTCAAAAGGATCTTCTCTTGTACCTAGTTTAAATCTCGATTTTAATGTCATTTTGTTTTATTTTATTGAATCTCGTCTTTAAAACAAATCTTAAAATTTATCTCAATTCCAAAATCTAGACTGTAAGGTTGATGTTTCAACAATTTCATATCAGAAATAGACATTTCAGTGAATCTCGATTTAATTCTTTCTTTGATTTAAAAAAGGGTTTTTCTTTAAGAATTCGATTTGATTTTAAAAATGAAAATTATTTGAAAAATCTTCTGTTACTTTAAATCTCGACATTAAGCTCGATTTTTATAATGAATCTCGATTTTCAAGCAAAATATTAATAATTAATTGTTCTTTAAAATTTTCAATTTAACGATATTCCTATTTTAAAGCAACAAATTTCGTCTTCAGGACCTCGAGCAAAATTTTAATTAGTCTCTACTTTAAATTTTGATAAACCTTGATTTTAAACCAAATATCTTATAGATGGGACGACTATTTCCAAAATTTAGTTAAAATTGTTTATTGTTATAACACGAATTTTGTTAATTTCTAGATATTTTACAAGTTGATCGTATACATCAGGTTCTAATAATTTTTCCATTTGGAGAAGTGTGTTGGTAGGGCGAAATTCCTTAGTTTTATTTGTATGTTTTTTCTTGGCACTGGTACAATTGTGCTGCTTTTTAATTGATCAGAAAATTGTCCACATTCTAGGGATATATTCTGCAATACCAAAACCACCAACACCATTTTTTATTATATTTAATATCCAAAACTTCATTACCTGATTTGGACCATTATTTTTGGCAGGCCATTCATGTTAATCTGCTGCAATGTTTATAGATTTTACAATTTTTTTAAGGCTATTTTCAAAGTAAAGAGTAATATTTTCCTTGCCTCTTTACAAGTTTTTATTTGCTCATAAAACTATAATGAAACATTATTGGGACCAGCAGTTGTTTGGTCTCAATTAATGTTTTAATGATTTTCCATATTAGGGATTTTTTTTCTTAAAAAGTACATTAAAAAACGTTCAATTCGCAACCAAATATGCAGGTGGACATAAGCCCTCTAATGGGGAAGAATTTGTTGCGTTACGAATAAACACAGGACGAAGGATATAGCTTTCAGATTGGCTAAGAAATTGTCATGTAACCAATCAGCAAGCATGTATAGCTAGAAATCTAAAGGTTAGTCTCAAAGTAGCGTTTAATCGAAAGTTTCCAATAATAACTTGCGGCTATAACTTCGTTACCCAAATTTATTTACATAAAACAGTCAAGCTCAAAACAGACATTTGTTTTAAACAATAGCTGATTCAAATTATATTTTTCATATAAAATAATTGCGTAGTGTGTAGCTTTTTTAAATTTTGATATGTTTTGTGGTTGCCTTACTTTTAGTAACCAGTTTGGTAAAACGTTAAAAGGTTACTGGTTTATTCTTAAAAAAGGCCAATGAGCACGACAAGTGTTTTAATGAATTTATTCGCATTTCTGGTCAAAAAAATTGTAAAAAAAGTGAAAGGGATTTTAGAGCGATGATTAAATGTTGTCAAACTATAAAAACTTTTGAAGTCGACATTTTTAAATCAAAAATTCAAACGTTCACTTTCGTTTTAATCTACCATTCTTTTGCCAATCTGAATTTTTGATTTTTTACTTTTGTAGATAGAAATTTATGATTAAAGTAAAAAGTATTTAGTTTTTATTAATTAGTACAATAATACAACTGTATACAATGAATATAAGAGAACATTCTTCACATTGTTCATTCTTTTTTCTTCGGGAATTTCAGCAATAAAAACCATTAAATTGTAAAAGGGTTTTTGAAACTAAGTTTAAAGATAATCAAACAACAAATTCTCATTAAAAAAAATTGTAAAAGGCGACAATATTTCTTGTGTGTGTCTGCACTTTTTGGTTGTTTATATTTTAACTCATTTATTCATATTCTTGTAGAACTTTCACGTTGTAAATTTGTAAATAAATAAATTTTTATTTTATTTCTTCTTCTCCTGAAATCCTATTAGGCAAAACTAAATAACTTCTTACTTTTAAATTTGCCACTCAATAATTGTCCATTTAGAATTTCAGCTAAAAATTTTTTAATTTATTAAATAGTAATTAGTAGGCAATTAGTATTAGGCACTCAATTTTACACAAAGGGATATCTCTTTTTGATTTGTTTCTATATCCCTGATGCCCCAAATATTTTGTAAATATTTTCTTTACATAAAAAAAATATATAATTTTTAAATATTTGACTTATATCAATTATTTAATGAATATTGTCTATATCTTTGAAAAGTAATATTTACTATATAATATACAGTAAATATTCGTTTCTTTACGTATACAAAATATTAAAAAGCTTATATTACATAAATATTTTGAAAAAACTTTTTTTGTTTTTGGACTTTTATCTCCATCTAAAAGATTTTCAAACCAAAGTCGAGATTTGATATTTTTTGAGATTTCTGTTGATTCATAATCGATTTCTCGTTTTCAAAAACTCGATTTTGAAACAGAACACGAGATTTTTTTTATTTAAAATAGAGATTTATTAATATTTGTCTCCTTAATTTCGAGATTAGGTAATTATAAAAATCTTGATATCAAAGTAGAGAAAAAAAAATATATGTTGCTTTAAAATCGAAAATTATTTAAATATCATCTTTAAAGTCGAGATAAAGAAAACAATTAATTTTTAATATTTTTTCATGGAATCGAGATTCATTAAAATATCGAGCTTATAGTAGAGTTTTAGAGTAAGTCAAAAGATTTTTCAAATATTTTTGTAAGATTCATTAAAATCTCGAAAAAGCATTTTTTATTAAAAAACCATAAATTTTGGGATTTTACATAACTGTTATTTTTTATATAATGAATAGAGTAATAAGTAATAACTTCGATCTATTAAGAAAAACTGTTTTTGTAGGAAACCTAATTCATCTAAACAAACCATTTGTCCCACATAAACGAATAAACTGCAAAAAATTGATCCAAAAATTAAACGTTTGAACCTCCATACAAAGTCTTCAAAAAAAGAAGACTTTTATATAACCTAATTTAATAAAGAGGTTATGATTTCTGTTTTTATTCGTGTTTTTACATAATTATATTTTTTGTATGATGAATAGAGTAATAACCCTCGCTTTATTAAGAAAAAATTATTTTTGTACGAAACCTAAATCACTTCAGATAAAACAGTTTGTCCCACTTGAACGAGTTAAATCGAAAATTGATTCGAAAAAGCTTCCGCCAAGAACTAAAATTGATAATAATACTATTGCTTTGTTAGAAAAGCTTTCTTTAGTAGATTGTGAAAGCCAGGAAGCAATTCAAATACTGGAAACTAAACTAGAATTTGCTGATCAGATTTTGCAAGTAGATACTACTAATGTAGAACCTATGATAACGCCTTTAGAAGATTAGTAAGTTTTATATACGCATTATTGCATTATCCTTCTAACAAAATCATTTTTAGTCAATTAAGAGTTCGAGAAGACGAGGTAACTGAAGGTAATTGTCGAGAAGCGATTTTAAACTGTTCAAGTTTAGTAGAAGAAGAATATTTCGTCGCACCCCCTGGCAATATACCGCTAGAAACGAGAAAGGAGTTACTGCAAGAAAAAGATGTTAAAAAAGGTTCTGGATTTAGCAACACATAACGGTTTTTTGAAGAAAACACATCTACCAAAGTATAATCTTGATCAGTACAAAATTGGACCTGTGGGATTACTTTTATGCCAAAATTTATATACAGAATGGTTTTATCACACTGTTATTAATAAAGATTTAACTGTGGTTTTAAATGACGATAATCTAAGTGAAACATTCGATTACGTTAAAAATTTATGTTCTGAAAAGTTACCATTTGGTATAGCTGATGCCAAAAAAAATAAAAAATCATACACAACAGATGAAATCGTAGAATATTATAAAACAGATAAATCAAGTAAAAATATAAGTTTTGAAAATCTACTGAGACATGAAAATAGTGTTATTTTAAAATTTTATATGTTTGTACCACAAAATGAGTCTACAAGATTTTTTTATCAGTGGCAAAAACAGAGGAGAATTTGGTTTAGAAAAGTAAGTATTTATATTTAATTTTTAATCAGTATTCTTATACATCATAATAATAATAAATGTCTACATATCTTAATATGTCTAAACTTTAAGCCTCACTCATTTTAATTTAAACTTGAAAAATAGGCCTTTTGTTAAATGATACATTTAAATTACTTTTTAAATTTTTCTAATTTCTGAATTAAATAGCTTTGCTATTTTCAAACTACTTTTTTGTGTTTCCAAACGTTGCATACTTGTACATTAAGATCTTAAAGAATGACAAACTCTGGAAAAACACTCCACACTCACCAGTCTTATAAGTAGGAACAGACTCCTCCTTTCGCCTCCCAATATTTTACGCTGTTGGCACCAGCTAAATAATTTCGACTTCTTATAAAAAAAGAAAAGCCATTTTAAATATACAATACATATAAAAATCTAGGACATTAACGATTTCTATAATTTAAAACCAATAATGTTCCTGTGACAGCATGGGTATTTCAAAAACACCAAACTAATTACATTAAAAATATATTTATCTGAAATAATGTTAATGATTAATATTGTTAAAATGAAAAATTCTTTAAATTCCAACAGTAGAAAATTTCTCCATGCTAAGACTTAATTTTATGCATCATACATAACTAAATTCAAAGTTGTTTATCTAATCTCCCTGCCATGTGAAAAAATAATTTTTACATCTATCTGAATCAATGGAAAATTTCATCCCATCGTTGTCTATTCCGTTTTCCTCATTTAGTTATTATTACTGACTGTTACATTTTTTTATGAAAGTAATCAATAAATTCATTCATTCATTATTGATAAAAACAGATGTATCTCTAGACGAGTTTCGGTTAACTTTCTCTAACTCTCAAAGAGATTCAGATAAATGTAAAAAAGCTTCATTCAATAAATCCATCTGGTAAAATTGTTCAATAATAATTACTTCGACATCTTCTCTGTACAGTTTAAAGGGTCTTGGTTAAAAAATGAAAAGTTCAAACCATAGGCATATTTCGAACTAAGTAAAATTTAAATTTCAGAACCAAGGAGTTTTAATTCCAAGCACCAACATCTGAGCTATTCGACAAATATTATGAACAAAAGAAATTCATTTTTATTGTAATATTTACAGTTCATGTATTTGACCAATCAAATCTTACAACTTTCCTTTTAATTAATATAAAGTAATATTAAAAAAAAATGGGTAAACTTAAAGACAAATCTATTTTTTAAAATACCAAGACTATCCATCTTTGAGGATAAATATGTTACCAAAAGGTTAACAAATTAAAAGAAAACGTAGTTTTATTTAACAAGTTCCTGCCAAATAAAGCGATTTCAAAAACCTTAATATAAGTTTTCAGCTTTTCCAGAAAGGTACAGCGTTACTGATATAAAAGATGGTGAACCAACTGTTCAATATGTTGATATTTTAGCAAAATATCCTTGGGGAACGCAGATTTTGGAGTCGATAGTACTTAATACACAGTCCAAACAATTCAGCAATCAACAACTTCAGGTACAATTTTTTATAATATTCTTATGATTAAACTTATTTATTTTAATATTTATTACTTGTAGTTTAAAGAAAGAAAAAATATTTTGGCTCACACAATCACAAGCGAAGTAAACTTATCAACCCTATTTTTAAATTTTCTTTGTGACTCCTATGAGGAACCAATTTTTCAAGAAAAGCCTAGACCCCTTCTAAGATTCCACAGAAAACTGGCGCCTTATAAAATTAGTTTTGCCATGACAGGATCGAGTATGTTCACATTTAATTATTTTTAAAAAAATATTCAAATTTTTTATTTTCAGCTCAGTCTATAGTAAATGAATTAAACGATCTAGCTTTATATCTTTGTAAACAGTTGAGAACAAATCATGTATCTACTTTACTAATTCCTGCTGCTGCTAAAAATACACTTGAGTCTCAATATAAGCAGTATGATCAATTGGGAGTTCCATATACTTTAATTTTGAATGAAAGAACATTAAAAGATGGTATTGCAAACTTGCGAAGTAGGGATACAACTTTAAAGGTAATAAAATCTATACATTGTATCTGTATAAACTGTATTGTATATTTTTAGGAACAAGTACACGTCACTGATGTAGTAAATTATGTAGAGCAATTATTTAAAAACTATTAATTTACGTTTATATATAAGAATATTTTTTTTATAAATTGTTTTTTAAGTCCATGTCCATTTTGAGTACATGAAATGTGTAAAAAATAAGAATCGGATAATTTATTTTTCTATAAGTAATAAAGTATGATATTGGGTATAAGGCAAAAGGATTGTGAGAATTAGAATACAATAAGAAAAAAACTCGTTGCTACCCCACATATATATATATATATATATATATATATATATATATATATACACTAATATCCATGTGACCATGTAGGAATATATATATAGTTTGAGAAGGAATAACCTTGGATTTAATCCATTAAATAGAAGAAAATATTTAATTACGTTAGTAGGTATTCAAAATCGTAGAACTGCATTATTACTTAGTACTAGGGACTTGAAAAAGTATTCGAGTACTTGATTACATATACTTGTAATTTGTATTCGAGTACATCCTATAAAAAGTACTTGTTCTCGGTACTCAAGTTCCTTTTTCCTGTACTCGGAACAGCTCTGAAAGAAATTGAACAATTTGGTCATCTGTAAATTTTTCAAACATTTCAACAAGCGACTAAGCACAATAAGATCTCCGTTAATCCAACTTACTTTGATTTTACCAGGTCGCTCTGGTTTCATTTGTATTACAGTAGCAGCAGCTTCAAGTTGATTATTATTCTCTCCGTTATGAATTCTGACTTCAACATGACCTGAAAGTTATTTGTTGAGATTATCAATCATGCCACCATCATCCTCTTCCGTAAGGACGATTGAGTTTGGAGATTCTATAAATATCTCTCTAACGTCGATGTCATCCTCATCCTCATAATCCACATTTCAGTGCCTCTTTAAGAGTCAAACGTGACATAGAATAAATATAATAAATAATTCTTATTATTTTGCTCCTGCAACTGGCTAGTTTTACCGTAAGTTAACGTATCTATATAATAATAATAATAATACTTTATGCCCCAACAAGGCAATACGATTGCTTATATTGTAAATGATTTTTTAATAATAGTTATTTAATTTTCTTTCAAAAATATTCAAATTATGTCTTTAATGCATTATTGCCAAGAAAAGTATTATTTAGTTAACATGCAGACATTGAAGAAGTATTAAACACTAAGGAAATTCATATAAATGCACAAATTTATTTACTATACTACCGTCGCAAGAAAGTACAGTATTTAGAATACATATTGGTAGAGATGGTAATAAGGAACAGGATTGCCTAAATATGTGGAGTGAAGCACTACAAACTATATTTCACCTGAAGTACGGCAGAAGTGTTAGAAAAAAATACATACGCAAATTGTACCAAAAGGAAAGAGTTTTCGATAGACTAGAAATTAATCCTATCATCATTAACTACAAGAGCGATTAACAAGAATAAAAAATAGACAAAGTTTATTACAAGAATTACAAAAAATTGTAATTTGTTTGGTGTCAACGGAAAAAAAGTTATTTTATTTGAACAACAATACATTTGAAATATTTTTTTAAATTAATTGTTTCAACTCTTACTGCATGGAAACTATTTATAGTATATATGAAAAGATAAATTATACTTATTTAAACTTCCACTGTCTTCCAAACCGTTTTAAAATCTATTCACGTGACCCAGGTTTCAGTATCGAAAACACACCATTCTCAAGATCCAATGGAAGACTGTGGAAATTCAGATAAGTATAATTTATCTTTTCATATTTAAATATTTTTTTGTTAATAAATGGTTTAGTAAAATGTTACATAGAAATAATCTCAGATATTCGGTATTTCCTGATTTTTTCTGTTATTGTACCGGTTTAGCAATGCTCTGAATATTTTAAATATAGTAATCAGGTGCACAGACTTTTGTAGTGAATATAGAATAAAATGAAAATAGATGGAAAATCCAAAAACGTGTGTCGCTGGTAATGAATACTCCAGTTTATCTTTCACAGTTTACCATAAAATTAGTCCACCCTATAGAGCCAACAATTTAAATTTTTGAATCATGAAAAACCGTGCGTTTTTATATTTGGATGTCTATTCAACGGTGCATTGTGACAACAATTTAATTGTAATTATTGTATATACCCTTACTTTGTGGAATCTATCCCTTATAAATGTAAAAGATAAAGCATGCTTTATAGCTTAAAAATCACGATATTCTAAAATAGCCATAAGAATATTTAAAGAATTTTAGAATAAGTGGAATTTTAAGATAAGTATATTTTATCTTTTACATTTATAACAATTTAAATATTAAATTCAGTCAGTTTTGATGGATTATTTTGACTCACCCTGTATTATGAGCTAATTATCATAGTTTGTTTCGACTTTTACTAGGTGAGCAATCGGATACTTGATAATCAATTTAACAATACGTGTGGTTAGAAGAAGGAAAAGAAGAATCTAGTGTTAACCTCAAATCAATTTTACATTGTCAAAAAGTGTACTAGGAATAGTTTCAACAGACTAAAAAAAGCACTTTTTAACTTCAACAAAACGATCTCAGAACTTTCTTATGTTGATTTTAAGCAGTCAGCTGTTTATTGTCAAATTATAAACATTTCAAGTCCCCAGTGTAGTAAACGATTTTTTTGGACGTCCTAATTAAAAATTAAAAATGTTAAATACGCCTCCGAAACTATACGAATTATGTCTGGACATAGCAGTAGCTGATAATGTCTCCGTATTAAAATTTTGCGAAAAAGAATTCAGATCTTTGCCTAATAATGTTTTATTCGATTTTTATTATAAGGTAAGTTTTTACATATTGGTAGGTAGCTATTTCAAGAGCTAGATTTCATTTGAAATAATTCTCTTAAACCATCATACACCTCAATGCAGGTTAATTTTACTAGTAAATAATATATATATTGAAGCACTGGCGTCGACATAGAAATTTTGAATTCCATATGACATTTTCATATGACGATAAAATTAGGGTTTTTGAAAAACATGTAAAGCTATAACCAATATTAATTCTCGTATTATTTTTAGATGTTTCTTGACAAGCGTCTCTGTTTATTAGCTGTAGAACTTAGTGAATTAGAAGTATTTAACAGAGTAATACTAGTAAAGCATCAGAGGACGAAATTTTTAAAAAGTTTTCAATCGTTAATAGACCACGGGACGAGTATCCCAGAACAACTAATCAAAGCATTTGTAGCACATTGCCTAGAAGTCGATCCCAATGATTTAAACGCGATAGAAACTGGTCTAAAACTCGGCTCTTTCTTTAATGAAGGAGGGCTCTTTGATTGTTCTATAGAAGTTTTAGGTTTTACAGAAGAATTCTGTAAGAGAAGGCACCGGAACGTGGCAACACTTAGAATGTTATTGGATTGTTATCACAAGTATGTACATTATATGTCCTAAATGAATTCTTTCAACTCTTACTTTGTGGAAACTATCCCTAATAAATATGAAAAAGATAAGTATAATTTATCTTATTCATATTTATTATGTCTTGTTTCATTGAAATATTTCATTAGTCATTTTTCTTATTACAGTTTTGATATTTCCTCTAAAATAGCAGCTTATATTAATATTCTAAAAATTCTAACTTTACTATAGGAATTTTAATATAATAAATAGAATAATTAACACCTTTTATAGGATTAATAAAATCCTTTCATTGTAAATTGTTCCAGCTATTATATTCAATTAAACATCTATAAATAGTTTTATATCACTGATTGACCTATTGTTTGTCCTTTGTTGTTATTTTTTATGTTCATAAAGAGAATCTCTAATTTTTCAATCAAAATGTTAACTATAGTTTGTCTAGTGAACAGAATAATCACACAGAGCACTGTATATCACTTTGTTTGCTTTACCCCATTCATACCAAATAAACAAGTACTCTGCGATGGCCTTACATAAAATGAACTTAAAGAAAAAATATAAACGAATAATATATATACATATTGTGTAACATAATATTAGGAATGTTCGGTTTTAAAAATGATTTAATTGTAATCTAATAAAAAATACCTAAAATAATTTACCTTGCCATAATTATTAGTACATTCCTTTTAGATAACTCATAAATTATCAGAATTTCCTTTTATTAATCATTTAGGAATGTGGTTGTCTCTATGCTTTGAATCCCACACACTTACACGCCGTTTAAGGACTGCGCTCAATGAGGCAATTTACCCTGTTTATTCCTTATGATTTTTATAAATCAGGGACATTTACTCCACATATATGCCCACCCCAGAATTAGAACATGGGACCTTGAAATCGGCTTATCTTCAGGTGCCAGGAAATAACATGTAAAAACCAGTGATTCAGTATTGTTAGTTTAATTGTTTGAGAGCTTTGAGGACCTTAAGATGAATTTGTATACTTGATTTAAGTATAACCTACATATTTCATTTCATATTCTTGATTCCTGCGTATTTGAATTAAAAATATCCATAGTTTTGAGTTTATTTTGTGGTCTGTATAATTATTCATGACTCACTTACTTTTTTAATTCTGTGGAGATTTTTTTCTTAACAAATTTATTTTATTTTTTAGCGTTTTCGGTAGCCTTTAATTCATTTCCTCCTAATGGAACAACCATTATTACCTCCCCATGTATTTACATTGTTTCTCCTGTTCTTTTTCCTCCTAATTTGATGTTATGCTCAACATGGTCTGTTATAAATTTATTGACTGAATATAATTAACTAAAAACCAATTACATTAAATTCAGTTTGGAGATTGACTTATATTTGAATTAACCATAATTAAGAGCGTAGTTTCACAGTATTTTAAGCATATAAGGTGTTCTCTGTTTAAATTTTATTGAATTTATGAAAATTAAACTTTTGTAACTTAAAGTAAAATGTTTCAAGAATGAAGTAGTCTACTTCTTATTTGTCCTGCTATTAAACGAGATTGAACAAAAATCAAAAAAATTATTTTCAAAATCAAAGATAAAATTAGAAGTTTTTATTTGATATATTTTTTTATATATGCTTCTGAAATAGTTTACAATTTTATTTAATATTTTTTTAGTTCAGTAAGAAGTACTGTTCAGGAATATTTGACAAATTTATTAGTTATAATAAAGATTATTCATGCCTGTAATTTTTGAGTTCAGACATTCTCGAATAAACGTCACAGAGAAACAATCATATAGAAAGGATTTTGAAAAATCTATAGAAAAATTTAAACATAAAAAATATTGGATCGAAACAGAAAGAGCCGTTTACCATTTTTTCTTTCTATGACTGAAGATAGTATTTGCGAGTGTGGTGTAAAAATAAAAGTAGATAAGATATTGCAATTAAATTGAGATTTACTTTAAAGGAACCATTAACAATTTTAATTGATTTTAAAATTATGGGATATTTTGAAGTGATTGCGAGTCCTGCACGACCAGAGCCATTTCATGAGGTTGAAGCAAGTCCATTAACCAAAACAAATACTTGTAATGTTTCGTTTAAACACAAACCAACAAATTATTTGCCCAATAATTTCTTTAAACATTTTTTAAGTTTATGAGTCCACTTTATGATTATTAAATAATTTAATTGTGTAGTTCATAAAATTAAATAATAAAAGATGCGATTGTATAGTTAACCAGATAAGTAATATGAATAGAATGTTATTATTAAAATTACTGATTAATTTGGTTAAATGTACGTAAAACAAATCATAATTATATTGCTCCGTCCAAATTTAGTTATAATAATGAAAAATTGGCAAATTTTAGGAATACAATTAGCAAAATATATCACTGACTATATTTTTAAACTTAACTATACACTGAGGGAATAGCCGTGAAGTCAGTACCTGCTTAATATAACAATTAAAATTTAGCAATGAAAATAAAACGATTTTTAATTGAACACTCTTTTTCCATTAGCAAATATTTGTTTAAAATGATGCTAAATTATTGTGAAACTTTTGACTATTATTTTTAATCAATAAAATGCTATTTTACTTTAATTCAAACACAACAACCTACAGGGCAAAATCTTTAACTATTCAAACATAAAAAAAATCAATAGCGGCAAAAAACATTTGCATTGTTTCATAAAAAAGTGCAGACCTTTTCAAACAATCGATTTGTTCACCATGAGTCAAATATTCAAATATTATCTGTCTTAGTTTGTATCTTTTTATTTGTCCGTTTTAGGCGTATTTACGCTGAAGCCATTTATTGCGAATTCGAAAAAGCCACCCAAACTTATGAATCGGCTTTAAAAATTATTGAAGAATTACAGGATCTGGACGCCCTACCGAATTTAGCAGGCCTTTATTCAAATTTTTCTTTTTTATTTTTCGTAAGAAGCGAATACGACGAGGTAAGAATTCAAAATAATATATATATGAAAAGTAATTGTACTTTTGTTAATATGCTACTTTTTAGGCATATTCTTGGGCATTAAAAGCTTTAAAATTAGTAACGGAGGATTTACCACCAAGGTAAAATTTATTAATATTTTTTTCGGAAATTTGTAATAATCCAATTTTTAGGATAATAATTGAAGTTCTGAGGCAAGCATCAAAATCATGCGTAGTCAAAAGAAAATTTACTCCCGCTGGTTTGCTCATATCACAGGCCGTCAATATGGCATCCGAAATGTTTAAAATTGACGGCCACCCTCATTTTTCTGACACTTTACTTGATTACGGATTTTATCTTTTGAATTTCGACTCAATTCAGGAAAGTGTCAAAGTTTACAAGAGGGCTTTGGCAATCAGAAAGGAAGTCTTCCAGAAAAACAACATCAGGGTCGCATTAGGACATGAAGATCTGGCCTACGCGCTTTATGTTTTTGAATATAGTTCAGGCAGGTTCTATGAAGCAAGGTGAGAATTGTAATTTAGTTCAAAGAAATCGCTGACATTTTTGCGGTTATAATTATAAAATTATGCTTTTATACTTGGCTTTTTACATTGACACTTGACATTTTGCATAACGTTTAACAGAATTATTTATTGGTTTAGGGTACTGATAATATCTAATTACTTAAATTTTTTATTAGGAAAATGGTTTTTAACTAAACTAGTTGATTTATTTTTTCCTAAAAATTCTATAATTAAATCAGATTTCACAACATATTTTATATCCGGAATTTTAAGGATATCCATAATTATCTCATTCTTAATCAACTCGCTTAACATTGACATTGATGACACTTGAGGTAACAGCCGGGTTGACGTTTTCGTAAAAATAATTTTAACATACTGTACTTTTTTACTAGAATTTGAAAAAAATGGTCTATAATTACAAGATTTTTATTTGTTCATTATTTTGGTTTGGTTTTTTTTAGAAGAACGGTAAAATAGTACATTACGTAGCTACAGTTTTAGAACTGTAGTTGCTAACAAGATAGGTAACTAGGGAAGTTATATACTCTGTAAACTAATAATACATTGAAGACACCCAAACCGAACAATTTAAGAAATTAAGAATAAAAAGGCAATATATCCAATGTAAAGCAATCGTCATACAAGCTACAACATTTGTAAATTTTGTTGAACGTTTGTGAATTTTGTTGAACAATTTCTGACGGAGACAAATAGTGTATGTGCACTGGAAAGTGTAACTAAATTCTCAATTTTAAAGCTTAGTTTATTGAAGTTTTATGCGAGTTAGAGCTGCAATATTTGTGTCCAATAAAGAAATTTAAAATGCGAATTAAATGGTATCAAGATCCACATAATGTTAAATATAGTTACAATATGTGTGCTTTAGACCGACGAGATCTTAGTTAATAATCAACTTATTTGCAATATTCATAAAGTTCAATATTCACGCTTGGCAGGTGAAGATGCAACCTGACGATGATATTTGACGTATCATTTAACCATTTACAGATTTAAATGATTGGCAATTTGGGATTTTTTTAATGTTATTTAAAGAACATACCTTTATGTTGCTCCAAATTCATTCAATGGAGTTTAACAATAATACGGTGACTAACAAGCATAACGGTGTATGACTAAATGTTACAGCCATATCATCAACAACGAAATTGAGCTTAAGATTTAAACCTTTCAATATAGCAAGCTTAGCTTTTGGAATATCATTTGTTTGTGGGGAGAGGAAAGGGGCATTATCTTTTATTATAACCGCATGTAGTGGCAAATTCGGTATTAGTTGTTAGCCAAACCATTTTTCAAATAAGCCGGAATTCACCAAAAATCTATTTTCCTTACCAGCGTGTAAAATAATTATGCGCATTCCCCTATTTGGAGAAGTATTTAGGGAACAGCGGACTGATTCATAACTCCATCTTTTCTTCACAATGTCATGTGTGTCATACTAAGATATACCTACCTTGATGAAATGCCTCAGCTATAGTACTCAAATATCCATTCCATAAAATAGTAATTCTCTGAGATTCCATAATGGTCTGCCTACTATTTAATTTACCAAATCTAAAACCCAGATAGTGGCGAGCTTTTCTGATAGTAAGATCATCCATATATGGAAATTACACAACCTGTTTTTTTGTTCTTTAATCATTTTAAAAGATGGCTCAATATTAATAGAGAAAAAATTAAAACACTTTTTTTTCTAATGTAAGTTTCCTCCATAGAAATTGCTTTTATAATAGAGGTCTTCGATATTTTAGTTAAAACGTGAATTCTCTCTACCACCCCATAGTTAGACCCGTTATTTTCTATGAATTATATACTACGAGTATCAATTGCACATTACTCTTAGAAGTATCCCAGTGTACAAATAGAAATCATAAATCTGCCTAATAAAGGCAAATACCTAATTAATTTGATCCAACAGTAAGTTCCAATATTGTGATCCTGATACGTACCTTCTTGTTCAACAGTACCTCCATCAGTCCATGGTCTTCGCAAACCCATTGCACAAAAAGTAAAAACTAAAATAAATCAAAAACTTATAAGTTTTGATCAAATATAATTTGTCACTTTTTACAATGAAATTAATTTGGGAAATAAACAATTTTTATTTCATATAAACCTGAAATTTTCCAAATAAGGAAACTGGTGAACTTGGACTCCGTGAAATTATCACCAATATAATTTAATTAAAAGGGAATAAAAAATAATTCGTAATCTAAAAGGTGTTGTATCTCTCCTAGTTTAGATGCAGGTGATGTAGCGTTGCAAACATACATTCGCTCTGCCTTATTAAATATATATATATGAAGTTTTCTGCGCCGTGGCACTGGAATAAATTACAACAGGAAATTCTATAAATGCAATTTGGCAACTTATGTTGCTTCGCCGGGTTTTGGGAATATTTTTTTTGTAATATATGTATTTATACAGATTCGGCCCGAATATTTGTAGACATACACGAATTCATGCGAGTGATAAAGAACGCGTTATGAAAGAGAGGGAACGTATTACTAGTATCTTGAAGTACGGATATATAGAGGTGGGAACATCGTTCCGGTCAATTCGAGAGTAACGTACCGGCAGTCATAGTCGTACCTTTAGTTCGGTCGAGAGGGGACATCGCTGCCCGCTGCTTAAACATTCGCCTATGTCCATTTAGGTACTTGCTGAACCTGTGTATAATAATAATAATATTGAAATGTAATTATGACACATTAAAAATTAATTCTGGCTTATACTATACTATACTATACTATATTATACTAATTCCTCAGGGAAAATGTCGATCGGTCCGTTCGCATTATGGAACGAATACTCCCGGATGACCATCTACTTTTAGCTTCGGTAAAACGCGTCAAAGCGTTAATTCTGGAAGAGATTGCGCTGGATGAACGAAACAACATTTCATTGCAAATACAATACTTTTCCGAAGCGCACGCGCTACACAAAACGGCTCTTACTTTGTCATACAAGGCGTTTGGAGAAAAAAATGTCCAGACTGCCAAACACTACGGCAATTTGGGCAGGCTGTTTCAGAGCATGAAAATGTACGAAGAAGCCGAAAAAATGCATTTGAGAGCCATTGCGATCAAAGAGGAGCTGTTAGGAGAGAATGACTACGAGGTGAGTCAATTAACTTTTTGTAACTATTGAAATGTATTTTAATACAATTTTAACATCTTATATATTTTGTTTTGTCTAATTGAGTCTTTAAATGACACACATTGAGTTGATTCTTGTATTCTTCTACTTTCTTAGTTGTCTATCTATTCGTCCATCGTTTTCTATTATAAACCAATTTTTACAGAAACAAGTCAATTTTTTGTAGATATTTCAAGGCATTTGCTGATTATTCACTAAATAACTTAATATTTTTTAAAGAATCCAAGAAGACTTATTGTTTTAAAATAAATGTTCTAAGTCAAATACATTATATTAATAAACACAAACAAAATACTTGTAAAAATAAATAAAACCAATTAAAATAAGAACCACTTATTAAATCCTTCAAGAATCATGTTGATATTTCGTTACCACTGTTGGCGTATTAATGTAATCGACGTTTTTTGTAACGCAGAGGCTATGTGACATCTCATTTGAAAGGTCTCCAAACCGTCTATACAACTATTTAATTATTCAAATATTTATTTTTATAGGGTCAACGAAATTTATGTGTTTAGTTAAGTAGAATGAAATCACAATAAATGCTTATTCATTGAACTAAATTATGCTAACGATCGCCAAAGAAATACATTAACTGGTAAAAGTCCAACACTTTAATTTCAAATTAGTTCATATAGTATTAATGAAGTGATATTATTATTATACAAATATTTAATTAAGTATAATCTAGCAACGAGGCTAATAAAAATCAAACGAATCGAAATTGTAATTAAAATTGACTGTGGGAGTATAAAGTAAAGACTCACATAAGTGTATGATTTATTGAATCCTAAATACCCCAACCGAGAACCCGTGTCTCAATCAATAGTTGATAAAAATGAGAAAAAGTTACGTTATTACACCAACGCCGGTAATGTAATGTCTCTTATTTGTAGATAGGTACATCAGGAGATGGGCCTATAAAAATTAAAATTGACCTGTTTTCAAAAGTTATCTATTTTAGAAATAATGAATGTATTCTATACCTTTATATCATTTGGTATAATTTTTTAATAACTGTATTGATACTGTAAAACCCACGCCAATTATCAAAAACATAAATAAATAAATATATAAATAAATAGTATCTCCATAATTCAAAAAACAAATCGATATTCTTCTATTCTGCTTTTTGTATATACAGCTTTGACTTATTTGCCTCTCTCTAAACTCGTTTATAATTTTATGTATATTAATTTAAATATTAAACAGTTTTATTTCGGTTTTATACAGGTAGGCCTCAGCGTCGGCCATTTAGCTTCCCTCTACAACTACCATATGAAGCGTCACAAAGACGCTGAAAAGCTTTACCTCCGTTCGATCAACATCAACCTGAAGCTCTTCGGCGAAGCTTACAGCGGCTTAGAGTATGACTACAGGGGCTTAATCAACATTTATCAGAAACTCGTAGATTCTGGAAACATGATTCATTATATGTACAAAATGCGCGAATGGAAGAATCTTAGAGAGAAAATTCAACCAATAGAGCATGACTCCGAGCTCAAACCTCTCAAAGAAGTGATCGCGAAGTTCTTTCAAATGACTGAATGATCCGGGAGGTATCGGAAAAGCTTCTTATTGTGACGTGCCGTACTATGAGTAAAACCGCGGGTCGAGACTCTAAGGGAAAATAATGTTTTTTTTTTTTCATATATCATACACAAATGTGTAGTTTGCTCTATGTAGTTTTAATGATTTTATTTATTTGACAGTGAAAAATGCTTTCTAAATTGATAGAAATTTGTAAAATTGAATACCGCAGTAAATATTAGTCCTTGTCAATTGGATATTTAATGTTTAACATTAACCTTAGTTTGACAAGGGCGGTTGATATTTGACATATTTTATGCCTTATGTAATGGTTTACTTTCAGATTTATTAATTGATTCAAAAATTGGATATTTTTCGCAAATTAAAATTAGATTTTAATTATGTGATATTTCAAGTAAAACTAATATGATCTTTGAACCACACTGGTTTTTATGGAAATGACAAATTAAAAAAAATGTTAGCCTCCGAATTAATTTGGCGCCTCATAATGCGTTATGATCAAGCAATGTTGGTAAAAATAATAAATGATTTTCCTACATTTCAAGTCACTTCAAATAAATCTTAAATATCATTAAATACTTTTTCAATATTTCGAATTGATGTAAATAGAATAATTGCTTGTTTCTCCCTTGGAATCCACCCTGTATATAGTTGTTTAAAAAAATGTCTTGTCTAAGTCTAGTCTTTATTTTGTGCAAAGATGTTTTTTTTGTTTCATTGTTTTAATTGGATTAAGAACAGCTATTAAAAAGTTCAAAAGATTTCAATGTTATTTTCTCAATTTACTTTAATTATAGATGTGGTCAGTATAATTTGGTATTATAAAAAGCCTCTAATGTAGTGGCGGCTCGTCATTGGATACTGCAGAACTACTAAAAATAGTTCCATTCGCATAGTCGAAGTGGTTTGTTCTTTATTTACCGACTCAATTGGAAGAATAACATGTTAATGAACTTTAACATAACATTAGACAGATTTTATCTGTCAAAATTAAATTTTAAACTAACATCTTTAAGTGTGCAGAACAAACAGGACGAGTTGACACTGCTTGAATATATAAAAACAGGCGCACTTCTATCAAAAGAAACGTCTTCCAAAACTTAAAACTTCCGTAAACGTTAAATGTCTATTTATGTAATTGGTCATCTCTATCCAACTTAGAATTGTTGTTTGTAAATTTTTGGAACGCTCTGTGTATGATAAACGCGGAAGAATGTGATCTGTATCTAAATTAAATATTTTTGTGTGTAGTTATATTTAATGTGCGTTGTGTATCATCGTTTTGTATAAATGCTTCATTCTAAAACTGCCAAGAAGAAAAAATACAGTTACTAAGTAACTAAAAACTGAATATATTTTTTTTTTGTAACATTCACTTTTTTGGTTATCCTTTATAAACCCCAGTATTTTAATGTGTTACTGTAGATATATACTGAAAACCAATTCATTTAAATAAATGAGTAATCTTAGTTTATAAACATTTTATATTCAAAAAGTATAAACCTTCGACTCTTATAGGAAACAAATAGATCTCTTTATATCAAGAATATATAATTTTAATTTTAAAAAATGTATATAAATTAAAATATTTCAATAATTTTACTTTTTTTTTCCCTTTTCCCCACAAAAAGTAATTACTATTAAATTCACACATCAAATCAACAAAGCATCGCGCAGACAGAATTCAATATAAAATTATACATTACAACATTCTCTAAAAATA
This sequence comes from Hermaeophaga mercurialis, assembly GCA_951812935.1. Lineage (NCBI taxonomy): Eukaryota > Metazoa > Arthropoda > Insecta > Coleoptera > Chrysomelidae > Hermaeophaga > Hermaeophaga mercurialis. Next base: position 7,809,334 of record OX638363.1, on the reverse strand, counting down.
AAACATTTATATTTCAAATCATTCGTTTGATTTGGGTCACAATTTTTCGAGGAGTTCTGATGATTATCTGCTAAAAAGCAAAATAGCAATACCTAGACCCTGGGTAAGAAATATCATAAAAACGAGGACAGAAGAACATACAAAACTTACCTACTTCAAGACGACGGAATAAGATTTTTATATCTTAGGAGACTAACACAATATAACCAAAGTTAACAACAGGAAACACTATCGAACAAGAATGGATAAACCTAAAAAAATTCTACATAAGTCGGCTAATGACGCTTTGGAAAAAAGGAAGAAATATAATAGAAGGAAAGGGTTAAATATTTGAAATGGAGAGCTTGAAACGGCAATTAAAGAAAAACAGAAAGCATACATTAATCTATTGGCCAAAAGAACGGATGAAAATGAATCACAATACAGAGAGAAGAGAAACGAAGCAAAACGCTTGATCAGAGAAGCACACCGTGATAGTTGGGACACATCGGTATAATTTTCAAGCTCAGATTTCTTCACTTTCTCAACGTGTGCTGTAAACGTAAGACTAGGCCTGAAGATTGGATGAAGGCAAAAATTAATTTGCTCAGGTTATATAATGCATGCAAAAATTTTAACATTAGAACATAATAACAGAAAGCTTTCTTCTGGAGGACCAACATGGAATTAGAAGGGGGAGGTTTTGTATTGATTGCGTTTTCACAGTACAACAGATCATTGAAAAAAAAAGAGAACCAAACTACCAACTCATGGCATTTGTCGATTTTACAAAGCTTTCGACTAAGTCATAAGAACACAGCTGTGGGATATACTTGAAAACTGAGGAATTCCTAACCACCTTATAAAAGCTATCAAAAGCATTTACAGACGCACCGCAATAATTTTAGACGACTGAAACAAAGAATGTTGTAAAACAGATTTACTTCAATCAAGGAGTTTAACAAGATTGCTGCTGTCTGTCTCCGCTTTTATTCAATATTTATATTGATGATATAATTAAAGGATGGAAAGAAACCACACCCCAACATTACTTTTTGCTGATGATCAGATGATCATTACTTCCTCTGAACACGATCTTCAAAGGGCTATGCATCATCTGAATAATAGCACTATGGTATATAACTGTAACATACCGACGTCTAAAACAAATTAGTTTGCTGCGTTTTCATATCCCAGTCTAGTTTAAAGGATGTATATCAAAACCTGAGCCTGATTAATTTAATTTTGAATTCCATAAAATGAAATTGTTTTTAGGCCAGACAAATAATTGGAATAGAATGTTACTATTAAGACTGATTAATTTGGTTACATGTAAATTAAAAATAAAATTAAATACATTGTAGATTAACATATTTCTATATCTGTTGAATAGAAGGGTTGTCAAATATGACATCTAGAAAATTTTGTTATTGTTACGAAAACTGGTGTTTACTAAGAGATTTGATAGTGACATTTCTTGATTCATCCCCAACAAATGGTAGTTTCCATTAATTTGACTTATTAAACCGATAATTTTTGATAATGTTATACATTACACTGTTACAAACCAATTGGTTAATAACAAATAAGGAGCTAATGGTTAAATCCAGCAAATTATAATAATTATGACAGGCGCGAAAATTAGGAGAAGTGTGTACTATAATGATCGTTTTATGAATTGCAAACAAAACTATTTCTGATCGTACCACTTATTTTATCATTACACAAGCTTAAATTTATATTGTTTAGACCAAAGCTACAGATATATTAATGACTTAATTACCAAACATTATATTATTAGTGTTAATAATAGTACTATAATAAACATTCTTATAACATTTAAATACAATGTTGCAATTATGAGATGCCTGTAGATAATACTTTTCTATGAAATTCGAATCAAAAAACGATCGCTGGACATACCATGTTATCAGAATGGCAAAACGGTTAGTTCCATAATGATTGTTATTATGATCTTATTAACATAAATAACTAGTCTTAAATTCAAACGTTCATTATCTTACTAAAATACTATAATAAACATTTATTTCTATTTCTATAATGAACGTTCAATATGATAACTGTAGTCAATTTCTAGGTTACTACTTTTATCCAACCAATTATATCAATTTTTCAAGCTTATTATTTCATCGATAGTTCAAGAAATAAGTCGGAATTCCACAAAACTCTTATAGAAGTTTATGATGGCGAAGTAAGACACTAAGTAGATCAACATTTTATTGATACTGCAAGAAGCAAGTAGATGTTCGAATACATCCATTTTCCAAGAAACGAGTCAATATTTGCTATATGATATTTCAACAAAAAATACGACACAAATATATGCTGATTTTTTAAGAAGTGTCTACATCCATTCAAGATAAGCAATATTTCATCGATATATCAAGAAATAAATTAATACTTAAAAAAAAGATGTTATATAGAAATATTTTTCAGTCTCTAACAAAAAATTCAGTATTTAATCGATATTTCAGTATTTCAAGAAACAAGTAGATATTCACTGATAAATGGAATGATTACACTTATATTGTTGAACGTGATGGAAAAGATAAAACAATGAAGATTACTTTTCGTAACAGACCTAATATGAAAATTTATTGTATAAATAGTTATATATAAAATTCTATTATAAAAATAGTTAAATCCTTAAAAACAATAAAAAAATTAATATGAGTATTATAATTTGGCCTTAAGGCTAGTCATTAGCTTTTCCAACTTAAGCGCTTTAGTTAAATCACCCTGTATCTTCAATTTGCCCGTCATATAAGCAGTCGCCGGCTTTATTTTACCAGAAAACATGTTGAAGAAATTTATACTGTCCATAGAAAGCGTAGCATCAGGTTTTTCAGGGGCGTCGCCTTGTCCACAAGATCCACTTCCATTTTTCAAGTCTATATACCTGAAAGATTTTCATTAGAAGTTAAAATAAACATAAAATGTTGAATATTATTTACCAAGTTCCAGTCTCCTCCCCAGTAACTTTAAAAGCAAAAATAGCTCGAGTCTTGGCGACAGTATCAGGTGAAATGGAAGCTTCAATTTTTTTAAACAAACTTCCTACTTGACCAAGATTTTCCGACTTTTTGGGAAAAGGGTCGGTTATATTTTTAACTTCTTTCTAAAAATACAATTTTAAAATATCTTAAAACGTATTGAATTTTAAAAACTAACCCCCAAAATATCGTTCAAATTTTCTTCTACAAAGAAATCGGGCATGAGTTTGTCGTGATTCTCTGGATTACAAGCGTATTGTTTCAAATCGGTCACTCCAGCTTTTTTAAGAACGTCTTCGTCAATGTAGAAGTTTCCTGTGCAAGATTGAGGATCTTGAATCAAAATAGCGTAAGCTGAATCAGACATTATTTCCGGTTTTCTACTAAAATCGGCACTACTTTCACCGCTAAGCATATCTAGTGCTGCTGTTTGTACAGCTGAAATAATAAAAAACATCTTTCACAAATGCCTTAAAGTTTGTATATATAAATGTAGGATAGTAGAATAGTTCCTATGTAAAATGTTTAGTCAACGGACCAATCACATCTATTAGAATATTTGTGAAAATGGGGCATACATCGTTCTCATTTAGTAGTGCCGTCTGGCCAAAAAATGAAGTAGGGAGAGGGGTTCAAAGTTTCTTGAGAAACAACACAATTCATATAGTCTAAAATTTAAAATTACTGAAGAAATATTTGAAATAAATCACATTAAAAGTGCTACTAAATTATACATAATCCAAACCTGTAAAATGACATACCCCATATTAAGGCCGCAGTAGCAGATACCAGTTTCCATAACAGTAACTAAATTTGGTAAATATCATATTTAATAACTATCAATAAATTCTGAATCTTATTTCTTACTAGACTAAAAAAACTCTGAATAAAATTGAAAAATATTTCAGTAGCACATTTACAAAAATACGTAACATAATTTCCTACTTTTTAACTAATAAAAAATAGTAGATTCCATTCTTGAAACAATATACTTTTAGTTCCCAACGTTTAATTTTCGTTTCTTCAGTAAAATTGGCAGTAGTGATCCCTGCTTACTGCTTCGTATAGCTTAAAATATAATGAAATTATAGCCTTAAGTTAAATGAAAAAAATATAAGCTAGTAGAACAATCTTTCTGTAAAAATAAAAGTAATACACATGTATTAGAATGTTTATGATTATTTGAATGTAAGAAAAAGCAACCTTTGGTGTTCCTTCTATTGGACATAGTGGCGTATCAAACATGGTTTAAAATGATTTCTGTCAAAATTTAAATTTGTTTGGTTCAATTTTGTAATTATATCTAATTTAATTCAGACTAAAACAAAATTATTGGTCGTCATACTTTTAAGAAATGAAAACCAGTTGATATTATATTTTCATAATTCATTATACAAGTATTTTATAAAAAAACATTGATTCTAAAAAATGTTTTTGTCTAAAATTGTTGTTTTATTAAACACAAAAGAGCTGTTTATAACTAATGCTTACTGAGCCATGTAGTATTTTTTAACTATAATTATCTTTATTTCTTTTTAAATTATATTTACTTACAAGGAATACGTCACAAGTATAGAACAAACAAGGCATTAATTGACCAACGATTTGGTAATCAAGATATAAAAATAACAAAAACAAGCAATTAACTATAAATATAATCCTTAAAGAGAGTAGCAACTTTTTTAGGTAGATGGCTTTTGAATAAAGACTTAAAAATATTACTATTCCTCTCGGATTTTATTATCTGATCTTGCTACTTGTATAGTTTACATACGTTGTTACAGAAACTTTTTGGTTACATTCTTGTGCAATAAATACCTTATTGCCCCTTATCTCATCACTAATATAAAAAGTACTGACATATTCAAGAAAATATCATTTGATTCAGAACTACTCTGTTAGAAATATTTTAGGAACAAGAACGGTTTATTGTTTATCAAGGCATGCATATTCAATTCTTGAATTTCTGGGTTAGATCTAAACCAAGCGGTCAGATCAGTTACTTGAAATGTCAAATTGGAAAAGAATGAGTTACCTTGCAACTCTAAGTATTCACAAGCTAACGTGCCATATCTTTATGAAAATCCAGGAAGAGCTCAGGGCCTAGGAAACTATAGTACCTTGAAGTTGGTGTAAATGCCAGGACACTGTAGTATCCCTGGTGAAGTAAAAAACTTACTTGAAAAGAATTATCTACAGAATATGTCGGACCAGAATTAGTCCTCGAGGGTCACCAAGATCACAGTCCTAGGACGCAAATATAAATAAAGGCAGAGTGCAAAGTCGCTAAATAGTTGAGACAAAACAGATTTCATCACTGGACATTCTCCAATTTATGGTAACCTGAGCCCCATACCAGATAGACTGTGAAAATTAAGATTATAGAAGAAAACACAGTTTAGGGGAACAACAAAAAATGATACTACTAGTTATCAGGCGGCTTCCAAAGATAAATATGTGTGAGAGTAGATAGACTGGTTTCATATAGTTGATATCTCTTCATATAAAATCTTAGTCAACAGCTCATAATCATGGAAATGTTGGAGAGAAAAAATATGTTCTCCACAAATATAAGACTATAGTTCATCACGGTCAAGGCAACCTGAAGTATTTTAAGTCTAACTCTCAAAATTTCTACTTTTCAGGAGAGTAAAAAACTGTTTTCTACAGCACATCCAAGTATTACTACTTATTATAAAAAACTTCTAGTCTCATTAAATATAAGACTATCATTAAAATATGACATCACCTGCCGTAAAATTTAGATTGCCAAAAATTATCAACTCAGTCAAAATATTGAAATATTTCGGGTTGTCTTGACTGTGACGATTTGGTATTTCTACCAGGTTTTTACCTGATTTTGGCCACAGTGCATTGACACCAATGTTAAAGGGTTTAAACTCTTCATGCATTCCTAACACACACATAGACATGCCAAATTTAGCCATAGTGTATGCTACATGATTCTTGAACCAGATTGGTTTCATGCTAAGTGGTGGCGATATATTCAAAACATGAGCATGATCACTTTTTTTCAAATATGGAAGACAAGATTTGGTCCTAAAAATAATATATTAAAAAATGTATATACCACTATTAAGTCGACTTACACCAAAAAGGTGCCTCTAGTATTAATATTGTGCATTAAATCATATTTTTTCATTTCAGTTTCAGCTGTTCCTGTCAATGAAATTGCAGAAGCATTATTAATAACAATATCTATTCCTCCAAATTTTTTAACTGCTTCATCTACAGCCTTTTTAACAGCTTCTTCATCCCTCACGTCTACTATACAGGGCAAGCCCTTGCCACCTGCTTTTTCAACTAAAATAATTATTTAATATATTGACCCTAAAAAAATATTCTTAATGCAAATTATATAAAATGCATTTTCTTACTTTCTTCACAAGCTGTATAAATGGTCCCTGGTAGTTTAGGATGGGGCTCAGCCGTTTTTGCAGCTACAACAACATTGGCCCCATCTTTAGCTACTTTTAAAGCTATTGCTTTACCAATGCCTCGACTGGCACCTGTTATGAAAACTGTTCTTCCAGCGAGTTTACTAAAAACCGTGATAAATTTAAATTTAATTTTCTCAACTAAATTAATTCGTTTCATATGTTCTATCATAAAAACCAGTATTTTTAATGGTACTTACCCAGTATTCATCATATTGCCAGCAATAAAAATAGCGAACTAGTTCACAAAAATTAAATTTGATGTTTTGTACTATAATTTCAAGTCTAAAGTTCCCTTTGACAATTGAACTGAATGTAAATAATCTAAATAATCTAAATCATTGTGTTTAGTTTTTCTTTAATTTAACTACGTTTTTAAGTTTGTTTTTTTACCCCAACATATGAGACAAGTTTTAAATATATCTGTATCTCACTTACCATGAAGAGTCTCATTTATACAATTCTTTCATTCGAATATTCTGTCTTCTTTTTATTCGTGGTTTAGAAAGAAAAACACAATCCTATCATTCATTCATAATCAGCTGCAGGCGTCAGTACTAGTTTTGTTAGATATTACCGTAACTTATTGGCGATTTCAAGTACCGTTGAGGGCGCTCGCATATGTAAATAAATATGGCCGTTTACTAGTACTCTATGTAGCATGGATTGGCATTATTTAGTGAAAATCGTTTTTTTTTGTTTAGTATTTGTGCTTTTAGTGTTTTTAACTGTTTTATAAATTTGTTTAAACAATTTTAACGATGAGTGACTTTTTTGTTTCGTTGGCTTCGGTTTTTTCGTATCTTGAATGCAGTGCAGATTTTAGATACATTGTAGAAGGGGAAGAAATTTGAGTACTAAGAGTATAATTTTAATTGGCAAAATATCCGGAACAGAAGCTTTTATCGAGGTATTAGCCTTATGTTTACAAACAAGTACTCTTAAAGGTACTTCCTATGAAATAAAGGGAAGTTTTGTTAGATTATACAATGTTGCTTTTGATTTTTATTAGTGCTTTAAATATAAAAAAATAACAAGATATTTCATACTAAATTACCTAAAGTAAATGATAGCTATAATCCTTTATTTTTTATTAACTTACTTTCTGCACCATAATCTTCATTTATAAACATACATGCATACTTTTTGTAATTGGTTTTCCCATCGATAAACAGACCCCTCTTTCCCCAGTGGGCACTTTGGACAAGTGCCCAAAGCCCCGCGATCGATAGGGACCCCCCTCAGATCAAATACAAAGTCCCTAGTGTTCTGTCAAAGTCATAGGGGCCCCATTATCCTAATATGCCCAGGGCCTCCAATAGGTTAAAGACGGCCCTGTCGATAAAGCCTTTTCCCAAGCCTTTTTTTTATCTATTTCTCCCTCCTTTCGAAATATATTTAATACTTCCACTATTATGTTTGGGAAAATAGTGAAAATGTATATTTTTGTCCTAACTTTTTTTGAGTGACAACAATTGGTAATTTTGAAACCTTGGAAATGGTTGGTCTAACCGACATTTTTATGAACACAAACCCTTACAGACAAACAAAGACCCACAAAAAAACATCTTCAAAGCAACCAAATACACAACTAACAAGAATCTAACAGGCTTAAAATTGCACGTAATAAAAGCAACCGGTGCAACGAGTACTCGTTAACATAAGTTTTTAAATTTTCCGCTAGAGCGCTTTTCATTTTTGTAGTCGCCAAATTAGGAACTAATTCCAAATTTTGTCGCTAAAAATGTTCAGGACGATTGTTCATAGGACCTTTCAGATAGATGACGCACACGCCTTTCAATTAAACGGGAATATAAAAGAATATATAAACAGTATTACCTCAATTCCACATATTTCTATAATCTCGCAAATTATTTACTTGAACCGCTCAGAATCATATTTTAGTTTCAAATCGGAAGGCGAAGAAGGAGAATACCTAATCAAATTAGAAATATAACATACGAAAATTTTAAATTAGACAGGGGTCAATGGTTGAGGCATGCTCAGAATCTGATGACTTTTCTAACAAAGAATTCTGTGAATCCTCTACACATCTTAGTCACAACAGTATATCGCATGGCAATGAAACGTATAATGTCAAAAAAGAAATCGAGAACAAGAGTTCCTGTTCTGGTTACCGGAATTCCCGTGTAGTCCCATATTAGGTATTGATTCAAAAATCTGATAATATAAACTCTAAATCAAAATTTCTTCTAATTACATTGTTAAATTTGTAATTAAGTCACTTCAAATGAATCTTAAATATAATTTCATAATTTTTAAACATTTCTAATTAGTGTAAATAGAATTATTGCTTGTTTCTCCCTAGGAATCTAGTCTATTATTTTGTACAAATATTTTTTTTTATGTTTCATTGTTTTAATTGGATTAAGAACAGCTATTAAAAAGTTAAAAACATTTTACTATAATTTTCTCAATTTAGTTTAATTAAATATGTGTTCAGTATGATTTATTATAAAAATCCTTGAATGCAGTGCCGATTCGTCATTGGATGTTGCAGAACCCTTAAAAATAATTCCTCTCGTAATGTCGAAGTGGTCTATTGTTCTTTATTTATTACTAAGTACCATATATGTTAAGGAACTTTAAAAGAACATTGGACATATTTTATCTGTCAGAATGAAACAAGACGAGTCAACAATGCCTAAATATATAAAAACAGGCATACTTTTATTAAAATTTAAAATTTGATGTTGCAGGAACTTCTGTAAACGTTAAATGTCTATTTACGTATTTGGTCGTCTATATCAAACTTAGAATTGTTTGTTCATTTTTGAAAGATATGTGTATGATAATCGCTGAAGAATGTGATTTGTATCTAAATTAAATATTTTTGTGTATAGATTTATATAATGTGCATTGTGTATCATTTTGTTTAAACGCTTGGTTCTAAAACTTCAAAGAAGATAAAAATACAGTTACTAAGTAACTAAAAATTGATATTTTTAAATTTTTTGTGTAACATTTAAAAGTATAAACCTTCCACTTTTATAGGGAACAAATAGATTTCTTTATATCAAGTATAGATTTCATTTTTAAGAATGTATATAAAATAAAATATTTAAATAATTTTAGTTTTATTTTTCCCCCTTATTAAGTCAGATGAATCATATGGATAGAATGTCACTATTAAAACCCGCGGGCATGTCTGCTTATCAAAAGTAGCTTTAAGTGCTTTATGTTAACAGGTTTCTGCATCCCAGATATGGTTGCAGTCCAAAACCCATCTCATCTCAGTGGAAGACGACATAGTCAATCTAGCAGTCTGCTTTGCATACTTTCAAGGAAATGAGAATGCAGAACAACCTCCTCTTACAGCTGTATGAGAACTAGTCGCCTACTGCAAGAGGAACAACAATCAATTGATCATTGACAGCTCTAAAAACCACTAAGCTCCAACCGGCTGGACTCGAAGCTGGTATGGAACTCTATTGATTCCTTAGGTCACATTGCTACCAGTACAGACTACCCTACTCTGGGTAATTGGGCATAAGAGGGTGGAGGGGAAGGAAAAAAAATAACATTTACCCCAGAAAAGGAGCAGAATCCGAGTACGTTGGACCGGAACCATTGGAATTGTTAAAAGTATGACCAAAGACACTATCTTTCTGTAGGCTGAGAAGAAAACCCTCCAGCAAGGGAAAGATATTTCTGGTCTAGCTTTCTCTAAGACGTTTATATCCAAACCCTTAAATAGTACAATATCGCATAATCAGGAATGGAGTAGAAAATCTATGCATTCTAATTAGACTGCTTAAAAGCCATTATCGTCTGCGATACCACCTGAAGATGAAAGATCAGAGTCATAGATCTGACTATCGTTGCTGCAGCGTGGAGGACGAAATGGCGGAGCATACCTTATATGCTTTTGTTCAGCTCTAGAAACGAATAGGTTTTGTACAACTGGAGCCTAACGACTTCAAGAAAGCTTCACTGAAATCAATCATTGATTTCTTAAGAAGGTGAATTGTAACGCTTAGGGTGAGCAACAATAGGCCTTAGTTGGCCGTAGTACTATTAAAAGACTGATTAATTTAGTTAAATGTATGTAAAAGAAATCATACGATTTCACATATTACTGTATCCATTGAGAAAGAGAATTGTTAAAAGACATCTAACTATAACCAGTTCTTAAACCTGGTTGATGACAAAAAATAATTATTTTGGTACTCGCCGACTATATTAAAGATTCTTCTAAAATTTAAATAAAATGTTGCAACTACGAGATGCCCATAGATAAAAGTTTTCTATGAAATTCTGAACATAAAATGATCACTGAACATGCCATGTCTCAGGCTGGTAAAACGGCTAGTTCCATAAAGATTGTTATTGATCTTATAAATAACTAGTCTCAAATTCAAACATTCATTACCTTACTAAAATAATATAATAAATGTTCATTACTATTTCTGTAATGAATGTTCAATATGATACTTGAACTGTAGTGAATTTCTTTGTTATTACAACGTCATAATGTATTTACTAAAAGATTTCAGTAGATAAATACTTTTATCCAACCTAACAATTTTATCGGCAATATTTCATCGATAGTTTAAGAAATAAATCAGTATTTAGAGATTTTTATAAATTCCACAAACCACTTATAGATATTTATGAACACGTAAATAAATGAGTACATTTATATTGTTAAAAGTGATGGAAAAGATAAAACAACAAAAATTAATTTTCAAAACAGACAGACTTCATACCAAAATTTATTGTTTAAATATATATATAAAATATTATAAAAATATTGAAATCCTTAACAGTAAAAAAAATAATGTCTTATAATTTGGCCTTAAGACTAGACATTAGCTGTTCTAACTTAAGCGCTTTAGTTAAATCACCCTGTATCTTCAATTTGCCCGTCATATAAGCAGTCGCCGGCTTTATTTTACCAGAAAACATGTTGAAGAAATTTATACTGTCCATAGAAAGCGTAGCATCAGGTTTTTCAGGGGCGTCGCCTTGTCCACAAGATCCACTTCCATTTTTCAAGTCTATATACCTGAAAGATTTTCATTAGAAGTTAAAATAAACATAAAATGTTGAATATTATTTACCAAGTTCCAGCCTCCTCCCCAGTAACTTTAAAAGCAAAAATAGCTCGAGTCTTGGCGACAGTATCAGGTGAAATGGAAGCTTCAATTTTTTTAAACAAACTTCCTACTTGACCAAGATTTTCCGACTTTTTGGGAAAAGGGTCGGTTATATTTTTAACTTCTTTCTAAAAATACAATTTTAAAATATCTTAAAACGTATTGAATTTTAAAAACTAACCCCCAAAATATCGTTCAAATTTTCTTCTACAAAGAAATCGGGCATGAGTTTGTCGTGATTCTCTGGATTACAAGCGTATTGTTTCAAATCGGTCACTCCAGCTTTTTTAAGAACGTCTTCGTCAATGTAGAAGTTTCCTGTGCAAGATTGAGGATCTTGAATCAAAATAGCGTAAGCTGAATCAGCCATTATTTCCGGTTTTCTACTAAAATCGGCACTACTTTTACCGCTGAGCATATCTAGTGCTGCTGTTTGTACAACTGAAATAATAAAAAACATGTCTCAGATATATCTCGAATGTTGTATCCTACATCTGTAAGATAGTAGAAGTGCCCCTATGTATAATTTTATGTCGTTAAACCAATCACATATATTAGTATATTTGTGAAAATCGGGTATACGTCGTTCCCATTTACTAGTGCCGTCTGGTCAAAAAATTATGCACGGATGGATTTCGATTTTTCTTGAGAAACAACACACTCTGCCTAGTTTAAAATTTAAAATTACTCAAGAAATATTTCAAATAGATCGCATCAAAAATGCTACTTAATTTATACATAACCAAAAACTGTAAAATGATGTTGCATATTAATGCCGCAGAAGCAGATACAGTTTATAATAGTAACTACATTTGGTAGATGTCATATAACAACTCTTAATAAATTTGTCATATATACCTGAATCGTATTTTTTACTTAACTAAAAACAAACATACTGAATAAAATATACCACCGTTTAATTTTCATTTGTGTAGTAAAATTGAAATTTTGTAACAAATAGCGATTTTGAAAAAATATTTTTGTCTAAAATATGTCGTTTTATAAAACATAAAAGAGCTGTTTATAACTAATTTTTACTAAGTCATGTAGCATTTTTTGTCTTTATTTGTTTTTAAATTATATTTACTTAAAAGAAATACGTCACAAGTATAAAAGAAACATCTAATAAATTGACCAAGGATTTGATATAAATTTTAATAATGAGACATGAAAATAAAACCAAGCAATTAACTATAAATAAAATTCTTTAAGAGAGTAAAATTTTTCTTAAGAAAATGGCTTTTCAATCTAAATTTTAAAATATTATTATTCAACTCTAATTTTATAATTTGATTTAGCTACTTGTATAGTTTACAAAAAGTTTTTGATTCTTCTACAGTGAATATCTGATTGCCCCTTATCACTTATACCACAAAATACTGACTATTCAAGAAAATATTATTTGACTTAGGAAACTCTGTTAGAAATATTTTAAGAAAGAAAAGAGTTTATTGTTTACCAAGCCATATTCAATTGAATTTCCGGTACCATATAGACTGTGAGAATTAACATGAATTAACATTATTAAGACAACGCAGTTTAGAGGAACAACAAAAATGCTATCAGCTCCCAAAAATAAATACGCCTGAGGGTAGATATACCGGTTTCATCTAGTAAATATCTCTTTGTACAAAACTTAACCAACAGCGCTTAAAAACGTAAAATTTGAGAGAGCTGTTCACCACAAATATAATGCTATATATCATCATGGGTCAGGCAACCTGAAGTATCTAAATCTCTCTCTCAAAATCTCAACTGCACACCTAAGTATTACTACTCCTTTTAAGGAACTTTTAGTTTCATTAAATATAAGATTATCATTAAAAACTGGCACCTCTAACAGGCCCAGTTTAAAATTTAACATTAAAAAAATATCAATTCAGTCGAAATATTGAGATATTTCGGGTTGTCTTGACTGTGACGATTTGGTATTTCTACCGGGTTTTTACCTGATTTTGGCCACAGTGCATTGACACCAATGTTAAAGGGTTTAAACTCTTCATGCATTCCTAACACACACATAGACATGCCAAATTTAGCCATAGTGTATGCTACATGATTCTTGAACCAGATTGGTTTCATGCTAAGTGGTGGCGATATATTCAAAACATGAGCATGATCACTTTTTTTCAAATATGGAAGACAAGATTTGGTCCTAAAAATAATATATTAAAAAATGTATATACCACTATTAAGTTGACTTACACTAAAAAGGTGCCTCTAGTATTAATATTGTGCATTAAATCATATTTTTTCATTTCAGTTTCAGCTGTTCCCGTCAATGAAATTGCAGAAGCATTATTAATAACAATATCTATTCCTCCAAATTTTTTAACTGCTTCATCTACAGCCTTTTTAACAGCTTCTTCGTCCCTCACGTCTACTATACATGGCAGGCCCTTGCCACCTGCTTTTTCAACTAAAATAATTATTTAATATATTGACCTAAAAAAAATATTCTTAATGCAAATTATATAAAATGCATTTTCTTACTTTCTTCACAAGCTGTATAAATGGTCCCTGGTAGCTTAGGATGGGGCTCAGCCGTTTTTGCAGCAACAACAACATTGGCCCCATCTTTAGCTACTTTTAAAGCTATTGATTTACCTATGCCTCGACTGGCACCCGTTATGAAAACTGTTTTTCCAGCTAGTCTCCTAAAAACCATATTTTGAAAATATAAATTTAATTTTCTCAACCAAATTAATTCGATTCATGTACTTTATCATAAAAACCCTTATTTTTAATGGTATTTACCCAGTATTCATCATATTGTCAGCAATGAAACAAGTGTACTATTTCAAAAATACAAACAGTATTTAAATGATTTTAATATGATTTCAAAGTCCAAAATTCATTGTAACAATCTTATTTGTTTTTTTCTTTATGTTGTATGACTACGTTTGTTTTTCTGCCGCGTAGGCTTGTTGTACATATGTCTCTTACTTTTATTGTTGAAAAATTTAAAATGTCATCACTTATACAATCTTGTCATTTCAAATATTCTGCCTTCTTTTTACTCGTAGTTTAGAAAGAAAGAAAGACAAAATTCTATCATTTATTAATAATCAAGTATGAGCACTATGTAGGCTAGGTTAAGTCCGGTTAGGTTTGGTTTGGTTAATTTCGGTTAGATTACATTAGTTCCGATTTGGTTAGACTGAGTCGGTTCTGTTGTTCGGTTTTAAGAACGTTTTGGAGATTCTGGTTGAAGTTTACACTGTGAATGTTGAAAGAGTAAATCATTTGTTTACAGACATTACCAATGAAAAGTTTTCTTATTTCTTTTAAATAATAACTAATGTAATTTTTTTATCTGTCTCTTTCCTCTTTTTTAGTATGTAATTAGTATTACGGTAGTACTGAATTACTTGAAGAGACTGGTGGGTTTGATTCTTGCATTGATTTGGTTTCATATATTTTTATTTTCCATTTTGTCCAGTCTGTTACTTGGTAAATATGATCTTGGATGACAAATTTGAACCTGTGATAAGTCTAGATGTAGCATTATGTAATAAGATTAGTTTGGAGCATCTCTGGAAGCATTAATTTTATATAGGAACGACAATCGTTTTTTAAAATGATCCGGTACTACACCTCGTCTAAAAATTTGATTTATAATGTGCTTTAGATGTTTTATAATATACTGATGTCTGATTTTTATTATTTTTGAATGAATGCCATCATGTCCTGGCGACGTTACATTTTTCAAAGAATTAATATGCATTACTAATTCTTCCGCAATAGGTTTAAGAAACAGAGTTTATTATACGAGGCATTAAGTTGTTTTTAACACTGATTCTCGGAATTTTCTCTGCCATTTTCAGCCCTATGTTAACAAAATGCTCATTCTTATAATGTGCCATGTCCCTATCATTATCAAACTTAACATCACTGTCTTAGCTGTTATATTTATATCCGCATTAGATTTTGATTTGTTAACATTTGTGGCTTCGTTAACTATTTTGTAATTTTTTTTATATTATTTCTGTTTTCCATGAGTTGTAAATGATAATAGCTATTTTTTGCTTCATCAATAATTTTATTCAACCTATTTCTATATGTTTTTTACTCATTAATTAACATTATTTTTATTTTTGCTAATTGCTTTTTTCATTTTATCCCTTATTTTGATGGATGTAATTATTCAATCAATTATCCATAGTTTTATCTTATTAACGACTTAAACAACTAGTTTTAATTAACCTACAACTGTGACAAATATAATTAAAAATCTCTCCCAACGATTGACAGGATTTTGAGCCATAATGACATTATTCCAGTGTGTACAACTAATTATACAAATACAGTCACAAATGTTGAAGGCATTTTCACGTGATTAATTATATAATTTAACTTTTTGTTGACAAAAATAATTATGCCATCACTTTGATTTAGACAACTATTATTAAATATTGAGATAAACCCCTATATTGTATATAATTCAGCAGAGGGTATATATCTTGTTTCACCTAAAATTATTACATCAACTTCTGTCAAATTTGCAGTTTCTAGAAATATAAGAAGTTCCGAAATGTTTTCCAATGCTACTAATATTTAAATGTACAACCTGTAATTGCTGTTTATTATTACTGTTTAGCTTACGATTTCGTCAAGACTTTCTACAGACATTTGACGTTCGTTCACAAATTCGTCTAATCTAAAATTTCATTATCCTGACTTTCCAATTAAATTAAAAATAGTACATAAAATAGCAACGTTTAACTAATTACATTCTAAGAAATAATTTGTTTTGCTAAAGAATATCCATATGATACTTTAGTGTAGGGCATTCTTGACTATCCAACCTATGATCAATATTGGGTTTGGTTTTATATTTTTAATTTGATAGCGAACAATTAGAGCAAACTTGGTTAAGACACATTTGTCTTTTTTATGAAAAAACCCTGACAATTAAAACACTTTGTGATGCTAAAGTATTCATACACCTTGTGTCTTTCCCAACCAATACATACATTTTGTTCATGCATGATTTGATGATAAGTAGACGACGAACATTCACAAATAATATACTTTGTGTTGCTAGTGCGTTTCTTTCTACTAATATAAACCACTTTTAATTAGTTCTCCATTAATGTGATTCTGTTCCATTATTGATTTTTCTTGCATCGACATTTCTTGGTTGAAGTTGATTATTTTGATTCTTGGCAATCTCATTTTTGTCTTCCACTTCGTACCCCCTTGTTTTAGCTTACTTTCCATCACCTTCCTTATAGTTTCCGTTTCATCCTTATTTTGACATTTGAGTATCATAGCACCTGTTTTTGTCGTTTTTACATTCATTATGCCAATTTGTAAATCTGCAGAATATATACTTTTATTTACATCAGTCATTATTTGATCAGGCCTTGTCTTTGCTTGGGTTTAAATACTACTTTTTGAAATTTAACCCGGTTTTTGAAGAATATCACTTTTTACTATTGCTGCATAAGATTTAGTTGTCGTTTGCTTTTTTTCAATGTCATTTATTTTTTCTTACAGTAATTTTATGATAAGTTCTTGATCCTGGATCATTTTTATTTTATAATTTATTGTATCTTGCCAGATATCAGCGAGCTCAAAATTCCTACATTCTTTGCAATGAAATAGCAGCGTTCTTGTTTATCTACTAAAAGTTTTTTGGCACTTTATTTGATCCAAACCAGGTATTTTGATCTGATAACAAAAAACTACGGTTTTGTCTAATAAAATTTTTATAAAAATGCACTTTACACTGCAATTCTTCACTTGTCACTTTTGTAAAATACTTCCACCATTCAGAAGTACATGTGGTGCAAAAATCAAAACTTAATTTAATATATATATATATATATATACAGTGTGTCTACTTAAGTTGGAACCATATGGGAAACTTTTTTATTATTAGTTTTATGAAAAAAAGTTATTCTTTATAAAAAGTTCTGCATGGTCTAAAACCTGAAATACAACCATCGGATTTAAAATTTGTTGAGCCATATAAAAGGTTTGTCGAAAAATATAAATTTTGCTCAAAGTATCTTTAAATTTGACAATATCGAAAAATGTTACTAAAAATAGTTGATCAGAATGAAAAATTACGTTTAAATATGCAAGTACATCCATTTAAATTAAAACTTTGTTTGTACTTGCATATTTAAACGTAATTTTTAATTCTGATCAACTTTTTTTAGTAACATTTTTCGATATTGTCAAATTTAAAGGTACTTTACTCTTGAGCAAAATTTATATTTTTCGACAAACCTTGTATACGGCTCAACAAATTTTAAATCCGATGGTTGTATTTCAGGTTTTAGACCATGCAGAACTTTTTATCAAGAATAACTTTTTTTCCTAAAATTAATAATAAAAAAGTTTTCCATATGGTTCCAACTTAAGTAGACACACTGTATATATATATAGTTAAGTTCGGAAATTATATTTTAAGTTATCCACAATGGATGAAAAAGCTGGTCATGAAATAATAAGCAGTTCTTTCAGCTTTAATTTTTTTATTTTTTCACAGACAATTTCCGAACTTAACTATAGTAAGTATTTTAAATATTTTCCGAGTACTTTGAGTACCTTTTGACAATGTAAGTGCTTAGACAACTTATGCGGGAAATATGACCACCTTAAGTAATTTGAGTCATCAACTTTTTCTTCATTACCAAGTATTTTGAGTAGTAACTACATCTGTAATTCTAGTTATTTGGTCCCCGGTATTGAATTTGCTCAAAAATATTTCTAAACTTATAAAATTGTTGTAATGTTTTATCAAAAATATGCACATGTTAAAAATTTTAATTATACCTAGTATTATATATATAATTATTTAACTTGTTAATAAAAATCTTGAAAACGATACAAAAAGTTTAATTCGTAGTCTTTGGTAAATATAATCTATTTACAATACAAAAAAAATATCACTGGCTAATAAATAACTATGATTTATTCCATTTTCATCTTTAAATCGGAATATTCAGGCTTCTCGGTCGGTTCCGATTTATCTTCATCAGACACATTAATTTCTGGAGCAAGTAGTTGTTGAAGGGTTATTAAAACAATTGTCAAAATTATAATATAATTAAGTCTATAGATAGAGATCTCAGCGAATACTAAACTACCTACCGCCATTGCCATTAAGAATTTTTCCATCTCCTTCATCCATTTTCTGGAAAATAAGATAATTATTTTAATTTTTAGAATAAATAGACATATTTACCTGTTCTTTTTGGGAAAGTCGAATTGCCACAGCGCAAGCGCGCAAAAACTTAGACATAATCCAGGTATAAGAGATTCGTCGGGTACTAATACAGTAGAATACCTAAAATTAAATTTTGTTAAGCCTAGTCAATTTTCTAAAAACACACGTCAGTCAATATTTAGATATTCCAAGAAATCCGCTGCTACTATCAACATCAACATAACTTAAAATATACACTCTGAAAAACAAAATGTGTAGAAATTCATTTAAAAAATCAAAGGTAATGGCATTTCTAGTAGAATTGGAAATCAAGATATTTTGACTGTAAACCCACAATTATGTCTACTATAATGACACCATTTTTTTCCAGATGGATCTGTAAACAGAATAGATGCGCTGCCCTACTTTCATTCTCACTCTTTAAAGCTCATTCATCAATAAAAATTTGTATTTCGACACTTCAAGAAACAAGACACTATTTTGTTGATATTTAAAAAATGAAGTAAACATTTTGTTGATTCTTCAAGAAACAAACCGATATTTTAAGACATGTCCATCAAGTCATTACTTTCTCGTTATTTTAAAAATAAGTCGATATTTCATAACATAACAATCATTAAAGGTTCGTTATAAATCTTACTTAAAGTTGTGAGCCCATGTGAGAACAGCGGGAAAATTTATGACAGCAACAATGCACCATAAAAAGAAAATGGTGGAATGGAAAAATATCGCGTTATAAGAAGAAAGATCAAAATCGCCATCTTTAGACGTTCCACCCTTAGAACATCTTTTCTTGATTACCGGCACCATTTCTTTATCAATTTCTTCAGAATTCTCGGTTACAGTCTCGATTTTTTCTTCTAAATCACTCTTGTCGGGACTCACTTCTTGAGTCTTAACGTTTTGATCATCACATTCATGTATCTGTCCGTTGTCATTTAAGTTTTGTTTTTCTTCAATTACTTTAGAGTCAATTCGATCCTTCAAATATTCCTTTTTTTCATCACTAACAATCTCACAACCTTTTTTCTTATCGTTTCTAGATTCTTTATCACCATCTCCAACATTCATCGCTTCTAGTTTTTGCACATCATTTTTCCTTGTGGTTTCAGAGTCTTCGCTTCCATCTATATCCCCTACTATTTGTGTCCGATATCGGGTTTCGGTTTTTTGAAGAGTATTTATCACTTGAGATCTCGATTTGGTTTTCGATCTACTTAAGAATGCTTTGAATTTTCTGCCAATTTTCTTTATGAAAAACCATACCACTTCTTCTACAAAGTCTTGTGACATTTGAGTCAGCTGAAAAGACAATATTTAAAATACATACCCAAGCTTGTAGGTGCTTACTTACTCTTAAAAAGTAAAAAGCTGCACCCAAACACAGGGCAAGTCCCCCACAAGCCCCCACTGACAGGCAAATCAAGATCAGTGCTACAATAAAGGGTATTTTGTGCAAATAACCTAAAAGGTAATCAGACCAAACCATGTTGAAGCTTACAGTCCGGGCTAATAACCTGTGAAAAGAAAAAGCTTTATCAAAAATAAGAAATATTAGAGCAGATAAGGAGAGTGCCAGTTCTTCTTTTTGACGTTCGCCTATGCTTGAGCTAGTTGTTGGTACTGCCTAGTTATCATCAGTTATACATAAGGCTGACGACTACCTGAAGCATGGTCAAACGTCTATATCAAACAACACCGTCACCGGCAAACTTCAAAAGAGCAACCAACAGCCTGCTTATCTACTTAGTAGTATTTTTTTTTACATTAACGATATCTTGTGAACGGTTGATTCGAGAGCTACTAAGGAAACAATGAAAATCATGCTTAAAATCCACAAAATCCCAACGCTACACAAATAAAGCCATAATGGTAGGAAAAAGAAGCCTATTCCATCGCTTATCATGTATAAATAGTCGGGTCTCGGTATAAAAGTCGGTATAAACCACAAACTGCAAGAAAAATAAATTACTATCAAATGAACATTGTCTAAGCATAGTTTACCTTAATAATTTTGAAATTAATTTACACGCTGTCAAAACATAATAAGGTTTAGCGCCTTCTTGTAATGTTGTGAACAAAATTGAGCAATAACCCTTTTGTAAATTTTTAATTTGGTGCCTTAAGGTCATCAACGTCACCGCAGCCATATTCGCCATAAGTAATGGCGTGTAAATCCGAGCTAATTGTTCTAAGCTACCGATAATCGAATATTCTATGCTAAAAAATGAACGGAATTGTTAATAACTTTTTAGTCAAAATGGCTGTGATTTCTTACCTAATTTTATATGTACAAGATGGGTCCAAAATTAATTTTATCATAGAAGAATTAGACAAACCGGTCGGTTTAGAACTAAATAATCTGATATTAAATGGCTTCTGTTCGGAATTTCTATAAAATCATGCATTTAGAGGAAGCAGATTAATTCAATATAAATTTAAATATATTAATATTTTTTCTTGATGTTTTAAAAAATAATTCATATTTTAACATATTTGCATTTTAAGAAATGAGTCGTTATAGTCCATATTTGCAGAAATAAGTGGATATCTTAAGAAAATCGAAATATCAATAACTCAAGAAATAAATGTAGTCTTGAAACACATATTGATATTTCAATAAAAAGTCGTGTCCATATTTCGAGGCGAACAAAAATTTCAAAATAAAAGTCACATTTCACAAAACAAATTAGTTTTTTTTTTAAATAAGTTGATAATTCAAGAAACATACTAATATTTTAACCCTCTAATAACGTGTGTCGTAAATAAACGATTCATAAAAGGTCTAATATCTCTTAAAAATTAAAAGTAACGCCTATGTTTGGCTAATGTGTAAATAATTTCAACTCGTTCTGCAATAGAATAGACCATTTGGGACCTAATCAAAAAATACCTATTAGATTAACTAGCACCACTGGTAAACGCTACCAAATGTTTAAGTACTACTTAGTAAATATTTGCAGTTTATTTTTGACAGGATGAAAAACATGTGACACATAAGCCAAACATAGGCGTTTCGTTTAATTTTTAAGAGATATCAGACTTTTTACGAATCGTTTATTTACCACACCCGCAACTAAAGGGTTAAGAAATAGGTTGATGTATTAAAAAATGTATGTCGACGTTGAAAAAATAGTCATGTAAAAAAATATATTGATATTATTATTTATGTCTATAATTCAAGAAATAGTGAGCGATATTTAAAGACCTAAGTCCATATAATAAGAAATAAGTGAAAGTATCAAAAAATCTACCAATATTTTAAGAGACAAGTCGATATATCAACAAATTGATCTATACATATATAAAAACTATTTCTTGAAGTATATATATATATATATATATATATATATATCTAACTTGTATTCAGTATTATTATTTCCTGCTTACGTAACAAATCCATGGTAATTCTCGTTGCTCCATGCCACCGAAAATGTTATGGAAGCGTGGTGCTCGGCTTTCGAGCATACTATTGGATCTAAGTAAAGTTTATAATAGTGCACTAAATGACTGAGCTGGGGCAATGACAATTCGTAATACACTGCTTTTTCCACAGTTTTTTCAATAATAGTTTGTTTCTTGAATGAATACCAATTGGGTAATTGAACTGTTAGGAATCTTTGATCATGTCCATGAACGTCAACGTGATATTCTAACTAAAAAATATCAAACAAAATAGAATGTCAAAAGTGTTGAGTAACAATTTCTTGAATAGACCTTACTGGGTCGTCAGTAG
The DNA here is from genome assembly GCA_951812935.1 of Hermaeophaga mercurialis. Lineage (NCBI taxonomy): Eukaryota > Metazoa > Arthropoda > Insecta > Coleoptera > Chrysomelidae > Hermaeophaga > Hermaeophaga mercurialis. Next base: position 7,786,844 of record OX638363.1, on the reverse strand, counting down.
GAAGAGCCCTGAAAACAATATGACTGACTTCAGGGCGTTCTTTTTTTAAACTTTTAAGATCCAAATTAATAAATCTTCTTTTGTACTTCACTGATGGCGCAATTTCTGATTTTTGTGACATATGATAACCTTCTCGACTAAAACATGTATATATAAATACTTTGTCTTCTGTATTATATCATCTTTTATTACCATATACGACTACTGTCCTTAATAAAATATGCATTACACGCAAAAATCCAATCGACTATTTCCATATTAATTGCCAAAATAGACAGTTTTTCATAACCAATATAATTAGTTATGGCAATCATGTACCATTGTATCTCGTTTAAACCATTTAGATGTCCTACAGAATATTGTTTGCGAAGACTTTCGATCCATTTACCTTTTTCATTCATCTGAACTGATTTCAAGTAGTTTTGATGGTATTTTATGTTAATACCACTATGCTATTTGAAAAAACTTAAATAAGAATAATTATTTTATTATGTTTCTGAGACTTACATGTGCAAGATGGTGATGGAACACCATTTTTCTATAGGTCGAATTTGATGAAATTTGACTAATCCTGGTATCAACACTATCAAATAATGCCCTATTTAAAGCCATTACTACTTGCTTACACCACAATATTTGAACATGGTTACTCTCGGTCCAAGAGATTGGAATATGTGATGACTAAAACACATCAAAAATAATCTAATATAAAACATACAACATAAGATTAAATATATTACCATAACATGCAGTATATCGTTTCCTGGTCTATTTGTTAAAAATGGAGATATCAACAAATCTTTGTACCCTCCAGCAACATTGACAATAGTTGTACTACTGAAATCGTTACTAAAAATTCCTGTATAAAACACCTTAGAGCGATAATCTAGAAAAACAGGCAGCCTCTTTAAAGGAGTGGCAAGCATGATCAAAATAGGTACTAAATCTGGGTCTTGAGTTGCAGACAACAGTTTCATAGCAATTATTCCTCCCATGGAATGCCCTACTAGTACAATTGATTTTGGAGGGTCCTTTCTCTTCTGATACAGCTCCAAAATTCTATACAGTGAAGCGTTTACATATTGTAACTGATCATATAAAAGAGGTCCATATAAACCAGAATATTCTTCATTTAAATCTACTGTAAAGTAGTCAAAATGGAACGGCACTCTTGAATTTAACCATTTTCGTAACGCAACCGATGACAAAGAACGAACTAAAACAAGGAATTTGTTAATTAATGAATCTACAATTAACAAATAGTATTCACCTTGTTTATGAGATCCCTTATTTCCAGGTATAAAGAGAACAGGAATCCCATTAAAGTACATATTTCGAGTCTTTTCTGTGAGCCTACCCTCGCTGTAGGCGTACAACCCATACTTTTTAAATATTTTATCAGCTTTATTTGAAATTTTCTAAAATTTTAACACAAATTCTTATATGACAAAGCTTTAATCTATTTTTATCTTTATCCAACAAGTAATCTAGGTTTAAATAGATATAATATTTTAATAGATTTACGTCAGATATTGGTACTAATTATAGAATATTTAAATTATAAATAAATATCTCACCACTTACCACATATTGAGGATATTCAAACATAAAAGTCATGTCACATTTATCCTCTTCATTTTCTGTAAGAAATTTTAACAAGCCAACAAAATATCCGAGGGTTAACACCAAGCTTAGTAATATAAAACCACCAATGTGTTTCATTTTTTAGAATATGTTAGGCACCCGCATTTTAACTCTTATTTATTTTCATCTACTCTTCGTCCTTCTCATTTTAAAAGCAATGTCAACTGTGTCATCATTATGATAAAAATTCGTTATCTTTTTTTGTCACATTACATTTTATATCTATTTCGTTCATATGAATCAAAACAATCATACAAGCGCATAATCCTTGTCGCAACATTAGAAACCAATAATCACGATTCCACCTTTTGAACTAGTAACAGCATTAAGTTAAAGGCAATTCCATAAAATGAGATAGAAAATAACCTATATTAATAATCATAGCATACAGAAGTAATTCTTACATAAAAAAACACTGAACTAATTTGATACCCGTCCACTATAGGCGCTGTTTGCATTATTTTTTAAATACCCGAAAATGTGGACATCAAATTTAATATTCAAGCACATTTTTTGATTTCGCATAAAGGTTTAAAACATTAGAAGTGTTACCGAAGATAAATATCAAAGTATGCTTAACGTAGTCTAGTAGCGTCCCAAGCGGTTGGAGGGGTGTATTATGTTTGTTGTGATTTGCCTGACACAAAGTTTTTGGGTTGTGCTGTGTATGAAATTTTAAAATACATTTGTTTACAAATACCGTTCAAATAATTTTTATAGGTTGTAAGGTTTATCAGCATCAATTAACTATAAAATGTCTGAAGTAAAAGTCGGGGATATAGTATGGGCAAAAATGTTGGGTTTCCCACCCTGGCCTGCGGTAATTTTAAAATCCCTGGTTGATATTGGTTCTGAAGTAAATGGTGTCACAAAAGCCATACCAGTCAGAAACCCCAAGAAAAAATACTTTTGGGTGTACTTTTTCGGATCGCACAATTACGCTTGGATACCTATATCAAAACTAAAAAACTATGAAGAACATAGAGAGAAGAATATTCAGCCTCAGAATTATAGTTATTTTATCGAGGGAGTACAAGAAGCTGAAGAACATTTAGGAAGAATGAAATCAAATCCAAACTATATAGTTGAAGTTAAAGAAGAATTTAAGGTAAAAGAAAAAAAGAAAAAAAATGCAAAGAAAGAACTGCAGTTTAAACAACCAGAAGTGAGGTTAACAAAATTAACTGTAGATATTATTAAGAATGATTTTATGGGATTATTGAATCAATCTAAAAACTTATCATCAAATTTGGTATTTGGTGTTGTAGGAATTGGTGAGTATTTTAACAAGTAAATTTATTGATTATTAAAATACTTTATAAATAGGTATAATAGGTGGTGGAGTAGTCAAAAATCTTGTAAAAGAAGGCCATATGGTCAACATATGGAACAGAACAAGCAGTAAATGCGATCGCCTAATACGCCAAATTGGTAGCAAACATAAAAAACGGCTAACAAGCTTTTTCAACGCACGTTCGTTATTACAAAACTCGGATATCATTTTGATCTGTGTGTCCAACCAAAAGGCAGTGGATACAATATTCAAGAACAGTTTTGGTATTAATAATAACAAAGATACTATTTTAAAGAATAAAGGTAAGTCCAGAAATAGTTAATTAACGTTTTCATTTAATTTTAATATTGTCTCAGGATTCAGCATGCACAGATCATCTGATTTAAAATATAACATAATTTGCCACATATTATTTGTTTATTCATTGTTGCTTTTTTGAAACTGCTTATAGTCAATAATGCTAATTATATACTCCCTTTAAATTTATTGAATTTCTTTTTAAATTTGATTTTGACTAAACAAAATTCAAGAAATGAAGAAAGAAGATAGAAAAGAAGACGTCTATTATTTACACGCATAAAAAGGGTATATGAATTTAAATATTTATATGCACTTTGAACAATTTTCCTTTTTTTTTCTGAAATACCTAAAAAATGTTTTCTATGATTTAGGAATAGTCCAAATGACGACGACTGGTCCAGATACATCAGAAGACTTAAGAGCAATGGTGGAAAAACAAGGAGGCAAATACTTAGAGGCTCAAATACAAGGAAGCAAAATCGAAGCAATAAGGGGCAATTTAATAGTATTAGCAGCAGGGGAGGAAAGTCTTTTTAATGATTGTATACCTTGCTTTAATGCTATAGGGAAAACCACGAGATATCTGGGAAAAGTGGGGTATGTAATCAAATAATTATGTGGAAAATTATTATTATTTTTGGTTCTAGTTATGCTTCCAAACTAAATCTTGTTCTCCAGTTAATCAAAGGAGTGAATTTAGCGGTGCTGGCGGAAGGCTTAGCTTTAGCTCAACATCTAAATGTTCCTCATACAATATTCCTTGATATTTTCAACAATTGCCAGCTAGCGAGTCCTTATTTGAAAGGGAAAGCGAATTTGATAATGGAAAGGGACTTCTGTGACGTAGAACAAGCTTTGAAATACATTCAAAGAGACTTGAAGCTTGGCTTGGACTTGTCGGATACCAAATTAGTGCCAATGTACGTGACAAGGATAGCAAATGAACTATTTAAACATTGCAGAAGGCTGGAGTATGGCAAAGACGACGCCGCCGCCATTTACATGAGAAATAAACACTAAGAGTCTTTCTTACTTTATTATGACCAATATTATATTTTTATTAATTATGTAAATAATAAGTTATTATTAAATTTTTTCAATTTCCCATTCGTCATTTAATCAATTTCATCTTATTTGAATAAAGAGTGTAAGGCACATTGTTTGCTCAGATCGGCAAATTTAATAAGTAGTAGGTAAATCAATCTTTATTTTAAGAATGAGGTCTGTTTTTTGACATATGATTGATGTTTAAGAAAACGATTTAGTATTTTAAGAAATATTTTAGAAAAAAAATAGGCATTTTAAAAAACGAGATCATATATCAAAGAAATATGGTGATAATTAAGGATGTATGTACACATTTAAAAAAATATCCATATTTAATATACATCAACTTTTGAAATAAAATATGACATGAGAAAAACAAATCGGTATCTTAAGAAAGAAATTGATAATACAATATCGATAGATATTGCAAGAAGACTTACAGCGACAATTCAATATAAATATTTTAAAAAACAATATTTCTACTAATTACAACAATCATTTATATTTCAATAAATGTGAAATATATAAATAGTAATAGATACGTGAAAATAAAAGTTAATATAACAAGAACTATGATACTTTAAAAATTAAGAATGTATTCTTTTCAAAAAGAAGTCGGCATTCCAAGACATATAGTCAATATTTTAAGAAAGAAAATATTTTGAGAGTTAAGATAAACATATATTTCAAAAATTATTGATATTTGTAGAGGTTGATAATTAAAATAAGTGGAGATATAATCTGGGCCGAGTGTGACGTCAATTTTACATTGCTATCCTTGTAATGAACATCCATAGAGTGAGAGGATGGACATAGAAGGGAAAATGCAACACACTTACTCAGACCCTACAGGATCATTAATATTGAACAATATTTAACTTCAATGTTTTTGGTCAATACTACAACAATATTTCTCTACCTTACAGGATCAATAATATTGTCAATATTTTTCATCAGTATATGTTTATTTTCTATGTGACCTTCCATATTCTTGTAAATTGAAGTGATTATTGACGAAAATATTGATGTAAACTACCCTATACTTATTATTGTCAATATCCCCAGTTTGAGCCGGTATTCATGTCCGATAATCGGAATCCGGATTCACATCAATATTTTCATCAATACAGACATTACAGGGTCAATATTTTCAGACATTGATGTAATATTGTCAGTATTATTGATCGTGTATGATCTGGGTTATGTATACCAAATAACAATTCGCATTTTTTTGAGTAGGCAGTGCAAATAAAAAATGGTTTTACAAATAATTGTTTTTTTAGAGATTTTCAAATGTGATGTGTTCGTTAAAGTAGGAAAAAAGAAAGAAATAGTGTTAAAATAGTTCAAGGAAATTTAATAATCTACAATTATTTCATTACTGACAAACTTAAAATTATTTTTTAAATGGTAATCGAATCTATTATAAAATTTGTAAAATCATGTTGAAATTTATTTATCACTATTAGCAGATAATTAAGAATTAATTTACCTGTGAAACTTAACACCTTTCTCTAACCCCTGACAACAGTTGGAAGCAGCACAGTATTTTACCATTTTTATTTATATAAACTGTTTTGTCACTTACTACTAAAACTATATTAGGCACTAACTTAAAAAAATACACATTAAAAACTTTTTTATGACAAAAAAAGTAAAAACGTTCAACGCTTTATAAAACCGTCTAACTTCTTCATTAACCTACTGATTTTCCCTCTTTATTGTTTTCTCTCTCTCTAGTTATCTTCATGACCATTCTCACTCGCACACACTAGGTATAGATTATATGTATATTGGTCTAAGTCATGAACATAACTAGAAAGAGAGCACAATAGAAGAATAAATAATTATTAGTTATGACGGTTTTATAAAGTCTTGGAGGTTTTATTATTTTTGTTGTCATTAAAAAAACAATGTTTTTGTGAAACCATATTTTTTATGTATTTGCAATACATAAAAAAAAATTTATCCTCTCACTCTATGAATGTTCATTACAACGATGGTAATGTAAGAGTGACGTCACACTCTATTCAGTAATTATAGTCTAAGTGAGATCTAGATACCTGTCAATATTTGAAAATACATGTAATTTCAGGAAAGTCGATATATTAAAGAAATATGACAATATTTCGAGAATACGTCAATAATTCAAGAAGTATGGCAATATTTTAGGAAATAGGGTACGTTAGTATTTCAATAAATGTGTTAAGAACGTTCTTGAGTTGCAAAATTTTCGACAGATGCATCCTCCGTTGGCCACACCTCTAAAAGCTAACATATAATCACAGAACGTAAGTTTCGACTGCGTATCTACAATTTTATGTGGTCTGGTTCAACGGGTTTTCATTTAGCAATAAAGAACGTAGGTCGTGCATAAATCTGTTGCGCTCAGCCAGTATTCATTTGCAAGCAGACTTGTTTTAAGGGTAAAATAAATTTGTAAATTTGCATGATTATTAAGTACAATTTATGTTAATTCGAAGACTTATCCATATCCTTTGAAGAAAAAGATTTGTTTTTACTTATGTCAGACCTTATTGCACTTTTAATATCCATTTGCAAATAAAAACTTTTTCTGTTACACTGAATTATCATCATTAAGTACTTCTAAATATTATAATTTTTATAAGTGCAGTTTTAGAGATGTTAAATAATTCTTACAAGTGACTTTCTTGCATCTACTTTTATTTAGGAGTCGTTCTAACTCATGTTTCATTATTTAACGTGACTTTGTTAAGACCACTACCAAATATAATTTTTCTGCGTGCCGTTTTAGAAATAATAATTAATTTTGACATGTACATTTTTACTGTCTTGATCATCAAATATTTAAATTTTTTATACAAATAATAAACTAGAATCAGCATAACACAAAAAACGTTTGTCCTCTTGCTCGCCGTCGCTATTGTACAATTGTAAACTAGTTCATAGATCGCATTCGTAAATTTGGTGAGCTCGCAACCTACCGATACATTATTATGCACTTTCTTAGAATACTTTTAATTCGTTTAGTATAAAAGTATCAGGTTTATTTTTTTATGTAAAATAAGGAAAATATTGTATGCTTGTGAATGATGATTGAAATCGTTAACAAAAATTTTTGACTGTTAAAAAAAATAGCATTATCCCCAAAATAACTATTTGACAGTGAAACTAGCCTGAGAATATGAGTTTTAATAACAAAGATATAGGTATTCTCGTTTCAGGTTTGGTATAAAACGCCCTTAATAGATATCTTGATATTTAAAGAAATAAGTATACATTTATATTCCTAGCAAGAAACTCAGATTTCAAGAATAAGTTATTTTAGGAAACATCGATGTTTTAAGAAAAAATGTGGTAAATCAAGAAGTATGTCGATATTCTATTATTTAAAAAAAAATTTGACTTTTATTTCACTCATATTTATTTCCGTTTATAAAAGTAAAAAATAAGAAAGAAAAAGTAGGTATGTAGTGTATATTTTCAATACATGTATCACATACACAGTAATCGACAATGCAACAGTAATTTATTGTACTAATTACTAATTAAACTTGTTTATAAAATATCCTATGTAGGTCAGCAATATCAAATATTACAGGTTCTAAAAAAACCTTACTTTTGTATCTAAGACATATTAATTTAAAACCTTGATATTAGCAAAAAAATTAAACACAGAAAAATCGTTTTAACAAATAATAATACACCTTTTGCTTAACTAGAGAATTGTAACACTTTTGTGAAATTAATTGTCTGGCTTTGAAAGTTACTAAAGCTAATTTGACTACAAAATAATAAATTAATTATAAATTTGGATTTGTATATACAAGTTTAATAAAAAATACATGATGCTTAACATTCAGTTCTGCATATTTAAGATCCTTACATACTAATAAAGTCTTTAATATGCACAAAATTGCTTTTTTTCTTCCGAAGATGACATGTCTAAAACCTTTTCGATGATAAATTTTGTTATTTTAAAAAATAAAAAACATCTCAGCCGTTCAGATCAATTATTAAAAATGTACAAAAATGAACCAAATTCCTAGTTTACAATCAATCAAATAATCATTTTTTAGAATAAAATACTTAATAATTAAAAGATCGAGATCTTCCACAGACTGTTCAAATTGACCTATCAGCTAAATCAATTAGGCTTTCTTAAAAAAAGAACTTATGCTCTTGCTTCCACTGGCAGCCTTAGCTCTAGCCTTATCTTTAGTCGAGACTTTGACCTCAGGTTTACTTAAATCTAAAATATTTGAAGAACTAGTACTCTTAATTTCTTCCTCCACCTTAGCCTAAAAAATAAAATACATTATTAAAAATATCTTAGTAGAAGAAAATTAGGTGAGGTACAACGCGAATAGGCCTACTACAGCCGCTAGTATGTTATCTCTAAGGTTAAAGGTTTATATGCAATTTCCAATTCGTCTAAAGCAGTTTTAGTCGCTTTTAAATGGACCTTTTCTTCCAGTTGGCTCAATCTTAAAAAGTCAAGGTGGGAACTGTAAAATTTCAGTTTTCAGTGAGTTGCCACCCTAACCCCAACCTATGTGGTAGTCCAGCGTTTCTCAACCTGGGGGGCGAAATGATATTCATTCTGACATTACACAAAATTAAGTAAGTACAATACACGTTTAAACTAATATACTATTTAATTATAAATATGATTGTATCAGTAGGTACTGTCAAATGCCAAATGAAACTATAATAAACTCATCAGTACTAAATTAAAAATAGCTTTAATAATTATTAGTGACTGCCTTGGGCCTGTCTCGCACAGCAAAGTTTTTCAAAAATAATAGCCACTCTCAGTTCTTTGTTTATATTCAGTCGAGACCTATATTTTGTTTTTAAAGCAGCCATCGCAGAAAATCCGGCTTCGCAAAGATAGGACGTAGAAAATGGCAATAATATACGAAATGGTCCTGTTTTCAGTGGAGAAAAGGCATCATCCACTCCCGCCCAAAATTCAAAGATAGATTTATTACTAAATTCTCTCTTGATTTCGCCGCTTGCAGTAAAATCTATGAAGATTTATTCTTCTGCAGTTGAGAGACCTTCGGGAGTAGTTTGAAATTGATTTGGCAACAGTATCATTTGGAAGAGGTATGGATTGCAATTGTTTTGCAAAATTATCTCCAAACATAGTTTCTACAATCTCCATCGCAGCTGGCAGAATAAGGTCTTCACCAATGGTGTGAAGCTTTTTATATCTGATACTTTGTAAGAGGCAAGTAAAGCTTTTTCGTTCACAAAGTTTTTTTGAAGAATGATGTTTGCTCTTCATTAGACTTTAATTTTAAATCAAAGAATTCTCGGGACTTGTTAACGTACTCACTATGAAGTGTTTCCAAATGGCGTCTAAGTTTATTAGGTTTCATGTTGTCCGCTGCCAAAAATTTTTAAACAAATGACGCTTATTGGTATTTCTTCTGCATTTATTTTAGTAGTAGTAAATCCAAAATTTAGGAATTCTTGTGAATATTTTCTTGATTTTATCTTCGAAGCCATGGTAGACTGTGCACTTGTTGATGCTTCACTATTGTCTAATACTCGCTTCCAGTTAAAAATCTATCCATAGTTCTGTATAAATTTATTGCCGTAAAATTCACGTAAATATCTTATTATACGGAAATACGGTACAGTTACACAAAACTTACAAAATTTGGTACCGCGACTCGACTAAAACTGACCGGTACCTCTAACAGCCGCAGCGTTTATACACGCTTGCTCCGCTGTCGAGCAGATCTTCCATAATATTCCAAACAAATCGAAACCACGGTCGAAACTTCTCGTAGCGACGGTAAGCCGCGAGAATGTTCGATATACGTCGTATTTTATTATGATATGAAAAAGAAAGGTAGGAGGACGCCATAAAAATTGGGCCCCGAATACTGAAAGGTTGAGAAACGCTGTGGTAGTCACTAAGTGTAAAACATATTTAATTACTTTGGGCACGTTGGACCTCTTACATGGGAATAAATTTCCCATCAACCAGACTGTTGTACACAAATGGAAGAAAATCCATCTCTATCATGGAAAAAAATTATATGAATAGTCTCCATTCATCCGTAAAAAAATTCTGACAGAACCTATTACACTGGCCATACATTTTTTGTATATTACCTAATTTTCTTTATCCAAATCGACAAAAGCAAAAAAAATAAAGAAATTGCTTGTCACAAATACCATAAAAATCTGTGTTTGATGCAGTATTACAAGATTATCAAAATAGTTTTTTTTTAGAAATTATTTTGTAAGTTTAAATTTAATTTTCCCAACGGTAAATTTGCTTTACTTCAATTGATTAAAACATTTTTTTGCTTAAAAATGGTAACAGTCCTTTCAAGCAGATTCTCTTTTTACCTATAAATAATGCTTACTGAAACTATTTTTTTTGTTTATTAAATTATGTCATATTTCTTTATTTTTAAACACTTTTGCTGATTTAGATAGTAAGATTAAATAATATAAAAAACATTGTTGCTACATAACAAGTTTCCAGATTAATTATTAAAAGCGACTTCAATATCTATGAAACATCACCTGCACAATTTCCTTACTGAACTTAGCTACTTCTTAAACATACTGGTGTGTATTTAACGTATTTAGACCAAAGTTCCCATATGGTCTAAAAAGGTTCCATTTATAAAATAAACTTCCTGAAGAAACCTAATATAAACTACAGTTGAAGCAGGTAGCCAGTTCTCCACATGGGTAAAAAATACCAATTCCAGAAAGTTGCCAAATGTCCAGGAGATTAAGTAACCAATTTAGCGTTACACCTCAACAAATTGGTTTATCAGACCATATATACAATTAGCCTAATGTCATTTCTGCTTACTGAAGATACAGAGCTAAATAAAGGAGCTACTATCAAAGTAGTAGATTGTTATTGGATGTTAAAAATGAGCACCACTACAGAAGGTCTCAGTGGATTAGGACACATTGGCCTCCAAAATAAAATCTAATATAATCTAAAACAAATAGAAGATGTATGTTGTATATAAGGAACTGAAACTATCCAAATTGGTCAAAGTCCAGAGTTTCTGGTAGACGATGCTTATTTAAAAAAAAAAAAAATATTCTGGATAAACAAGAAGGTAAAATAGGGTAAGCTCAAGTAGGCAAGTTAAGTATGGTCTTAGAAAAGCTGGAGCTAAATAATGGAGAGATAAAAGAAAATAGAGACAAATAGTTTTCCAGCTAAAAGACAACTAAATTACAAACCTTGGAAAATAAGACCACTTATGCTTTTTATGTGTACATAATGTAAGCTAAAATTATATACCTTTTTTGGTTCAGCAGCTATGGCCACACCACTTTTCCTTTTTAAATTTTGATTAGGAGTTTCTTCAAGCAAATTCAAATATCTCAATAACTTCTGGCTTAAGTCTTCCATTAAATATTCTGAAACAATGCCGTGGGCATATCTCAAATATGCCTCATTGTCTGTTTGATCTCCCCTTGTCCCTTTAACGTAAGTCGCTGAAATAGCACCACCAGATACATTTATATTTTTCTGTTTAAGTATTTCTGCCACACGTTCAGTTTTCTTTTTTAACCAAGTTAAAGTTTTTTCCTCGTTATATTTGAAAGCATTTAGTTCTTCATCGCCCTGGAAAGTTAGAAAATATATTATAAAATAATTATAAAAATCATTAACATACCTTTTTATCTGCAATTAAATTTAAGTATTTGAGACCACTAGACTTCAACAATCTTTCTGTTTCTGGGAATTCTTCGTCTCTTAATAACTGGTCTAGAGGTATTGCCTGACTAGTACAAAATTTTCTAAGATATGGAAGAACTGAAAATCAGATAGGATCAAAGAATTTTCTCAAATTATTATTTGATGTACTGACCTAAAAATATTGGATCTATAGGAGTAGAAAGATGCATTTTCCCATCACTTTTTACACTCTCATCTAAGAACCACGATCTTTTGCCTTCATTCAAAGTTAGAACTTCTTGTACGGAATTATTGGCCGGGGAAAATAAAAACACTGCGGATTCTCCAGTATTAGGATGTCTCAGAGTGACTATATCTGGTGTTCCACTGCCTGTGTACTGATCAGAAAGTTCTAAAGCTTCACCTAAAAAACAATTTTTGTTCTTTCTAAAACTGGAATAAGTGTTTTAAGAGGATTTCGAGGAAACTTTCATTAATAAATTTACCAAAATTGCAAAAAAAAAGAAGCGTGAATAAAAACTATTAGGGTTTACCTTTCAAAAGAAATATCCACGAATTTGCTGGTTGCTGTAGATTCGTTTTGATACATTTTTTGGGGGAAGACTTCACTCGCGGCATTTTTATTAAAAAACAATGTAAAAATTAATCAAAACATAATAGAAACAAGACGCCAAACCCCATATGTATATATCCCGGTTCGGTAAAATAAATTGTACTAAATTTGACAGTTCGCAAACCAAACCAATCGTCCAATACGAGTCGAGGACTGCGGTCAAGAAAAATAGAACTGGTGTATTGGACTACCTCATTTTTCCATTAAAAATCTCTTCTTTTTTATTGCTCATAAAGGGAATAGAAGAATATTATAGGTTAGTTTTATTTTTTATTAAAAATGGGTAGTTTACGTTATTTAGGGAATAATTGTATTACTTGTTTGAATATAGATGGTTTTCGTAATACTGTTGTTCTTAGAAACTATGCCTTTAAAAGTGATTTGAAAATAAAGTGGGTCCGCCCCGAAAAAATACCTTTCTACAAGCCTGCGAAAAGTGGAGATCTAGAAAGTTATCCCGAGATCGATAAGAAACAGACTATATTAGAATTTAAAAACTCGAAGGAGTTGCAGACCGCCGATGAGAACGTAAAAAAACTATTTTCATTGGAGTTTGCTCCAAAAAAACATACAAATAGGGTGTTTTATAACGAGGTAGTTGAAAAAGTGAAGCGGCATGAATTTGATCATGCAACTATAGAAACTAAAATTGCTAAATGGACAGGTAACGTATGTTTTAGCGAAATCATTATTTTTTTTATCTAATTTATTACTTTAGGGGTAATTAGAGCTCAACAGCAATATTTAGAAAGATTTCCAAGAAATATCATATTAAAAGTCATTTTGAAAGAGCTCATAGAAAGACGAAAAAAACACTTAAAGCACTTGCGACGTTGGGATTATAAAAAATTTGAATGGCTATTAGAAGCTCTAAATTTGGAGTACAAACCTGAACCTGTCCAAGAATACTATAAAGTTACCAGAAAGGAATCGTTACAAAAACTAACCAATAAATATTGTGGAGACATCAAAGAAAGTAGATTAAAAAAATACAGACTCCGATTAGAAAGTGAACAACCAGCTTTCCTGGAAGAAAAAATTCGTACATTAACTTTCATAAGAAATGAACAAATTGAATGTGGAGTTGAAGTGACTGTTACAGAAGAAGAAATTCAGGAAGTTAAGAAGCAATTGGAAGATTTAAACAAGAAAAATGAACTCTATAGGGAAAACAATGATTAAATAATACAAATTGTGAATTTAAACTTTATTTTATTAATCTAATTTAAGAGTTGCAATGCATTTCATATTAAGTCATATTTTAAGAAAGGGGTAGACTATTTTTTGTGTGCAATTAAAAACGAATGTGAAAGTAGTAACCTAGCCTCTAAAAGTAATTCAAAAATCTGTTCTAAAATATACCAAAAGTTTTTGTCTGTACCCATCCAGTCTTGAAGAAATAAAATTTTTTGTAATGCAGTAGCCCCGGAAATTTTCTTGCAGTATAGATGAGGTACCTTCTGTTGTTTTAAAAATGTTCATATATATTTTCCTCCTGTAGATATAATAAAGGATTGTATTGTAATCAATTGCCGCTTTTTCATAACTTGTCTTATGTTAGCATGGATTCGTGTGTAGGATCTAATATTTGCTCTGAATCTGTATAGGTGTATTCTCAGGAAAAGCAAAGATACTTTATATTTCTTATAGTTAATTTGAATAGGCGCAAAATAAAGAACAAAAATCGTGGCTAGTTAAAATTTTGACACTGAGCAAATTTGGTGTAAATTGAAGAGCACTGACAACAAACTTAAGGAGTAAATTAGCTAGAAATTGTTGAAGATGTTTTTGGCATAAGAAAATGATAGAAAAATTTGAATTAGGTGACCCCGAAACTAGTCAATTTGTGAAAATTAAAAATTAAGTCACTTTTTCTTCTTTCAGCAGCCCTTCTATTTACGAGACTCTTATCTCTATAATAGTTACTGTAAAAAGTAGTCAGACATTTTAGGATTCAGCCCTTCAAAATTTTTTGGAGTGGAAATTGTAATTAAATGTTTTATCGGGGTTTGGAAATGTCAATGTATATATTATTTCAAAAATAAGAAAATGTTTTCTTTAAATAAGACAACATAATGATGAAATAATAAGATATTTATATTTTTAATTATGGTTGGGAACATATGCCTTTCTATCGTCATTTGGCATAAATTGATAATTTTTAAAAAAATTAACGGTTCCCAATGCATATTTATAAGTTTTATTATGTATAGCGATAGAATAATACAATACTTTTGTTTACAGATACATATATTAACAAAATACAAAGTCAGTGGAATATTTACAAACTAATTACTAAAATAATACAATATCTACAATTTATAAATCAAAAAAAGGTAAACCACATTTATTTTAGAGAAAAAAAACTTTGCATTTTGAATTCTGAAAATATACTAAGACTTTTACTGAACTGCAACTTTAAAGCTGCGGCGCCATGTACGGAGATTTTCTATTAATTCCAGAATGACGATGACCAAAAGAGGAATAGCCGGGGAAGATGCAGGGTAATGAGCTTGATAACAAATGTGGCTTCAACAGTTTTGCACTAACCATCTGTCTAGTTGCCGAAACAATTTCTGCAGTCTCCTACAAAATATCGTTAGCAAAGCGGCAATTCTGTAACAAATCACAACAATCTATTTAATTAGCTCAATAACTTTATGTAGATATGTCTTAACAAAATCAATGATTAGTTTTGCCTGTTAATAAGATTTTTAAAATAAATGGCCTAGACTTACTGTAGAATATTTTAAAGGTACAAAGTTTTCCAATTGGATATACCCATTTTCGACAATTACTTCACCTTTAGGAAATTTGGAAACAAAAGTGGGTAGCAATTTACAACGTAGGTAACATTCATGGATTGATCATGACACTCTTCTAACTTTCGTTTCCTCAACTTTCCCTTGCGCGTTTATTTGACTTTATGTGATGAAAGGTGGGCCCAATCTTCAAGATTTATCGCTTATTGAGAAAATCGGTTATTGGGCTTTGTTCTCTAGGTAATGCTGGTCAAACAAGACATACTTTTCTATAGATTAAATTGTGAATGTTCTATTTACGTGAGCAGTCTTTTTAAACTAGATTCAATTTTACTTCCACATTTTTGGATCATCCTGTATTATATAAGAATTATTTAAAGTAGATTCAATTTTATTGCCACTTTTTTTGGACCGACATTAGATTATGTATTATACACAACATTTTTAGTTATCGCAAACTTGACATACATATTGTGTAATGTTGTTAATAGTTTATTCAAAAATTCCATACTTATGCGTTTGCCCTCCCGACCTTGAGGCAGTACTTAATTTCAGGTTACCTATAAAAAAATATATATATAAATATATAGAATAATGCTAGAAATCTTAGTATTTTTTTAGTTTTTTTCATAGTCTGCCTTATACAAAATTGTCTTCATTAAATAATCGTTTTGTATATGTTATAATCATTGAAATAAGACAAAAAAAAATTCTATTGCGCCAAAAATACTTACTTCTATTTCTTTCAAAATCATCATCATCAGGTTATTAAAGTCTGGTCTACAAATAATCCGTTTCGATGAAGATTGACATATTCCTAAAAAAATGTAGCTTTAAAATAGTAAAAATATCGGAAATTAATTAAAATTGTCTAGTCGTATATGTAACAATGTACTAACACATTAAGACCTCAAAAGAAATTTAGCTTCTATCAAGAATAAAATCTGTTAGAGAATTATCTAGCGAGGTAACGATTAAATTCGAAAACCATGAATTTGGTTTACTAACCCTGAAGCCTCGCATAATATATAAAAAAAAATGTCTCCACGTGGTCAAGACTATTAATTTATAAAAGGTCATAAATGAAATACCTTATTTGTTGCACTTTTCTTCAAGGATCATTCATTTTGTAATCCTGTGTTTTCTTATTATTTCCTGTAACAATTAATATTATTAAGATTTGTATGTTCAAAAAGTCGCCAAAGTTCTGTTAAAAAAATATCAGAAAGACGTTTTTGGTACTTCATATATGTATCAGAAGACCGTCGTCAATTATCATCATTGAAAACGTGAAAACCATCAATAACTTATATTTTTATTAACTATACTTACCATTTTATTTTCATATGCGTTACATCTTCACGCCATCACAGCTTCAAATGAAATACTTTTTTTATCAAGCAAATCAAGCGGTTTATGACTACTGACAAAATGGGGGATCCGGAAATGAAAGTCAAATTCTGGCCTTTTTCTTTTTAGAAACTAAATCAAATTTTCTTCTCTATTTTGAAACGGCCTTTTATCTGTAGAGATATCTTACCACATGCATGCGGACTGAAAAGTTCTTAAAATAATAGCGCCTTATTTTCTGTAAAATTTAAAAAAAATGTTTTCTTTTTCAGGCTATAAACTTTTCAAACCATTCTTGTATTTGAAGGTAAAATAGAAAATGACACCAAATTTTTGAATTTTACGTTTTATTTTGCAAAGTAAGTATTAAAAGATGAACAAAAAGTACATTTTACTAATAGAAGCATCTCTGCATTTATAAAATTGGTGTCTTCAAAAAGCTATAACATTTTTTTAATAATTTTTATGAATCTTGATAATATATATTTTTTGTACTAATCAATTTATCCTAAAAACTAGGAAAATACTTTTACTATAGTTAGTACATAATAAATAACAATTATATTATTTGTAAACATGTCAAAATGCACGTACAAGGTAGCAAGTATTTCACAGATGTGTACTATAAAAAAATAAAATGTAATTTTTTTTTAAAGAAAAATAAATATTTTTAAATAGTGTCAATGTGATATCTTTACTATTTTCATAGTCCAGTCGAATATATATATTTCAATACTTTTCCAGAAGTCACATATCCTATAAAAGTCCGAAATATTTGAGTCAGATACACATTTCCAATTTTGACAAATAATATTAATCCCGTGGTAGGGAATTATATCAAAACTTATATTACATTTGACAGAAAGGTTTCTTTACCATGATACGAATATTAAATTTTATCAAAATATGACACTTGCATCTGATTTCTAGGTACATAAGTCTAATATTTATAATTTGAAGATCCAGCAGAATATTTTAGAATAACAGCAGATAAAAATTGTAAAGTATACTGTTTATATACGTGACTGTCTGGATTAATATCACTGAAATCCGAAAGATATTTAGTTAGTGATAGATAATAATCAGTTTGAATATAGATTTGAAACAACGAAAAAATGTTATAAAAAGAAAATTAAACAAAAATTGCTCATAACATTCTGATAAAAATATTTATAAAATTTATAAAAGCTGGTATTATCAAGCTGAAGCACCTATTGTTTTTTATTTCGGGACGTTTTCACAATTAATAAATTTAATAACATATTTGGTAAACTAGAGTCTCATAGTAATATGGCGAGGTCTAAGTTTTGTTGTACAAAAAAAAAGCAGAGAAAAATCGGCCCAAAAATATCCTCTGCAAACTAAAGAATGAGGAAATTAATTCTTACATTCCAAACTTAATACAAGTCAAACAGGTGTGAATTTTATATAATCATTCAAGAAAATCCAGAACAATCCCAAAAAAAAACAAATGAATGTCCAAAGAACAGTCCGCAATATGATTTAGAAGAGTTCATAAAGCGACAATACGGTTTCAATCCAATCTAAATTGATGTAGAACTAGAAAATAATGTGTAAGTTCAATTAATCCTGTATGTTAAAAAAAAAATTTTGAGAGACGTCCAGAAAATCAAAGAATGATTATAAGTATTTCAAAAGCTACAAAACAACTTAAAAATGTTCCAAACTAGTGCTCCAAAATTATTATAAAGAAAAGTATCCAAGCAGTTACAGATTTTTTAGTTTAGATTATTACATAACGAAATAGTAGTGAAAATTCAACGACCTAAGTACGCTATAGAAACATCCATACACAGCCCTTCCATAGAATTCGCATTGGTCCAGATTACAAAATGTTACAAAATAATGTAAAAAGGCATAAGAGATTCCAAAATCTTAACAGGTGGTTCAGAAAGGTATAGAATGATATGAAAGGATACGCTCGGAACGATCCAAAACAGCCTTAAAATTGATATAGATTCTTGTATATTGAATATAAGTAACTTTAAGTCTTTTAGTACTAATTTTTGCACTAGAATAAAGAAGTAGTAAATGTACCATGTCATAACCCTTACAAATCACGCATTTCTCTATGATTCTTTAATAAACAAGCAGAAAATGTTTTTAGACGTCTTTTTCCGAATTATTGTAACACGATTTGATGCGTTTTTTTATTTTTTATTACAAGTCCTGATAAATTTTGATTTTGTCGTAATCAATCGGACTTGGATCACGCGGTCGCCGCGAATATTTCAAACCCGCTTTGTTCGCGACTCTTTCGATAACGTCCAATGCGTAATCGAGTTGCTCTTTGGTATGTCCTGCAGACAGGCATATCCTGATCCTGGCTTCCGTTAGCGGTGTGGCAGGATAACCTACACCGACAGTGGCTACTTTTTCCTTAATCAGCGAACGAATTGTTATCCTAAAAAATTAGGGTTACATTAAAGAAATATATAAATAAATACATATTTGGTGGTGATTCGTTATAACTATTATTGGATATACTTTTCTAGAAACAGTTAATAATATAAAAAATACTTAAAAACGAAATAATTAATATGGCGTATGTCAAATTACATTACGCTGAGCTGATAAACATTCGGCTTTTGAAAATTAGATTTTTGGTGGTTCTTCAGCACTTAAAGACAGAGCTGTCATTGTACAAATTCTATATACTTACGCAATTTTCGAGTACCAATAAACTAAAATGGGAACAACTGGGGAATTTTCGTTTCCGTGTATAATGAGTCCCATTTGCTCCAGCCGCAGCCTAAAATACCGTGTGTTCCTTGCTAATTTCCTAATCCTCCTTTGACCTTCATTGGTACCATCTTCGCCCAAAATTATTTTGATAACTGATATGATTTGAGCAGCGACTGGTGGCGACATCGCCATGGCGTGGCGAGATGCATGGCTGTGCTCCCTTATAAACGTAATAAAGTTCTGAGAAAAAAGAATATATTTTTTGATTACTGATATGATTTAAGCAGCGACTGGGCGCGACTTTGCCATGGATTGGAGAGGTGAATGGCTGTGCTCCCTGATAAACGTAATAAGCTTCTGAAACAACGATTTTTGGACGGAAATAATCGCCCAAAGAAAAATTCTTACCCTAGAACCTGCGAGATATCCTCCAGCTGCGCCAAAACTTTTTGTAAACGTCCCCATTAAAATATCAATATCCTTTGGATCACACTGGAAATAATCGACTACTCCTCCACCGTGTGTGCCCATCGCTCCTATGCTGTGAGCTTCATCTAAGTATAAATAAGCTTTATATTTTTTCTTTAGAGCTATGATCTCCGGTAACCGACAAATTGTGCCCTCCATGCTGTATACACCTTCGATTACAATAAAGATTTTTTTCCATGGCTTGTACACGTTTCCAGGTTGGCTAGGTTGACCATAGTAGATTGCTTCTTGCAGAAGTTTTTCCAAGTGTTTCACATCTGAAAATTAATAAAGAATCAGGTTTCCAATATCCAGAACGTGTTACAAATCTAAATTATAATCCTACAAATCTCAAAAAAACAAAAAGAGCTACAAAAATGTTTGGAAGATTGCAGAGCGCTATAGATCAATACCCAAAGATACAAATTACTTCAGGTTGTTGAAAAACGATTCCAATTAATTCACAATGGTCCAAAAGACGCCAGAATGATGCAAAACAATAAAATGCCCAATCGAGAACGATCCAAATCAATTTAGATTTGTAGGCAACGATAGATATAAAAAGATTCAAAATACTTAGATATTTAGAGGTCTAGGTTGCTAAAGAACGAAAATTGGTGCTAAAAACTCTACAATTGTTACAAAACAATTTTAAAAATAGAAAAAGATATCTTCAGAATGAACTAGTCATTTAGAACGCTACAAAATGGTTACAATCCAATTCATCAGTTGCTAAACTATTGTTGTGTACTTACTATTGTGCTTAAAGACCTTGACCTTTGGGCTGTTGAGTTTAACACCAAGAATAATACTGGCGTGGTTCTTTTCGTCGCTTATAACTAAACATTCCGAATCCAAGAGTGTCGGTATGTTTAAAGAATTAGTGGCGAAACCCATTCCGAACGTTATGGCGTCTTCTACCCCCAAAAATTTAGCCGTTAGTCTTTCCAGCTCCTCGTGAAGGTTACACGTGCCGTGTTGTTGTCTGGTATTCCCTGTACTGATACCATGAGTATAAATGGACTTTATAGCAAATTCAGCGGAAGGTCCCGATGATTCTGCAAAACCTAAATAGTTGTAAGAACCTAGGTTTATGCATTTTGTTTGGGTGCCTGGGTATCTAAAATAGTAGGATCAAAATTTGATACATTCTGTTTTACGAGTACGTTTTTACTCACTCGAAAGTCCATCCATTATCCTTGGTAATCCTGTCTTTGAGGACCACCTCATTTCCAGGGACGCTACAAATGGGATAGTTCCAACAATCTCTGATCCTCCTATAGACGTAACGGGAATAAAAAGCGGCGAATTTATCCAGGAGCGGTCTGTACCTGTCTCTGTTTTTTTCTCTGACTAATTTGGGCGGAAATAGTGTGTGGCTGAGGTATCCGAGGAACATAAGAATGATAAAACTAAGCTGTGTGATGAGTTTTGTGAATAGAGTGGGAGGTTCGAAGGATTCTTTGATTTGTCGAGTTTTAGGTTCATCCTCCAATGTTTTTAAGTGTTTTCTGTAACCCTAAACAAAGAAAAAAGGTAAATAGTAATTTAATGTTTAGTATATTTTAAGCAAAATTTACAGAACACTTGCATTGTCGAATTTTTTTCTTATAATACTGACAAATCAATTTAAAGAATAGTACATGATGTTTATCATAGAGAATAAATGACCAACACGTATTTTCGTCATTATCTTATCTCAATATTAGTGTAGAAAAGCCGTTCTGATAAGGGTAAGTATGAATATAATACAAAATTGTTTATTGTTGAAAGTTCTATTACGTTGTCAACCTGTTTGAATTTGTTTTTGTGTATTTTTGATTTTTTCTTGTTGTTTTATTGAGAAAAATTAAAAGTGAGTCCGGAAGAAGCTGCTCAAGTTGTTAGTCCACATAACTTATATTCATAATATTCAGTCTATCGCAAATGTGCTGATATCCTCGAAGTACAGTATCTGATGATCTGATACAGAGGTTTAGAGAGACTGGTTCTTTGTCTGTATGTTTTTTGAGAACAAATAGATCCAGCTACAGTTTTAGCATATATTCATGGAACTTTAGTTTCATCTGATACTGTACATAGAAGGCTTTATGTATAAAATTTGAGCTCCCACATACCCGCGACAGGCCCTCTACTGGATACAGCTCATCTGCAACAGTACTTAAAATTTGATAAAGTACTTGCAGATTGGGATATGGGCGATTGGCAATGTGTTCCCTTCTCAGATGAGTCCGTTTCACAAGATATTTACTGGATGGTCATCAGAAAAATTGGAGAAGACTTGGCAATTACCCAATGCTGCTTCTCTCCTTTGGTACAATTCGGCGGTGGAGACATGATGCACATGAAGCACCAATGTACTTGATTGGATGTTGTCTTACCGCTGATAGGTATATAAAGGTGTCCCTAGAAGAACACGCGGTTCCATATGCACCGTTTATATGAAATAATTTCCTCCTAATGCAGAATAATGCACATATAACCCAATAACCTCGTCACTAGTTTAACGATGTTGGTATTCAGGTATTAAAATGGTCACCCCCCAAGTTCTGACTTGTATTTAATAGAGCATATGTGGTACAAGAGTTAGGCAAATCTATGGTGAGGTCTAAACAACGGATGAGCTGGAACAAGCGTTGCTCAACGAGTAGGAACAAATGGCTCAAAATGAGTTCGCTCCTTTGGTCCAAAGTACGTCGGGAAGGATGAGGGCTGTCATTCGGGCTCGAGAAGGAAACACTTGTTTACTTGAAAAACTTTTTGTAGGATTTTATTATTTTCTTGGTTAAAACTAGTTCCTGTTATGAGTTGACTCTCACAAATTAGAAAATGACGATCATGTAAGCTGTACCACATTCATTTATAATCCTTATGTTCATTATTTGTAATTAAATGAAAAAACTATCAATTGAATTCACAAAATATTTTTTTTCATGGAAAATATGGTCGGTTAATGTTGCGGTGGAATGTATTCTAAATGCACATTTAATTTTCCACAACTATAAACAAAAATAATCATATATCTAAATGAACGTAAATCATTAATTTGCTTACTAAACTTCTTTAGAAATTTGATATTTCAAAATAATCTTGAAAATAACTGGACTTGGTGATAAAACAAAATTCCTATGTAGTGATTCACAGTGGTAGTATTTTTGTATACATAAATGAGTACCTATGCCGATAATTTTTTTTTTCCTTGAAAAACAAACTGTTATAAATATTACTTTATCTCTTATATAGCGCATTCAGATAA
The DNA here is from genome assembly GCA_951812935.1 of Hermaeophaga mercurialis. Taxonomy (NCBI): domain Eukaryota; kingdom Metazoa; phylum Arthropoda; class Insecta; order Coleoptera; family Chrysomelidae; genus Hermaeophaga; species Hermaeophaga mercurialis. The sequence continues at coordinate 7,763,723 of OX638363.1, read as the reverse complement.
AAGCGTTGTGTTAATCCATATCTAAGAAGCCTATATCTATTTCTAGGGTGGGCCACTTGTAGAATACCATAATATATGAGTATTGATAAAATTTTATCAAAAAAGGTTGTTGTTTAAATTTTTTAAATTACCCATTACAGGTATTATGGTTTAGTTTAGCGAGTCATTCAAAATTAATTTGTTATAATTATTTAATACGTAATTTAATTTTTCTTTTTGATGTAGCTTTTAATAAAAATATAAAGGTTTTTAGGTCACATCCCTTTTATTGATATTGATTATAGTCATAAATTAATCACAGGAAAAATATATTTGCATACTTAATGAATTCAATTTAAATATTTCTTACATTTATTCACTGATTACATTAAAATACATGTTTTTACCATATCAATATTTTTAGGTATATTTTTAAAATATTGTTGATGTTATATTCAAAAAGTTAATACATTCCAAGGTCTTTTACAACAAAATATTGTTTTAAATGGGTAATATTTTTTTAGTGTTTATTTCAAATTTCATATTTTATTATTTAGATAGGTATTTTATGACAATACTTAAAAGACCTATTATCCGTACTTTTTAGGTTGAAACTAATTAACATCTTTTTATTGTTGATTTTAGAGCTAAACACCGTAAACTACTGCACAAACATTTATTTTTCCTAGGACTTATTGGGTGTTACTGAAAAGTATATTACGCTTTTATGACTTACCTACATAGTTTAGTTTTATTGGTAAATATTTATCACTTCTGCAATTTCCACAAATTATTTTTTTCTTCTATAAGTTTTCCCGAAAAACATTTATAAACACGGAATAGACTTTTCCTCTCACATGATTTATTTCATTTGATAAAAAATGATCAATAACTGAAAGACCATCAATTTTGAAACTATCAAATTCTCAGATTATTACTGTTATAAAATCAGTGTTTTTGAAAAATGTAATTATAAAATTAAATATATATGTAAATATATAAATGTTATGATACAATATATATCATAATTTCAATTTTTAAACAGTCAATTTATAAAATCGATAAAGACCGTAAATTCAATTTTTTTAACTGTCAAATTTTCTGACTCTTTTATGTATCTATAGCTGTTAAAAATTCGACAAGTCATGAATTTTATTTAAAAAACCGTTTTATCTTTTTTTAGTAGATAATTTATATTTTTTTAACGTCGTTCATTAGCATATTAAGAATTAGGTAACAATATTCAGAAGGTAATAACTGATTTTAAAGCATTATTATACTCATATATATATATATATATATACAGGGCGATGCGCAATGTAACCCGGTATATATTTTGTTTAATTTAATCCAAGCCTTTCTACTGTTAGACAATCAGATATATATAAATAAATATAAAAATTATTAAATATTTTATTTTTTAATTCCTTTTCCTAAAAATTGTGGAGTAAAATTCACTGGATGGAATAATGCGGACTCAATATTAAATCAAACAGGTCGTTTAACATCTTCTAATTGTGGACAATAAAATTCTATTAATCTATAACCTTAACTTGTTAAATATTTCACACCAGTTAATATTAAACCAGAAATAGTTACTTTGAATACACCATTTAATAATCGCAGATAATATAAATAGGAATTTTTGAAATACATTTGAAAAAATTGCATTAAAAAATAAAAAATATAATCCGAGTAATATTTTTTAATACATATACGCTTTTAAATTTTAATTGCAAACTCACCAAATTTATGATAATTTTTAAAAAATCTCTCATATTACTGCCTTGGACAATCACTTGAAACGATTTTGATTTTACAACCTTTACAGATTGAATTTATTTATTTTATAAACCAAAATCATTAGCGACTCGTCAAAAATACAAAACCCGTTTTATCAATGCAATTCTATAGTAAAGTTAAAAAAAATCCTTCAAACTTTTACTTCACTTGTTTCGGTTCAAAATTTAATCAAATAAATTTTTAGGAAGAACTGAAGTGGTTTTTCTAAAAATACGTTCTAACCAGTCGATACTGAGATTAATTAAATATGACACCGAAGTTGTTAAGAAAATTCTATAATTGCAAAGCAAATTGGTAAATTAACCTGGCAAATAATATGGGATTATTTCTAATAGTTTGTACAGAAAAAATAGATATAATGATCACTTTGTAAAGAAAATGTCTATTTCCTATCAAATACTAATCAATCGGAAGTCATTTGCAAAATTAAATACCAATTAATATCTTATTGCCTTCATTAGAAAAATATATCTCATCCAATAATTGATACATTTTTTGTGTGGTCTTGATTTAAGTGGTTTATTTTATTTTTGTTATCACAAACCTTCAAATTTAAAACGTCGTTATATACCCATTTATAATTTCCTCTATAATTATTAATAGCGTAATATAAAATTAAGATAAAGTTCGATTTTTAAACAGTGCCAATATTTATTGAGACATTTTTTGGTAGGCAGTCAAAAATTATTTTTATAAATATTTGAGATTTATTATCAAGATAATATTATCCGTTTGTACTAGATTTTAATAACTAAACTTGGATTAAAACTGTACTTTTTTATTACTTAATTTATATTAAAACAATACTTACATTTGATAGTGATACTCCATTAGCCTTGGTTTTAGACGCTTCTTCGTCTGAACAAGTCTGTAACAATGTTCTTAATATACCTCAAATCTGCATTTTTCTTTAAGCAAGTACATTTATTTTTGACCATTAATTAAATGAAAACATACTGATGTCAAAAATGGATTACACTCTGGTTCCTAAATTTACCGATTCCGAGTTTGATTTTGTTAATTTACAATTTAATAAAGTAATTGTTAATTTAACTTTCTATTAAGTCCTTCTATCATAAAAAAACTGTAATAAAATTGATTTAAGTATTACACATTTTTGGACATAATATCTTAAAATCTTTCACATGGGGCGTCACATAATCTACTTTCTCGTTTAAAAAAGGTTTGATTGTTATGTTGAGGGAGATCATGCAATATTCGTCAGGGTAATACTTATTCCATCTCATTGTTTAATAATAATAATGCTTATTAGCAAAGTAGTATAAAAGAATACAATATAAATATTAAAAAAAAAACAATAATATTACATCCTAAATAGCATTTAAAACTGATATTACTTTTATAATAATAAAAATACAAATGTAGCAATACTACTTGTGTTGTTTTATTAAAATAAATCTCAATTTGTGATATTGGGATTTGGGTGCAGTGCTTTATAATAATTAGATAAGAATATATTTTTTTAAAGCAGTTATCTTAATTATTTATATCATTTTTCTTTAAAATGTACATTTACGCGCATATGAAAGTAATTAGTATATTTTTTACTTTTAAAAAAATGTTGAGCTATTTTCTTTCATTTTTTGAACGTCTTTCTCAGGTAATTTTCTAAAATCTGGGTTTTCAAAATAAAGTTATATTTCCATCTTCAACTTTTAAATTTTGAAGACATCGTCTACTTGCAATTTGTGTTTGGATTACGTCCAGTTCTACTTTATTAATTAAAACGTTTTTCTATTTAACTGATTTCAAATCTCTTAGGGTTAAATGTTATTAAATGTTAGCCACCCTGTATATTTTTACTTCATGAAAATTAACAGGATGTATTGAAACTTGAATTATATAAAACAATATAAATTAATGTACAAATAAGTTTGTAATAATACTTTTTATTACTAACATTTTTCATTTTTATTCATAAAATTAAAAATTGGATAACTACGCAACCTTGTAACATCATAGTGGATCAGTAGGTGATAAAAGGATTGGCATGCCAATCTTCAATGACTAAAAATAAAAACAACAGTACTAAAAAACTTACCAATATATTATGTTCATTAGAGTAACTATTTTTAATTCCATTTCTGTATTTTTTACTATCCTAAAAACAAATAATTAGACTGTTAAAAACATAAATGGTAATGCTTACATTTATACCGTAGATTTTTGATTTATTTAAAAATTCTACCCCTGAGATGAATTCCGTTTGTATGCAGTCCCCCGCACCTGAATCCAGTCCCGAAGACATAACGAAAATACTACACAAACCAAAGAAAACTCCCAAACCTACTCTAACCTGTAATTTTGCCAGCCGACGCAAGGCCACAACCTGACTAATCACCCAATCGATTAAATATCGATTCGTGTAACATTCGATATTGTATTTTTGGAGTAAATAAATTTTACTCACAGAGGTCACGTTGCATTGTTATGTATAAACGGTAATAGGATAAAGAAGTGACTTAAAGATAATTTTTCTAGTGGTTGATGTAACAACTTTAGGATTCTTATTGGTTGAAATAGAAAATATATTTGATACAGTTTTTGGCAGCTCTGGAAAGTTTGCTAAGAAAGAGAGCATAATGTAGCAAAAATTGGTTTAAGTTTGTAAACACGACAATGAAAACCTCCACTTAACACATAGCAATACACATATCGCTCCATTTGAGTTTAATTTGTTAGATTTGCTAATGTCAAATAAAAGTGTCCCTCCACGGGCAAAAATGGACGCCATTAAATAATGAACATTATTAATAGAGTGAAGGACCGTTCTCATAAAATTATAATTTGATGTCAAAATAGATTTTAAAGGCAAATGTAATTATGCATTGATAGGTGTTGCCTACCTATTTTAGTAGCACATATTGGGTAGAGATCGAAAAAACACTGACCTGATAGAGATACATTAAGCCAGTATGATTTCAATGTTCAGCTAATAAATTTTATGTGTTACTAGAGCAACATGTCCAGAATTCATTCGACTCTTAGATATTTTTGACCAGCTCACTTTTATATTTTTAAATTCAATAGTTTTTATACTCTTTTTATCACTTAAATGTTGTGCTCTTATGCTGCAAAAAATGTTTCGAAATGGTCTTGACTAGCTTTAGAAGTAAGAAAATATTTAAGATTATCAGCAACTACCCGTACATAATGATCCTGGTAACCCTATTGTAGAATAAGAATATACAATAAAGCCTAAAAAAGTTGTTTTTGTCATACTAGATATTACATTTTCCGTAAAAGTGTTATACAATTTACTCAAATATTCTATGGTTTCTAAAGGAAATTATTTTATAAATGCATTAGAAGGACGCATAGAACTTTTATATCTTTTTCTATAAGGATTTCTTGAATTAAGGATATCAAATAAATGATGATTTCTTTGAATAAAATCTATTGTTGTACCTGCTTCTTGAAAATTAAACAGTTTTAAATCTTTTCAAAAATTCTAAGCAATTTGCAAACACTAGTGTTCAAAACTTCTGTCTCTAATTTCATTTTCATTTTTTGTTTATGTCAGTATATATATGACATTCTTGTGTTATTTCCTAAGTGCAGTTGTCGTTCTTCCTGAATTTTATATAAATCATCTATATACTTCCATTTGACTTCTTTTCCATATTAAAATATTGACCAAAATGAGATAGTTAAAAAATATATGAGTCGAAATTGTACTGGAAATCTTGCTCTAGTCACTGAAGATCTGCCCTAGTAAATACGCGCTATTAAGATTTATCAGATCAATGCGTAATTAGATTTGCCTTTAAAATCTATTTTGTATCAATTGTAATTTTCTGAGAACGGCCCTGCACTCTATTTACAATTTTTATTATTTAATGGCGTCTATTTCGGTCCGAGGGATGGATACTTTTATTTGACATTTGCCAATCTAAGTCTATTAGTAGATATTGTAAAAGTAGCGGTCGTTTCATGTAACATAAAGTTGACCAACTACCATTTTGAATTTGAATGTCGGTTTTCGATTATACAATCGGCTTATTGAAGAATCGATTTTAGACGTTTAAATGAAAAAGCGCATGACTGACCGCGATAATTCGATTGAGAACCAATGCGGTAAATTGCTGGAGTCTCCTGTTTGGTGAATTTTTGTCGCGTGATAGTTTGATAAGAACCAAATTTGGAATCTGGTTTTCGAGGCAGGCAGTTAATTAGCGATTTTTACTTTTTAAACAGGTATCGATCTTCGAGTATCGGCGTTTTAATTTGTAGCATTGGCATACAACGAATTCAAAATTTTTTTTTTACCAAACTTCACAACAAAATAAAAAGAAATATTGATAGTGACGGATGGTTTTTCTTATGATTATGAATTAAGCTTCGGCGTCCTATCCAACAAATTATAATTCTGTTTGTCCATGACAGAGGAAATTAGCCCTGATAGCATCAAATATTTTCGTTATGTAAAAGAAAGATTATGTTTTTAAATATTTGTTATCCAAACTAAATATTCATTCAATATTTGCTTTACAATATTTATATAAAATATTTAATGAATGGAGTTCATGTTTTTGAAAAATAACATAGAGTAAATATTCGTTTCTTTACATATACGAAATATTCACGAGCTTATATTACCTAAATATTTTGAAAATAATAAATAAAAAATGAAAGTTGTAGTTGTATCACTCAGTTTTTTAGTTTTTGGAAATTTTTTTGACTCCATCTATGAGATATTTGGTTTAAAACAGAAGAATAAAACAGAAGATTTTTCAAATATATTGGCAAATTTATTAAAATCTTAACTTTAAAATCAAGATTTATCAAAATCTTGACTTCATAATCATTGGTAATATTAATGGAAAAAAATATATAAATATAATAATAGATCAATATATTGTCTTAATATTATAATAATAATAATAATAATAATATGTGTAAAAAACGTTTAACGAATATTTAAAAACCTGTCGCAAGAAATGTTTAACAAATATGTTCCTTTTTCAATATTTATAACATATTTAACATTAATATTCTACGAATATATGTATACAATATTCAATGAATATTTAAAAAGCTGTCGCAACAAATATTTAACAAACATTTTTTTAAATCATTTAATTAATATTTGTTGATATCTGGGAGCTCTCGTATTTTGCAGCTGGTTCTCTATTTGCTCAATTAAATATTTCTTCTTCTTAGTCCTAAGTCTTTCTACCGTTAAGTATAAGACTTTGTGAAGTTGCATTAGTCCCTTTTCTTTATTTTTTCTCTCCATTTGTTTCGGTCTCTTGTTGCTGTCTTCATGTTTCCCATTGGATACCTCTTTCCTCCGTCGCTTTTTTTATTGAGTTTTTCCATATTTTTCTTGGACTTCTCCTTTTACTTTTATTTCGAACAGTCTATTGGGTAATATTTGAATTGGTATTCTGCTTACATGTCCATATGACCTTAGTTAGCTTTCTGTATGTTATTTTGTCATTTACGGGATCCATTTTCAAATTTTGTCTATAAGTTTCATTCCTAATTCTGCGTCTTCATGTTTTCATTTCTATTTTCCTCAGAAATTTTATTTCTATAGCATTTATTATTGTCTTTGGTTTTTCTGTTAGTGTTCATGTTACGATGTTGTGCATAATTGTTGATCTTATAAATTTTTATATTTTTTGGTATTTCCTTTCCTCCCAAACAATTCGATTTCATCATGTTAAACATTTTTCCTATTCATTCATTTATTTCTCAATCTAGCTTACCATTTTCTTCATAGAGTAATCCTAGGTATTTTTAGCTTTTTGTTCAATTTGTGGTCTTTGGAACTTTATATTGTGTATCTTGTTTGTTGGCGCTATTATCATGCTTTTAGTTTTTGCATTTATTTTGAATGTTTGGAATTATGAGCGATAAAGATTAGAATCAAAAACGTTTGGGTTTGTCCGCTGTTTCAAGTAAGATAAAAAGAAGGATATTTTGTTACACTTAAGGACGATCTTAAGATAGATAGAAAGACGTTTAATTATTTTGGAGTCGATATCAATTTCAATAATCTCGTTCTTATTGTATGGCGCTCTGTAAATAAAATTGCGTATTTCTAAACATTAATCATAAAAATATATTATATTTAATCTCAATAATCTTAACGTAATCTTTTTTTTGATATAAAATATTTCTCAACTAATTAAATTTCTATCTGTAGGCATGCGCGCACTCAATTACATGGAAAAACCAAAAATTAAATTAATAATTTGAAATATTAATATTTCCTATCACAATATTTTATTAACACAATCTCCATTTTGACGAATAATTTTTCAAATATTCCTCGTATTTTTTACTAGACTAAAAAATAATTAATGCAATTTTAAAATATTTTAGACTATATTAACAAAAATATATAGAATGAAGCTAACTACTTTTTATCTTTGATTTTTAATTTTTTTCAATATTAGTAAAATAGAAGGTGAAACACAAAGCAGAAAACTTATTATTGAACATTATTCTTTAATCTGGGAAATTTAATTTTTGTTTGTTCAGTAAAATTCAAAAGTAGTTGGAAGTAGTGAACCCTTGCTAATTCTAACTAGTTTAAAATTCAGTGAAACTGCGGCATTTAATTCGTCAAAGGTGTTTATCTGTAGTACAAAATACGATCTAAAATCATTTAAAATCAAAGATAAGATATTAAAACGATATTAAGAAAGTGATTAGGATGAAAGCGAAAACTTGGTAATGGAAAATAAAAAGAGTAGCTAATTTAAAAATAGAAAATAATCATTTTTATAACTAAAACAGAAGAATAGAACCGAGTGCTGTTAGTGCTAAATCTGTACACGCATTGTAATCAAAAAATTATTCAAAACTAAGAAAAATCTAAAAAATACGTTCCAATGGGCACATTTTGCAAGCAGACTTTTCTTATTGCACCTGAGGATTTCTGTCAATTTTAATACTGCAACTTAAAAATAAAGTGTTAATACTTTAGATTTTTTATTTTAACAAACTAGAAATGCTACACTAAATACTACAAAATAAAACTTTAAAATTATATAAATTTCATACAAATAGTGTGTGTATAGTTTTTACTAATGGTGCAACATAGTAATATATGCTGTAAACTTTTATTATAATTATTTGTTTATAAAGTTCACCTTAGTCTCCTTCCATTTGACCATATATTTTTTGTTAGAAAATAAATTATTTTTGTCAAGTTTTCCGATGTTTTGTTTTCCTCTATGGTAAAAATGTGATTTTCAACAAATTTTATGTAAATCTACATTACAGAAAAAAATAAAATTCACAAGACAACATTAAACACACAATACAATTAATATAAAACGGCGAGTTTCAAAAGAAAAGATCAACCAGATAAACGAAAATAAAAATGACCGAAAATACTAAAATAGAAAAGTAATGGCGTTATAGTAGATAGAAAGAAGTTAAATAAACCACTGTAACACTCGGATATAATTGAATTAGTGCTACATTTAAATACACTTATTTTGCAGTGGTACTGTTGTAAGGCGCCCGGTTGAGTTGACTATCGTTACAATATTCATTTTTAAGTTGAAAAAAATATGTAAAGTGCTCTGAGTGTGTTTAGTTTATAGTCCTTAAAAGCTTCAAAAATAATCGGTCTATTATATATATAAACATTGCGAAATCTTCATTTTCTTTATTGCTTTCCTTGAACTTTTCTATACACGCTCATTTTGAAGTTCTTTGGGAAATAAAACTTTACCGCCCACTTAAGGTATGAAAACAAATTTCGTGATCGAGTTAAAAATGTAATTCTCTATAATGTGGACTAATCTCAGTTATCCCTACAGCTTTTAAGTCAATATATTGACCTTTTACCTAAGTGAAACCACTGTAAAAGATTGACATTCTTTCTTTTTGTATCCAAATTAACTGAAATTAAATAAAGCTGTCGTTTGAATAAAATAGATAGCTAAATCAAACCTGCACCCTTTTAAATCCACATTAGGTCACATAAACACTTTTACGAATGGTTTCTTCAAAATCAGAAAAATCATTTTAGATTTAAAATAAATATCCAAAGTACTTTTATTTTTCTAAATAGAAAAAACTATATACTCAATTTGATAAGAAAAACTGATAAAATTTGCATAGTAGAAAAAATACAATTATTAAATATTTTATATTTTATAGTATTTAGCAATTTAGTTTTGAAATGCCAAAATTTTTTTTTATTAAAGTTTAGGCTCTTTGCGGTTCCTCAAGACACGCATCAATATTTTTTTATCTTTTGTAGACCAAATGGCACATTTCCATCTATTCTAATGTATAGCGTCCATGTTTTTGGGTAATGGTGGTGGTAGGTTCTTAGCATTATATAATATAATTTTGCTGGTGTTTCACCATTAATTAAATATTGACATCCATACATGATTCATGTTAATCTATTTAAAATGGTCACCAGTGAAATCAGGTAGAAAAAATTTCTGACCATCCCTGCAGCCCCGACATTTCGTTATAAATTAAATAAACATTACGATTTAGAAGTAACAATTTATTGAATATTTGTGTAGGACCAATAAAACCAATTGAAAATATTCCATACAATTAATTCTCAAAAATATTTATTTTATTAGTCACTAAAAATATGACAGAATTTAATATAATATACTTATTTTAAATATATATGAATTTAACAATTTATTGAATATAAATATTAGTGTAGGACCAAGAAAATCAATTTAAAATAATCCATATAATTAATTTAAAAAAGTATTTATTCAATTAGTCACGAAAAATGACAAAATTTAATATACTTATTTTAAATATAACTGAATTTAATGTACTCTTTTTTAAATTTTTTATTGTTTGACTTGCTGTAATAAACTGACAAAACAATTAAATTAATAATAATTGATATCCTTATCAATTTAGAGATGAGTGTAATAGTTGTATATTACAATGAGTCATTAATATTTCGATATATATTAATATAAGTGATAAATTTTACCACGTTTGTTACAAACCTACAATTATAGTAGGTATCAATCAAAACTAATAAAATGAAGTACAAATAGTGATTTACACAACACTACGAGAGTCTAACAGAATCCTAACAGAAGTAGTTATATTTTTATTCTAAAAATCAGTCAAATAAGTCATTAAGTTATAGAACAAACCTAATATTTCTTTATTTATGTATAATAAAAATAAGTTTAAATAATATTGGATAAAATAGTATAAATAAATTTAACAAACTAAGCATATTACCAGATAAATTAGATAACTTTAGTTTTTCCTAATATGGTTCCAATTTACTATAAAATTAGGATAACACAGACTCCTAAAATGCTATTGTTCAATATGACAAAAAAATTAGTCCTTGTTCATCCAAATGATAACCTTTAGGAGAAAGTAAGCAATTCCAAACCCTACAACAATTTTTTCCTTTTGCAGTCTGTTTATATTTTCTAACTCTAAAGCCATAATCCTTCTATTCAACTTGGCCATCTGCCTTCTTAAATGTAAAACTTCCTCAGCTGGTGTTAAACCCTAAAAAAAAATAAACAATATACAAAAAACTAACACTGTATTCCTTCAAGTTACTTCTCCTACACCAGAATATAACTGGGATCCACTCTCATTATAATGAGAATTGTTAAGTTGAAAACTGACATCATTCATGTGCACTTTCTGTGGTCTTTTGGCAACAGGCAGACGTTCTTCTACTTCTGGATCTTCATATTCTTCAACCCCCGGGAAGGGATATTTATCAAGAGTTAAAGTACGAGGAGGAGTTGCTACACGGGGTAAATCATATGGATAAGGGTCTGCAGAAAGGATAGAATTATCAAAAACTATTTCTCTTGGAGGTGCTCTCGTACCTAAACCACAAGAAAACTCAAAAATACACCATTAATAATTTAATTTTGTCTTTTTGTACTTACCTACATGTTGATCTTGACCCGCAACCAATATCCTTTCTGGTACGTTCATGTTAAGATTATCCCTTGTCCAGGACCCTGTCCTATCGCCGTTTATATCTGTCGAAAAACTTATTCTATCGGGCACCTTCATTTTTTGATTAATCCCAACTTTATAATTAGCATCAGTGACAAACGCATCCTCAGGAAAATGTGTCGGACTCGAATTGGTAGACATTTTACTGTAGATAGACTATTTTTAAAGCTTAAATATAACTCAGTAACCTAAATAACTTTTAAATAGTTAATTCCGGTATCCAACTAGTTTTCTATCCATAAAAAATATTTCTTTTTATCAAAAATTAGGAATGACATTATTCGGCTCTTCTTTGATTTTAAGAATAGCCACTTTCTGTAATGATATACGGCCACATAAAGTGAACAGAAACCAGTTTGGACCAGGCCAATCGGTCAAAGATCAAACGTCAGATTTCAAAATAAACATAACCTTAAATTTCTGCTGTAGCAATTATTTAAGTAAATGATTCACTTCCGTCCTTCTAACAACAAAATGACCACACTATTTGAACATAAAATTCATTATGTTATATAAAAGTGTCCTTTATTTTCGATGAAAGGGGTGATGAAACGATTTGAATTGTTTTTTTTGTGTAGTTTGTGAATTTTATTTTAATAATGACTGTTACATACAATGCAGACGTCGCGACTGTGCGGGGTTTAGGTTGTTTTTTGAAATTATTAGCAAGGTAAAACGTTAAATTAATATTTCACAGGACCTATAAAGTATAATTACTTATATATATATATATATATATATATATATTTTAAATATATTTAATACATAATCTTTGTCGTTTAATATCTTTATTAAAATTTATTTATTATTACTGAAAATGGTTGCTGATAATTAAAACAATGATAATTATTAGTTTATTCAATGAATAATGCTTATTGATTAGGTGCTGTTAAAAGATAATAAGTGTAATGCCCTCTTCTTTCCTAAAACAAAAATTTCTGATTGTTTCAAGAAACTTGCATCACAACCAATAAATTAACATTTTCTGGGAAGTATTATTAACAATATTTTCATGACGACCAAGGTCAACTACTTTGTGGTTCAAGAGCCAATCTCTTATTACATAAATCTTGTCTGAAATTATATACCTGAATACAGATCGGTTTTTTTCAGGTGATTAAACTTTACTAGATATGATCTGATATTTTAAGTATTGGAATAATATAAGCGTTTTTTTCTTCAAATTTTTTAAATGTTACCTAAGTCTTATAACAAACAACCTTTTCTTTTTTTGCTTAAAAAAATAATATTTGCTTAATTGATATTAGCATACAATTATTTATTGCCATTAAATTATTTGATATGATATGAATGTACTTATTTCATATTAATTATACGTTTCTGTATCTTTTAAGTTATAATTCATGTCACATCTAAACTAGATTTAGTTTTCTGCTCTAGATTAGTATTTGTTGCAAACATGCAAAAATTTGCAATTTAAATAGCTTTTATCTTACATAATAAGTACATTAGTTCGAGTTAAAAAATGCGAAATTATTTTTGAAATTTTTATATTCACAATATAACAACAAATAACTATTATTTGACAATGTTTTTTATAAACTAAAATTTGGATCATTCCGTTGCTATGATTTAATAAAAATTAGCATAAGTTTCTTATTATCAGGTAATTCATTACATGGAAACACTTGACTTGACTTGAGATTAGCAAGATAATTAAAATCAATATTGAATTTTACATCACCAGTTTTTTTAATGTTAATTTTATGATAAATACTATCTCATTGTGTATACTCTATACCTACATTGTAAAACTATAAACAGTAAATATTTTGTTGACATAAATTAGTAGGATTTTATTGAGTAACACATATAACAAATCTAAAATTTTAACATGATTTAAAAATAATGTTTGTCATACATCCTTGACCTGTGTTACATTTCTAGACACTTTTAAAAAGCGTATAAGTATTCTTTAATTTAAAAAAAATATTTATTAGAATTGTTAAATAAATATAACATTACTTTCACTCTTTAAAGCAACTTTTTACAAAGTCTTTGTTATTCTGCAATAATTTGTAATGTATAATGGATAAAAATAACACAAATTTGGCAAAGAAATTGTTTCACATATCAGATAAAGGGAGATATTTTTTAAAAGCTTTTTGACATTGCACATGAAATAACATTTAGTTTATTGTTAAAACTAAAATGTTATGACTTTAATATTTAGATTTATAGAGAAATATAGATTAAAATAAATTTTCTGTTTAAAAATAAGTTATTTATGTTAAAAATATTATTCAATGAATATTTAATAATTTTACTTTTAATAAAAACAACAGAATTATTTTTGCAGATGGCGCGGAAGTCTTTACAAGCTAGTTTGGTTGGATTTAGTATTGTTTTTAGCTATTTATTATGGTTTAAATTTTACATATAGATTCTTATTAGATGAGTGGGGAAAACGGTAAGTATCTACGCATTAAAAAGTAAATAGAAAACATGAAATGAAATTACACACTCTTCCAAATTAACTGAACATGCTACTGTCCTAATTACATATTGTAGTAATTAATCAATTAGCTAATTCATGCTATTTTTAGGATTTTCGAGAATTTAGTGCGTTACTGTGATGATTACGCGAATCTGATACCTTTGTCGTTTGTATTAGGTTTCTATGTAACTGTAGTCATGAACAGATGGTGGTCACAATACAGGGCGATACCCACACCTGACCCATTAGCTGTGTTTGTTAGCGCCACCGTTCACGGTCATGTGAGTATATATTTTCAACAAATATAAATAAATTATGTTCACTAATAAAATAAACAGAAACTACCTTTGTAATTTTTGTTTAAAAAAAAATTTCCAATGAGGAGGAGGAGATTATCTAACGACCGAAGTGTAAATTGAGTTAAATTGTAAGTTGCACTAAATTTATAGCTGCGCGTTTGCTTTGTGTTTCATTAATTTTGTTTATAGGGGCTTTTCTGGCATTTTTCGTTTTGGTGATATATTGGAAGCCTTGAACATGACCATACCCTGAAGCATCTCCGTGTTTAAATTCTTTGCAAACTTCCTGCTTAATTCATCAAATCTTTCCAAGATCGGTGTAATGTTTACAGTATCATATAGCATTTGGTTTGATGGATTCTGTATAGGGTCTGAGAATGTCTTAATTTTGTGATGGTTCAGAGGCAAGTTGTCTCTGCTACTTCTAGATTGCGCAAAGCTGGTTTGGAACTGTTTTGAAATAATATGCAGCTATACTCTAGAAGCGGTTTACAGATCATCTAATATATATCTGTTGCTAATTTGAAATGTGTGCTTGAACAAAATAAAGTTAGTTTTTGTGGGATTTACTTGGATCCTCCATTTGTTAGAAAATTAAATATGTATACTAGATGTTTGCACGTTTGATGCAAATTTATGTTTTGGAATACAAACACATTGAATTGAGTTGACTTCATATTATATTTTCAAATATTTTCCCTAGGACTGGCATTAATATGATTGGACGATGGTTTGTGACTTTGGTATGATCCATGTTAGGGTTTGTCATTGTAATAGTCAATCCCTTTTTCCACTCGTTTGGAAAGTATTGATTAGTTGTACAATAATTAAATATTTTGATGATACGGGTGTGAACTGGAATTATTAGAGCTCTTAGTATGTTTCGGGAAATACTATCGTGTCCTGGAGCTGTGTTTTTTCCTGGTAACAGAACCTCGAGATATTCATCTTCTATTTGAGGAATTTCTTCTTGATTTATGGAGGGTGGAGTTGAAATTTTTTTTTCATACCAATCGTAGATATCTTTTTAATGGTTACGGTTAAAATTAATGCAGTCTGTCATACTAAAGATATTTTTACCGTGTTTTGTAAATATTTCAACTATTTCTTTTTCTGTTGAGTAACATTGACTATTTATTTCTATAGTTCTTACACTTAGTTCTTGTGAGTAGCGTAATATCTTCTTAATTTCTTGCCAGTAATTTTTACCCTTAGCTTCGTTAATCTTTTTCCAAGATTCTAACTATTTATGGGCTTACTATTGAGCTACTTGTTTTTGTATATCTTTATTAAGGTTTTAGAATTTTGTTTGTAATTCCGGATGATTAAACTATATAATTTCCCTTTAGAGCAGTCTTTTTGTTGGTGTATTAAACAAAACTGATTCTTGGACTTTATTTACAAATACTGTTATTTCATTTGTGCTAATATCTGGATGAGAATTTATGTGTGCTTCCAGACACTAATTTACTTTCTCTATGTTGCTTTTGCTGAGGACATGTACTAGTTGTGGTTCGATATCCATTGGCTGTAAATCCAATTTTAATGTTAATTCCAATGTTTGGTCGCGCAAAGCTCCTGTGTTGCATCTACCTGGATTAGCTCCAATGATATTTATCAAAATATTAACGTTAGATTACAATCAAACGTTTTAAATAGCAGTTAAAATATTTCTTTTATTTTTAGGACGAACGTGGAAGGGTTATGAGACGAACTATTATGAGATACGTTTGCTTGTGTGTGACGATGGTTTTTACAATGATCTCACCCAGAGTCAAGAAGAGGTTTCCAAGTTTGGAACACTTCGTAGATGCTGGTTTGTTGCAACCGAGTGAAAAAGATATTTTGTCAGATTTAAACAATAAGTTTCCCAAATATTCCAAACACTGGTAAATTAAACAGTTTCTTCATTTTAATTTCTTTAAATAGTTATAGACTAGGTGTATAATTTTAAAACCCACGTATACATTTTTTTTCCTTCAAAACGGAACCGTAAAAGTGTTGCGTACGGGTTTTTTATTAGTTACAATAATTTTGGTTCTTGATAATTAAAATAGCAATTATGACAAAATTGTTACTTTTCTTGTTAACGGCTCCACGTTGTGCCATTGTTTGAGCATGTAAGATAAATGCCTCAGGATGTAACAAAAAAAGAGCACTGTTTTCTAAAGGAATTTTCCACAAGAAAATGAGATATAAGAAAGAATGGAATAATGAATCAATTACAGGTATCCAAAAAGGAGCATTGATAGTAATAAATGTAATACTCGAAAATCATAGAAGAAATTCAATACAAGACTATTATATCTAGGAGGATAGAGAATTGAAGAAATTACCTAAGTAGAGCCACCTAATATAGTCAAATATTAATAATACCCCCTCCTCCATGGATGCTAAAATTATTTACCATGGCGTTTTGGGGTGAATTACAGAAAATTGATGTTGTTTTTTGTCTTAATAGTTGAGGAAAACCCGGAAAACCTCATCTAGCATAACCGACACGGTGGTCTACTGGGATTGAAATCTGAATACTGCATCAACAGAATTAACCGCTAATGCGGTACTTATGAAAACCAGGTAATTTAAAGGTATGACTCACCCTGGAATTCAAACCAACATTCGTCTACTTGGCTTAGGTAAGTGAATACCTGCCTTAAAGGAATCAAACCGATGAGTCGAAATAAGTTTATAGGCATTTTGTAGCTAATGAGAGAAAAATAAAATAACTGTTATCTATATATTGTGATTATTTTCCTTTTTTAAAAATATTCAATTTTTTAGGTTACCATTAGTATGGGCGTCCAGTATAGTAACTAGAGCTCGCAAAGAAGGTCGAATTCGTGATGATTTTGCTGTCAAAACCATTATAGACGAAATAAATAAATTTAGAGGACAATGTGGGTTACTTTTAACCTACGACCACATTAACATTCCTTTAGTATATACCCAGGTAAAGTTCAGTCTATTTTAGATTAAACTAAATTAAATTAATAGATTGTTTTAGGTAGTTACTTTGGCTGTTTACAGCTATTTTATAACAAATATAATGGCCCATCAATGGACCAACGACAACAAATACAAATTTGACTTATACTTGCCTATTTTTACTACTTTACAATTTTTTTTCTACATTGGTTGGTTGAAGGTTGCTGAATCCATGATAAATCCTTTTGGCGACGATGACGATGACTTTGAGGTTAATTGGATGGTAGACAGGAATTTGCAGGTACATAAAAAAACATTATAAACTTATACTTTCTACTATATTTCTCTCTTCAAGGTATCTTATTTAATTGTCGATGAAATCCACCACGACCACCCAGAATTAGTAAAAGACCAGTACTGGGACGAGGTATTTCCTCAGGAACTACCTTACACCGAAGCAGCTAGAGCTATAAGAGACGCTCATCCATTACCATCTACAGCTAACATAGCTAACAGACCTCAGGATTTAGAACTACCGGCTACAAATCGTAATTCCTATCCTGTTAATAAATTGGATGATATGCAGTCTTATACTGGATTAGACGGCGCGATAACATTTTCCGCAAAACCTAGACCTCCTTCTTTTAGATCTAGGGGGTCCCAGAATTCGCTTTTAGGAAGATCAGTACCAGGTAAACGATAGCAGTCAAATGTCAGTTTTCAAAATAAAAAAAATTGTTGTTTCAGATTCAATATCTCGGCACAATTCTGTCACGAATATGTTGAAGAGATTTTTTAGTAAGGATGAGAGTAAGAGCGATGCGAAAGTAGAATCTAACGAATTAAATAATCTCATGCCCCAATCTGTTCCGAAACCCGCGGGTAGTATTAAAAAACTTACTGATGATGTCATAGAAGAGGTAAAATATTTAATTTACTGATATGTCACTTTGATTAAATTTTCTTTGGTGTTTTGTAGGTGGATGAACAAACAACAATAACTTCTCAGCATTCACGTAAAGAATCTCGACCTACTGTGACGAGTTTGTTTGGTCCTCCGTCACCTTCAACTCCAATAGATGTGCCTTTATCGCATAGTTATAATCCGTAAGTAAACAAACATTAACAATTTAGTCGCCCACTTTAGAACAACTTTCCACACTCAACGACAAAAAATGTTGAAACACAAATTTTGCCATTGTACAGGTTAAATTAATTTTGTCACTTGTTAATCCTAAGACGGATCATCGCCGCCCATTCCTCTTAAGTATAATAATAATTATAACTAATAACAATAATAATAATAATGTTTTATTGCCATAAGATTTCAAACTGAAATAAAGACAACATCAGAAAAAAACAATACAAAAAAATTCGCGCTTACCTACACAGAAATATAATTACTAAACGTTAGATTAAAAAGTAATTAAGATTAGACAAGTGTATAGAATACATCTAATGACACAGATTGCGGAACACATTTTTTTAAACATAATTTGCGTAGAGTAGTTGAGATTGGTATTCAAAGTCCTTAAAAGGTATAATAGAGATGTTGTCAAAATTTAGTTTTTGAGAATTGATGTTACACAAGGAGTCAATAGTATACCGCGTCATCATTTTGTTGCAACAGTGAATACAACTGAGATAGATATATCGTCAGCACATTGGACAGCGTGACATTTGATATTATGTAAAAACAAGAGGTTTCCCAATGTTGACCCCTGGGAAAACCTCTGTTGGTTATTGTTTGGTCAGAGAAAAAAGTGTAATTTTCCCGAGTCCATAATGTTTAATAGAAACTATCTGCTTTCGATCTTGAAGATAAGATTTGAATACATTTACTTATACATCTTACGCTATATGATTCAAGTTTTTGTAAAAGAATCGTGTGATCTACAAGAGTTTTCATGAAATTTAGGTTGATTGTACAGTCTAAAGAAAAGTTTAATATACTTAGACTGGGACCCAAGAAAGGATTTAACATTTGCCTAGAGCACCTCCTAGGCTGGGTGAAACGGGAAGGGGTATGATGTGTTACCCTCGTAGTTCCGATGCAGTAAACAACGTTTCAAACTTTGTACGCGCTCTTCAAAGTGACAAAATTAGTTTTACAACCTGTAAAAATTGTTTGTGCGAAATACTTGCTGAATTTGGTTTTCGTAGGGAATCTAATAATATTTACGATCCCTTTGGTCAAATATCAAGGTCGGCTCCTAGTACGTCGAATGATGGTACCGACGATCCCGATAAAGTTAGTATAGGAAGTTCCGCGACAGATGAGGGTGATGATGAGTTTAGTAGACTAAAGAAACTTCGTGATGAAGAGCGTTTAAGCAGGTATGTGTTTGTTCGATAATTGATGTCGAGTTTTGTATGATTATCGATCATAATAATTGTAGCATTCTACTAATAAGTACATTTTTATTTTTTAAGATTTAATTTACTTATTCATCATGACGAAATATTATAGACGAATGTGTGGTAAATATAAATTATTTTATTTGGGAAAATGTTTTCAGCTTGTGAAGTTTGGGGCTGTAATGTTTAAAATGAGACTTGTTTGACAAGTGACAATATACCTTGGATTTTATCAGCCACCTCTCCAGATCACTATTTACACCACTTCTGAGTAGTTCCATATGATGGTCAAGGACTCTATATACAATATGTCCCCCTAAGTTGGAATCATATGGAAAACTTTTTTATTATTAATTTTAGGAAAAAAAGTTATTCTTCATAAAAAGGTCTGCATTATCTAAAATCTAGAATACAGTCATCAAATATCAAATTTTTTCAGTGGTATACGAGGTTTGTCAAAAAATATGAGTTTTACTCAAGAGTAAAGTACCTTTAAATTTGACAATAAAAAAAGTTGCTCAGAATAAAAATTACGTTTAAATATGCAAGTACATCCATTTAAATTAAAACTTCAGATTATTTTATTTTTTACTAATATTTCTATTTTGAATGAACATTTATCTCTGATTACGAAACAGATGATAACCTTTTAGTTTTTCGATGTTTTCTAATAATTTTGCAATTAAAACGCGTAATAAGTGCACTACAGTTAAATTTGCATTATTGTAGACATACGTTTTAAAAATAATTTTATTAATGTAAATGGTTATACTTGCATATTTAAACGTAATTTTTAATTCTGATCAACTTTTTTTAGTAACATTTTTCGATATTGTCAAATTTAAAGGTACTTTACTCTTGAGTAAAACTCGTATTTTTTGACAAACCTCGTATACCACTGAAAAATTTGATATTTGATGACTGTATTCTAGGTTTTAGATAATGCAGAACTTTTTATGAAGAATAAGTTTGTTTCCTAAAATTAATAATAAAAAAGTTTTCCATATGATTCCAACTTAGGGGGACATATTGTATATAATTCAAGCTTAATTTTAATTTTAACTCTATTCTCAGACATAGTTATTTTGTTCAGATCCACAAATACTGTCACTTGTCAACGCCTATGCTATGATATTTTCAAGCATTAATTATATTTTGTTTGGGTTAAAAATTCTTGAATTCCATATAATTTTTTACATCCTAAACGGCCGAATTTTTTTTATTGATTAAAATCATTTAAACTTCGTTGCTACAATTAGAATCCAAAATACACAATCTGTCAGTTGATAGACATTTTCATTAGGATGTAAAATGATGGAAACAAAATGATACACAGGTTTTTGATATATTCTACACAAAAACATGCTACTATTTATAAACTAGAAGCTCTGCTGATTGATTTGCTTTTATTTGTGGGAACTTTTTAAACGAACTGTACCTATTGTGTCTTAATAATTTTAGGATTAAACATAGCATATCGAGGTCCTTTGGTACCCGTCCAGAAGAATTGGAACTTTTCCTTCAGCATCAAGTTTCAGAAACGTCGACCAACCCAGCAAGTCCTAGTACACCTTCAACTATTGTTTAATAATAAAAGATATTATTACCGGTGATTTTAGTTGCTCCAACTATTGCAACATGTCCTTTAATTAGAAATAGGAAATTTTCAGACGCCGAAATTGATTTTCTGAATTTGGTTAATATTTAAAGTTCAAAAGGATAAAAAATAAAGCTAATAATGACATTGAAAAAATTATTCAGGTTATCTGGTATATTCTAATAAATTATTACTTAATTGAATAAAGGCGGTTCTTAAGGTCTATGTAAATAATCTCTTCCATTTTCTTTTAGCTTCCCTCTCTTTGATTTGTTAGTACAAAATATGATTCTTTCTTTCATAGTGCTGTCTTTATCCAATTTATATATTTTGTTATTGGTTGATTTTCGCCAGATTTTTTATTTCTGTTTTTATTTATACACGTTAATAAATAGATGAGTACGATTGCGATCAGATATGCTTAATACAATGTTTGTGATAACTTTGTTGTGAAACATCGACAATAAACTGTAGTTAAATAAATAATACGATTAGTAATACTTAATTATTATTTTACTTGAATAATAAGCACCACAATTTAGTTTTAGTGCAAATTAGTACTTCATTACTTGTAGGAAACAAATTTTTTATTATGCTAAGTAACTTTTAAATAAGTTGTTATAAAAAGTGATATTTGTATATTACCGAATTAGATCTAGGAAATATAGCTTGCCTTTATATTTTTACTCCATAGAGTAAAATGTATTAATGATAAAAAGATATAGTTAATATTTATTATTTGTAGTTTTTGCTTGAATGTATTAGGAAACAATATTTTATGAATTTATAGTAGTATTTTAGAAAATTATTGCCAATACTCCCATGTCATCAGATGCCAGGTGATATTTGACATATATTTGTTCCGTGGTGGGGAAATGCTTCTTTCTGTTACATTAAAGGGAAAAGCTGAATTCTGAAAGGGGTAAAATTACAGACTTTTCTATCTAATGACGAATTTCATGAAAAGATACACTTACAATCGTTCCTTGTCTCACATAATTGTTAAAAAAAACAATGATTTCAATAAATCATTAAATTATAACTTCTTAAACAATATTTTATTAGTAAAAAAGAACATAAATTAAGGTCTTACATACCTTAGAAACAATTTTAATTAACATTAACCCTTATGTAATTTGCTGTGAAGGTTGCACAGAATTTTGCTCCGCCCTATATTTCAGAAAATCCGATATAAATGTCAAATGTTGTCAGTTAGCATGATAAGAGCCAAATTATTCCCTCATGATTAGTTTTTCATTTTTTGTATATTATATATAAAACAATTCAAATTGAACTGCGAAAAATATTTTATTTTGTATTTTTCTTGTATTATCTCTTAAAATGAGCATTCCTCAATTTATAAAATGACTTTTTGTATTTCCAAATGTTAAAAATTCTTATTTATATTTATTATTAGATAAAAAATTAGTATTAAGTAACATACAGTATTTTTAATTTATATATTGAAAAATATTAAAGTACAAGCTATATAAAATATATTGTGTCTACATTCTAGGTCATTTTTGTTTGGATGCTTCCTCCAAGCCTATAAATATATATCATCCTATTTTTAGACATAATTATTTATTTATCTCAAAACGTTTAAAGTCCATCAAAACACATTTTTCTTGATATTAATCATCAAACGAAACATTCACACTATCACGGTCCACTTCAAAAAAGTAACATCTGTTAATTTTGACGTTGCTTAGTTTTAAAGTTTTAAATTAAAAAAAAGGCACTTTAAAATTTTTTCATAACATTTTGTGCGAGTTGTCTGTTGTCTGTTTCTACTCTGTGAAATAATAATATATTTTCACAAATACTAGTAATCACATCCTTTTGTCACAAATTGATTGAGTTGTATAAAAGCAATCATCACTTTAAGCGAAATCGTCATGGATTTGTAAATAACATGAATGTCCGTGATTTTCTCAGATATGACTTATACCGCTGTGTTTGTAGGTTCTAGCTATCTATAGTGGAAAACAGTTTGGCCCAAATGATATTTTAATAAAGCAAAGAATTTCCTAGTAAAATCTTTTATTAACAAAATATATTGTGTAAAACCAACAAACCAAATATTAAAATGGTAACAAAAATATAAAAATAGTTATTTCTTACTCTGTTCGAACGTCAATTTCAATTGCCTTCTTAAAATCTTCCCGCTGGCATTTTTGGGAATACTGTCAACCACACTAATACCCCCTTTCAATCTTTTATAAGGTGCAACTTTGCTGTTGACGTAGTCGTTTAATTTTTGTACATCGATTTTCTTTTCGGGTCTAGTAACAATATACGCCCTGGGTGTTTCTCCGTCAGTCTCATGAGGTATTCCGATCACAGCGGCATCTATAACATCAGGGAAATCCCTAATAATTTCCTCCAACTCTGCCGGTGCCACCTTTAAAAGTATTTAAACTGAGAAACAATTTTATAAAAATAAATAGTTATTTTATAATAAAGGATCTTCAGGCAAGGTCACTTATTTTAATTACACTTTGTCATAGGCGTATTCTTGAGACATTCAGTTAAACAACATTTGTTTTATTATTTTTTTCATTTCATGACTGTTGAATGTGGATTATACATAAACATTTTTTAAATGGGAGAAAATCCACAAAACAGCGTTCGGCAAGTTCCTTTTACTTCTATTCATAAAGTATTCAAACATGAAAAGTGGCATCCCTTTAAGGTGCACCTTGTACAAGAACTATCAGATGACGACCCGGATCGTAGAATAGAATTTAGCGAAACATTGATGGATAAGTATAGTAATGATCCACTTTTCGCAAAAAACGTAATTTTTTCTGATGAAGGCACATTTACATTAAACGGTGAAGTCAAAAGACAGAATTGTATATATTGGGCAGAGGAAAATCCTAAATGGATGTGAGAACATCACACTCAATATCCACAGAAAATTAATGTTTGGGCAGGAATTGTTCGAAATAAAATCATGGACCCTATTTTTTTGATGGAACTGTAAACCGGCCAACTTATGTTTAATGAACTTTTTGGTTCCAACTTTAACGAATTTATTCCCAAGTGCAAACATTCCCGGAAATATCGATGAAAATCTGTAGTATCAACAAGATGGGGCGCCGCCCATTATGCAGCCGCCGTTCGAACATATCTTGAGGACGTTTCCCCTCAATAAATGGATCGGTAGACGAGGACCCATTGAGTGGCCACCAAGGTCACCGGATCTCACGCCATTAGATTTCTTTTTGTGGAGTCATCTAAAATTTGTTGTGTATAAAAGTAAACCCGAAGACAAATGATTTAAAAGATAGAATAAGGCAAGAAATAAATAATATTTCGCAGGAAACCATTAATAAAGTTCAGCAGGAATTTATTGATCGCTTAGGACACTATCAAGCACAAGAAGGAAGACAATTCGAACACTTACTGTAATTTATTGTGTGGCAATTTATTGTTATTGTTGTATTATTTTGTTATTTTAATTAAAGGTCTTCCAAAATACAGATTTTAAAATTATTGTATCCTCAAAATTATTAATTACCGAACACAAGTATGATATATTTTTGGAATCGTCCTGAAATTTGCAATCTAAAAAAAATAAAATATATAGGGTGTGCCATTTAAAAAAATTGTCTATGACATCATTACTCCCAAATGGTTTACCCTGACTATTTCATTGTTATGTAAAAATACATTAAATTAAACTCAAAAACCGACCTGTCCCAGGATTTTTCCTCAAAATTGTTTGTTTAGCTTAAGATTAATTTATTCCATACTTTATGTACACACTGTATACATTATAAAATTTTAATAAATATAGTATATGTAATTAGTTAAGATGTTTACACATTCAACACTAATAAAATTACAAAATTTATAAAATAAATGTTAACTGAATATCCCAAGAGTACACCTATGACAAAATACTGTTGAAATGAGTGACCTTGCCTGAGATTCCCTTTTTAGATTATAACATTAAAAAAGTAAGAGTGACAGTTGACACAGACTGCCAACATAAAATAAAAATTTACCTGAAAACCTTTAACTTTAATCAATTCTTTCAATCTATCTTTAATGAATAAAAATCCTTTTTCGTTATAATACATCATATCTCCAGTTCGCATCCACTCATCTGAAAACGTTTTATTATTTTCATCGGGTCTGTTCAAATATCCTTTCATGACTTGTGGTCCTTTTACCAGCAATTCTCCTTGTTGATTAGGTCCCAGTGGTGTTCCCGATGGGTCTTCAGGATCTATTAATTTCAATATTGTGTTTGGCAAGGGAAAACCGATTGAACCTTTAGATTCTTGATTATTGTAGTCTGAAAGACGTGTAGTTGTCACTGCCGGAGATGTTTCTGTCAAACCATAGCCTAAAAAATAAAAATAATTGTTTCTACCCTTACTTTGTGGAATTTGTCCATTATAATTGTAAAAGATAAATTATAATTATGTTAAATTTCCATGGTTTTTCAAGCATTTAAATATTTTTATATGATAATTGTTTCAACTTTCGGCATTATCAGATAATTGTCATATAAGAAGTTTTGAAAAACCGTGAAATTTAACAAGCATAATTTATAAAAAGTGGTGCCAACTTAAGTTACTTATGACCTTAATATAACGAGCAATAAGGTGGCATTTTACCTTGTAAAATTGGAACTTCTCTCTTAGCTTTTTCTAATAGTTTAATTGCGTCTAAATGCCCTAATGATGCAGCACCATTTACAAAAGCTCTTACATTAACCAAATCGTGGCTAGTTAAATTTGGAAACTTAGATAAAAATATAGCTAAAATAAAAATAAAGTTGTAAACTATAAAAAAGAAAATTAATATATCTTTTTTACCTATCGGAGGAGCAAAATAAATAACATGAGGCTTGTATTTTCTAAGGTTTCCAATGTATAATTCTGGGGTGAATTTTGGTAGTGAAACAATTTTCGCTCCTAACCTTAGCTGATACAAACACAGTACTGTTAAGCCGTATATGTGGAAAAACGGTAAAACTGCTGTACATACATCCTGATGATCAGCTAAAATTAAAACGATTCCCATATTTTCGATACTTGTACTGAATACGACTGATCAGTTGAGTCAAGAAAGTTGATAAGACTAGATCATTTTTGTTGGCTCGTGTCGTGTACCACACCAAGTTTGTAGTGATTGACTCGTTTAAATAAGCAAGTTTTGAGTAATGCTAGTCATGATATAGCTCAGTGGTACATTACGAGGCCAACGAAAAGACCAATTGAATAGCGTCCAAGGTGGCGACATGTTTTGAAACTTACGTGTTGTCTTTCTACTAATTGAGATTTCCGCATGCCCTAATTGGCACAAATTGGCAACGATATTATAATGGGAAAGTTGTACACCTTTTGGTAAACCTGTTGTGCCGCTTGAATAAGGCAAAAATGCCAAATCTTCGCTCATCACAGGAACGTTGGGAATGTCAATATCAGTGTCTGTTAATTCAAAAAAATCGACAGCGCCTTCTGGAAGAGACTGGCCTTGCTAAAAGTAAAAAATTAGCTCAGACATTTCTTAAATATATTTTTCAAAAATTTTGATGTAAGTATAAAAATTACTGCATTATTAATGAATGTTTATTATTCTTTGAGCTAAGAGAATTTCAATATATAGGTGATAACATAACACATTCGATATAATCGTTGAATATTTGGAATATTTGGAAAATAGTCGCGCCTTAAGTTAAATAGATTTCGCAGCTAACACAAACTGTTGCTTTAGAGTTTTGTAGCAAGCTATACGACCAATTTATAAGAATAAGGGCGGCTGTTAGAACATTGACAACGTATCAATACAATATTAATATACCAAGAAAAGGCCTAAGTTATATGAATATTTCACCTCATTATAGCTTTATTATTTGCTTGTACAAATCTTATACAATTGTTAAAATGTATTATTTTATAGAGCTTTTTTACAATAAGAAATAGATTTCAGTAATCTTTATATACCACAATACAGCTACCATTTTTTTAAACTGTATATAGTGACTACTGCCTCAACTATAATAGTTATTGTATAGTAGGTCGCTAAGAATTTTTAATTGTTTTAAGAGAGCTTTATAAATGCTTATAGTTAAAAATATAGATTCTTGTTTATGAGAATCAATTAAAGGTGAAGTGCAGTGTAATCTTTTAACTGCTTTCTTATTTATAGGTAAATATACATTTTGAATAGCCATTTTTCTCATTGAAATTGCATATTCCTAAAATAATTTTTAGTTCTAAAATAAATTAGTACCAAATTATTGCATTAGATATTTCATTACCTTTTATATAAGCCCTTGTTGGAGAACTACATATAAACTGCTTTATTCTAATTGACATAGTCTGATTTTCTTCATTTTTCAGTTCGTTTACTAATGATGAAAGAAAAGTAATGACATCTTTAGGTTTTCCTTCAACCCAAAATTTTCTAATAAACATTGGCTTTACGTTTGGCAGTTCATGTATAGTGCACAAAATAGGTAAAAATTCTTTCAGAGTTATTTTATACAAGGTGTCCACGAAAATAAAGCACAACTTTATGGATGAGGTATAAAAACGTATGCAGAATAAAAACGTTTTATAATTTTTTTTTAAAGTCAGCCGTTTTCAAGGAAATAAATATTAGTATTTTAAATCTATCCAAATATTATTTACCGAAAAGCAATTAATGCCGGCAATACCGATAACTCAGTTAAGTATAAACAATGGTTTTTTAAACGTTCTAAAAATAAGCTTTTATTTTAGTACACCTAGATATATAGGATGGTTGATTACAGGGGATCTAGAAAAGTGAAGAATGTATTTTCTCCACGACCATTATTCCAAAATAATTTTTAATAATAGAATGTAGACATTCTCACTCTTGAGAGAGAATATTTATTCCGAAACACTTGCCTCTTATGTGATTTGCATGTATTTGCATTCCATAACAAGTGATGGAATAACTTTCCGTAATTGTTTTAAAACAATATCGACAGCCATGGATGTTAAAACTGTCAATGTCAGATGTAAATGGCGGCGCCGTAATAACAAATTTTAATTCAAATAAAATAATTAGTGAAAAATCGGGTGACTTTTTGGTCGTGGAGAAAACACAGTCTGTTAATCGGTTAGAATATAGTTAGTTGCAAAATATAATAATTGGACTTCCCAAATCCCCAAAGAACGGCAGCGATTTCGATAGTATGACATTAAAACCATTTCGAATAGGCAATATTAAGCCTTATGTTACTTGTACATTCGTCAGACTTTCAGTAGAAATTTCTGCTGCATTGGTACGCTTTCGTCATGTTTAGTACTATTTGTAACAGGGTTGTATTTCGGCGAACTGCTTAATACCGGATAATCTTCGACAATAGTGCTATCGTAATCGCGTTAATTTGCCAAATTTAAAAAAACTTATGTGTGAACTAAAGAATAAAATGATTATTGAAAAGTGCCATAAAACAACTTTGTGGAGATTTTTAAAAGCAAATGGCTTTAAATTTAAAACAATAAATAAGAGACAATCCATAATGGAATCAAGTCGTTTGATCAAATGGAGAAATAAGTACATTGAAGACATTAGGAGATTTCGTGGTGAGGGAAGAGATATATATTTTTTAGACGAAACGTGGTTTGATACCCATGATATCCAAAAAAAATGTTGGACTGATGGCAGTAAAAAGTGTATGGCTGATGTACCCCCATGTAGGGGTAAAAGAATATGCATTTTACATTGTGGTGGAGAATTGGGATGGATAGAAGGAGGTCTTATTTTATCTGCAAAAGCTATAAAAGATTGTAGTTTAGATTATCATCAAGACATCGATAGCACTTTGTTCGAAAATTGGATACAAGATAATTTATTACCGAAGTTGCAAAAAAATAGTGTAATTGTAATGGACAACGCTTCTTACCATTCAAGAATATCCCGTAAAATTCCAAATAAATCTTCGAATAAAGCTGATATCCAACAATTTCTACGAGATAATGATCTGTACTTTGAAGATAATTATACCAAAGAGGAGTTAATTGAGGTGTTAAGAGTAGGAAATTTTCAAAAAGAATATGTTGTAGACAGTACTTTAAAACAAAATGGACACGATATTTTACGATTGCCCCCTTATTATTGTGTACTAAATCCCATAGAATTGATGTGGGCTCAATTAAAAAAAAACGTTCGAGAAAATAATATATCACCAAACTCAAGTGTCAGTGTAATAGATCTAATTAAAGACTCATGTAATAAAATTACTGACGAGAACTGGAAAAATGCGATCAAACATGTAAAGACTATTGAAGATAAATATTTTAATTCAATTCCAAAAATAAATAGTCTTATTATAAATTTGGATGATAGTGATAGTGATAGTGATAGCGAGCTTAATTCTTTGTAATTTCTTATTTTTATAATGACTGTTTCAACCCTCACTTTGTTTATATATATTCTTATTTTTAATCAATAAAATTTTAAAATTTAATAGTATTGCATTTATAATAACAAATAACTAAATTAACAAAAATGATAAATAATAAATAATTCTTTAGGATTTATTTATATTCATTCTTATTATTCACAATCCTAATGCCTACCCTGCCCATGAAGAGCTTATCGAGGGATTTGGAAAGTCCATTTCTTATATTTTGCAACGGATAATAACAAAAATTTTTTTCATTCTAACCTTGTTACAGAATCTACTATTCTGCAATTATTACCTTATCAAACGATAAACTTAAACCGATTAAACGATCTGAATCTTCTGGAAACTAATAAAATTTTATGATTCATCAGGTATAAACTTCGTGGTTACATGACACATATTTTTATTAAAAATGTGAGGTGTTGCTACGTATAATTTTTGAGTAAATGTTTAAAGTGAATTTTTATGTAATCTAATGATGTTAGAAAAAAATTTTATTAGAATATTTTGTTGCAAATGCCACGTTCTACATATTATTTAATATGCATTATTTTCCCGGACATTCTGTACATAGGTAGTCCAATTATATTAAAATTTAATGACAAATTTGGGAAATATTTCGAACATATTTTAAAGTGCAAAGCGTAGCCCCTAATGGTAAATATCTATGTTTTAAATTTCGTCAATGCAAATATTTTTTGGGGTATTAAACAATGTTCTAGTATCTCGTAGTAATGCGTAGTGGAAATGCGTTCATTTAAAATTGTGACAAGTCTGTTTAATGCTGCATGAGTGATGTTAAAATTAGTAGTCCATCCTATTAATTCTATTTGAAATTTTATGTTCCGTTCTTTCTCATTAATGTCACCATAGTTTTTGATTATCTCTTCTTGTACAACTGCTTCTTCTGATAAAAAGATTTCTACAGCATGAACTTTAACTTCATTCACGTTTAAATCTGTATTCGGTTTCTAGTTCAATATTAGTAATAATTTATTTTAGTCTTTATCTTTCTTTTAAAGTTGCCACAGCGCTTAACAATTTTCCATTCTTTAGAATTTTCCATCTTTATTATATTCACTTTCATTTAGTTAAAGCTCACTTATTGTATAAAAATTACAACAAAGTGCATATATGTAAGTTTTAATTTTATTTACCGCTAACGACGCTTTTACAAGTGTTTAAAAGAAAGTAAGACGATAAATCGTTTATATAACTTTTATAGGCTTATTTTCTTAAAAGGGAATTTACCTCTTTTAGTAGATTTTAAGAATACTCTCAGAGCATTTATACAGGCAGCAGAGATTTATTAAAAACTTTGTTGCTACACTATTCAGCTTTCATACAATATTTAAAAGCATAAAACGTTTTAATACATTTGTCAACTGTAAAAAAGCTTTTTAATTATATTTTTTCAAAACCCATTTAACTTTTATACATTATTCGTATAAGTTAGTTATTAAAATATTCTGAGAACAAACTTATAAGTTAAAATTATTGTATAAAGAAAATGGTAACGTAGAATTTTCTCAGAAGTCAAAAAAAAGACAATGGGAACAAACAATACAACGATAATAAAATAATTAGCTTGTAATGAGGACAATTTGTGTCAGTTGGTTTGGCTTTGTAGACGTGTATATGATTATTATTTAAAATATTTTTTTGCTAATACATGTGTACACGCTAAAGAATAATAATTATAAAAATGATAGATCGGGTTACCGTCTGATAATAGAGAACTTGACAAAAAATTTAAATAGGAAAAAATTATTACAGATCATAAGTATACATTGTCAGAAAATATGTATCAGCAAAAAACTAATTAATTTTGCCCCAGACGGCCACTATAAAGCATTTAAATTCCAAGCATTGCTATTAGGCATGACGTCACATAGCACGAAATGATAGAGCGCAGCGATTAGCTGCAATTGTAGCTTTGTTTACAACGTGTTTGTGTATTTTTCCGATTCTTTTCTTTGATTTTGTGGGTCAACATTTTAGTTTGCGTCCATATTATAATATACTATGACAGACCAACTGACAAACTGTTGCCATATGATGTAACGCTACTTACGTTGAAGATCGTTTGAAATACTTCCAGAACGCGCGAAACTTTAAGCATTTTTTGCCGAGTTATTATTTTTTTTAAGAAATAATATTTGGGTAATGCTCTTTATGATATTATTAAAAAAAAATGTCAAGTTCCCCATTCTTTGGTAAAGAACATTGGTGAAACAATATTTTGAGAAAAGTATATTTTATCTTTCAGGTTTATAAATAATATTAATTATACCTGAACCATTAAAAAAATAGGATCAAGTAGGAAAATAGTGTTTAACATATTTCTTCTTAATTTTTCTAATATAATGTTTGCAGCAGTGTTTCAACATGACATGTATAAGCTGATGCCTACTATCAAATCATGAAAAATGAAATTCAAAAATTTTGTTTGTTTGCTAAAAGTGAAAAACCACGAAATATCTTTTCTTCACTATTAACAGTTCTACTAGATTAAATTACAAAATTATGTGCCAAAAAAATATTTCGTTCTGAGTATAGAACTCGGTATGTTTTCTTCATTTTTCATGATTTTGCAGTGGTCGAATTTGGAAACAACCTTTACATTAAAATTTAAAACTTTTTATGTTATCTTGTCTATTAAAAACACAAATACATCGAACTCTAAAATTATTACAAAAGTTGGTATTATCCTTAGCTATCTATCTATTTATTTACAAAGAACCTATTAAAAAGTGATATATTATCTTAGTAATTATAATAACCGCCAGTTTACTTACCTGTGACTTAATGGTAATAATTGGTAGTTTAGTTTTTGATAAATTGGCAGCAGCGTTTGCCAAAGGCCATAATTCGTTTAAAGTTACAATAGCTTTTGATGATGAATCTGTCAGTTGTCTTGAAATTTCCTCTAAAATAAAAAAACGCCTCAAATAATAAATGTGATCTTCACTTATTAATGCTATACTTAAAACTGACTTTTTCTATTCTAAATATTTCCAAAACGAAAATATTTGTTGGTAAAATCGCTTATTTCTTACTTAAATCGACATTTATATAAAAGTTTTCTCGTTAAAGCCCCACGTTGGGCGTCAAATTTAAGCATCAGAGATACACCTAGTAGTAACCAAAATTACGCATTTTATTAATAAATCTATTGCATTTATAGATCGATAAGTGTGTTTATTAAAATGTTATGAATCAGTGTAAACAGTTGATATCGTATTGCCTTTGTGGATTGTGTTATCGATCTATAAAGTATTGTTTAATTAAATTGCAATACTGTTAATACAAAAAAATAGATTTTAATTTAAAAATATAAAACTTGAAATAGGAAGTTATATTTATTGCATGTGAGGTTACATTTTAAAATACTTTAATCAATTTTTAGGGATTATGTGAATTTCCCCCCGAAAAAAGGGTAAAAATTAAAATGTAAAGTGGGTCCCAAAATTCGTATTTATTTGATACTGCATGTATAAATTCGGTCCCAGATAATAAATTATAACAGGTAATCAAATAAAACCGTAATATGTTAGAGAATGTTTAAATTTAACTCAACCTAACCGCCCCAATCACGTACAACTTTTTCTGGTACTTAGTCAAAGGGAGTAAATGTAATCTCAGAATAAGAGAAATCTTTTAGCCGAAATGTATGTTTGAGACCAATTTACCTATCGAGAATGGGGTATAAAAATATATGTTTAATTTGCTATATGTCGAATCCAATTTGGTATATTCACAACTGGGGGCTTCTCAATTGTTGAATTCTCAATTCTTGACTCGGGGTAAAAACTGGTGGCTTATTTGCCTGTGGTATATTAGACAATTTAAGATTCATTCATATCTTGTTCTACTTCATCTTTCAATGTCTTATTTGATCGTCTTTTCCTTTGTGGAGTTAGTGAAATCCATTAAGTTACTCTTATCAGGTTTTCTTCGCATTATGTTCCTCTTCGTTTTAATCTTTGAGCTTTTATATATCTAACAATGCTTTCTTCATCTAGTTGTTTCTCATATTTTTGTTTCATTCTTCTTTCTCTTTCTGGTATTAGATTTGTCCCTAATATTATTCTTATTACCTTTTTTGAGTCCTTCATCTAGTTCTTAATGGATGCAGTCTCCATCGCATATGTGATAATCAATGCCTAGTGATCTCTTATTTTTTATTTTAGTTTGGTTTCTTTTTATGCTCATTTATTCAGTTTTTTGTTTTCTGTCTTATTTTTAATCCTAAGTAATTAGACCACGAGGCTTTTTCATATTTATCTGTTTATATTTTTGAAGGAGTTTTATTAGTTTTGTTTTCTCCCAGATATTTAATTTATCTTTATTACACTGTAGACCGTGTCTTCTTGGTTCTCTCTCTAGTTTCTGGTTTTAATAATTCTTTTTCTCCCCTATCGATATGCGGTACTCATTCTTTTAATTTCTTCGTGATGTTTTTATGTAACAAGGTTCTGTTTTTCCTTTTCCCCAATTTCTTGTGTGTTGTTCCAATTTCCTTTTCTATGTATGTTTTATCCTCGTCGTTATGTTGTATATCTGTTTAATATTCGTGTCATATAGCTGTCATTTTTAAGTTTCCCATAGTTTTTTGATCTTGTTTTGGTTCTTTATAATTTTGATTTTTATCTTCTTGTAAAATTATTTTAGATTATGATTAAGTACATCATCCAGCGTTCTGTCCATCCATTTCTCCCTTTTCTTTCTGTATACCACTTGGCTTTATTAAGGTAAAATTTTATGAGGAACTGTCAGAATTATATATAGTGGCATACCAAATTACGACATGAAAATTGTAGTAGGGGGTATTAATTCAAAAATAGGGAGAGAAAAAATATCTAGAATAGGATATTGCAGTAAATACTCGGAATCAAATGGAAACGGTTTAAAGGTGATACATTTTGCAACAAAAAGAAACCTGAGAATAGGGGGCGCACTTTTCCAACACAAAAATGTACATAAATTGACATGGAGATAGCCAGATGGTAACACAGAAAATCAAATTGATCATTTAGAAGCTAAGCATATAAAATGCGATAGATTAAAAATAAATGACGTAAACTTGAGAAAACAGTACAAAAAAAGGTTAGAAGAAAATCTGAACGGAGTGGGAAGTCAAGCTAATATAGAAAATAATGGGAAAGCAATTAATTAAGTCAGCTGCAGAAGTATTCCTACAACAAACAAACGATCCCCTAGGAAAAATTGGCATGATTATGAATGCGAAGACTTAATAAAACAAAAAAAAAAGAAGCCAAGAAGAAAATATTAACTTGTAACTCCACCGACACTACAAGCACATTTCAAAAACTTAGGACAAAAGCCAAAAGTATTTGTAGCAAGAAAAAAGAGAATTTTTATAACAAATCCTGGCGAGACTGGAAGAAAATTTTGTTAACAAATAATTAAAATACTTTGACTAAGAAGTTAAAAAAATAGAATAAGTCTCACAAATTCAGAATCCAAAAAATAAGTGAAATAATAAAAAATACAAAGAATAACAAAAGTGCAACAACCGATTTATAAGAGTTACTATTTATATTCAATTATGATTATTTACAAACTCAAACTGATGTTAGTAAATTATTATTACATGTGTATTTCTATTTCATCTTTAATTCAAATAATAGACGTTATTTTTGTCATGCAATCAATTGAATTGTGTGGATGCATATAATTTAATACAATTAGATTGTATGAAAATAAACGATTAGTTAAAATTGACTAAATTATACAGTGGCGTAACATACACTAAAGTTACTACGGGAAAATGGGAATAATTTTGTACCTGGTGTGTATATGGGATTCACAGAGGAACATACAAGTCCCACATTTAGCAATCCAATAGCGACAATAGAAAATTCCGGCACATTTGGCAATATGACAGCCACGACATCGTTTTTGTCCAGCTTACATTTTTTTCGTAGAGCTGCGCCGAAGTTTTTGCTTTTAACCCTGAGTTGATTGTAGGTATATTTTCTTCCAGTTATGCTACATTCCTAAAAAAATGCATAACGCATTAAAATATTGAGTATGATTTATTTTTGAGAAAATCTCGAAACGACCCTCGTAAATAACGAAAATGAAGACGGATTTGATTTATTTCTATTCTACTTGTTTTGCAAAATAAACTATGTCGAATCTGTTATGGGAGTGTTACATTTTAACAATAAAAATATACTGATAAACAAGACGTGCAAATTTACTGATATACTCGAAATAGTGTAACGGAAACGCTCCGAGAGAAAACCATTAAATTTTAAAAGTTTTATTGATCTTCAATTTTTAAGCAAACTGGAAGGTCTTAAAATAACCCTTTCAAAAATACAATATACCTATTCGGAAAATATATTAAAGGTATCATCAAGTTAAGTTTAAAAAGTGTTAAACAAACTTTTAATGGAAAACAAATAGTATTAGTAGAACTTGTCCGCTCAAACAACACGCAAACCTATTTGTTTTATTATTTCAATTTATATAAAAATATTGGGCGCGTTGGGAAGACTGGACGAAAAGTTAAAGGTTTTTCGGTGTTTGCGTGTTCTTATCGTCCGGGATTGTAACCCGTGAAATCTTTAAACGCAGAATATATTGACTGAATTATCAAAAGCACAACGTTCATTAGTAATCAGATGAACCAGCTGTAATATTCGAAGAACAAATATTCAAAGCAACCTTTAAATATTTCAATTCCGCAGTGATGTGAGTTAAGAGACAACCCGTAGGAATTAAAATTGCACTAGTGATTAGACACTAGGCGCGCCGGAGATGTTGTCGGAAAGTTCGCCTTCGGTATCGAGGCTTATCGAAC
The DNA here is from genome assembly GCA_951812935.1 of Hermaeophaga mercurialis. Classification (NCBI taxonomy): domain Eukaryota; kingdom Metazoa; phylum Arthropoda; class Insecta; order Coleoptera; family Chrysomelidae; genus Hermaeophaga; species Hermaeophaga mercurialis. The sequence continues at coordinate 7,727,090 of OX638363.1, read as the reverse complement.
TGGTTGGTTGGAAGAACGTGACGCGACTTTTAATAGAAAAATGCATTTGCGGTTTTTAGTTATTTCAACGTGCGCATTACTGGTCTGGTGTTCCAATGCTAGGCATTGTTTTGTGTTGTGTATGGATAATTTGTTAAATGAAAACTCGAAGAGACAGAGGCTTGTGCATCGACAAATTCACGTGAGGATTGTCCAAAATCTAAAACACGAAAATACGACGAAGCGTACCTAAATTTCGGCTTTACGAAACTTCATGTAAGTGGCAAAGATGATACATCGGAAACCCTTAGCATGTAAATCGCTAATTTCTGGACTAAATATGGTTTTGACGGTAGTTAATGAAGTAGTTAACTAAGTAAAAACTGGTCCACTGATATCTTGGTCGTTCTCTATTCTATGTAAATATATGGAAGCTGAGCATATATCTTTCCTCATCCAGATGGTTATCACTTGGTAAGATGGTCAAGCGTGTCTACAAACGGAAAATAGTAATTTTTTTAAGCGAGGAGGTTTACAAGAATTCAGCAGAATTCTACGACAGACTATTTTTAATGAAGTTTTCTGATTTAGTAGATATTTTTGAAAAAAATACACTTAACTTTCAACTCCTGAGAAATACTGTAAATATATTTGATTTGAGTGAAAATATTGACTCTGTAAGAAAATGTAATTATCGAATAACTAAATAAAAGGAAACAGTCTTGAAATGTTTCCTATGTTATGTGAATTTATATAGAATTTCCCGTTAGAAGAGAATCACATAACTGTAATACTAAACCTTGGAAGGTGATTTAGAAAACTTAAGAATTTCAGATGTTACTTCTTTGCAGAGGATGATCTCAGATTGTCCGATTGGAGCTGGATTCTAAATCTATTTGATAGTACACATCTCGGACTATCACTATAAAAAGAAGAACATCTGATAGACATAAAATCCAATTTAATAAATAAATCTCTAAAAAATTGCTGAATTGAACTTCGGAATAGTTACCTCCTTATAAAAGCCAAGGTGATTCAGATTCTGTTACCTTTTCCTACGTATTATATTTGAAAACTGGTTTTTCTGCTCTTGCTATCTAGAAATTAAAATACCGGAATAAATTCAAGTAGAAAAACTAAGAGTGACCATTTCAAACATAGAACCGAATTTAGAGAGTTTCTATTTCCTAGAACAAGGGCATGTTAGCTATTAGTTATTAGTCCTTAGATAGAAAACGTCGTTTGTTAAGTAACATTTCAATAAAGAAATCCTATAATATTTTTTAATTTGTAGCGCGTCCCTCGAATTATGTTAAGGCGTCCCTCCCTGGTCTAAGTCTTAAAAGGCGAACGCACTAATCTAATAACAGCTTTGCATCCGGCAAGTGAGGATTAGCATAAACGAAATAGAAAGATTTTTGATACACTGCATTTTGAAATCAGTTGAAGCTTAATCTTCGTTTCGAAGGGACTTACGTTACCTGATTGTAATTTCTATCGATTTTTGATTTCTCTTAGTAACCTTCTAGTTTTTTAAATGAGCTATTTAATAATAATAATAATTATAATCATTATTAAATAGCTAATTTAAAAAAACTAGAAGGTAACCAATAATAATTAATGAGCTTGGCAATGTTAAGTAACCATTCAATTTATTAATTTATTTTGGTTTTAACATTGTTAATTTATTAGTTTTTCATTTTTTATTGTTAAATTATCACATTCTTCACACGAATAAATAGTTTACTGAATGTAATGAAACCATTAAACAAAAAACATTGGCCTTTATATAAGGAAATACTTATAAATCAGAAGAGGGAATTAAATAAAAAAAATCAAGCATGTGGAATACACAGAAACAAAAAAAAATCAAAATTACTAAAAAGAACCATAACAAGATGAGAAAAAAATAATGAGAAACTAGAAAATGAACCTTAAAATATAAAAGCAATATAGTACAATTATTACATACATACAAAATGAAGACGAAGACAAAACACAAATAGAAGAGGAAAATGGAACAACACAGAAAAAGAAGGTATATACAAAGTAAAAATATAATAACAGATCAGATACAAGTGAGATCATGTAATAACAATAGCAAACGCAGACAAAGAATTGATAAAAACATTAAACAAACTATAAAGAGAATCAAGAAGAAACGAACTTGAGATTAACGAAGGAAATATTAAATATAAGAGAGGAAACAAAACTAATAAAAACACACACATACAAATTTGAGAGAAACTTATCGTTCAATTACTTGGGAGTAAAAATAGGACAAATGATGAAAAACTGCATAACGGAGCGTAAAATAAAATAAAATAAAGTTTAAATCAAAATAAGGGATTATTAAAAATACATATATAAGGCATTTATTATCAGATACGCAAGAGATACTACCCCAACTAAGAAAAAGACATTAAAATTTTCAAAAATTAAGTTAATCCAAAAAAATCATACAAAAATAAACAGAAGAATTCGAAAAGACTAATAAGGGTAGTATTTTATATCAAAAAATGACCCCGATTTAATTATAAAATATATTTGGAAATAATTTAATTTGTAAACTAGTTTCAAAGTTCAAAACAACATTTGTCAGCCCTTTTAAATTAGTCTATATTTATTTATAGGATTTTTAATACAAATCCCGTTGCACGTCATATATCAATTATGAGATCACGACCCTGCAGTGTTGTCGGCTTGTCTAAATTGTCGAGGAATGTAGGAAGTTTCAAAAATAAAGACAATATTATAAAATTAGCGAAAACGTGGTGAAAACACACAACTGGTTGACGGCCGGACGTCAGAAATCGTTGAAATATTTCAATCTAAATACTCGACAACGTCGCATCAAGGCATGCCAATCGCTACAATGTCATTTCTTCATCATAAATACGAGTCTCATGGGCGTAGAAAATTTCAAAATTATTTAATGTAAATTATGGTTTTTTGAGTACTAAACATATAATAATGATTTATAAACTTTATATTATAAAGAATAAGACGTATATAAGCCAATATAATTGAAATAATTCTAAAATTATCAAAATAATTACGATTACTTTTTCGGTTTTTAGTACTGTGACTACGTTCATGAGTCCTCGTGAATTTTCGTGATGTTTCGTATGATTTATCTTAGTTAGGGAAATTTTAATTAGTTGGCAGTACTATGACGAAAGAGGTACGTCACTTCTGACGTGCAACGGTATTTGTACTAAAAATCCTATAATGTGTTTTTTGTGCCGAAATCTTTTCCAATTGTTTTTTAATTTTTGTAATTACAAAATACAGATGAGGTCATTACGAATTGTATTCTTTTTTTTCATACACCTTGATTGTTTTCTGAACAATAAAATAAGATTTCACATATTTAAAAAAAGACAGGATATGTTTCCCATATAATTAAAAGGAATATCACCATCAAGGTTTGGAATGCTTTAATTAATTACAATATCCTTTTAAATAGGTAAATATTCAAAAAGTTGCTTAACTCGAAAAAATATCTAATTAAGGAAGCCATAAAATGATGCAAGAAAATGTAACTATGTGTGATTTTAATATTATTTTTTAAGATTTTGTTCTTTCTAAGTTAATTATAAAACAAAGTGTTACTTATGTACTTTATACATTATTAATCAGAACATATATTGTATCTTTTTTATTCTATATACATACAGTATTTTGTTTATTCCGTGGCAAAAGGTATGTTTTTATTAATTGACTAAACAAACATGGAAAAAATAAATAAACTTTGATTTTAAAATCAATATTTTTATGAATCTTACAGAAGCATTTGAAATTTTTTATTTTATTTTGAATCTCGACTTTTAAGTTCGATATTTTAATGATTCTCGATTTTCAATCAAAATTATTAAAAATAAATTGTTTTTCTTCAAGCTCTCTACTAATTATGAATCTTGATTTTAAAAACAGAAACATCAAGTTTCTTTTTCTTCAAAATCTCTAGTTTGATATTGAGATTTCAATGAATCTCGACTATATAGAGATACATTTTATTTCGATTTAAAATCAAAAATATTATAGATGCGGTAAAAATTTTTTCCAAAACAAAAAAATTCATTTTGTTGCAATTACAATTTTTATTTATTATTTAGAAAAGTTTATTATTATTATTGTATAAGTAAAGAAATGAATATTTATTGTATATTATTCAACAAATATTACTTTTTAAGTATTTAAACAATATTCATAAAATATTTGATATAACTATTGTAAAGTAAATAAAAAAGATATATTTCTTTTATATAACGAAAATATTTACAAAATATTTGTTGCTATCAGGGTTTATAAAGATTTACAAAATACATCTACAGGGTATTATTTCGGTATTTTTTTTATTATATTTTCCGTTTAAAAATTTGTGATTCCCCGCCAATGGTACTGAAAAGGTGCATCAGGATTTGCATTTTATGAACCCACAATGAAATCACTGTTATTAAAACGCAAATAACTTTAGTAAACATAACATTGCGATTAGATGTATATATTTTTCCTAAAAGAAAGAACTAAGATGATAAATGTTAATAGATTTTACTTTTAATTTGTCACGAATCATAAAGCATGCTATTCTTTGGATGAAAAAAAATTAAAAATACGGTACAACTTCTTTTTTTAAGAAAAAAATAATACGAAACCATTAATTTTTTAAAATAATTTCCAAAATGACAATTTTTGCGATGTAGTGGGTGTTATTTTAGTAGGTTAAAAGGGTATACATTCGACTCCTGTTTTATAATTTTTCCCTGTACAAAATTTTTCCGCGAAAAGTTTGGATTTCCCCGTGTATGTTACTGGTATACTTATTTTGTTTTGAATCCTATTGACCCACATTGCCATCATTTTTATTTTAACGAACTATATAATTAAAATAAATATAAAATTAGAATTTTCTTTAAAAAATAAAATTCCTATTAAGTTAATAATGAAAATAGATTTTTATTTATCACGTTATATCAAAAAATGTTTACTGGATACTTACAGCACCAATGCGATCTCCAAAATTTCCCCAGTGTTCAAAAACATAATCACTGATGGAAATTTTCGGGATCTCGACATCAGGTAGCCCAGATGAAATGATGCCGTTTTTGGAGACAGTAGCGTACCCATTTTTTTTTAAAAACGGCACAAGACGCTTTTTACAGCGGCTGTTCAATATTATTCTCTTTACAAACAACATAACACTACGAACGACAACTACCTGACTGAATGTTCTACAGTGGGTTCAAGTTTTATTAGCTAGTTCTATATGCAACAAGAGAGGTGGGATTCCGGAGATAAAAATAACTGGTTATTTTTAGTTGCAATAGGTCGGGGATTTGTTATCATTTGTTTGACAATAAATAATAGGTTAGAATGAATGTTAGAATTTATAATTTTATAATTTATTTATTTATTTATAATTCATAATTTTTTTTAAATGAAAAGTCATAGAAAATAAAAGGAAATGTGAATATTTGGTCTTAGGTGTTAAGCTTTTAAGTCCGTAAGTTTTTACATTTGTCTACTCCTTCCTGTGTTAACTAATTCTCTATTAAAGATTGTTTTACAATTTCTTCATTGGACTTCCTGGTGATATTACCCAACCAGCTTAATCTTTGCGCTCTAATTACGACAGTTATTTTAGGTTCTTTATATATTCCGTATTTTTCTGATTTTTCCTTCTCTATAAAGCTTCCTCTTTTATTACGTCGAAAATTCTTCGTAAAATCTTTCTTTCTCGAATTTCCGGAGAATCTTCCATCTTCTTAGTTAAGATTCAAGTTTCACATGTGGATAATACAGTGAGTTTTATTACTGTTGTTTAAACTCGCAATTTCGTTCTTATGGGCACGTTTTTCGATTTTATTGTGTTATTTATTCTGCCTGCAAACATTTTTTTTCTTTATTACTTCTTTATTTCCCCATGGTTTACTGAATATTGAGCCCAGATAATTGAATTGCTGCACTTTTTTTATCTCAACATTTTTGCCAACTTCAATTCCCTGAATTATTAGTTTATCTTTTCTACCTCTTTTGCTTGGTGCTCCTATTTCCATGAATTGAGTTTTAATGCTATTAATTTTTAGTTCTAGGGCATGGGCCTTTTTTTTCTAATCGCGGAATGGCATCTATGAGTTATTTTTCTGTTTGTGTCAGAATCAACACAGCTAAACATTGATGGTTTTTCCTATATATGATGTTGTTAATTTGTATGTTATTCTCTTTTACCACTTCATGTAAAACACGAATTTCTTACCCTCACATTATATCTCGTTTCATTTAAGGTCATCATCACTAGATTTAAAATCTTGACTGGTATACCGAATTTTTTTAATATTGTATATATTTAGTATCTCCTAATTGTATCATATGCTTTGGCGAAATCTATAAAAACTGCATTTAAATTCAACCGCTGTTCTTTGGCTGTTTCCTGAATTAATCCACAATGCATTTTTTTTATCAGACTTCCTGTTATTTTATATTCCACGTTAATTTGAAATTGAAATTTTGTGGTTTTAAGTTATTTTGTGACCTGATAATGACTTTTAAAGTCGAAACTACTTTCGTCAAGTTTAGTCAATGTTATTAAATTTTAAGTGTTAAAGATTTTGAGTTTTCTTCGATTTTATCTTACACACCACATTGGAGTTTCATGGATAACCTTCTCTATCTTTAATGACATGAATAAAATCTGGGTTATTCACAAACACCCATGCCTAGGCCAGGATTCGAACAATACATTAACAATGTTAAAACAGCAATAGTCAAACTTATTAACATTATCAACTATAAATAAGAAATTCTAACAATATTTATCGGTTCAATACACCATTCAAGAGCGGTATGAAGTTATTTGATAAACTTTGAATTTAAAGATGGAACATTTTTAACTTTTAAGTTGTTTAATAAACCAAAGATTTAATTGTATATTTTCTTTATTAATCCTTCATTACTAAAAAATATAAAAAACTAATGGTTTGAAGCAGTTAGTTTCTATTAAACTTAATTTGAAAACCCCAATTTCGTTCAAAAATATTTTATTAATTATTTATGTTGAAATATACATTCTAAAAATTTCCTAATTTTACTGATTTTATATTGGTACATCATTTTTTTTTAATTATATTGTTATAAATGTATTTGGGTGCTTTGACTTTATGTCTAGATTTCAAATTGTATTTCTTAAAACTGATTCAGTAACTTCAGCCCACAATAAAGGTGGAAAAGTAGGTATAGGATTTTTAGTACAAATACCGTTGCACGTCAGGAGTGACGTACCTCTTTCGTCATAGTACTGCCAACTAATTAAAATTTCCCTAACTAAGATAAATCATACGAAACATCACGAAAATTCACGAGGACTCATGAACGTAGTCACAGTACTAAAAACCGAAAAAGTAATCGTAATTATTTTGATAATTTTAGAATTATTTCAATTATATTGGCTTATATACGTCTTATTCTTTATAATATAAAGTTTATAAATCATTATTATATGTTTAGTACTCAAAAAACCATAATTTACATGAAATAATGTTGAAATTTTCTATGCCCATGAGACTCGTATTTATGATGAAGAAATGACATTGTAGCGATTGGCATGCCTTGATGCGACGTTGTCGAGTATTTAGATTGAAATATTTCAACGATTTCTGACGTCCGGCCGTCAACCAGTTGTGTGTTTTCACCACGTTTTCGGCAATTTTATAATATTGTCTTTATTTTTTGTATATTGTTCATATACGCTTCAATAAATTAATTTTTCATAATAATAAAGCTAAACAACATAACCTAACCTTACATTTTTGAAACTTCCTACATTCCTCGACAATTTAGACAAGCCGACAACACTGCATGGTCGTGATTTCATAATTGATATATGACGTGCAACGGGATTTGTATTAAAAATCCTATAATCACAATTTTGTTTTAGTTTTTCATTTTCAAATAAACAATCACCAACTTCCATTATGTTAATCCATTTCGAAACCATTTCCCTATTTCAGAATCCTTAATCTGATATTCAACAACAAAACCCTAGTTTTTGAATTTTGCGACAAAAAGCAAATTATAGATTGTAGCATAAATTTCTTATTCTTTTTGAAAATTAGGTAGAAGATAATAACAGTCTTTGCTAAACCTTCTATTTCCGTCTCTACATTATTTGTTACTACTTTTTTGTACCAAGAAATTCCAGAAACCCCCATTGTTTGCCAAATTGCATTTCAAGATGATTTCTAATATATAATTTTTTTATGGTTTTTGATTCACAATTGCTACGAACTTGCTTTTCTTTACGATTATAGGAAACATTGTATAAAAAATTTAGTTCAGTAAGAATATTAATTTTACATGAGAATATTACAATTTTATTGTCTTTACCGTTGGTAATAACAAACAAATATTTAATTCAGAGTGCGAAATGAAAACATAAAGTAACTGGTAAACCAAAACGAAGAGATAAATGCATAAATAGAAACTACACACTTAAAATGGCTTAGAACGAAAGAAAACAGTTTAATTAAGATAGTATTAGAATCAAAGAATATGGGATAACAAAGAAAGGGCAGACCCGGGAAATGTTAGGAGGCTAGAATGACAGAAAAAGAGACAAAACAAAGCGAGAATTAAGGAAATTGGCTAAGAACCAGAATGAATGGAAATGTTGGTTAAAGAATTATAGATTGATTGAAGCCAACGTTTCGCTTTATATTAAAGTTTCCTTACAGCTTTTATTTCTATATGTCTGCGAAGTTGGGTACAAAAGCGAAACTTGACTTAAATAAATCCGTGTCTTTTTTACCTGTTCTAAACTCGATATCACCCACCATTAATAATTGAAAGGGATGCTAACCTACTAAGATGTCAAAAGAGGTATTTTTCCAACATAAGACCAGTTTGGGGAATTATTGACGATTGTACCATCAAATAAAAAATAATCTATCAGTGATGGGTAAGGAGGAACTTTTGAACCTAGAAGTCCAGGACGTGCCTTATTTTTAAAGAATTCCATGTAAGCTTTGTAACAAAGCCGCCACTGTAAAAGCAACATAAAAAGCTAGTAATATTTATTTTTCTAATATCTCAATAAAAATATTAAGATTTATTTCCAAATTCACAACTCAATAGTTAAAAAACAAGGCTACCTGAGAATTATAAACCTTTTTAAATACAATGGTTCTTTCGGGAAAAACATACAAGGAGTTTTGAGTATTAACTAACAGATGCTGGATTTCATTTTAAAGACGTATTACTCAAATATAATTTGGTGCTGCAAATGACATCACAAATGAGATTTACGATTGTGATTGTACAGAAATAGTGAACATAGTTTGGAGAAGCCTGAATGAACAGCTGGGAGGTTTTTTTACAGGATTTTTTCTTTCACAAAAAAAGATCTCGTTCAAATTATTATTCCGTCATTTAATTTTTCGAATGGGGAACTTGGCAGACAAAGCAACAAGGGATCATGGCCGTGGATACGCGGGTGAGAACTTGCCAAATTCCAACAAAAGATGATCGTGCGCAGGCATGTCCGTGGATACTGTTATATTATTTGAGGGAGTAACTTGGAAATCCTTAAAATAAAAAGTTATAAAAGCATTAAAACGAATAAAAGAATGGCTTGATTCATTCAAATTAACTATAAATACATCTAAAACACTATATATAGCTTTTTCTCTGGCAGATGCCAACCGTCCTATCTTTAATAATATACATGTTGAATATGACTTTATTATAAATGATACAAATGTTACTAAATATTTGGGCATTGTTATCGATAAAAATTTTAAATGGTTACCACAAAATTTAACTAACTAACTAAGAAGGCTGATACATAAATTTTATTTGATAAGAAATATATTTAATATCAAAACATTAATCATAATATATCAAGCATTGGTAGAATCTCTTTTAAAATACGGTTTATTAGCATGGCGGGGCCTATACGAAAACGCATTACAACCATTAAATGTAATTCAAAACTATATTTTAATGGCAATAAATTATATTCTGCATCATTATTGTATGATAAAAAGTTATTAAACTTAAGCTCTCTTTATTTTCATGCAGGTGGTTTATATTATTTCAAATTGAAATATAAAAATTACATTGACCATATACAGAGTGTGCCACAGAAAACAGTCCACCCCGATATTTGTCATTTTTCCGATACAGACATTAGCCATTTGTGAACCCCCTCCCTTCCACTTCCCCAACCCCTTCATTTTAACCTTAGAACAAAAATCGACGTGGTTCAGCATTTCCTTAAACTCTAATGAATACTGCCAAATATCGGGGTGAACTGTTTTCTGTGGCCCACTCTGTATATTTTACTAGGCAAAAGAGTGACAAAAAACTAAACGTTACTTTTTGTAAATTTGAAAACAATCAGAGATTTGCAACAGTAATTGGGCCTAAAATTTACAACTTCCTACCAATAACAATAAGAAATTCTAAAAACCAAAAAGCATTATCAATGCAATGTAAACCATTTTTTAGTGAAAATTATATATTGATGGAAAATTTGTTATAATTCTTGTACTTACATACAATCAAGGGACAATGTGACCCGCTGACAGCTCTATTTTTGATTTTGAGATGAATGATAAAAAAATTAAATTGGCTCTCATCTAGGTGCACTTATGTAAATATTAATTTTTGTCCCGTATACACAAAATGTATCCGAGTTTAATTATAAATCGCAATTTTCTCTATTGTGTGGTGTAACCTTGTTATTGTATAATAACTAAGGATACTGAATGTATTAGTATTTTGTTAAGAAAATGTTAAATTGTTAAATAAATATATTGTTACAATGAGTTTAGAATTTCGTTGAATTGTTAATTTCAGTTGTTATTTCCTTTATATTTTCTTGCAATTTCTACATATTCCTCGCCTAATAATTAAGTTAGATAATTTTCGGTTTGTTATTTCAGTTCTAAATTTCCTTACAAACTGGGCATTCCCCAGAATCGGTGCTCCAGGCCTGAAAACATAAAAATCTGGTAAGTGCCAATTTTCCTTAATAAATATAGTAGGCTATCGACTACTTGATCCAATCTGTTTCATATTCGTAAGAACCACGTGTTTGTTTCCGCTCAGCAAAACCAATACAATATTACATATGGTGTCATACATACATTTATAAACAATCACTCCACATGTTTTTACAATTGGCAAATCACGTATATTACACCCTTCTTAGAGGTTTCATTGGTTCTAAATAGAGATAGATACACCCACCAAAATGGACCAAAAACAGTGAATAACAAAAAACAATGTACCAATAGAAATTAGATACGATCGAGTAAGTCATTTGCCATTTCAGGGTACATCAAGAAGATGTCGGTTTTAGTATAATCTTAAGAGTTAATCAGACACGTTGATGTTGTAAAATATCTCTGTTTAACTGATAATATTTTTTTTCAAAAAATCCATACTATTCAGTACTTTTTTAGTTGTTCACTAATTTCATTGTGACACAATATTCTTTACATATTAGTCAAAATTAAATGTTAATTTTTAGTTGGAAACTTAATTTATTTAATTCAGTTCCCGAGAATTATTACATTTAAAAAACAAATGTAATAAAACAATGTAGGCTGCAAAAGATTAAGGGTACAACATTTAAATGTTTAAATGTTCACCAACAACCGAATAATATTCCATTGTGTAACATGTAGCTTTACATATTTTTTACAACATCGCCACCCACCGTTTTCTCCACAAAATTTTTTTTATACAAATATTATCATCTCCTTTTATTATAGCCATAATATTTTTATGCATCCATCGTTCAATAAAAAATACTTAATAAAAATATCAATGTACAAGGCATGCCAAATTAATATGTTCTGCCAGGATATCTCGAAAATAAGAGGAAATAGAAAAAAGTAGTGAGTATGTCGATCGTCAAATCAGATATTCAATAAATTTTTTTAGTTTTCAAAATACAGGTAGATTTTCCTTGTTAAGATTTTAAACCTAGTGATGATGACCTTAAATGAAACGAGATATAATGTGAGGCTAAGAAATTCGTGTACAATATATTTTGAAGTAAATCAGAGATTCAGGCAAGATGAACCCCCTTTCTTCCGTGTTATTCAATTTTGCTTTACATTGAAGTGGTAAAAGAGAGTAACACACTGTATTATCCACACGTGCAACTTTCCCTTGGCAATTTGGGATACAAAGATTTTATGAAGAATTTTAGATGGAATAAAAGAGGAACGTGTATAGAGAAGGAGAACAAATTCAGAAATATACGGAATATACAAAGAAACTAAAATAACTGTTGTTATTAGAGCGCAAAGATTAAGCTGGTTGGGTAATATCACCAGGAAGTCCAATGAAGAAATTGTAAAACAATCTTTAACACAGAATTAGTTAACACAGGAAGGAGTCGACCATGGCAAAAAATGGTTTAAGCAACTAGAGGAGGATTTTAAGAAACTTGGAATTGCCGAATGGAAAGGAAAGGTAAAAGACAGAATAAACTGGAGAAGAATTGTCAATCAATCCAGGGGCTTATAAGACCTGTTGCGCTATACTTATTATTGGATTTCATTTATTCAAATAGGCAACTGTAAGAAAATGACGGATCTTAGGCTATTCTAAAGTTTTATTAAACATAAATTTATCGTTATTATCAAATTATATTTAATTGGTACCAGATATTAAGGCGAGGTGCAAAATGTACACAGGCTTAATGACACTTATCATTAAGACTTAACTAGAATTGCCTATAAAGCAATCAACAAACTTTAAAATTCTTAAAATTCCTGACCATTATAAATAACTTGTTTTTATTATTAGAAGAACTTTTCAAACAAATATGATTTTATAATTGTTAATTTCACTAATAGTTTAACCCCTAATGACATTTTAAAAAGCAGGTCCGGATTCTAATCATTTCTAGACTCGTTGAAATAATAAAATAAATTATGAAAAACTGTGAAAGTGCTACTAAAAAGATTTTTATACGCTGAACATAAATTTTATATATTTGCATTCTTGCAATTTAATATTATTTTGAATTTTGAAATATGCGCAAAATCTAGTTCGAAACCGCATAGCTGGTTCCGACACTGTTGCATTAGCCTTAACTAGATTGATTCTTTTAGACTTGAATGACGGGTATTATGTTTCAGAAAAATTATGTTTATATTTATTATATATTAGTTAAATGTGAAAACATTTAATGACTCATATATGCACTATTCATAAACATATAAATTTATCTCATTGCTTACATTTCGTATTCGCAGGAAACGTGAATAAATGATATGATAGTTGCATATAACAAAAGATATGAGCATAAAAATAAAACAATAAAAAACATCTTTATTTTATTATCAACTAAATTGTGAAAAATATTTGCAATTCAAGAAAATTGTATTTTATTAACCGCTCTTAGTAAACCGATTATAAAAATAACAAATACGCAATTAGTGATTCTTTTTGTAAATACTAATTAATTATAGTAGCTGCAACGAATTCCTATTTCTCTTATATAAATGTAAAACATAAAATACACTTTTTTTGAAATTCCACGACTTTCTAAAATATTTTAAATATACTCATGAAAATTGTTTCACCTTTTGACTTCGTTTGATAAGATTATAAGGAACTGACAGACATTTCAGATACAAACTTGATTTTGTATTATAAATGTAAACCAATAATATTCCTCATTTTTAAAACATTTGGTTAATATTATATATTTAGTAATCTAAGAAAAGTGAACTTCCCAAATGTATTTGTTTTTCTATAAGTTCTTGCTTATTATGGCATATATGAAAGATACCCATTGTTGTTTCTATTGTTTTGTTAGGTGTAAGTTTGTGTTGAGTGTGATCGAATAAAATTATACTTCCAACAAGACCGCTGTCCCGCTCATTCCACGATAATTATTCGTGATTGGCAAAATCGTCAGTTTGGGAACAAATGGATTGAAAGGTATGGTCCAACTGAGTGACCACCTAGGAGTCCCGATCTGACAATTATGGACTTTCTATTGTGGGGATATCTGAAGCAACATGTTTATAAAACCAATTTCAATAATAATTTAGATCTCTGGAAAGAAAAAATAAGAGAAGTCATTGCAATTATCCCAATATAGCAAATTAGGAATTGTTATCGGGAATTCAGATATCGAGTTGAACTATGCGCTGAACTCGGTGGTATCACGTTTGAATATAACTTTATTTATTTTAATAAAAATACAAATAAGAAATAGTTTTCTTACAACAAAATCATTATTCGGCCAGATATAAAATCATATTCTAAGTAGAAAAGCAACAACAGTTGTTTGTTTTTACGTAAAATTAGTTTTAAACGAAATCCAAAAAACTAAAAATGTTATTTCTGACTAACCCAGTATAGTAACCACAAATCTAATATTCAAATTTGTAGTTTCGACACAAGCAGACGTTTTTATAAAGAATTACTTTTTCTTCTAAATCTACAAATAAAAAAAAATTCCTCTTCCAAACTCTATTCTTGGACACATTGTATATAGCATTACAATCTAGACAATTTAACTAATAAATTCCTGTTTTTTTTTAATTTATGCATTTCAGTTTTTACATTCGTTAAAAACAAACCTACATTTTTTACTTTAAAAAATAAAATTTCTAATATTTTATTTGAAATATTTCCATAATATGTATGATTTGATTTCGTTTAGTTGTTTTAGAAATAGCTTAATGGCAACCTTACAAAACTTAAAATTCAAAAACACCCAAAAAACAATAATTATTGCAAAATTCAAAAGAACTAAGCTACAAAAAAGAATGATGTCGATGAGTGGGACTGAACATCATCTCCACCAAACCCATCCCAATAGACTTTACTAAGAAAATAAAACCAGCTCTTAAAGCCATCAGACTTTATAAAGTAGTTTTAGATTGGCCTCATCGTAGAAAACTAACATGGTGATAAAAACTCTGATGATATATAAGAACATTGCAGGAAAAAATTGGAAATGTTCCCCAAGCATCTTGCGATGGATGTATAGAGCAAACATCACGTATGGGACAATGGTGTGGAGTAATAGAACCGTTCTTACCACCACAAGGATCAATCTCTCAAAAGTTCAGAGACTGGCGTTGTTTATACATAATCGGTGCAATGACAATGTTTCCAACGGCCGCAATGGAGGTACTTTTAAACCTCACACGTTTACTTTAGCTGTAGAGAATGTTACAAAGAGAAGGAAATTAAGAATGATAAAAAATGAGTGATGAGTCTCAAATCCACCCGGTTGATCCCAAAAACACAACTTCGATACTTACCTCAGGATGAAATGAAGAATGAATATAGCTTTGTGAAAGAGTTCACTACAACGCTTAATAGCAAACAGAAATGTAGCAGCGAATCCGTAGAAACAGGGATCAAATAAGGATCCATAAAGTGGTACAAGGATGGCTCTAAAATCGATAATGGTACTGGAACAGGAGTATATGAACTAAATACTAGAAAATCTAGGAAAATACTCCAGTGTTTTTTAAGCGGATATTCACGCCAGTAGAAAATGTGTACAGTTTAACCTAGAGAAAAACTACTGTAGGAAAGAAATCATAATCAGATCGAACAGTCAAGCAGCCATCAAAGCACTGAACTTTAGCTAAAATGAACATAGTCACCCTCCAATGGATACGGGGACACTCCGAAGTGGAAGATAGCAGATAAACTGGCCAAAAAAGAAGCCCAAACGCCCTTCATGAAGGAAGAAGAAAAACAAGGATCAAATAGTTAGGAAAATCTTTAAGATCTTAGGCAAGCTGAAATACTTTTGGGAAACTGCAACCATAAAAGATTGAAAGTCGGCATAAATAAGAATAAACTTCCATACTAACGGGAATCCTCCATACACACCAGATTAAAGTAGAGCCATCTCATTTCTTAGGGTAATTGTCTTAGAAGAGTTCCTATAGCCACTGAGAAAACATCCTTATACGGCATATTGGAAGCTGTGGACACAATAGATCTTTAGCGTCGCAATGTAACTACCTCGCGGCCATACAATATTGTACAACCATTATTTCAAACGAAATGGGTGATAGTCGAATAATACAAATAAACAAAAGTTTAAAAATCACTTTATTGATTTTTACTTAAATACGGGTCTGAAATATACTATGCTAAAACTTAGGACAGCCTGGTACACAAAGAAATCCTTTTCTAGATATGATTCGCTTTGTCCATGAAAAGGTTATTAATTAATTTTATTTATTTATAATACTTGTCAATAAATTGCTCCGGCGCAAGACGCTCAAGGTTCTGTAGTTGTTCAGAATTTGCTGTCTCATATGGAAAATCGTTGTCGGAAGGAAGGCTGTTTTCGCAGGTAGGGTTATTTTCCATTTGTAGCGCCGAAACGATTCTAGATTAGTTGCGATATTTTTTCACTTTTTCTACAAAAATCATATGAGATGAGGTAGTATCTTGAAAGACGGATGTATCATTTGTTGTATCTTCGTAATACATCATTTTAATTTGTATAATGGCTACAATATGGATGTAACACACTGTGTATATTAAAATGATTTCAATTATCATTAATGGCGTGCAATTTAAACGAAATAGCAAATTAAGTAATTCATTCATTTTAACAATTACGTTTGACATTTACTGAACTTCTCTTGTTTTCCAAACCACCTATTCAAAATGTGTTAAATAACGGTCGCTAATGTCAATATAATTCGTCCCTCTCTGGTAGATGGCACTGCGGAGACCTTCTACTTCTTCTTTTCTTTTATGGCCTTCACTGATTCTTCGAGTTTCCTACGGTTGTAATGCGCAATAAGGAAACTACTTGTTGGCTAAAAGCTTTAATTGTAACCAAATCACTTCAGATGAATAAGTAACTGAATAATAATATAATATAATAATGAACGAATGAATTAAAAATGAACCACATTACTTTTTACTTTAAAAAATATTACTGAAGATGTTGCTCGAATATAATTTTGATATTGATTTCTTTAGGTTGTTTTGGAAATATAAGGTTTTTTATTCACTAATCTATTTATTAGATGTAATGGATAGTTATTAGAGGTTAGGTTAGGTTTGTTTTATTATATTAATTTTCCTTTTAAAATTGTCTACATTCATTGGTATTGAAAAGGATCTATATATCATTGAATTATAAGCAACACATTTATTTGAGAAGAGAATATTAATAATTTAGTGGTTAGCGACTCAATGGTATAGTTTTGTAAGCTCACTAAGAAACGACAAGGATGACTACGTCTTATTGGTCAATTATGTGGTGTGTTGGAGCTTATTTTATTGGTCAAGTTTTGTGGCGTTTATTAGTAAATTGTTGATTGATTGAAGTTAAAATATGTTCGTTATGTGTATGTAACTGGAGTTATGTGTATATATAATAATAATAATAATAATAATGATAATAATAATAATAATAATAATAATAATAATAATAAGGGGCTGCCTTTTAAAACTTTAGTTTCCCAAGTATTTCACTCATTTATAGTTTATCTATTTATTTGTTCCGTACACCACCAAATTATTTTATTTTTACTCTGTTTTCATAACTTTGACTTTGATTGTAAATTTCTTCATATCATATTTTAAAAATATATTCACCTTTTCCATAAAACTTTTCCCTATTAGCTCTTCTTTTATTTCTTTCATTAATTTTATCATCACGTCTAATTTCCCAATTTCATTAATTTCTTTTGCCAAATTTTGTATTTCATTAATTTTATTATTATAATTTTGATTTACTATTTGATTTTGATTATAGTTCATTTGTATTGCTTGGCTATAAATTACACCTTGTCTTATGTTATTGGTTGTTATTTTCTTTGGTTTTTCGTATTTTCTATTTCTCAAAGTCTTGTTCCTGCATTCCTCAGTTTTTTTTTGAATACTTTATGTACACTGGGCACATTTTATTGTTTGCCGAGTGATCTCCCTGGCAATTGAAGCATTTTACTTTGCTCGTACTTGTCTTTACTATTTTACACTCTCTCGTGGTATGGTCTTCTTCACACTTCAAACAATGTGGGTCCATGTTGCAGTTTATCTGCGAATGTCCAAATCTTTGGCAGTTGTAACATTGCGTTACCTTATTTCTCTTTACACACGGCTTCCACTTAATTTTCAGGTTTTATTTTATATATTTCTTTAATGTCATCCTCTCTATTTATCTGTATTAAATAACTATAACTTTGGTTACTGGGGTCTTTGCCCTTCATTGGTAAGATATTAACTATTCTTAATTTTGATTTACTTTCTAATTGTTGTTTTGTGTATTCACTCTCTAAATTCGGTATTGCTTTTAATACGGTTCTTTCGTATTTGTCCAATTTATGGGTATACGTGTAAAACTTTAAATTTTTAGCTTTCAAGTGATTTGCTAGACTTTCTCTTAGCTCTTTTGTATCAACAAAAATTTTTATAATTTCTCTACTAAACTGAATCGAAAATTTATTTGATTTTATGACATCACTCACCTGCCTTACGAATTGTTTGTGGTTTTTCGGTGTTTCTTCTACTCGTATCACTACTGGTGGTGTTTTAGGTTCCGGTTTTGGTTTTCTTACCATAAATTTGTTTGATTTATTACTGATTCCTCTTTTTTCTCCTTTTCCTTTGCTTTCTTCGCCATCATTTCTTCTACTTTTTCCAATAATTACCACGAGTTAATATCTTCTCCCCATTTCTTATATTCATTTTCCTTTTTCTGGATTTCCTCCATAATTACTGGGTTTTCATTCTTCTCTTCACTTCTGGATCAATTAAAAATTTTCGATATTTTTCCACTTCCTCATTTTCATCATACACTCTTTTTACCTTTCCTTCACTTGACTCTTTTCTTATAGCCTTCTCTCCCGACTCTTCTTCATCACTTGCTCACCTTTCTCTAAGTTTTTTCTCTTTAAATCTCTTGTTTACCTCCATTTCTACGCACTTTACTTTTTTGTGAATTTTTTCCCTAAAATTGCTTTGTTGGAGTTCACTCCGGAGTGTGTATATATAAAATCATTTGGAGAATGTAAAGGGTGCATTAAGGAGAATTGGATATTATTTGGAGTTGTTTGAGATGAGTGAATTTTAAATAGATACTCTCATTTTGTGTGGGCTAGTTGTCGACATCTATCTCTGTATTGATTTTGGGAGGTTCTTTTGAATGTACTTAGACAGAAAAGAATCTTGACGAGCTTTTGCATTTGCACCTAAAATTCCTGGTGAAATATTTGTATATCGGCGAGTTTTAGGAGTTTAGACAATAGTTTTTTGTTACAAGATTGTATGTCAAATTTTCTAAATGGTCGTTTGAATATCTGGTGATATCTGATTT
The DNA here is from genome assembly GCA_951812935.1 of Hermaeophaga mercurialis. Taxonomy (NCBI): domain Eukaryota; kingdom Metazoa; phylum Arthropoda; class Insecta; order Coleoptera; family Chrysomelidae; genus Hermaeophaga; species Hermaeophaga mercurialis. The sequence continues at coordinate 7,707,772 of OX638363.1, read as the reverse complement.
GAGCAAATATATATATACTGCTTCTGTATACAACTATAAGAAAAAAGAAAATATGTCAGCTTTTTTAAATTTTATTTTTAAATCTAATCTTACACACTATGTTTACTCTTATAACAATAAATTTAAGTTTTTGCCAAAATTTGTAAATACATTATGAATTTTGCTGTATCTTCTAACGTAATATAACAGATGCCGATATCAGAAACCGAAATTTGTACTAAAGACCAGTAGAAAAATAGATATTTAAGGCTCTTCAAATCAACGAAAGGTGTAGAAGACCCTTTGATTACAAAATCCGGTTTGATATGGACAACGGCATTTTTACCTAATTACACAATTACATAATATTCTAATAATTGGGTCGGTGGTGTAGGACTTCAAACATGGCAATCTAGGTCGACGATTTTTTCTCTGGGGTGATTTGAAGACTTTTGCTGCAGACTCCATTTCTGGAAAATCTGGACATCCACGTGATACAATGAGTAGCATTCCAGGTACTATTAGGTGGTCCATACGATTAAATGCATGTATTGACGTGCACAGTAGGCATTTCGAATAATTACTTTAAAATAGAACAGCAAAATTCTTATGTAATTTCAGTAGACTATTAATTTTTTCAACATGTCAATAAAATATTTGGAATCTTACTGTTTAGATAAATAATTGCGTTGTCACGTCGCAGTTATTTTTTTTTCGTTTTTCATTTTTTTTTCATGGCTGTTATAGTTCCTTTTAATGAACATCGTTTTGTGCTTTGCGTTAGTTTGTTTTATAATTAACGTTTTAAAGATTTACAAGAATTTTGACAGGATTGATTTGGCAATATAGTAAATGGTTACCAACTTTTAAAATTTAATTTACTTTCTCCGTTAAGTGTCCACCGGACTTACATTTAGTTTTTTTTGTTACTTTGTTGACCACAAAAATACCCAAAAAATGACTGCATCGTCGGTTTATCGTAAAAGAGCTATAAACACTCTTAGAAAAGCTGCACAGTGTTTGCGATTTTCAGGAAAAATTAAAGATTATTTTTGTTTCAAAATCCTCTGTATACTATTATTTTATGGCAATGCATTGAAATATAAGATTAGTATGAATTCTATAACAAAATATATTGACGCGTTGCTGAAATATTAGTACCTAAACATTTAATTTTTTGTCCCCATCTTTAGAGAGTCTCTTTGAATAATTAACTGTTGACTCAATTATTGAATAAGGCACATTATTGTGACTTCACAAGTCATATTTATTTATCCATTCTATACTAAGGGGCTGAATTTGATGACTCTGACGTTATTAATTTAACCGGTGACGTCATCCTAAATTAGTGTAACTGAACGTATTGGTCATCAATGACGTCAGAGTCCTCCAATTCGGCCTCAGGGTATATATAGACTAATAAATATGGCTGTCAATGACGTAACCGATAAAGAGCCGTATTATCAGAACGTACTTAGAATGCACCTTATATAGCGAATATATTTTATAAAAAATTAAATTCGAAGCTTGTGGTTCTAAATAAAATAATATCCAGTATCAACGATTCCTGGATTCCCGGTGTAAGCGCGGTTTATGCAAAAAATCTTTTCATAGGTCCGGATCTGGAATCATTTTGACAGTCAGTGAAATTTCTAACAGCTGTCAGTAATAGATTAATTTTATGCTAATTTTATACAATATGGGGCTTTAGAGAATGGTAATTTAAAGAGCGTTATTGAATATAATTTAATTGTTAAATGTTTTTTAATCGTTTTCTTTTTTAGGTGAATTTGAAGCCTGGAAATGCACGAAAATCAAATAGAGAATTTTACGAGAATTCGACACTATTCACGAAAGTTTTAATTTATATTAGTTTTTATATTTTACAATTTTTGGGATATATAAATGAAGTACTGTTTTCTTCAGCTAAAATTAAAGAAAAACACAGGGATGGTAATATTTTATATTTGTATTTCTAAAAAAGGGCTGTACTATAATTTGAAATTTAACTTTTTAGGTTATTTACCTCTTCATGATAAGTTCTTAACTTATTATCTAAGATTTATCGTAAACAGAGTGGTGGATTGTTGGTCTCATCCTGTATGCAGCGCGCCCGGAGGGGTTCTGGAATTAAAAAATAGGACTAGAGCTGGAGTCGGGCAACCTTTTCAGTAAGTATGATATAATTCCTACTTAATTACAAGGACACATTAATCAGTTACTTTCTTCTGTCAAAAGAATAGATATCAAGTTCAGTTGGGTGAAGTACAGGGTGCCCCAGAGAATTTTATAACATTTTGAAAGCAAAGCCAGTGAACTCGTTTTCAATTATTTTCAACTTGCACACGGTCTTCAAAAAAAAAATTTCCATTTGAAAAATGACGAACTTTTTTAAATGGAATACCCCGTATATTCTTACATTATCTGAAAGAGCAATTGTGGAGCAAACATAAAAATTCCCATAAATCTATATTATTTATTTTTGAGATGTTGGCTAAAAACGTGTAGGTACAGAGGAATTCGTCAATAATTTAAAATGTCAGTTTTTCTTTTTGGTTTGTTTTCAATCTCGACGTTTTACTGTCATAATATCGTTTTACAGCTGAAGGTATTTTTTTCATTTTGGGAATGCCCTGATTTGTATCTTTTTCTACTATTCTTAAATCTATATAAGAAAACATGGGTTTCAACAATTTTTCCTAATTTTTCTGCGTATAGTGGCGTAAAATTTTTTGTATACGCATACTTTGACTACTGCTTTATCATAAAAATTTTTGGAAAATTCTTGATAACCTTTAAATTTTCTTCAAACTCACTTAAAGTGATTTTTTATTAAAATTCTCCAGTAAATATCTATTTTTTTATAATTCTTTCTTGAAAAGATTCTAGTTTGTATAAAAGGGAGCATTCAATTACATATAATTTTATAGTTAACATCCTAATATTATTTTGTTTATCTCTCTGAGGATGGATGTACAGAGCAAGTACGTGGAGATCTATTAAGGCGAAATTTGTCAGCAAATTGAAGTAGCTACTAAAATTGCAGGTGGATACGATACTCATATTAAGCAAAAGATGACTTATCAGATTAAGCATTTGTATTCAAGATTTCTATTAGCAGCTCAGACCATACGAATACAAAATACTCAACACTATCACTGATTGGTTACTACAAAAAAATGCGGCGCTGTTATCTCATAGTAGTCAAGTCTTGCTGTCCATTGTACAGGTGCTTATGCCTTATGAGACCAGGACAATGACAATGGATGTGCGTTGAGTATTCATCATTGCTGTTACACAATCTACATCTTACTGTGGTACTTAATCCTATAGCATATGCCTTGATGCTGTTTTTATTCAGCGTCCGCAGTGACTGGTATATTCCTGCGTGATACCTCTTTGTCAAGATATTCGTTTACCTCATCCCAACTTTGTTGGTCCAGTTTCAGATTTTGGACCATACTTTGATGGAATTTGTTAGCTGCCACTGGCTCGGGTCCAGTGAATACGTCTTCTAAGCCCTGTTTGGCAATTGCATTGGCCTCCTCGTTGCCAAATGTGCTCCTTTGACTCGGTGTAGTCGGAGTCTAGAACCGTTTTGGAGGTGACCTTGGTAGATGCTAGGGCTTGCAAAGCTGCTTGACTATCGGTGCAGTACAGATTTAGTTATTGGGGTACATCTAGGATTCCCTATTACGTATCTCTATTCTAAAAGGTCTGTTGAAGACGTATGTGGGTGATACATAGTCGCATTGGGTTCCCAGCAACCCGTCATCTTCCACTAATTGATAGAGGACCTTTGCGTGGCCTTTACAGTTATTGTTAGCTGACTCTACAAGAGTCTATAAAAGCCCCTCGCCTCCACTTCTATGTGCAAAAGCGAAAGAGAATGGAGAACTTCCAAGGCTGCAGTCTCCTTTAAGGCCTAACGTTGAGCGCCTTATTCATGATAGACGAACGAAATAACAAAATAACTATATTTTAGGTACACAGGATCAACGAAGAAATGCATAAATCTAGCTTCTTACAACTATTTAGGCTTCGCTCAATGCTTAGGACCTTGCGTGGATGAATCTATCAAATCAATTTATAGTTACGGTATTAGTACGGGCGGTTCGAGGCAAAAACACGGAACAAGTCCAATTCACGACGAATTAGAAAAATTGACAGCTGAGTTTTTGGGCGTAGAAGACGCTATTGCTTTTGGGATGGGTTTTGCTACGAACGCTCTCAACATTCCTTGTGTATTGAACGAGCAATCCTTAGTTTTAAGCGACGAAAAAAATCACAACAGTCTAATTCTCGGCATGAGGTTATCTGGAGCTGTAATTCGTATTTTTAAACACAATGGTAAGTAAAATACCAACCATAATTTCAAATCTAGATGGAAATCCATTAGACCTCCCCACTGAATAACCAAGAATATTTAGTGGATATTTACGGATATCTTTGGACATTCAGTAGATATTCAGTAATCATCAAAATATCGGGACACGGCAGGGAATTTGGTGTCTAATGGAGAATAATTTTGCAAAATATTTTTATACAGGAGTAAGTCAATCGTACTACAATAAAAATATTTTAAAATACACAGTTAAATCGGGGGTGATAGAGATGGTCATTAATGAGGCCCCTTTCTACCAGACAGACATATTATTTACAAACTAACAGTGTTAGGTGCATGAAATCCTGAATATTTTTCCATTATTATATTTTGTTATATCCATCCAAAGATGTTTAATGGATATCTACTAGATTCTCTAGTTGGTGGTTATCTCATTGATGTCTATAAGAAGTGTAAATAATATACCGATTCTATAAACCTGTTTCAGATATTAAACACCTTGAAAAACTATTAAAAGAGGCCATTTTTTACGGTCAGCCCAGCCAATTAAAAGATAATCATAAACCTTGGAAGAAGATATTGATTTTTATTGAAGGTATCTACAGCATGGAAGGAACAATTTGCAAGTTACCGGAAATGATAGCGCTAAAGAAAAAATATAAAGCTTACTTATACTTAGATGAAGCGCACAGTATCGGTGTGTTGGGTAAAAGTGGAAAAGGGGTTGTGGAATACTACAACTGCGATCCCAAAGATATCGACATTTGGATGGGTATTTTCACCAAAAGTTTTGGATCTGCTGGAGGATTTTTGGCTGGAACGAAGGTAAGTTCAAGGCGAGCCTTCTATCAGGTGAAAATTATTCAAATCGTTTTGTAGAAATTCATAACTTATATACGGGAACATAGCTACGCTGCCCGATACGCTTGGGCAATGGCTCCACCTCTTGCCGCCCAAGCTATTGCTTCTTTGAAAATTATTATGGGAAAAGATGGAACCGATGAGGGACAAAAGAGGCTTAAAACATTAGCGAATAACATCCGATATTTTAGAAAGAAATTGCAACAAATGGGGCTGATTGTTTATGGGCATGATGATTCTCCTATTGTACCTATTTTGGTCTACTTTTTCTCGAAAATTGCGTAAGTATTCCACTGAAGTTTATTTAGTTATTTTCCTGGCACGTGCGAAAAGTACCGCTTAATATATAACATTGGTTTAGTGAACTCAGATTTACTAAAGAAACTATTAAAAATGAACTTGTAAACTTATAAAACCAATTGTCACGTGGAATGGATGGTCTTAACCAATTTTGTTTGAAAAAGTTGGCGAAAGTTTTTCTATTCCTCTATATCTCCTTGTCTTTTGAAACGACTACTGTACCTGAATTATGTTACATCAATCTTCAAAAAAGAGCACATCTCATTTATCCATCAATAAGTCTGTTAACTGTACCATCCAAAATGGTGGAAGAGGTTTTAGTAGATGTAATGTCTGTCTTCCTAATCTTCCATAAATAAATAACATGAATTGGTCAAGAGAAAAAGATCGATCATCAGTAATCTCCTAACTTGAATTGGTGATTAATGGTAGTAAAATGATGATATAATATATCTCGATTTTACAAAAGCCTTTAACTGGGTACCTTTCCAAGGGTAACTGCAAGTTAGAGTCATTTGATATCTGCAACAAAATGTTATCAATAATTCAAAATTATATATACAGACAATTTCCCTTTAGAGTATGTCGGTTCTATCCATCGGAGAGTGGAGTACCGTAAGGGTGAATACTTGTACCATTGCTTTTCATAGTCTATATCTTTATTCTTTATCACCATCTGTGTAAAAAAGCTTTCTATGCTGACCATACGGCAATTGTTGAATTTCTATTTTTGAATTTGTTATATTTTAGTAACTTTGTATGAAAAGTGTGATAAGGTCATATATTTTTAAACGTAACAGTTTGTAAATATTGAACAATTTTACAGGAATCATTTTGAGTCGCATGTCTCTAAATAACTAAGATTCTCTTCGTCCTAGAAATGATTTATAGTTTCAGCAAGAGGAAGCTTTTTTCTAATTTTTCAGTTATGGTTTGTTAATTTTGGGATTCCTTGATTACTTTTCTTTGTTGCAGCGAACACCTCCTCATTCGACCCAAATCTATTTCTACCAAGTTTGGAAATTGAAAAGAGTCGCAGGGAATCAAATATGGAGATATGATAGATGAGAAACCAATTCTCTGCACAGTTAATGCTATCTTGCTTCATTTTCTCATAGTATTAGCTTGTAATTCTTTTGCTGTACAAAAGAGAAGAGTGAAACTTCCAGCAATGGAAAATCCATGTTTCTCAGGTTTAATTCCAGCTGTCCAATATTTTCTTATTGGTATCGAAGGCGTAGAGTATCCATAAACATTGTTCAAGTATCGAATTACTGCACGATATTCGATTTTATTTATTTATGCAGGGTGGTCCTTAAGTAATTCTACATAAAAGTACAGTAGAATCCTCACTTTAAAATATTACGATTTGAACTAACTTGCTTTAATAAAATGTTGATAATAAGAGAGATACACGATGTATAAAGTAAAATTTTAATTTTTGTTTTTCATAATAATTTTAACGTTTTTTGACATGTATATATAAATATTTGGTAGTGGGGGTTTTTGGGCATGAGAAATCGTAATTTTCTACCCATTTCAATGTATTTTGTAGAGGGCGCCACATAGGCCACACTTGTGTCATAAATGTGCGCCAAATATTTTTGCTGTTTAAGTTATCGCTTCTTTTGAAAAAGAATATTAAAGCCACACCATTTTAACTAATATAATGATATAATTTTACAGCTAAGCGGTTGAAATTAAAAAAAATGTTGCATTAATCTTAAAAAGACTACATGAAGGGGAGGACGTTTTTTTTTGATTGTATAGTTTTTGTGGCCTCCGGCATTTAAAAGTATTTTAAAAATGAAAATACGTCCCTCTCTTTGGTATATAAATCTACATCTCTCACTTTCTGAATCATCTTATTTTCTCAATCCGTTGTTAAGCCCTTTTAAGTAGAAGAAAAAGGTTGATCAGTGTACGGTATTAACAAGTAGTATATTTTTCTAAAATATCCATTTTTTCAGACACGTGACTAGATCTTTAATGAAGGATAACGTAGCAGTAATAGGAGTAGGTTATCCAGCTACGCCTATAACAGAAATAAGAATAAGAATATGCTTGTCTTCTGTTCATACTAAAGAACAACTCGACTACTCTTTAGATGTTATCGAAAAAGTTGCTGATGACGTGGGATTAAGATACTCTCGTAAAGCTATAGATTACACGCCTGTTAATTATGACATTAACACTAACCTTGTATCATCACAACCGATCAAAAAGTTCTAAAATATCGAATTTTACACAAATTTATAATAAAAAATAAGTTATACAAAGTTAAATAAAAAATATGAAAAAGAAAAACGCTCGTATTAATTTAAATTATTTATTCAAATCCCCTTTTCTGCAAAATCATTCTTCAACTTCCTCCGTAGAATCTTTCCCGACAAATTTTTTGGGATAACTTCCAAAATTCTAACACCTCCTTCCAGTGTTTTATATGGAGCCACTTTTTCGGCAACGTGCTTTTTGAGTCCCTCGACATCGATGATAGCGTTTTTCTTAGGTACAACGTAAGCCCTAGGGATTTCTCCGTATCGAACATGAGGGATTCCAATTACAGCAACGTCCTCTATCGACGGAAGGTCGCGGATTATTTCTTCTAATTCAGCTGGCGCTACTTGAAACCCTTTTACCTGGAAAATAAATTATTTTGAAAACTTTTATCAAGAAGTATAGACATGTTGTGTTTTACTTTGATCAATTCTTTAATCCGATCTGTAATAAAAAGAAGCTTATCGTCGTCATAAAAACCTATATCTCCGGTTTTGAACCATCCATCTAAAAACGCGTTCCGAGATTCCTCTTCTCTTTTGTGATAACCCCTCATTACTTGAGGTCCCTTTATTAATACTTCTCCTTTTTCTTTTGGACCAAGTGGCCTACCTAAAATTAATTAAAAATGGCTAGAACATTAACTTTTATGTTAATATATTTACCTGTTGGGTCATCGGGAGATACTATTTTGATCATAGTGTTAGGTACGGGTTTTCCTACAGACCCACCATTTCGTTTTGTTTTCTCAATCACTCTTGGTAAATAAGTTATTATTGGGGATGTTTCGGTAAGTCCATAACCTAATAACAGCCAAATATTACTTATACATACGAGTCAATAACATTGCAAAAACAGAAATATATTGCGATAAGAATTTAGCACAAGGCGAAATGTTAGTCAATTCTGGTGCTCTTATCCCACTTATCCCATAAATGTCGGGTTACTTTTTTGATCAGTTAATAACAGGTCAAATGAGTGTCTAAGAAAATTAGGATCTAAAGTGATTTATGATAAGAAAAATTTAAGATCATATCAAAGTGGAATGAATGGACATGAAGTCTTCGATTTGATCAATTGCAGAGACAAATTCCTCATATGTCAAATGTGCATTAGTTAAAACCTGCCGCATATAATGTTTTACTGTTTTTACCTCTCCTAGAGCCCCTAGTTGGGCAAATAAGGAGGTAATAAATAAAAATATCCTTAGATAAAGAATGTATATAAGAATTTACAGGATATTCAGGAAGGATACAAAGAGACGGGAGTATATTTAAAGGACAAAGAAGGCAATCGCATTGGCGTAGAAAAAAAGAAACTAGAAAGATGGTAGAAACTAGGAAGATGGTAGAAACTAGGAAGATGGTAAGAATAATTTTCAGAGTTATTGAACGAAGAATCTTGTACCGAAGAAGAACAAACCATAACTGAAAAGAATGAAATAGAAATCACAAAATCTACAAGAGAATAATTCGAAGAAGTGCTAAACCTAAGAAAAAATAAGAAAGCGCCAGGAGAAAATAATGACTGAGAATTTGAAATACGGAGCAGACCGTCTGAAAACAGAGCTATGTAACATTATATGCCAAGCATAGGAAGAGGAAGAAATGGAATATGCCCCATACATATTGTGAGAATTACATAGGAATGGCTCTGTTAGAGACCACTTATAATATTCTGGCAATATTAATAAAAAGAAATATATGCAGAACAGACACTTGAAGAATAACAAGAATCAGAAAAAACCGAACAACCATTGATCAGGTGTTCATGTTTAAATAAATTTTAACGGGCTCTTACGAATACGAGAATTCTGCACACGTTATTCATCGACTTCAAAGGTGCCTACGACAACATAAAAATTATTAAAAGCATTGCATGAACTGATAATGCCGATTAAACTAATAACTTAAGATTAATAAATATAATTCTAAGTAATACCAAATGTAAGGCTTAGAGGACAAATAAGCAACGAATTTACAATACAAAAAGGGGTAAGAATTTTTCAATTTAGGCCTGGAATAGACAATATACATAGTCAAATATTCAAAAAAGGAACCTTATACAACAAAAATGATCAATGAGGATCGACCCAGCATGGTTTAATCCCCAGATAAAAATTGGGGATTTGGTCTAATCAGTTGGGCCAGTAAGTGTCCCATTATAGGTTGTACAGGTTTTAAACGAGATCGAAAGAATATTTCCCAACTCGCCTAGGGACAACAAAATGGTGGAAAAAAATGGGTCTTATGCTTTTATCAAAAACAATTATGAATTATCGGCAAGACAACTGGAGTCAACTCTCATGGTGCGAATGAAAGATTTCCAAAAAGATAAATTTACGAAATTCTACGATTTACTTGAGCAGTTGGTGGACAAATACAAATTCAATGCCAATATAATATTATTCACCCTAAACAAACAAAGATACAGTACAGTTAAAAAAAATATAAAAGGTAATTTCTCGTAGAGGACAAATATAGGGTTTTGGAGTGAGTATTGGAGAAAGACAGTGAATACAACAGCAGTTTGTTGCACAAATGCGGCCTCAATATTCCATTTACGATTATTTTCGAGAGGAAAATGCAGCACATGTGTGAAAAATATATCAAATACTGGGGTCAGGTCGCATTTTTCTAACTATTTCAAAATTATTACGTACAAACTCAAGAGTGATGGTTGCGATCAAATATAGGAGGAAGAATTTCGCAAAATACAGCAATAAACCTTTTATCAGAGGCACATGGAAGAGATGCAATTGTTACAAATGCACAGTCAGCATTTCAGGCTTCAGCGGTGAAGTAAATCGAAGTAGATTTCCAGATAGCATTTTAGTAACTTCAGAAGCTTTGAATTCCCAAGAGTCAACTACAACGTCCTTTAAGGATACTACAAGAATGCAAGAGGGTGTTGGATCATCGAGATTTGAAGAATCTGTACATGTAACATGTAAGATGTTTACAAAGAAGTCTACGAAGATGAGCCATAATCTTCTATAAATAATGATTAAAAAGAAATAAATCTTTACAAAAGGCAAAGAGAATAAAAGCTAAACAAAGGAAACCGCAGTTGTAACATCACTCCGTACAAAGATGAGATGAAAGAAAACCTCTATGAAAGAAGTTCTAAAGAATGTGACGCTCAAAATTACAGAACATAAATAAAAAAACATTTAAAACCGGAAAAAGATAGAGTTTCTAGCACCTCATCGGAAGATTCAGATGAATTACAAGCTAGCAATAGTGATACAAATGTCTTTACTCTGGTGATAAGTTTTTAAGATCCAGAAGCGACGGAGATTTAACATAATGCATTTAATGCGCCCCCTACCGTTAACCCCTGTCTCGCTCTCTTTGCAAACCAATGACAGAACTTTGCAGGGTTAGAGGTAGGGTCACGACTGCTGTTACGTTATTATCGAATTGTCTGGAACGATATTTCCACCTCGATAGATATCTTCACTTCAAGAAATTATAAGAGACATTGTAATGTATTCTCTCCTTTTCATAATGCGTTCTTTTATGTTTGCATAGATTCCTAACTAAATTGAAATATTAGTTTTGAACCAGTGTAAAATTTATTCTTTCTGGTTACTTATTTTATAATTTTTATTGCGATTTATTTATTTTCAAAACTTACGCGCTACTGACCATAATAGTAATCACAAAGATAGCCACCAAATGCGCATATTTTGATCTGCGATAGATAAATTGCATTGCGACTTTAGGAAATAGAGAAAATATAAATATTTTACCTTGAATCATTTTTACTTTGGGTCCGACTTTCTTAATCAATCTTTCTTCATCTAGAACACCTAACGGAGCTGCTCCTGATGTAAACATTTTTAAATTTTGTAAGTACTCGCTTTTTACATCATTATGTGAAGCCAAAAACAATACTAAAAATAGGTTTTAATGAAAAATATAAACTTTTTCATAATTTGTTATATTTTACCTAAAGGTGGCGCGCCGTATAAAAGACTTACAGGATGCTTTTTTAGAACAGATATAAACGATTCGGGCGAAAATTTTTCTACGGTAACAACCTTTGCACCGTGGCAGACCATATTCATGAAATTCATAACAAATCCATAAATATGAAAGAAGGGCAATATTGCAGTTGTAACATCCTGAAAATTGTCTAAAAAGAAATATTATTTATGACCAAAAAAAGAAGATTGATTTAAAGACATTGATAATTGACGTATTTTTTTTTGATAAATGAAAATAAAAATGATTTTAAAATAATACCTGTTGTTTCTTCAAAATAATTAAAATCTTTGTGAGCGACTTGACTTAAGTTGGCAACAATGTTACTATGAGTGAGCTCCACACCTTTCGGTAAACCAGTTGTACCACTCGAGTACGGTAAAAACATCAAATCGCTGGATTTTCCATAATCTGGATCCTGTATGTCGATATTCGAATTAACTAATTCTTCAAAATCGATTGTACCCCGAGGAACGCTTTCATCTTGCTAAAATTAAAATTTAAACAGGAATACGTGTCACAAATATTCGTCCCACTTACTCTTGATTTTATTGCTATTATAGGAATATGTTTTTTTGTTAATTTTACAGCTTCTTTTGCTGTTTGGACCGACTGTGTTTGTGTTATCAACAAACTTGCTGACGAGTCAATTAATTGTCTATGAATTTCCTCTGAAAGAAAATATACATAGTGAATTATAAGAAATTTGTACTCTCTTTGTGAATTTGAAGGAAAATTGATTTGGCTGTAGTATTTAGACGGAATATTTGATTTTTCTCTATCTATTTTTTTGGTAAAACTATATATTATTGGCTAGCATTTTCAAACGTTAGAAATTCCAGGACCGGTTTTGGAAAAATTAATTGGGACGGATCATATAAAAAGTCTACACTGTATGCCATTTTTTAAATTGTAATACATGATTTTCCAAGTGCATAAATACACAATGAAAACTGTATATGTGATATTTTCGTGGCATATTAATTGGATTTGTAATAAACGAATAATTTTAGCTAAAACTATAAACCACACATCACAAAATATTGTATCAATTTAAAACAAACATTGTTAGTTGCAGATATTCTGGATAAAATAAGTACAAAATAAGTGTTTATTTTTATAAATGCACCGTTATTGTTTTTCAATTTTTAATTTTTCAACAGAGACCGCTATGTATATTTTTTTGGGCTTTATGAATAATCAAACTCGAGTTAATTAATGATAAATCCACGTGTTTTAGAAATGTGTTAATTACGTTTTATGTCAATAAACAATGATTTTTAACAAATGATATGAAACAACAATTTTAAAATAAAAAAACACAACTACGTAGAACAAAAAACATATATAGAACATAAAAAATAAACCGTAAAATCTTTTATTGGTTTATATATGTTAATGACATATTAGCATTTATTAGAATAATAATGATGCCTTAGATATATTGAAAAACATTAATCGTGTTCATCCATAGATTAAATTCACAATAGAAGCAGAGAAAAACAATAAATTATTGTTTTTAGTTTTAACTTTTCATAAGAAACTTAATAAAACAGAGTTCTCAATTTTCAGAAAAGCAACTCAAGCCGAACATATAATACTTTTTTCTTTCAATCATTCTTTCTAACTCAAAAATTCCCCGATTTATTGCTATGTACATAAACTACTTAATATTAATTTAACAGATGAAAAATTCAAACAAGAAGTAAATATTCGAAAATAAATTGCCTTTAATAATGCTTACAATCCCAACACAATTAAAAAACAATTGACAACATTTAAATAAAAAAATATACATGAACAACAAATGAGCCTAGCTTCATCTATAAATAATTCAAAGAATATTGACAATAATACATATATCAAACATCTCAATCACTCATAAAGTTCAAGCTTAATCTTAAAAATTGATTTAAAAGTCAACAAACAGATAAACGTAAATTTATTTTAATAAAGATAAAATAAAAAACTCAATAAAAGCGGAATATATAACATTAGCTGTAATGATGCTCTTCTATTTATATAGGGACAACAATTAGAATGATTAATATTAGAGTTAAAAAACATCTAAATCAACCAGAACAATCTTAATTTGGATCATATTAAATTTAACAATAATCATTATTCACCTACAGAAAATACAAAAATGCTACATTTAATACCCAACAATTTTACCAAGAATTATTAGAAGATCTCGAAATTTTAAATGTTCAATATAAATTGAATTGTAAGTTTAAAATATTGTTCAAATACTTTTGAGAAGCTAGTAGAAATTTACCTTCTATACTAATTTTCATTTATATTTATATTTTTAAAAATTTAAATTTACTAATATTCAACAAAAAACTAAGGTTATATAAAATATACACTGCTATAGAGAAATTAAGTGTTAAAGAGACAGAAAAAATTAATTTTTTTTTATCAAATATAGGTATTGTAATTTTTATATATAGTTTTTTAAAAACAATTCTTTTAGGCTGTACTTTTCTTTTCAAACGTAAGTTTTTCAACGTTTTTAATATTCTATACATATTTTTTATTTATATAATAACTTATAATAACCTCTAATATTAATCATTGTTAACTAATTTTTGGAAATATACACACTTTAAAAAGTACGAATTTTTACCTTCTTACTTTTTTTGATATGATCCGTTCAATTAATTTTTCCGAAACCGGTCCTGAAATTTCTATCTTTTGAGAACGCTAATGAAATTCTAGGCAATAGTGTACAGTATTAACAAAAAATTAGACAAATCATATAAATAAATAATTATTTAGTGGCTTATAAGTAAAATTTTTATAGGTGATTGGAATTTATCAAAATATTATTTATTTAACAATTAATTAAATATCGATAAGGAATAAACATAAATACAAATATCATTAACAAAATTTAATATTTAATACAATTAACAATAAACGAGATATTTAAAAACACAATATCTAATTAATTTGATTTCAAGGTTAGATTATTATAAAACAAGTACTATTTACTTCGTTCTCTTATCTATAACATTATAAATCTACTTACGAGGGAACAAAGGTCAATAAAAAATCAGACAGAAATCTATGAGGCAGAAATATTAAGGATATATGATCAGATAACCGAAAGAGTGCGCAATAATGTGTTCCCTCCGTTAACTTTACTCTTTCGAACTCGGGTGTACTAGAGTTATAATCACGGCTGTCGGTACGTTATTATCGAATTGACTAGAACGATGTTCCCACCTTCGATATGCCTACCTTTAAGATAATAGAGGAGAAATTGTAATACATCTTGCTTTTTCATAAGCCGTTCTCTTACGCTCGCATATATTCGTGTATACAATCTAACATTTACTCTGAATCTGTATTCGGCCAAAGTTATATTCACTCCAGTCATACTCCTAAAAAGGTTAGAATGATGACAGTCCTTTAGGCTAGTGAAACCAACAAGTAAAGGATGTCGTCTGATAATTCTGAATGCTGAGAGCGTAGAAAGATATATTTCTAACACAGACTTACAATGGAAACCAAATTGTAAATTTGGCGATTACTGTCGAAAACTCACCATTTCCAAAAGCAAATTAGACGTCACCATATAATTCAAATTTAAATTGAAGCGCTGAAAATTTTTTCTCTTCTCCTACCGCCTAAGACACTGCGTAAGCTCGTGTCCCTGCTCTTAAATCATTATGCAATTTTATACTTACAATTGTGCAAGAAATGCAACACAAATAAAGACAAAATTCACTCATAATAGTGATAAAAGCTATCACTTATTTGTCAGACTATAAATTCATTTTTTTTTCACCATTCCAAAACTATTTTAAAGGTATTAATTAAAAGTTACAATTATTAATTAAGTTAGTTACCCAGCAATGAATAGTTGATATGTTCGTTGCTAGTGCGCGCAATAATGATCTATTACAGACTATGAAGGTGGAAAGTATTATACGCTGAGTACTAACAATTAGGGTAATTGAATTTATTTTGTTTACATCATTGGAAATTTATATTCTCTTTCTTTTTACTTGAGGCGGTATTGATGTTTGGCTTCACTAAAAGCTGCACTGTTCCCATCTTAGCTATCATTTATTTATTTTTTGAGTTCTTGTTTTGCATCACAGAATTTCACTTTCTTATTCCTTTAATAAATTTTTTGCTGCATGAGCTATCTTGGGAAAAGTGGAAGCTGGTTAATGGAAACATTACAGTCTACTGCCATCCTGAACCAGAAATTAACCCCAATTACCACAATGATATGAATTACAGTAATTATGAAAAATGATTGAAAGAAAAGCTGATACTAAATTTATCGGCGAAAAATGTCGTGGTTATTGATCTCCTTACCACAAAAAACTCTTAGAAAATCTATCCAACTTAACTTCAAGGAAATTGGTATTTTAGAGACAATTTGCTAAAGCCTCAATTGTATGAAATAAAATATTCTTCTTCTTTTTCCACACGTGCATCTTCATTTACTTCTTATGTTACAGTTATGACCCATATTCGTCATTTTAATTTATATAGGCACTTAATATTCTGTCGTTTAAAAAACCGTATTTGAGTACATACTTCAGTTTGTTTGGTGTTATTATTATTCCTATTCCCTTTTTTGCTCTTTTAGTTTCTTCCACACCAGATCATCAAAACCAGTATCTTTTATGTATTTTCTTTTTCCTTTCTATATTTTTTGTTTCTGGGATATCTAATACTTCTATTTTTTGATCTATCATTTCTTCAATAGTATTTTAAGATTCTGTTTACCAAGAAAATATTAAGTAGATTTTATGGATATTTAAAAACAAAAAGTAAAACTTTGAATACAGTATCATTCTATAATATACTTATAACTTGCCTGGAGTATAAATTGGATTTAAAGTGGTAAGAATCATCCCTGCTTCAACTACACCAAATGCAGCAACAGCGTATTCCGGTTTATTTGGAAGAAGTATAGCAACCAAATCGCCTTTTTTTAATTTGAATATGTGCCTCAGTGCTTTGTTAAAATTCTTGCTTTTTGATCTAAATTGCTTGTAAGTGTAAGAGCGACCAGTAGCACCGCATTCCTGAAAAATAATAAACAAAACCCCCAAAAATGAAATAACTTAATATATCTTTTTCTTAGTTGTTTTTTTTTTGTAAAATTTAGGGTGGTGAGATTATAATATGCTGCGATGATGCGTTTTGTTTTAAGAGCTACAGTACTCTTTGTAACACAGATTACGTCGTGTAATACAAAGTTCACAGTACTATTTTATCGCCAAAACTAGTTTTTTTATTCCCTTTGTGTATTTAAAATGTCGCATAATTACTATTTAGTGTGAACCAACTAATGTAACTGTGTTAAGTAGAAGCAACACCATTAATGGTGAGTAAATATATCATTTTTATGTACAATGTGTATTATATTTAACAAGACATTAATATTTATAAAATTTATAGTTGAAATTTTTAGTATTACAATTGACTTTGTAAATTGAATTGAATATTGCCCTGTATAGATAGATATAAAGAAATAAGTGTGCCTGTCATAAAATTAATGACATAATCGCGAGATTTTAAGGTGGAGTGATTTTGTAGTAGATCAGTTTTTAGAGCAATATTACAATAAATAGGCTGTGCTATTTCCACCTCATAATGTAATTTCTTTATATGACAGAGTAGGAATGTCTCTCAAATGCGCACAACGAATTAAACCCGAATCGAACACAAGAACACGCGAAAATAATGTACTAAGAATTGCGAGCGTAGTGTACAACCTAAGACATAAGTTTTTTGAACTTTTTTAAATGTTTTTTAATTATTAATATGTAGCTTGTCGTTTGATTTTATTTTCTATTGTTCTATTTTTTAAATACAATCTTTTGTTTATGTCTGTGAAGACATTATCCTTCAAATTGATAATTACCTCAAAGTAAATGTAGCTGCTCAACCGGTATTATTTTTGTCTTCACTAATGTATTTTTAATTTGTATACCTATATAGTGAATCTATGATTTATATTAAATACATTTAAGAAAATTAATGATTCGTTTTAATTGTAGCATTCTATTTTATATTTTATATTTTATATAATTTTTTTTCGGGCCAATAATGTTGTAAACTAGTTTGTGTATGATGAACTAGATCCTAGACCTTGACAAATATTATAAGAAATTATTGTACAAATAATCTACTAACGTGTTTGTAAACAAAGTTTGTTTTCAATTGATGTGATTAAACCTCAAATCGATTTGACCTTGACGGAATTTTCGTACACAACATATTATTTGTTCGTAATTCTCGCGAATTTATCTCTAAGCAAAATACGAGAAGACATTTCAATGAAATGGCTATGGTCGTGCTGGGCTCTCATTAATTTTAAAACATTGTGACGCCGTGAGGTGCAGCCAAAAATTAATATTATGTTTCGGACTTGTTTCGGAGTTTAATATATTAAATGCTCCATTTGCAAGTAAAGTTAAAAGGCTGTAAAAACGTAATAGTATTCGTCAAGAAAAACTAAAAAAAAAAGTACTTGACGAAATGCACACCGAAAAAAATGAACCCCCGCCTGTTCTCACCTGATTTGGTCATGCGCATCTCTAAATCAGAGATATTCCTACTCTTGCAGTAAATTTCTATAAGAAAATCAAGGGATGATTTTCTTTATCGCTAAGTTAAGGTTGATAAATTAAATTAATAAAATTTCAAATAAGATACGTCAATTTATATGTCAAATATAATATAAACTTAATATTTACACAAAAAAACTTAAGTAGTAAGATTTTACATTGCTAATTTCATTATTACCAGTCCGGTTGGAGGGAAAAAATGTATTGTTAAAAAGAAATTTACCAGTAAAATAAGAACTCTAGTATTTTTTGGTAAAGTAAAAAACTAACCATAAAATATGATTGCATCTCATCTTTTAATATTAACATTCCGTAAACATATTAATTATTTTTCCATTTTGCTATTACGATCCTGTATAAAATAGGCACAACACAGTATTTTTTTATTAAATCGTTGTTTCAAGTCTGATTTATATATAAAAATTTAACCTACCAGCACAGTGTATTTTTCATATTTTTCCAATTTCGGTATAATAAACTCAGGTAAGGTGATATCGGGAATGTTAACTGCACTACTTTCACTAACCAGTACATTGGAATGTACGTGAGCTGTGGGAAAACTCTTCACCAGTGTTTTCAGTTCAAAAATATTTTTATTCAACACTTTCTTCCACATAATGGTCTATACTTTAATCCTACATAAACTAAACTATAGTAATGGGATGATATTATCGAAAAGTGTAAGGATGTTACCTATTATTTTACAATGGAGGTCGTTTGAATCCAGTGTTGTACTAAACATACCAAAAACAAATTTTATTTAAATTTGATAACACATCAGGTTCAACAGTCCACTGTTTATGTTATTTAATAAGATATTTCTCCTATCAGAGATAAGCAATATTTATATTCAGTGAATTGTTCACAATACATTACAAAAATTTTATTTCCTCTGGTAGTGTTTAATGGTTAGTGAAAATGTCCGTGGTAACAAGAAATTCAAGGTTCAGAGGAAGTGTGTCGATATGGAAAAAGTCGGCTAAATTTTTGAGCGGATTTGGAAACAATGAAAATCATCCGAACATTGTTAAAAGCCCAGCCAAAGATGTCGAAATTCCAGATGTTACTATTCCAGAGATGATTTATAGCAAAATACAGCAATTTCCTAACTTGATTGCGACTGTAAGTATGAACGTTTTTTCAAAATAAGTAATCTTTTTTTTTAGGAAGTGATGTACTGTTTTTGATATTTTATTTGTTTTGTTTTTATTTAATTTTTTTTCTATCTAAAAGCGTCAATGCAAAAAAAATAATATTATTATTATAATCACTTCTTAACAACAGCTTTGCACTCTCGACGGTTGCCAATATTATTATTATAAATATGGAAAGATAAATAATACGTATCTTGAAATTCCAAATATTCAAATCTACCGAGGTTTCGGTAACTGACAATACCATTTTCCAAGACAGAAAGAAGGCTGAAAATTCAAGATCAGTATTATTTATCTTTCCATATTTATTATGAATAATTATAAAGTAAGAGTTGAAACAATTTATTTAATACTATTATTATTATTATTATTATTATTATTATTATTATTATAAAATGTTAAATATAAGTATTAAGAGTACCAGCGCACATTATTGGTTTAATTATATTTATAGTGAAAATTCACTTATTAGTGCTTTTCTTTCGCATTTTATTGATTTCTTTATTATTTTGATGAACTTTTTCTTTCACATAATATGTATTTTTTAATTTCTTTTTTGAATTAATAATATATTTAAGTGTTCATCTTAATTTTGTTTTGGTCTCTCTTGATTCCCTTCTTTAACCATCTTTCAATATTTTTTAGTATTCTAAGTTTCTCATTCTGTTCTTTTATTTTAAGCTAATTTTACACCTTCTCTAGCGGTTTGTTACTTGTTTCTTTTTGGGATTTCCCAAAATTTTCTCGATTTTTCTCTTTTGAATTTAATGGAATGACATACATTCTTAAATAATACACAGTGTGGACCAAAAGTCTGTAAACTGCCAATTATCTCGTAAATTGTTAGTCCGAATTCTACAAAATTTGGAATAAGCCTATTTTGGGATAAGGAGATTCCAGATTTGACATTTGCAATGTTGCTAGATTTGCCGTTTCTCTGATATTATTAGTCACTTTGGTTTTTTAAATACATCTCCATGTATATTCAGTCATTTTTAGAATGTTCTCTTCAATACGAGTTCAACCATATGTAACACATATGTGCTCCATTTGTGAGTTGACAGTACCCGAATCGATGGTAGAATGAGTCTTATCACATTTCTCCATTTATTTAAGATCTTCTATACTACATAAAATCATAAGTGTTACATATAGTTGAACTCTGTATAATGCCAAATATCTGGAAACCAATTCATTCACCGTTTTTCAGTCGCTACCTTCCCTTTCATTTAGCATTGCCTTAAAATTGTTCACCCCATTTGTAGCACCTTTTTATTATTTTATATACAGGGTGTGTCACATAGCTTGGGATAAGATTGCTATCTTATAAACTCAAAAATAAATACCTACATATAATTTCAAATGGGAAAAAGTAAATAAATAAAATTTTCTAAAAATTCAGAATGTCTCTCACGGTTTTCAAGTTATACAAGGAAAATCAAAACTTTCCGGATGTTTATCAACTTAATTTTTTTAAATACCTGAATTTTCTTAGTCTTTCGTTAGTATTTGAACTTGACATGTCAAAGTCTCTCTTGGAACTTTTTTGTATGAAAATACTATGCCATTTGTCTAACACATTCATTATTTTTTTAAATACGATTTTTTAACTGATTTTTGCAATGGTACATATTATAATAAATAAAATAATAAACTACAATTCAGCAGTTATTGTGACTTATTTATTGCCAAAAGCTCGAAGTAATAACAAATAAATAAGATAAAAAAATTCACTTAGTTGACTGAAAATTCCATAATAATAATAGCCCAACCTATGTGATACATTCTATTTAGCAATTTCATTGGTTTTTCTTATTTTTTAAATGCAGTATTTCTTAGGAGTCTCCCACAACAGGAAGAAAATATGCTTTCGATCAAATCAGGATAAAAAGTAGAAATTTATCCAAAAACCTCAGAAAAAAATTACAGTTAAACCCTGGAGACGTGATAGGATTTATGTTGCCGAATATCCCAGAGTATGTTATTTGTTTTCTGGGCTCTTTGGAAGCGCAATTGATAGTCACCACCATGAACCCAATATATACTTCAGGTATGAAAGAATATTATTTTTTAATAACAATATTTCTTTAAACAGTGGTAATTTAAAGCGCGGTAATTTAAAGCGCCCCCCAAAACCGTTTATTAAACTTTATATGAAATATAACTTACGAGAAACCGTAGGAAAAAAATACGGTACACCCCTGGAAGTTATTATAACCAACAAAGTTAACTGTTCAGTTCACCTTTGTATCTGTCGTTCGATTGGAATTAATTTATCAAACTTTAGGAAAGGATATGGGTACATTGGAACAGATACTAGAAAACCGAAAAAAAAACACTTATCGCTTATCACATAAAAGTTTTGAACCTTGCTTATCACGTGACATTCATTTTTTCAATATTTTTAAATAAGAAAATTTAACACGTGACACCTCATCTCAAGGGTCTTAAAATACTAATTTCGAAAATAGATCACCCTCGAGTTTTAAAATTATCTGAATAATTATTTAATTTTGTTTATCTACAATTTAACAGAGTAACCGTTAATTTAACAATTTTTAATGATTTTAAAAGAAAAATAATTGAAACTCAGAACCCGTTAATTTTAGAACTCAAGTATAACACATTTTTAAAAAGTGTCATTTTCATACGATGAGAGATTGTAAAAGGTTAGCATTATGCTATGATGATTTTAAAATTGAACGTGTCTGAGTATATTTTGGTGATTGGGGGGAGGAGTTGGGTTTAGCATCGTATAAAGTTTAGTGATCATTTATTCAATATTTGATAAACTATATTTCCCCAATATTAGATAAAGCTTTTCTCAATATCATTTAAACTATTTTGTTGTTAATTTTGTTTGCTTCCATCTTCTTACTCCTTCTGACAGAGGGTAATAGTTCATATAAAACTTCGAGAACAGACGTAGATGCCTTTTTTGTTTCTAGCTTATTCGCGATTTTCTTCTGTCATTGTTAATTATTGCCACTGTTTTCATAACGTCATTTATCATCCTTCTCTATTTGTCACAAAATTCCCTATCCAGTTAATCATTTTCTTTCCATTATACAAGGTGTTCGCGAAAATAATGCATATTTTTAAATGGTATGTTGGACGTGTCATTTGCAACAAAATATTTTAATAAAGTTCTTTTCTTACATTATTAGTTTACCCAAAAATTAACTTCAAAACGTTTACTCAAAAATTTATACATGGCAACACCTCACACTTTTAATAAAAATATGTGTCATGTAATCAAGGAACATCTAGCTGATGAATCATAAAATTGTGTTAGTTTGCAGATGAATCGGACCGTTTAATCAGTTAACTTTATTGTTTGGTTAAAGTAGTTTCAATGATTCAGTGAAAAATAGCGTTTTATTCAAATCAAGAATATCCCGACATGTTAATTAACCTAATCCGCGATGTTTTGTATCAGTGTCCTAAAGATTGTCGGAAAGTTTAGTGTATTACCTAAAAAAAGTAGTGGTTTATAATTGACTGAGTTATCGGTGTTGTCAGTTCTAGTTGCTTTTCGGTAAATAATATTTAGGTAGATCTAAAATACTAATATTTATTTCTTTGAAAATAGCTGCCTTTAGAAAAAAAAAATTTATTCTGCATACGTTTCTATACCTGATCCATAAATACGTGCATTATTTTTGCGGACACCCTGTATATTAGCTTTAACATTTTTCTTCCTCAGATATCCAATTCTAGATTTCTAACCTAACTTTATCAATTTTAATTGCTGGTGTTCCTCAATAATCAACTTATTTTTTCCCTCTTTTTTTGTTTTATTATTCTAACTCTTTTTTTTGACTCCTCTTAAATTTTTATTAAAATTTTAGTAGGTATAATTTATGTTGTTTTATATTTTTTTTTAGATGAAATTTTTAGACAAATAATAGATTCTTCACCAAAAGCAATAATAACACTACCACCCTATGTAAAGACTGTCAGAACTGCCTTAAATATGGCAAAAAAGCAAATGCCGCTAATTGTTGTAAAAGAAACGGTAAGAATACTATTTTGCTACTGTTTTACTTCACACAATAGTGCGATTAAGTGCATTAAGAGTAATTTAATCTTGTACAGTTGAATTTAAATAGCACTAGTACGATAAAATCCGCACAGTTATAATATAGTTCTGGAAAATTTATTTTTAAACTGTATGTCCGTTAAATTTAATTTTAATTTCTTAATCATTATTTTGGTTTTCAAACTCTCCTGTATTTTCTTCGATGTTTTGTGTTTGTTGTCACAATAATTCTTAGAAATGTTCTTTCTATGGCATTTCTTTTATTTCTGCGACTAATATTTTTTGTTAATTTCTTTTTCCATTCTTTTGTCCTGTTTTTAACATCTTCTTTTATTTTATTGGTTTATCATACTGTTTGTTTTTCCGATTGTCTGCTTTACAAATTCTACATCTTTAGTTCTATTTTAATGGTTATGTTTTTAAAAATATTTTATTCCTGTTGTCTATTCGAGATTTTATTTTATTTATTCTATCCCATTTAATGTTGATACATTTTTGCTAAGTTTGCATGTTTTTATTGAAATGTGCTCTGTTTTTGTTTGTGTTGTTTTAGTTACTTTTTCTGTTTCTATGTTGCTCATTTTAATTTTTGCTACTAGTAAATAGTATGTAGCTGCAAAATTCTGTATCTATTCTCACTCTGACATATAGTCTATTTTATCTATCTGTTATTTGTACTGTCCGACCCAAAATTATTATAGACACGAGATTCGCGAACGAAAGAAATGAGGGAAAAGCGATAATAGTATTGCTCATGTAAAATCGGACAACGTTGCCCATCTGTAGTCAGATTTAAATAGTTTATCAATATTAATAGTACATCTTTAATTTCTTGAAATATTTCCAGAATATTATAATGTAATTACTAAATAATTAAGATTATGCTTTATTATTTAGTAATGACATCGGTACATTTATAATATTTGTTGAAGTGAAATATAAATTTGTTGACATTCATTTAATTACATATTATTAATTGAATTAAATAAAACCCCAAATAGGTTTTTATTTTAATGTATTAATGAATTAAATAAAATCGTCATCACTTTCGGTGTGAATTTCACTTCAAGTTATTCGATTAATCAAATTAAGTAAGTATCAATTATTGATTTTTCATTCCTGCTTGTCTGTACTTTGATATATTTGTAGATATCCTTGTGCTGGTAGAATGAATTTGTAAATATTATATATTTTATTTAGTAAAATTCTAGCATTTTTTCTTTTATCGTTACATGTTTCTTCTCCTTGTTGTCCTATTATTGTTTTATTTTCATTGTCTCTATTTTTCTACTATTGAAATATCCTGCAATGTGATTCTTCTGTTGTTAGATCTTCCTAAAATTTTTCATTATCGAGTATCTTTTTGTTTTCGTTTTATCAATAACTGATATTATTGTTCTAATATTTTTTTGTTTTATTTTTACCTCCATCAACAGTACTTTTTCGGAGACAACTTATTAAGCTATATGCTGCGATTAAATTCAACATTGCCTATTAGCAACGAGTAAATTAAATATTTGATAATAAAACAATAAAATGTAATTTTTTTTCTATATACAGGATTTCCCAAAATATGTACGCAATTTGCCGGATTCAGATAGAACATATAAAAACTACATTACACGTTTCGGTTTTTTTTTCTACGGGTCCATTATGGATGAATTTGATTTTTTTTTTAATAATAAATAAGAACTTGGTGTAATTTAATTATTTTGGATTGTAGATAAATAAAATTGTAAAATAAAATTAATTATTTTTCTAGCAACAGGAAGCTATACCGGATGGGACGATTGATTTGTTTGAGTTGATAAATACGGAAATCGATATTCCAGATTTCCAACCTGGAAAAAGTACTGATATAGCCGTATTGCCCTACTCCAGTGGCACTACAGGGATGCCCAAAGGCGTGGAAATTATGCATAGGAACATTATTTCGAATTTAGTTGCATTAGGAAGTGAAGAATTCAACCTTTTTATGAAAACAACAGGTATCAATAAAAATGAAAACGTAGAAAAATATTGCAGTACAACAAATTATGTTTTTAGATAGTGGCCAAGATATAGTTCCAGCAGTGTTGCCGTTTTATCACATATACGGAATGGTCTTAAATTTTATTTCTTTGTGGAACGGTGTAAAATCTTTAACTTTAGATAAATTTACCCCTGAATCCTATTTATCTACGTTAAAAAATTATCCTTGTACGATTATTGTAGCAGCCCCACCTCTAGGTAAGTCACAATAAAAATCACAGTGGAACAATTATGAATAATATAGAGAAAGATAGAAAAAACAGAAATGATTCATATATATGTAAATAAAGTGGGGAAAGGGAATAAAAGATAGAGAAATAGATAAAAATAGTGGCGGGAAAGAGAATAAGAGAAAGAGTGGGGAATTATTCTTATAGTAGATAACTAAATACTTTTTATAAAGTTTGTTTATATTTTTATACTGAATATTACAACACGCCTCTTTCTAATATTACTTTCAGTTCTATTTTTGACAGCCCATCCCGACGTAAAAGTTGAATATTTTAAAAAGCTGAGGGTGCTTACATCTGGGGCTGCACCTCTTGGATATCTGGACGAAGAAAGATTTATACAGAAAGTTGGAAGAAATGATGTCAGAATAATGCAAGGTAAATAATTTTAAGTCTGATGATGATCCTTCTGGCTGAAACTAGTAATAAAATTTAGTTATTCATTACTTCTTTTTTAGGTTATGGTCTCACAGAAATGTCTCCAGCAATTACACAGACTCCTCAAAATAATGTAAGAACAGAAAAAAATGGCGGATCTGTAGGACAACCGCTGCCTAATACCATGTACAAAATAATAAACCTTGATGATCCACAAGGCACGTAAATACAAACATACTAAATTTCAAGAAAAAAATCAATTTTCATTCTAGGTACACCGTTGAGGGCCAATAAAAGAGGAGAAATCCTTGTAAAAGGTCCGCAAGTTATGAAGGGTTACCATAACAAACCAGAAGAAACCAAGCAAGCATTTTTAGATGGATGGTTTCGAACTGGCGATATTGGTTATTATAACGAAGATAAATATCTTTTTATTAGTGACAGACTGAAAGAACTTATCAAAGTAAAAATACTTAACCTTTGGAAACCATTTATTAAGAACTCACAGTTAGCACTTGACATCTGATATTTGAGATTTGACTAAATAGCAATTCTTTTATCCATTATTTATTTAAACAATTATTTTTTAGGTGAAAGGATACCAAGTGGCCCCAGCAGAATTAGAAGAAATTATCCGGAGCCACCCACAAGTAAGTGACGCCGCTGTCATTGGTATTCCCCACGAGAGGCACGGAGAAGTCCCTAGGGCTTATGTTATTCCCAAAAAAAACAAATCTTTTAATTTGAAAGAGCTAGATAAATTTGTTACAGAAAAAGTTGCTCCATATAAACAGTTAGTAGGAGGAATAGAGGTAGTTGATGTAATTCCTAAAAATGCTACAGGAAAAATTTTACGGAGGACAATTAAAGATGAATATTTAGCTCAAAACGTTTAGAAAAATGATAATTGTTCTGTGATTCAAATTTCAGTTTTAAAAATTAAGGAAAGTATACAGTATCAACATCTACAACTATATTGGTTGCCTAAATCCAAGATTATAAAAATTAAATATCTAAGTACTGTAAATTTTAATATTAATAAAAACTCATTTTATACAGAAAATTATAATTGTTATATTTGAAATTATTTTTCAAATAAATTATTTACCTATTATTTTTGTTATACAATTATTGCTTCGGCCTCGCGTAAATATATGTATATAAAGAAATAAAATAAATAAAACTTCTTTTTAATTATTTTTAATCGAGATAAAAACATAATTACGATACATCTTAATATAATAAGAAAACGATATAATTTTTCATTACATTTTCTAATTGGACGCATTTTTTAAGCGAAATTTATAAAAGAAGGTGAAAATACTTATAAACTATTATTAGTTTTGATAAATATACGATATATATTATCACATATTGTAAATGTTTTAAAATAAGAGAAACTTATCAAACTATCTCAAAAATATATTAAAACCATCAGTAATATTCATAGCAAACTAAAAGACAAAGATGAAATTAAAAAAAAAATCTTGGCTAGTCTATAGTATTCGCTATCAAAATTGTGGTAAATATTATTATATAGGTCAAACATCTAGAGTCCTAAAAGATAGAATTACATCCCATAAGTGACATAAAATTCAATAAAAGTCGGAAATCACGCAGATTTCACGAACGCTAAACTATTCTTTTCGGAAAATAATTATTCAAAAAGCTTTGCCTGGAAGCTTTTGAAAGTACTTTTAATCAGAATGCCTTAAATAAAAAAAGAGATACACAACATCAAGTAGTCATGAATAAGACGCTGGTACTGGCATTGAATTTTCATAATTTGTGGTTTTATTAACGTTTTGTAACCAGAACAAAACTCTTTGTCAATCAAACATTTTTTCTACATGTTCTTTTATTGATGACATGAGTATATAGTAATGTTTTGAATTATTTTAACTTTTATCAGCTTAACATTTTTGAAAACACATTTTATAATTGAACAAAATATTCAAATCCAACTCCTTACCTTATATTCCGCGACTGCCAAGCTTGACATTTTATCCCTTACAAAAATTTTGATTTATTTGGGAGAACTTTGCGCCAATGTCTAAAAAAATTTCATTAATTTAGACCATGGTACTAATATTCTATTTTAATATTGATTCTCAGTCATTACATAATTGAGATTCGTTTTACGAATAAAACTGTTACAGACTTGGTTCTCTGGAGGGGAACATGAGGAACACTAACTGCCTGTATCTAATTTGATTCTTTCCGATACAAGAATGTCATGCGGTTATTGCATTATTTTTATTAAAAGCTTTCAGGTGCTTTTACTTTGCAAGTTTAGCAAAGGACTTAGTATTATGCTGCCAAACCCAGTTTATATCTTTCATTAATTTCTTCAATATGCCCAGATGTTAAAGCCAGACTTTTACTAATAGTAACGTATTTTTAATACGGGTTTTCGCTTCGACTAATATTCCAATATTTAATTTTAAGGGAAAACTCTTTGCTTTTTTAATAGGATATTGTCTGTCATTTGCAGTAAATTTGGCCCCCCAAGTCCTACTTTTCGAAGTCAAGTCTTGACTTGTTACTTGCTTATTATGTTTATCCTCTTGGTTGTAACAATTGTACAGCTGTGAACTCTTTCGTAGGTTTGTTTCCAAGGTGTGTACTTTAAAAAGTATTTTTTGAAAAATTGATCTTTATTACTAATGTTAATTATTTGTGTATTTGACAAAAATAGTCGTGGATGAGACGTTGATACTGGCATTGAATTTTCATAATTTGTGGTCTGATTAACGCTATGCAACTGGCACCAAACTCAACATTTTTATACCACTCAAACATTTTTTTTACATCTTGTACCGTTAACATTTGAAACATACATAAACTGGGAAGAAACAAGTAAGAAATCATTTTTTCGACTTAAAAGATTTATTTAAAAACAGGTTTCTTTCTTTACAGAATTCTAGCATCATTGGAACGAACTTTAATTGCACACGATAAGAACCAAGTTGATTAGTCAGATATTTATAACACGTTATATTTTTAGCTACTCGTGTTTCTTTTTCCTCAATCTACAGAAGCAGTAATTACCGAGGAATAGTATGGTTACATTATTTAAGACATTTTCCACTTTGGTTATATTTAACAATTAGTAGTATAACTTGGCAAATCTAGCTCTGAATGTCTAAAAATATGTGAAATGCGCGATGTTAGAATGAAAAAGTATTCAGACGACAATGAGGGTAGTATACGCTTGGGTAAATTGTAGTCAGTCAGATGCAATAGAAATGACTAACCCTTTTGCTGCCGCGCATCGAAAGGCGTGGAAACTTCACATTCAGAGCAATATTTGCCAAATAATAACAAATAATTTGCCATTTATAAATTATTTTAAGTATTGTGCGTTGCGATTTATAGTAGAAAGCGCAAAGATCTGGCAACCGCTTGAAACGTTCGCCAATATGCTGATCAGAATCGGCTTAGGTTGTAGTTGTCATTTGGTGCTCAAAAAATGGGTTACTTGGAAGATTTTAGGGTAGTTTTAAACATTGGTATTTTTATAGATCTCGAGGTTTAGATTTCGAGAATTTGATTTTTTGTATTTGTTTTAGTCGAGGTTTTAGTAGTAGTTTTAATAAAAATTAATAGAATTTTTACTAAAAAGTGAGTTTTAGGTAGAATTTTTTTTAAAGAAAAAAATATTTCCTATTAAATTTTTACTAACTATTTAATGACCAAACTCTGACCTACACAGTAATATTTAATTGAAACTATAAAAAAATAAATAAGATTTCCATTGGTATGAAAGTATACATTTCAAAAAGATTAATATTATAGACATGTTTAGCTAACAAAAATATTCAAACTAATTAAGTATTATTAATAAAAAAATAATAACTCGATTTATTTGGTAGAAATACCTATACCTAAATGTCTACATTTCTAAATCACTTTCACAGTCACTAGGTTCCGAAATATCACTTTCGTCTGTATCGTCCAAATTTATTATAATTTTTTCAATGGTATTATTAAATGTCATATATTTGTCTTCAATTTTTTTAACATGTTGGATTGCGTTTTTCCAATTGTCAACAGTTATATCGTTAAATGCATTTCTTATTACATTGATGACACAAGAAGTGGACTTAGGAGAAGAGTTATTTGATCGAGAAATATTTTTTAACTGTGCCCATAACAATTCTATAGGATTGAGTATGCAGTGGTAGGGTGGTAAACGTAAAATTTTAAATCCTTGATTTATTGCGATGTTGTCAACAACAAATTCTGGTTTAAAATCAACTAACTGTAAAAGTTCCAACAACTGTTTTTTCGTGTAATCTTGTTCAAAAAATATATCATTCTCCATCAGAAAGTCTTGAATGACGGATTTAGTAGAATTGCTATTTGGTTTTTTTCGAACCAACCGGGAATGATACGGGGCGTTGTCTAAAACTATTACACTGTTAGTTTTCAGTTTTGGTAATAATGTAGTCTCCCACCACTTTTCAAATAGAGTACTTTCTATGTCCTGGTGATAGTCTAAACTACTATCCCGTACATCCTTTGCAGACAACAAGAGAGCTCCTTCTACCCAACCTGATTTTCCACCACAATGCAAAATACATATTCTTTTTCCTCGAGATGGAGGAGTGTCTACATTACATTTTGAGCTTCCATCAGTCCAACATTTTTTTTGGATATCGTGAGTGTCGAACCAGGTTTCATCTAAAAAATAAATGTCCCTGCCTTCTCGCCGATACTGAGTAATAGAATTAAGATACTCTATTCTCCATTTTACTAAACGGCTGGATTCCATGATGGTTTGTCTTTTGTCAATGGTTTTAAATTTAAAACCGTTGGATTTTAAAAATCTCCATAATGTCGTTTTATGACAGTCTTCTATTATCATTTTTTGTTTTAGACGTAAAAATAATGTGTTTAAAGTAGGAAAACTATTTACAGAGAACATATTATAAATCGTTTCTCTAATCGGTTCTAAAAGAACCTGTGGAATAGAATGAGATGACCCAGAATCCTTTCGCCTTTTTCTAGGTTGAACCCCTTCATGAATAATTTTGTATACAGTTGACTGTGGCACTTTTGTTAAAAAAACAGTTTCTTTTAGGGCTTCGGAGGAAGACAATTCATTTTTTAGCCCTGTAAATAAGACTTGTGTCAAAATCAAATATATTTTTATATTACATACGTAATATGTTTTACAGGTAAGTATAATTACAATTACTCACCAGAATAAACGTTTAGAACTATTTCCTTGGCATCACTAGAAAGATGACTACGCTTTCGCTTTTCGAATTCCTGTTTGTCCAAATTTATTTCGGAAGAACACTGATCACAATTCACTAACTCATTCATTTTCTATAATTATTTAAAATAGTACCGAACCACATAAACTTCAAAACTAAACTAAAGCGACCATGGTAAATTCGATCCTAAGACTACCTGTTCCCTTAATCCGGTAGATAAATTTCACTTTAAATTTGAATGCCTTAATCGTAATTGAATGCCTTAATCCATTTATTACAGTGTTATTAAGACAATTTGTGTTTCTAAATGACAGAAGAGAAAGCGACTTGACTCGGGGTTTTTCTGAAAACTTATCGCTGTCTAAGTTAATGACTATTCAAGTTCAAGAAAAACATCGAGTAAATAATCTCCTGATCATGAATTTGTAATACAGTTGTTCGTCAAGTCTTTAGTATTAAGAGAGGTAGATCAAATCCTGAATTTAACGTCATCAATTATTTTTCCCCTATACCTAATAGTCATTAACTTACGGATCGACACCAACAAAATCTGATAAACATTTTTACCTAATATTAATGTTATTACTATTTGTTCCCTGAACAACTATAAAACGGGATTTGACATTAATAAATTTTCGTAACCCATCTGGGCGCACCCTCCCTGTTTAGGCCAACGTACAAGCTTGCTTCATCTGTAAATCGAAACGATTTTCTACTATAAATCGCAATAGGCAATACATAAATTTTTGGTCTCAAAGTCCCATTTCTATAAAAATAAACAATACTACTGCACAAATGTTTTTATCAAATTGTCCAAAACTAAGTATTATAATAAATAATTCAACTGTCCATTTGGTAAATATACATAAAAGAAATATTTAAATTGTAAAAAATACAAATTTTGGAATGCCAAAATTCAAAGTCTTTAGAAAAATATCTATCTATATTATTTGTATCAATTACCTTATTCATTTGCAATTAATATTTACAATTTTCAATTTCAAATCCTACTCCAACTATTATGATTACAAAAAACGCTCACATATTTTTTTCTAGGTCAAATGAATTGAAAACTGATTTTTTTTAAAATAATGTTTTGTAAAAGAGCAGAACTTTACAGTAACGATTTACCAACAATAAAAACCTAACCTAACCTAATGTAATCTAATCTAATCTATCCTAACCTAACCCTAATCTATCCTAACCTATCCTATCCTATCCTAACCTAACCTAACCTAACCGAAACATTTTAAAAACCCCGTGCGTTAATATCAACTATGTAGTTGGTTTACGCCATACTTTTGATATTCAAGAAACCATAGTCCTGAAAATTTGCTCAATGTTTCCCAAATTGATAGTAGACTTTAGAGCTGAGCCTTACGAACGGGAGGGAGAAGAGCATATGGAGCATATGAAGGGCTAAAGGAATACTTGGCTGTTCTTCAGTGAGAAAATGGAATCTTAAAAATGGGGTACGTTTTATTGCTTGGATTATGCAATTGATGAAGTCTTTCCTAAATTCAATAATCCCTCCCATGCTAATAGTTGATTCTGGAGTGATACGTATTTTTTGTTTTAATAAGTTTCGTTCCTCTTTACTGACATCCCAAGAAGTACGTGCATACAACCTATAAACCAA
This sequence comes from Hermaeophaga mercurialis, assembly GCA_951812935.1. Lineage (NCBI taxonomy): Eukaryota > Metazoa > Arthropoda > Insecta > Coleoptera > Chrysomelidae > Hermaeophaga > Hermaeophaga mercurialis. The sequence goes on along the minus strand of OX638363.1, from coordinate 7,674,720 downwards.
AATGTGGTTAATTTAGAAAAAAAATGTAATTCGAATTAAAAGTGAATTTGATAAAATATGTTAACTTACCTCTGAATATTTCTAAAAGTCAGCTGCCTACAATTGGTAAGCTTTTTATTATAAATTGTTTAGTTGATTCCTCATAGGATTACCAATTTGAACAGAATATTTTTTCTATCATATCTAACTGTTTGACTCTGGTAAATCTTTCTAAACATTTATACAAGGAAAACGGTTGTCTTCAGCCTAAAGTAACAGGAACCAAATACAAGGAACAATCCTAGATTACCTCGATTTTGGTTGAAACTCCACTAAAAGAATTAATAGTTGTGATAGTAACAGAACGAGGAAAATAAAAAAAACATACTTGCATTTCTTTCAAACTAATCTTTTTAAAAGTCCCCAGTAAGAAATTGATCAATATACAAGTATATTTCTCATTTTCCGTTAGTTTGTTTTCTGTTTTTGGCATAGTATTTAAACAATGTTTATATAACATCTTTTAAAGTTTATTTAAAGTTAAAGATGTATAACATGCGTCTGTGGCATTTGTAGCAATTTATAAAGAAGAAGTTCTGTAAAACTCCTAAAAAAGTATTTTTAATTTTTTCGGAAGAAAATATAGTTGTTTTATATACCTGAAATATTAAGAACTTTACACACCAGACATGCACCACTTGTAGTGTTTCATATATGCTTCTTTCTGAGAAAATGGTGTCTTTGAAATTAGCTATATATTATCGATTGAAATATACATTTGATGAAACAAGCCTTTCCTAAATTCAATAACCCCTCATGCTAATAGTTTCTAGAGTGATACATATTTTTTTTTTTTTTTTTTTTTAAATAAGTTTCGTTCTTTTTCACTGGCTCAAAAGAAATCCATGCAAACAACCTGTAAGTCAAAATGTGGTTTTAGAAATGGTGCGTTCTACTAACTCGATGTTAAAAATTGCTTTAATACGGGATTGTAGAGCAAAATATTAAAAGATCTTTAAGAGAGGAACATTACCAGATATATGACCAACATAATAATGACAGGCTCGAAATGCCAAGCGAAAGTCCCCCAAGACTTAATTTTGGGATCTACCTTGTGAAACATTTTTTACGATGGGGTAGTCAAACCTGAGCTGGCAGAAGGAGCAGAGCAAATAGTTTTGCAGACGACATCGCACTGGTAGTGAAGGAACTCTGAGGAATGACAATAACGGATAAATGAACTATCCAGAATACAATTTTAAGCTCGTAGACGCAATTCTAAAACCAGTTGCAGCAGTTAGATACCTAGAAGTCTGGCTAGAAAAAGGAAACTTCGAGCAACACTTTCAAATGACGGGAAAAAAAGCAGAAGAAAGAATCGCATTAGATTACAAGAATCATGCCAAACATCGCAGGATAGGAAAGTAAAAAGAGAGAAACCGTACATGGAGTGATTCATCCAATACTTCTGTATGGAGATCCCGCAAGATGCAATGAAATACTCACATTATATGAGCAAGCTTGAATGTATTTAAAGATGCTGCTTAGAGTAACAAGAACCATAAAAGCTTATTCTCAAAAGCAGTTCAGGCTGTAACACGCACCCCTCCAATATATCAAATGGAACAGGAACGAGCAAAGAAATACACCGAGTAGGGTTATAATTATTATTTAGTAAATAAGTAGATCAAAGAGTGATAAAAAGTGAACGATAAGAAATCCGAATTCAGAATGGGACAGATCAAGACATAAAAATAAATAAAACGGCTGATGAACAATGAACCACCTTAAGATAAATTTTTTTGTATTCTTATTCAGAACAAGTTACCCAATACTTAATATGATAAAGAAAATCACCACTTTTAGTGAAAGTAAGTCAAGATCAACCAACGCAAAGAAAATTTAACGAAGATAGAATATACAATCATTAGAATTAATAGACTAGAAGAGAAGACATACCAATAAAAACTAGAAGAAATAAGAAAAATAGAAAAGAAACTTGCCAAAATAAGTCAAGTTAAATGGCTTCTTGTGTTTGATTTCATTCACAAATTTGCACCAAACTTTGCAAAAAGGATTTTGGGTTAATTTATAATTATACAACATGGGGCATATACAAACAAAACAAAACTTTTAACTAGACGATCACTACCGGAGGAGAAAGGCCAATAAAGGTAAGTATAGAAATATCGGGGCAAAGGGGAGAGGGATGGGTTTAATTATTAAAGTTTCTTTTTTTTTTTTCAAATTAACTAATACCCAGGGGTAGGTAGTTTGTGGATTCAATAAAATAAACACAAAGAAACAAACGCACTGGTGGAACGAAATAAAGCAAAAAAGAAAAAACATCTATGAAAGATAAATGATTAGTCAAAAAAGCCAAGACAAAGTGGTGGAAAGAATTGGAGAAAAAATGGATGCAAATGTGACAGGAAATCTAAACATTCTATTATCACATACTAAAAGAAGTAAGGAGAGGTAAGAAATCCCCAATAAAAAACGTAAAAGACAGGAACGGAAATAAACAGAAGAAAATAAAATAGCAGAAAGATGGATAGAATATTTCCAACAGTTGTAGAGAACATTGAACTACCAGACAGAAAGGAGAAAACCGATAAAAACAGGAATATAAATGCGGGAAGAACTGACTTAGTAGAAGAGGTGGAAGATGAAATAAAAAAATGAAACTAGATAAAGCACCAGGAATAGATAAAATAAGAAAAAATGATCAAGTATCAGGAGCCAAGTGGATTGAACTATTATACTGAATAAATACTAAGACTAGCATGGAACACGCACAAAATACCTGAGGAGTGGAAAACAGCAATACTTACTCCAATTCACAAAAAAGAAGCCACAATGAGTGCAATAACTTTAGATGTATCTCACTTTTATGTGCTATGTATAAATTATATGAGATTATAATTGAAGATAAATTGAGACAAAAATTGGAAAAACAAACGATACACAATTAGCATTTAGAACAAATAGATAACACAAGGCTGGATATTCATACTAAAACAAATAACAGAAAAAATAATCGCCACAGAAAATGAGATTTACGTAGCTGCAGTTGATTTGACTAAAGTATTCGACAACATAAAAAGAAAAAATATGGAAAATTCTCCCATTGAGGAAGGTCAGTCCCAAGCTTACAGATATAATTAAGAATTCATACACAAGAACAGAGAACGTAGTGAGAGTTAGTGGAAAGTTAAAGTTTCAGAATTCATAGGGAGGTGTTTTGAGCCCGATATTTTTTATCATAGTAATGGACGAAATATCCAAACAAGTGAATAAAGAAAACAGGAAAACACATAGGATACAATAGACTTAAACCAATATACATAAATGAAATTAATGTATGCCGATGACTTCCTAATATTTGCAATCATAAAGAAGGAATTACAAATAAAACGGAAAAATGGAGAGAAGAAATGAGGAAATATGGACTACAAATTAATCTACAGAAGACAGAAATAATGAAAATAGGAAATTCGTCGGAAGAAATGACACAATGTTGGGACGTTTTAGTTACTTATTTAAAATATATTAGTAACTTAAAAACAAGAAGATAAGTAAAGTTTTGTGTGTTTAAAAAGTAAATAAAAAATAATAACTTTCCACCGTTTAATCATTCAAGGATTATCCAAATAAAAATATATAAGCATTTAAAATAATAGGTTATGGGGCCAGGAATGCCCTAAAAGTACCATAAATGTGACTAAAAAAAAAGGGGTTGCAGAGTTGCATTAGCAAATTAAAAAACCTCTGAAAAAGTAACTATAGTAGTGATAAAAATCTGACAAGACTTAAAATAAGACAATGGCCAGTAAAAGTGATGAAATTAGCAATATTGAAAAATTTGTGAATGCAGAGTCAAAAATAAAAAGTTGTGGATTCAAAGAGATGCGAAAGCTCAAAAGATAATGATATCAACAGTATTGATTCAGATAATGAACTGTAAAACATCAAAAAGTTTAAAACTCTTTTTAAAAAGTATACAGTAGACCAGAAATGTCATTTGCTTCAAGAATTTTTTGGTTGCCAATATGAAAAGAGTACTGACTTGCTTAGTCATCTAAGTAAGCTACAAAACATGGCATTTAGGCTAAAATATTTGAAACAAGACGGATGAAATGCTTATATCAAAATCTTAAATATTTTACCGGTAAGATCCAGATATTTTAAAACTGCATGGGGAAGCATACAATAAAGACAGGAAACAGAGAAAAAATATTAAAAAAGTTCAATAAATATACCTTTTCCTAGATGTTTTTTATTTCAGTTTATTGTTTGTAGTAACTTCATCAACTTCTGCTTCATAAATATATTCCTCAAAAGATGCACGGTGGACCTGCTCATAAATTAATACCATAAACTCTCACGTCTGCAAAATCAGCCTCCTTTTTTCCAAGTTCTGCAACAAGCAGTGTAAATTTTAAATTACTGATTTAGTCAAAAAAATAAAAACGTGTAGCTTCAAAATGAATAAAAAACAAAAGACTTGTTTATAACAATTACGTGTCTATGGAGCTGTTGCGATTTTTTTATATTAAATAACTGAATAAGTATATGCATTTTAATCAAAGAAAACCTTGGCTTTCCATCGTAAATCGAAACTACAAATACAGGACGGATCCATTTTAACGTGTCCAAATAATAAAATTTTTTTGAATTATTGAAGGTGGTGGCATCCTTTTGCACTCATACGACGTTTCCTTATTTAATCATTTTAGTTCCTACCCTTCGTCTTCCAACCAACTTTTATTTGTTTAAGTTCCCTTTGTTTTGTTAGGTTACATTTCCTTTAAGTCGCTAGGCCTGTTTCTCATTAGGTCATGCATTCTTCTTACTTTACACACACCATTAAGTGGCCTTTACTCAAGCTTGAATGGTTGATTACGTTCCATTGTAATTGTACATCTGTCCTTTTCTGATTTTGCAACTCCATGGGGGTAACGACTCAGAATGAAAAACATAAAATTATTGGTAAAAAATCAATGTAACGTTATTAATGTATGGAGGCATCCAAAATCGTTTCCTTCTTCTCCGTACTCTTAAGTACATATAAAAAACAACATCACTTCTAAGGTAAAGTTAACATTGATGCCGATATAGAAGTGCAAGAAGTGTAGTACTATCGTTACAACTTCATACATTAAAGTTATCTACACTTCTTGAAGGCACTAATATGATCACGTATTCTATGGAATCTAAGTGACTTATAGAAACAATTAAACGGTTTATGTGTCATTCATAGAAATTTTTAAAATTAAATACCATTTTTTGTGATATATTCAAGTTCACCGACATCATTTTGAAGTTAAAGTAAGTACTTTAAGATCCTTTTATCTTTTTTAAGTATTCTTCTAAGATAGCGCTGCTACATCCATTAGTGAGTTGAGTGCGGTATAGCATCGGTAAAAAATATGTTATACTGCTATTGTAACGATATTTTATCGATCCCTGAGTAAGGATTAATTCATGTAAAAAGCGACTTACATAAGTGCACCTGACACGAATTTGAGAAAAACTAAAAAACTATTACTTCCTGAAAAACTGACACATTGTCCTGATTTTTTTTCTGTTGGGTTGCTCTACATAAGAACTAACAAAAATCAAAATCAAATTGGTTTTCATTCCAAATATTTCCCTATTCTAAGAATATTCAGAAAAGGCCATTGGGTTTAGGTCTTTTCCTGCAGGAAGTATGGGGTAAGTGGTAACGATTAATATCCTGGAAAACACTTTACTTATGGAACAACGTACAAAGGGGTACAAAACGAATAAAGAAGATCAAATTTGATTTTGAACACTTAAACTTCAGTATCAACCATTTGTTCTTGTATAGTTGACTAGGTTACAAGTTCTTGTGGAATATATGGTTCCAATTTCTTGATATCGCCAATTTTGTCTGGCTTGAGTAGAGGTTTTCCTGAGGAATAAGCTTTTCAAGTTGAAAAAGCTAGTGCCGTCAGTTTTCGCATCTTAAATGTGTGTTTCACAAGACTATTGATTTATGGATGAGCTGTAATCCGTTTAGGTGTGGCTGAATCGTTATTTAAGTGATGGAAGCTGCTGATTTCAAACCAAGTATATTTTTAAATTTAATGCGCCTTCTTTGGGTTTTAATGGATAAATGTTGATGTCATCAATCTTAATATTCAGGATTTCGTCAACCTCAACCCACTTAAGTTGGTATTTTTGATGTTTATTGGAGCTGGGCACCATCAATTTAATCAGGTATCGCATTGAGTAAAGATGGTCGAATCATTGTGCTCTTTTTTACCATTCCCTTGATGGGGAGAGTCCAATATCATTCTGTTTGGTTCCTGCAAGAAGGTTTCATAATTCCGGAACTTGGAACCTTTGTTGCACGAATATCTTTTCACATATTCTCTATATGCTCAAGGAATAGCATTGAAAGGCTCTTTGTTTCAGCAATCGATAAAACCACTCCCAAAACCTATAAAAATGCAATTTTCGAAAGTCATGAATGTCATCTTAAATCAAGTATTCTATGAAATCTAAGTGACGTTTAAGAACAATTAAACTGTTTATTTCTCATTTGTAGGAAATGTCAAAATTCAAAATCGGTTTTGTGAAATTTTGTCCTGGACGCTTATTTAAATTTCGAGTTAAGAAGACTTTGGATGTTTAGAAAAATATCTATCTGTAGTATTGGTTCTAATTGGAACGTAAATTTTGTAAGTATCAATTACAATTTTCAATTTCAAATCCTACTCCCAACTATTACGATTACAAAAAACGCACACATTTTTTTCTATGTCAAATTAATGAAAATTGTAATATTTATTAAAATTTAAGAGCTCAATTTTCCATAAGATCTTAAGATGTTTGTTTGAAAGACATTTTTAAATAATTACATCAATAACTCACTCATAATATAATACACCTAAATACCACCGAAAACCCTTCTTTCGCCAATAATAGCCGTCATTTATAAGTATTCCCATAGTGTGGCATTTTTTTCACCAAGTTTTTAGTAGCCTCATTCAAATATATTTTATACTATATTTTATACAGCATCCTTGTTTCAGTCCTTTATTTACGTGGAATTCTGATGACAGTAGGTTTCCAACTTTGACCCTATTTAAATTTCCTGTATACAATTTTTTTATGGCGTTATTGTAGTTTCTCTTTATTTGGTGATTTTCCATCGCCGACCACAATTTCTATAGACGAACGCTTTCGTACGGTTTCCGTAAATCTATGTAAAATTAGATGAGTTTCTAGATTGTGTGCCAACGTGTTGTCCCTGACCTGTCTAATACTAAATATATTATCAGTACATGACCTGCGTTTCCTAAAATCTTCAAATTCGGACATGTTACGTTCGACTCTATTTTTCAGAATCCTGCAATATATGCGGCCAATGGAGCTTAAAACAATGATTTCCCGGTAGTTGGTACATTCTGTTCGAACACCTTTTTTAAAGATATCGCTGATAACTTCTTTAAAATGAGCTGGTATTTGTTGTCCAGAAAGACACGAGTTAAACAATTTATAAAGAATTTGAAAAATTATTGTTGGTGCGGCTTTTATTAACTCAATAGGTATGGCTCCAGGATCCGGAGCCTTTCTGTTTTTACACGCCATCACCAATCTTCAGGTGAGATATGTTCAATTTCTTGGTTATCGGGGACATCTATTATACATCTATTTTCGTCTTTAAATTCCACTCTATCCTCTTGCAACAATATTTCATAATAATCATTCCATTTATTTAGTGGTATAAGTTGTAAATTTAACCTATTATTTTAATTTGACCTTTAGCTTTTTATTACTTTCCATGCTTCTCTCGACTTTGTGCTGCCCATGCAGTTATTAATTTCCTTGCACTTTTGTACCTAGGTTTCATTTTATTGCTTTAATTATGTCTTTTTACTTCCCTTCTTATTCTTACATAGTACTTTCGATCTTCCAGGTAGTATGTTCCCAGCCATTTCTGATAGGCCCTCTTCTTTTTCATAACTTTTCTTTCTATATTGTTATTCCGCCAATGTTTTATTTCTGAATATTTTCTTTTCTACAATTGCCAGACTCATGTGCGGCTTCAGGTATTGCTTATTAAATATTTACGCGTATATTTTTTCGGTTGTAATTTCCTCAACGTGCCTCAGTTTCTCACTTATGTTGGTATAAAACAGAAATATCTTGAAGGAGCTGTAACTTGTACTTACGACACTTTACTTCTGTTTCGTCTTTATTTGTAGATTCTTGATTCGAATTGATCCGCATTCGGGTACTCGATATACGCTATATTCGTTAAATGTAGTAACATTTCCTGTTTTTCCTATAACATAATAACAGATTTAAGTTTTCGCGTCGGTTAGGTCCATGTATACTTATGTATATTTCTGTGTTGGAGAAAGTCATTCCATATTTTAAGGTCATACTACTCACATATTTCATCAAACGCTCTCCATTATCATTTTTGATCTCCTCCCCGAAACTTCCTACTACTTTTCCGTTTTCCTGCTTACCCAGCCTTCCATTTAAATCTCCTAATAAATAAAGCTCCTTTCTATTACTAATTTGGTCTAGAAAAATAAAAATAAATAACATAATAAATAGTAACAATTTTATTTATATTAATAATTTAATAGGAACAACTTTTTTAACTGAAAAGAATATTACAAAATTTTCTTTCTTCTTTAAAATCTAAATTACAGAATAGTATTTTATTAGGGGTAGGCTATAGATTTAATTGTCAGATGAGAATTATGAAATGTTTTGTGTTCTACTAAATGTTTGAGATTATTATTGTTCTGGGTTCAATGGTGATATAAAAAAGGAGAGACGCGAGGGTTTTGGGTAAGAGTCATTTCCGCTAAGAAATTATTAACGATTTGAATGTCAACTTAAGTCAAGTATTCTATGGAATGTAAGTGACATTTAAGAACATATAAAACTATTTATTTGTCATTTGTAGGAAACGTCAAAATTCAAAGTCGTTTCTATGAAATTTTTGTCCTGGATTCTGATTTAAATTCTAAGCTGAGAAGACTTTGGGTGTTTAGAAAAATATCTATGTATATTATTGGCCCTAATTGGAATTTAAATTTTGTAAGTACCAATTATCTTATTAATTTGCGGTTAGTACTTAATACCAATCTTCAATTCCAAATTCTACTCCAACTGTTACGATTACAAAAATCGAACAAATATTTTTTTTTTAGGTCAAATTAATTGAAAACAGATTTATTAAAATTTAAGAACTCAGTTTTTCGTATAGTTCAAACATGTTTTAAATAATTAAAAATCTTTCTTTCGCGCGTAGAATAAATATTCTAGAAGAGGACTTTTAATCATATTAATAACGTTACATCAATTTTTTATTACCAATAATTTTCGTGAAAAATATATTCTTCTAAAACTAAAATTATTGTTATAAACGTTTAAACTTTATACACCTTTATATTTAGTATTTCCATCAAAAATAAAAATAGATCATTTTAATCTAAAACGGTGTTTTTCATCCTGAGTCGTGACCCCCCAAGTAGTCGCAAAATCTTGTTTAGGGTGTGCACGGTTGTAAACCAAGTAAAAGTAAAAAGCAAGCGATAGTTATTTACACATTGTAAACAAAAATAAATTGTTTTCGAAACCACTGACAGTTTTAATACGTACCTTGAAGGTCGCCTTTTTTACTTGTAAGGGGGTCGCCTAATCAAAGAAATTAAAAAATACTGCTCTAAGAAATTAAATACATCCAACTCATTAATTAAAATAAAAGAAACTTTTTGGTTTTATTTACTCTGTAGATACATGAGTCGTTAAGATTAATCAATTAAATATTTTTTCCATAAAACTAATAAAATGCATTGGTTGACAGTGCTTTTAGCAAATATTCTGTGTGCTATTTTCTCTTATTAACCTTTTAGCCTGCCCGGTCAAATTACCTGTACTGAATAATTTTTCTTACACCGACTTCTTGTAATTCGCCCACTTTTCGCTTTATTTTTTAGGATTGGTATCGAACCACTTTTGTGTTCTGAATTTAGCAGCACGTCACAAACACATAAAAAGAATTGGTTTAGATTTACCCATCAAAATCGTTCAACTTAGGTATGAACTGGCCAGAAAACCTTTTAATTCTGTATAATAAGATTTTTTTGCTGTTAGTAACAAAGTAAATTTTTCGAAATATTCTCTACACAGAACAGTGCATAGAAGGTTGAGCATGGAACTACAGATTTGTAAAGAACACGGGAGATGGCAGCACATACCAAAGGAATTTCTACGAGAAGTGTAAATATCAAATGTTCTGAAGAAAAGCAAAAACTTATCAAATTCCTCGGACAGGTCACCTTTTTGATAATTTTGATCAGTATTGATAGGGATCTCTTGAAGTTAATGTAAAACGAGAACTTGTTAATACTGAAGAAAAATATGATACAATTAGAGAGTTTTTCTGTTATTGTGATAACTAAAATTTATATTCCATATATTTTAAAATATATATCGTTGATCTCAATCAGTTATATCAGTTAATTGATATATTTTTGGTTTCTTGGAAAAAATGTGTCAATTTAAATTTAAGAGCCAATATTTTCTGCAATTGATTAAGTTGCCTATTGATCTAATGAAACATCAAATTATATGATAACAAATAATTCATTTCAAGTGTTAGGCATCAACGCGTAGAATTTATTTTGCTAATTTTTTCCTCAAATTCCGAGTTGCAATTGTTTCGTTTAATTTTGACCCGTGCAAATTATATGCAAAGGCATAAGCATTTTTCTATTACAAAAATGTATCATTTATATTGGCATTCATTTAGGCCAATCTGCAAATATTATTAATTAGACGATGATATCAATTTTCTTAATCTCCTGCATTAATGTTAGTTTGCATCTAATTGTATATTTAGATGGTAAATTAGGAAAATTCATACTACGGCCTCATATAGATGATAACTTTTGAACATTGCCGCAAACCAAAAGCTACGCCATTTTTACATGATTTAGATAACTGGAGAAGGGTGCAGAGCGATAGGTGTAGTTAACACATCGACAAATCCCCCTGAATCAATTTTTTTCCTTACCGTGTTCGAATTCCGCAGTCGATCCATTCTTTCAATATAACTAATCTTTGATCTTTCTCTATACGCAATCCATTTATTTTTCGATTTGAGTTTTTTGAGCATTAAAAGGACGTAGATCGATCCTGAGAACGTTGTTGATGCGAGTTTTCGTAGAACATTTTTCTTTTTTCTTTTTTTGGATTGCAAAATGATAAATGCCATCCTTTTTTTTTCTTAGCTTAGCGATATATAATTATTAAGCTGAGATGATTCTAAAAACACAATCGAATTAAACCATTAGGTTTTTCAACTATTACGATATTATTTACCCATTTACTAGACCCATTACTTTTAGCTATTATTCCTTTTTTTTTCTAAATTATCTAAAGCTTGTTAGTTTATCTATATTTTGTACTTAAAATGTACTTTTTCCTGTTCCTTCAAATAAGGTTTTATTTCTAAAAATTGAAACATGATTATATTGAACAATTTTATATTCTTGTAAGAATGCATTTATCGTATGTACTAAGCTTAACTACGGATGAAAATGACTCTTTATCTCAAGGTAAAACAAAAAAATAGAACCTAATACCAGTTTCAAAAAAAACTTGATATTGACGAAGAACCTCTCCTGGGAATACTTCAAATTATTCAATTGATAGAGTTCCTAAAGCACGAAAACAATATTAAGAGCTAAGATATATTTAGAAGAACAGGTTCCATAAAGAGGCAGCAAGAATTGAAAAATGTTTTACATCCAGAATCAACATTAAATTTGGAAAGCGGCAGCTACAATGTCCATGATTGGGCTTCAGTTTTGAAAGGTTATTTACAGGAATTTCCTGATCCTTTAATGACAGAGGTTCACTTTCCAATGTTTTGTAAAAGAGCAGAACTTTACAGTAACGATTTACCAACAACCCAAGAATTAAATCTTTTAGAAGCTCTGCACTTACTTATCTTGCTTCTTCCTGATGAAAATCAATTATTATTTAAAGAAGTTTTGGAACTGCATCACCTTACAAGTTTATACGAAAGTCAAAATCGCATGTCCTCTAAAAATTTAGCTAAATTGTTTGCTACATTTTTGATGTCCAAGGAACCATAGCCCTGACAATTTGCTCAATGTTTCCCAGTGTTTATTTGGCATAATCAGTTTTATGATAGAGAGGTGAAGGAATTGTTTAGAATTCTCCCTAAATTGATAGTAAACTACCTACTGAACTTAACTACGGATGAAAGTGACTCTTTACCTCAAGGTAAAACAAAAAAATAGAACCTAATACAATTTTCAAAAAAAACTTGATATTGACGAAGAACCTCTCCTGGGAATACTTCAAATTATTCAATTGACAGAGTTCCTAAAGCACGAAAACAATATTAAGAGCGAAGATATATTTAGAAGAACAGGTTCCATAAAGAGGCAGCAAGAATTGAAAAATGTATTACATCCAGAATCAACATTAAATTTCCTGATCCTTTACTGACAGAGGGTCACTTTCCACTGTTTTGTAAAAGAGCAGAACTTTACAATAGCGATTTACTTATTCACCTTGCAAACCCTTTAATTCTATTTTACTAGCTTCCGCTGCTCTACACTCTCCATGTACTCACTGTAGGAATTAATCCGCAGTCCATCCATTCTTTCAATATAACTAATCTTTGATTTTTCTCTATACGCAATCCATTTATTATTCCATTTCGATTTGAGTTTTTTGAACATTAAAAGGCCGTATATCGATTCTGAGAACGTTGATGGGAGTTTTCGTGGAACATTTTTCTTTTTTCTTTTTTGGGTTGCAAAATGATAAATGCCAAAAAAAAATTCTCTTAGCTTAGTGATAGTTTTGGCTGTAGCTGCGGCAATTTATTTGTGGAATTTGAATATCCTCTATAGTAGGAATTTGGTGATGATCTAGACAAATATACTTATTAAGCTGAGATTTTTGTCTTTCTCTATAATGTCAACTTCTACAAATTCAATAAAAATTTCTTCCTCAGGCTCTGTTTCTTCTTCACTAACAAACTTCTTCTTACCCCCTGCTATCATTCTCTTTTCTTTAGGGTGGGTGTCATAGGACCTGAACGAGTCCAAAACCTTCGCTTCATATATTTTTTGCTCTTTGTCCTGTTCCTTGTACTCGCTGTAGGAATTATTCCGCAGTCGATCCATTCTTTCAATATAACTAATCTTTGATCTTTCTCTATACGCAATCTATTTATTTTTCGATTTGAGTTTTTTGAACATTAAAAGAATGTTGATCGATTCTGAGAACGTTGTTGATGCGAGTTTTCGTGGAACATTTTTCTTTTTCCTTTTTTGGATTGCAAAATGATAAATGCCATCCTTTTTTTCTCTTAGCTTAGCGATATATACTTATTACGCTGAGATGATTCTAAAAACACAATCGAATTAAACCATTAAGTTTTTCAACTATTACGATATTATTTACCCATTTACTAGACCCATTACTTTTAGCTATTATTCCTTTTTTCTCTAAATTATCTAAAGCTTGTTAGTTTATCTATATTTTGTACTTAAAATGTACTTTTTCTGTTCCTTCAAATAAGGTTTTATTTATAAAAATTCAAACATGATTATATTGAAAATTTTATATTCTTGTAAGAATGCCTTTATCGTTTGTACTAAACTCAACTACGGATGAAAATGACTCTTTACCTCAAGGTAAAACAAAAAAATTGAACCTAGTACCATTTTCAAAAAAATCTAAACTTGATATTGACGAAGGACCTCTCCTGGGAATACTTCAAATTATTCAATTCAAAATTTGGAAAGCGGCAGCTACAATGTCGATGATTTGGCTTCAGTTTTGAAAGGTTATTTACAGGAATTTCCTGATCCTTTACTGACAGAGGTTCACTTTCCAATGTTTTGTAAAAGAGCAGAACTTTACAATAGCGATTTACTTCTTCACCTTGCAAACCATTTAATTCTATTTTATTAGCTTCCGCTGCTCTACACATATGTTCAGCAGTAAATAACTTACTTCTGCCAAAATTAAATTTGACGTGAATTCCAACTATTTAATTTTAAAATAAACAAAAAATTGATCAATAATCTTGTCATTATGGATCTCATAACAAATAGATTAAATGAGTTGCAACTAGGATAAAAAATCGAAGAATTTAAAACATCTGTGCTGAAAATCGCGCTTCATCCTGCCTTTGTTCTTTAAAAGGGAGCACATTTATTTTGTTCGATATCTATTTAGTACCTAATTTTAGCATAATCAGTTTCATTTTTCCAAAGCTAGACTTTGATGATTTGTTTACAGATAGTGACGCATTTTTGATGGGGGTTTAATTTTGAAGAACTCGTTGTTTTTTTTTTAATGATTTACTTTTCAAAGTCAAGTCTTTAAAAAGATCTTAATGCTTTTGATCTCTGTTGGGTTGCATCATTAAGGAGAGTATTTTGTAGTAGTGACTATATCGATCTACACCCTTCACCAGATGTCTAAATCCTGTGAAAATGGTGTATTTAACTTTGATTTACAAACCGTGCTTAAGAGAGTTCTTTTCTTGTAAAGTTTTCGAGAGATGCAAAGTCCTTAGGCCCCTCCTCTCCTCAAAAATGTGCATCTAATCAGACGACGTAAGGTTCAACTGCTTATTTACAACGTTATCTAATCGAATTTAATAAGTGTTTATTTAGTAACTAATAAAGAACATAGGTTGTGCATGAATATGTTGCTTTTTTCACTTGTAACGTTACATATTCACAGGAAGATGTTTTTTCGCTGGGTAAATTCCAGCGCTCTTTGGTCATTTACAAAGTTTAATAATTGTATCGATTAAGTACTAATTTACCATTTATAAAATTACCTTTATGGTAACTTTTTTTCGCTTATTTGTGCTTAAGCTCTGTATCCGTAAATTTTAATTACTACCTAAAAGTAAATATAGTAATTCTTGGCTTTAATAAAATGCAATCATTTAATTTGTTCATTATTTCGTAGGATTCGTAATCGGTTAAAGTCAAACCTTGTTGTCATAAAATTACTTAGAAATCAATTGATGCAACAGGTGGCTCTTTTGGTTTTTGTTTTAAATTTTTAGTAATTTTTATTGTATTGTTTAACTTTTGGATAGGAATTTCGTATAAAAATATTTGTTCCTCCTTAAACTATTTGTATAATTGAACGTTATTTTATATAATTCTAATTTTAAATATTGTTTTCATGTTGAAATAAATTATCGTGTACAGAATGTTTATTTTAAAATATATTGTTTCTTTTTGATAAGAAGATGCTACTTTTTGGGTCTTTTGCCGATTTTTTTAAATTTGGTACATACAACCAATTTGCTTGCTAAATTTTTTTGGACGATTCTGTACTTGTCTAGTGATAGTATAATAAGAAAAACTTATCTAGTAAACCGAAACAATATGTACGAAATTCAAACAAATCACGTAAGACAAGAAGTACGTACTTCAAAATTCACTGTTAAAAATACCAAATATATTAAAAAAACATTTTAAGTATTTATTGAAACTAGCAAACATTGAAATTTATTTTTAAGTAAGACATTTCAGTTTTGTTAGTATATTTATTGTAAGCATGCTAATAAATTATTTTCTATATTACTTTTGTTTTATTAAAAAGTACGCCTCCTTATTTTTCCAATTTCTCCTTTCTTCAAACTTCTCCTCATTCTCCTGTTCTTCCCTTCCTTCAGATTTTTCTATTCTTGCGTTTTACCATATCTACTACTATTCTCAAAATCAATTATGTATGCAGGTTATACTGAATTAAAAGTATGATAGGTCACAAATAAATTGAAATAAAATTAAATAATAACACTCTGTGCGCATCTCAGTATTTTTTGAAATTTTAATTTAGTATTGTTTAAACAAAAATTAGTTTTACTGCCTCCAAAATGTAATCTATTTTTCAGCAATAGATAAGTAGGTGATAAATAAAAGTGACCACACAGCATTTCAGAAAACGACACTATAGATGGGGTAATATTTTTTTACTATAATTAAATTAAAAATTACCTATTTGAGATTTAACCTAGAAAATATTAAGGTATTTCACAGTATGAAAAATTGTGTAAAAAGATCAGGAACTCAAACGAAGGCGAGAACCCAAATTCCGCACAAATTTCCAGAACTTAAGTAGGTATGACATTCATAATTTGTTCTTGTAAAAACTGTAAGTATACCACATGTGAATCCTGTTATGGATTTATGAAACGGGTATATTTTTGTATTTGGTTTGGTTGAAAATCAAATTGTCCCTATTTTTTAAGAGATTTATAAAGACATGTTAATTTGTTCAAATTTAAAATACACATACATATAAATAAACTTTTTTTTTTCATTGAAACATGCAAATAACTTGTGGGGTCAATGAAAATTGTTGTTCGTAAATAGAGACAGAATTCGGATCAAAACATGGGTTAAAGCTACAGTAAACCCCGAAATGCTAAATAGGCATATCGAATATCTAAAAATGTGAAATTTACATTTGAGGAAAGCTCTTCTGCCGAAAATATCTTCTGCGTTAAACAGTGGTGCTACTTGGTAGTTTAGGTTTTAGATACACCATTTCATGTGTAAAAACAAATCATTAAAAATTTACTGCAGGAAAATGATACAATAAAAAAGGTGATGGAAAGGAATTATATGGTTGTCAGATAAATCTAAAAATTTAGGTTTTGTTAAAATTTTATGCATTTCAATATACAAATACATGAAATAAATGCAGTTTTTAAGAAACATTGGTAGTTAGTAGAAAAAGGAAGTTAGTTTTATACAATATTTTTAAAGGGAATAAAAATAAAGCTTTAAAGGGAAAATAAATTGCAAAACTTTATAAATTGGTAACATTGTTAATTGAAATTGAGACAAAATGTGTAATATATGTTACCAAAAATCTTTATCTGTATATATATATACGATAGCAACACACGTAGTGAAAGGCGGGCCTAATTTTAAAGATAGTAAGTTAATTTCCTTATCAACTATCGACAACGAATAAAAATTGTGATGGTTATAACAAAAAAAGACATAGGATAGTATTTTAGTTGTGGAACATCGTCTTTATAAAGTTGAAGCTCTAATCAAGTCCTGCTTATGTAACAAATTAGATAGAAAACATATTTTTTAGCAGAACCCCAACAGATAATTATAAAGGCCAATACAAGAAATACATTGAGACCTGCTCACATTCAACCAAGACCTACACCCAATTTTACAACCGAATAACTCTTCTATCAAGACAATGACTACATTGCTAAAGATTCTTATTACGAAAACAATTTTTATTAAAAATACTATGACTATGAATAGTTTTATTCAGAAGAAAATTCGTACGAATATCAAGAAAAGACTGTACATAATGTTACACAAGACGTAAACAATTCTCAAGAAACCCCCAAAGATCGATCAAAAAATTTGCGACTTGGACAAGAACGAACCAAAATAACATAATGAAAATCAACTGGACTTCTACTTCAAAATTACTTCATATTGTTTTTCCAAAAATCAATAAAAACTTCGTAAGTGATGCGGGGTCTACATAACCAATAATACATCCAAATTTAGCATACAATTTTTACCCATATTTAATCGAAGATTTTTTTCAAATTCAAATAGAATAAATCATAAGTCAACTAAATACACCGAAACCACAACTAATAGCAAATCAACAAACTTCAGTAGTAATAGTACTAGAATCAGAACCATTAAATCTACCAATTAAAACCTCACCAGACTCTATATATAAATAAATCGGTCTTATTACAGCTCTCGTTATTCACTGTGTAATGTAATTCACATTCATTTTGATATATTGTTAATGGAGATTTTTCTTTAAAATAAGCGTATTCATCTGAATATCTGATAAAAAGGTTACATTATTTATTATAATAGCATATGAAAAATTTAACCACTTAATTCTACATAATACATACAATGAAAATATAACGTTCTTCTAACAAAACTGTAAAAGTCTATTTTATTTTAATACAATACAAACAAATTTGTAATATCTCATTTAATGAGATTCTAATTAATTTTTCTTTTGTCATCCTTTTCAATTTCAATATCATTTTGATTTTTTCTTTTAATCTTATCTTAAACAATTTCATCTTTTTGATGGGTTTCTTGGGACGACATCCTAAGGATTTCTTGAAAAATGGAATCAATTTGGTAAAATGGCCAATTTTCACATTTTTAACTAATAAAATGATCTTTGTTCCTGCTTTGGTTTTTTTTTTAATCATTTCCTATTATCGTTTGTATACTAAAACAAGAATGAACTTTAGCTCAGCGACTATCTTAGCCAAAAACCTGTTGGATTTAAACGCCCTGTGATCATTTTTCTGTCTTTTTTTATGGGACTGAAAACATTCAATTAGTAAATGTAAATACCTACCGAAACTACATCCCACATATGCTCTATAGGATTCATGTCCGGGCTACGAGCTGGCCAGTTAAGAGTAGGAACATTGACGTCCTTAAGATTTTCTCTTACAATCCTGGCAGCGTGCGGGCGTGCATCGTCATGCATAAACAAAAAATTCTCGCCAATAAATGGACCATATGATCTTGCAAAATGTCTCTTATGCATCTATCCGCAGTTAACCTTCGCTCATTTACCGGAACTAACTGTGTGCGACCATGAAAGGAGATTCCTCCCCACACCATAATTGACCCACCACCGTAAGGTTCCATTTGCTGAAAATTGCACTGCACATAATGTTCACCAGGCCTCCGGTAGACTGGCATACGTCTATCTGATGCATATAAACAAAATTGGGATTCGTCTGAAAAAAGAACATTCGACCATTCTTCAGGTCTCCAGTTCATGTGCTCTCTGGCAAATTCTAACCGGGCAACTAGATGTTCTCTAGTAAGACGGGGGGGGGGGGGGGGGGGGGCTCTGGCTGGAACTCTGGATCTTATGTCATATTTCCGAAGACGATTCCTAACTGTTTGCTGACACACATGAACATTTCTGGCAGCTAACAGTTCATTTTGTAGCATACTGGCAGTACAATGGCGTGTTCTTAGAGCGGTCAGTAGCAAAAATCGATCATCCAAGGCCGAAGTGACTCGCTCGCGTCTTTGCCCTGATCTTCTAGAGTACTCGCCAGTTTCCTTATAACGTGCTACAACTCGGGAAATGGTGCTTTGGTAAACATTAAGAAGGTTGGCCTCGTATCTTTGGTTACGGCCCTAAAACGAGTTATCACCCTCACAGCCTCTTCTTCAAAGTTAGGTGAACTTACTAACAAAACGACACTTTTAAAGATCGGTATGAAAGAAGCAATATACAGAAAGTAAAATCAAATTATCCTGAATATGTAACATCGACAGTTTTTATTGCAGAAAAAAAAATTTGTCCGTTTTTATTTTATCAATGAATCTGACCTCTTAAATGGGATTCTATTATATATTCTACGAGGTACTTTCAAAAAGAAAGGTATATAATTAATAAACCCATGTATGTGGGTAATGCGATAATTTTTGTGAGGTGTGTATTTTTCGAAAATTTTCCCGAAATATTTTGGTAATTTAATACTGTACGACGTTTGTGAAATTCCATTTTTATGATTTCATAGATTCAATATTCACGGACGCAACCCCCTACCCTTAACTAGAATACTAGTGGTAATTTAAACCAATATCAAATTCAATGACCTTAATGCTATTTCATGAAACGATGATATTTTTTGTCATGCCGTACATTTTTCATGAAACTTACCTCAATTAAAGCCTTGCTTTCCTTGTATTATTTGTAGCCTCTATTATTATTATTATTGCGAAAAGTTTAAATTGTGTGGCATATTCATAAAACAATAATGGAGATTTTTTTAGTTGAAAACTACCTGGTCTATGTCTGATTTCTTTCTCCTTTGCTTTTATCTTTAGTTATCACTCTTGTTCTACTGTTTCTTTTACTTCTTCCTCTGTTTCTGGTAACTCCGCATACCATTCGGTTCCATCTGATCTTATTCCTACTAATTTCATTTTCATTTTTGCCTTATGGCTCGCCATTTCTACACACTTTTCTCGCTGATTGCTCCCTAAAAATTGCTTTTTTGGAGTTCACTCCTTGAGTCAGTCACTTTGTATCAATATTGGAAAGACTTTATACCTCATACGTACGGTCGAGATTAGAATATGTATGTGTCGTATGGAAACATTTTTATGATTTCTATTTTCTTTTTTTTATTCATATAAATGAATGAATGAATAATCATTACGTCAGTTGTTATAAGCCTATACACTGTTGTGCGAGAAACTTTTGATAAAAAACAGGTTGATCAATTGCTACAGATCTTTTAATTTGCGTATATAGATCTTCGAACACGTTAAGCGCTAGATTTTGGGGATCTTTATTTAAATTTTTTTCATTGGAAACATAATGCTCTTTATTTGGTCCTGGAATAGGTTCAATTTAAAATTGAATCGGTGATAGTTTCCTTTCCTCATTTTTGCCTGATCGTTGTTTATGTTGCCACGGACGCCACATTATTATACGTTTCTTACTTCTCTTACACTAGTTAATAACAATGAATAACGGAACCAACCCTGCATTAATTGTTTATAAAATAAACCCGTCAAATTTTGTCTCAAGTAAGTTGTCGCCTATAATACATAGTCTTAATTTCATATGATTTGAAAGGTGACATAAATGACGGTGACATACATAAGTTCCGTTCTATCGTTACAACTACAAACATCGAAATGATCCATTATTCTTGGCGACATTTTTATAATCACGTATTCTATGGAATCTAAGTGACTTTTAAAAACAACTAAACTGTTTATGTGTCATTTGTACAAAATTTCAAAATTAAAAGTCATTTTTGTGAAACGTTTAGTCTGAATATGGTAAATTATTGAAATTTTAAGTTCACCGACCTAGTGTAGATTATTTTTGCCTCTATTTTGAAGTTAAAGTAAGTACTGTATGATCCTTTTATACTTTTTAAATTTATTCTAAGATAGTACTTATACATCACTGCCGAAAACCCATTCGTTAGGGAGTACGGTACAGCATCGGTAAATAATATGGTGCACCACTAGGGTACCGATGTTGTACAGATCCCTGAATGAATCTATTTATGCAAAAAGGGACATAAGTGCACCTGGCATGAAATTGAGTAAAATGAAAAAAACTATTACTTCCTGAAAAATTAATTGATTGTCCTGATTTTTGTTTTGTTCTGTTGCTTTACATAAGAACTATCAAAAATCAAATTGGTTTTGGTTCCAAATATATTCCAATTTTGTCTGGATTGAGAAGGGCTTTTCCTGAGGGATAAGCTTTCAAGTTGAAAAAGCTAGTTCCGTCGGTTATTGCATCTTACATGTTTGTTTCACAAGAATATTGATGTATGGATGAGCTGTACTCAGTTTAGGTGTGGCTGAATCGTTATTTAAGTGATGGAAGCTGCTAATTTCAAACCAAGTATATTTTCAAATTTAATGCGCCTTCTTTGGGTTTTAATGGATAAATGTTGATGTCATCAATCTTAATATTCAGGATTTTGTCAACCTCAACCCATTAAGTTGGTATTTTTGATGTTTATTGGAGCTGGGCACCATCAATTTAATCAGCTATCGCATTGAGTAAAGTTGGTCGAATCATTGTGCTCTTTTTTACCATTTCCGTAATGGGTAGATTCCAACAACATTCTGTTCGGTTCATGCAAGAAGGATTCCGGAAATTAGAGCCCTTACTGATAAATTGTTTTTTTCACATATTCTCTACACGCTCAGGGAATAACACTGAAACGCTCCTTGTTGCATAAATCGATAAAATCACCCCAAAAATCTATAAAAACGCAATTTTCGAAAGTCATGAATGTCAACTTAAGTCAAGTATTCTGTAGAATCTAAGGTATGTTTAAGAACAATTAAATTGTTTATTTGTCATTTCTAGGAAATGTCAAAATTCAAAATCATTTTTGTGAAATTTTTGTCCTGGATGCTGATTTAAATTTTGAGTTAAGAAGACTTGGTTCTAATTGGAATGTAAATTTTGTAAGTATCAATTACCTTATTAATTTGCTATTAATACTTAAACAATTTTCAATTTCAAATTCTACTCCAACTATTATGATTACAAAAAACGTTCACATATTTTTTTCTAGATCAAATTAATTGAAAACTGTGATATTTATTAAAATTTAAGAGCTCAACTTTTCATACAAGATGTTTTTTGAAAGATTTTTTAAATAATTAAAAATCCTTCTTTCCTATAGAATAATCTAGAGGATTTTTGTAATCACATTAATAACGTTGGCAAGTTAAAATATGAAAATCAGGATTTAATTATTATATTCTATTATGTTATAAAGGTTGACCGCTAAATGTGTCTCTAAACGGAAATTTTTTATTCACCACTAATTTTGATGAAAAATATATTCTACTAAATCTAAAATTACCCTTATAAACGTTTAACTTTATACAATTTAAAATAATTTTATTTTATTTAGTATATTATTGATTTACTTGAAAAATAAAAATTGTTAATCTAAAACCGGGTTTTTCATCCTGAGTCGCGACCTCCAGGGAGTTGCAAAATCTTGTTTAGGGAGTACGCGGTTGCAAACCAAGTAAAAAGCTTTCTATTAGATAATTTTTTTAAGTTTCTATCACTCTGTTTTTACAACTCGCAATTGAAGTATTAAAATTGTGCAATTTAGGTAAAAACTGGCTGAAAAATCTTTCATTTTCGAAACTCAATTGTAAGACTTTTTGCTGGTGGTTGGTAAAGCAAATCCTCCGAATTACTCCCATCATCTCATGAAAAGCATCAAAGAACTGTGCTTGGAAGGTTGAATATCGAACTACAGATTTGTGAAAGAACACGGGAGATGACAGCACGTACCAAACGTGAAAAGGAAACAAAATGTTCTGAGAAAAAAAAAGTATCAAATTCCTCAGACAGGTGACCATTTTGATAATTTTGTTTAAAAATTATAGAACCTCTTAAAATGAATGTCAAAAACGAGAAATTTGCTTATATTGAAGAAAAAATATGATACAGCAAGAGAAAAACAAATATTGCAATAACAAAATAGTTTTTCTCTTATTATGATAATTAATATTTAGATTCAGTATATTCTAAAATATGTATCGTTAACCTGCATCCATTATATTATGTATATTAATATATTTCTTCTTATTTTTGCAAAAAATTTGACAAATTTAAGAGCCGGTACTAAATACATTTTACGTGTTAGGCACCAAAGCGTAGAATTTATTTTGTTGTTAATTTTTTCCTTAAAATCCGAGTTGCAATTGTCACATTTAAAGTTGATCGATGCATGTTATATGCGAAGATATAACAATGTATTGGGTACAAAAATGTTTATTTTTATTGGCGGACTTCAAAACTTATCATTAATTGGAAGATTGTAGCAATTTCCATAATTTCCTGCGTTAATATGGGTTTTCAACTAATGCAATATTAAGACGAGAAATTACTAAAATTAATATGGAGATAATAACTTTTAAATATTGGCGCAAATGTCATCCCAAATAAATAAACATTTTTGCAATACTTAGAAATAGAAGATAATGATATTATAACCGTCTTATTTGCCAGGAAAATTTTCCTTACCAATAAATCTTGCATCTCTAGGGTTTCACTTGAACCTTACTTCAAAAAACTATTTGAATAATATAATTCTAGACCGTTATCAAATGACTTAGGTAATTGAAGAAGATGTATAAACTAAAAGTGAAAAAATGTTAAGGTTAAGGTAAATGAAGTGTTCCTTATATTCTGAACGAAATCAGCCATAGTGTTGCTTTTAAAATGATTCTCAATAGTACCTACATCAACTGTGCATCAATATTAAAACAGAAAATCGGCAAAATTAGTACCCTGGTCTAATTAATGAAAATTTTTAGAGATTATCGCAAAAGTCCTCCTAAATGAATAAAAATGTTTGTAATAGATTATTTGTTAAGCCTACTAATCTTGAAATCTACGGCATGAATTTCGATCCAAAAATAATGCTCAATCATAGAAAATGTTATTTCCAAAGATGTTATGTTGGTGAAAATTAAAAAAAAAATCGAAACGTTACTATCTAACCAGCAATTAGCGATACAAGAAGTTGTAAAAAAATATTTAATTGGAATAAAAATTCTGAGTTTTTCGCTGCTTCCGTACCGTTAATAATGCATAAATTAAGTAAATTCAATGCTGGAACCAGCATCTTATGCAAGACTATTTTCGGCTAAAACTACACGTGATTGTCATTATAAATAAAAATCATTTTTCTAAGAGATACATTCTAAAGCCCAGAAAGAAATGATCATTTTCGTTGCTGCTAAAAGTTTTTTGTTTCCAAATAAAGTGATGAGGCATATTTTATGAAAGTTTAAGTAAATACATGAACTTTCAAAAAAAAAGGTTGTTATAAGTCATAATTCATTTGAAGTCAACTCAAAAAATACGAACACCACGGACAAGAAGAAAGATTTAATTTTTAAGTGAAAAACACCGAGGATAACTTTTGCATTATTCTTAAAAATTATGAATGAGAGGGTGGTACTAATTTTTGTTTTACAAAAAAACCGGTTACAGAATTCGTTTTCTAGATCAGAATATAAGGAATATTCGTTTCCACCTAATTTGAACTCTTCTATTTCAACTACTCCTACTTGGCAAGTTTATAAATATGTATATAAATCAAATGAGATTTTGGATAATCCTAAGTAACTATAAAGGAGATATAGTTGCAGACTAAATTTCCTCCTCTTCGAAATCGCTTTACAGAAAACCTTTGTCCATATGAACCATTGTCCACTGGGATATTATGTGCTTGAATATTTTGTTAGAAGGGAGTCTTTAGGTTTTTTTTTGATAAGCGATGGAGTCAATTATTTAAACTAATTTTGGATCTCTACGAAATATTTGACATCAAAACTTGTGAACTTAATATTAAAATGAATTGAATTACCACCTAATTTTTTTCAACAGATAGGCA
Organism: Hermaeophaga mercurialis; assembly: GCA_951812935.1. NCBI lineage: Eukaryota > Metazoa > Arthropoda > Insecta > Coleoptera > Chrysomelidae > Hermaeophaga > Hermaeophaga mercurialis. Next base: position 7,649,702 of record OX638363.1, on the reverse strand, counting down.
TCAACACTTATTTCATTTATAATGTTATATATTTAAAGAGAAAATTTTTCTTCTTGTTCTTGGTGTACGGAATTTTGGGGTTTGCTTAAGATACCTTATTTGTCAAATATAACATCTTTCTTTTGAAAAATGAAGTAGCACTCAATTTAATTTCAATAAAAATACTACATTATTTGGAGACTAACAATTTCTATCAGTAACAAAATAATCATCTCTTTCTTGGCTTTAAAATGTACCTCTTTGAAAAATGAGTATTATTTATAATGACAAACATTTGTGCTATTAGCCGAAAATTATCCTGGATAAGACGCTCGTCCCAGCATTTAATTTTTAATTTTAAGCATTATTAACGATTTGGAATCGGTGCAAAATTCAGAATCTTCCCAACCCAACATTTTTACGACTTCTTGCATCGCTAGTTCCTGGTTAAAAAGTATTGTTTTGAATTCTTTTCAACTTTTATCAGCATAATATTATTTGAAAACATTTTTTAAGATTCAGGATTATTTTAGAGTCCAAATCCATGCCTTATATTCCAGGCTACTAGTCTTAACAATTTATCCCTTACAAATTTTTTTTAAGCGAGCTTTGCGCTAATCTGTAAAAAAATTTCATTACTTAGACGATGGTACTAACTTTATTAATTTTCTATTTTAATATTAATTCGCAGTTAATGCACAATTGAGAATCGTTTTACAAGTAAAACTGTGACTAATTCCGTTTTTTGGATCGGAATATAAAGAACAAGGAAAACCATCTATTTGATTCTTTTCCGATAAAAAAATGACAGTGTATACGTATGTACGTTGAAATCTTTCAAATAGTTACCTAATCAGCTTTCAGGATGATTCGAAATATTTAAATACAATAAAATATTAAAAATTATGACTCCTTCTTTTTCCTTCTCTTCGAAATCCTATTGCCCATTTCGAAAGCTTTTGCAAGTGAGTTTGTACTATTCGTGAGCTTATTTTACAAACTGTTCTTAAAGCCAGAATTTGATGCTTTGTATACTTATAGCGATTTATTATTTTTATATTTCAACTTTAATCTACATGACATTTTTGAAACGTTTCTCATGATTGAGCAACATTTTCGAATCTAAATCAATTTCTTTTATTCTACGACTACTAGGCTTAACAATGTATCATTTTTCAGAATTTTTTAAATAAAATTTCAATATGTTAAATGTTAAAGAATAACTTTCGAAAGACAAAAATGAAACTGGGGGCTGCAATTTTTTATTTTCTTGGCAAAAACACTTTTGTTATCTTCTATTCTAAGTCATACAAATCGTTTTTTCTTCGTTATCGTCTATCCTTTCCCCTTTGTGCTTCTTTTAAGTTATAAATTTACTGTATATTTTATTCAAAATAATTTGATTTGACACTATTATAATCCAAAATACCAAGGTTTAAAGTTAGTAGAACCTATTTTTATAATTAATTGAATGTTTCAATGTACCTTTAATTGCTTTTTAAATATCACAGTTGTGGTGGTCACTGGATTTTAAGAAAAAAAGGAAAATTTTCAACATTTGTATTAAGTTATGTTAAATATGTGTATATAAATTATATAAACTGTAAATCCATAAGTATACTATTAATGTAACCATGTTTGTAAAAGGTTTAAATATTTTTATAATATACCCATTAAAATTTTTAATTCATAAACTTTAGACTATTTGTATAGTTTCTATCTATCTAGTATATCTATCTATCATAGTAAATCAGTTTTAAAAAAATAATTTACGAAATTTATCAAATTACTGCCGAATCTACAGACGTTCGGATTATAATATGCAGCAATTTCTATTTTTTTTTCGCCGACGTTTTTTAACAAGTATTATTTTCACTACTAACATACTCAAGACTATTTTGACTACTCAGAAAAAAATACTCGAGCAACAATCTTTGACAGATTTTTAAATGCAATACAAAAAAGCAATTTGTAGTGTATCAATTTTTCTCTTTGTTTAATTTTTTCGGCTTCTATAGTTTTGTAGCCATAGTATAATAAGAAAAAATTAGTCAACTCAAACCATGTGTACCCAATTCAAAGAAAATTAGCCAGAGAATCAAGGTATAAGTCGAATGTAATTTAAAATTCACTGTTAAAAATACTTTTTATAGAATATTAAATTAAATTTTTAAGTATTTATTGCAACTGACAAATTTCATTTTTTTTAGTTGTTTCAATTTTGCTGGTAAATATGCTAATAAATTTTGTAAATTGCTTTTGTTTTAATAAAAACTAATCATTTCTTCAGTTCCTCTATTCTCCAAACTTCTCCCTCTCCTCCTACTCTTCTCCCTTCAGACACTTAATAATTTATAATTATGCATGTTTTAAATAAGAATTACTTTTACTCTCACCAACATGTAATTAGTTTTTGATTGTCTTTTATTTCAACAATACAGATGTAATATATAAAAAAGTAGCTACATTTGCATTGATTTGAATTGATTAGAATTGATTAGAATTGAAAATTGAAACCACTTTATCCAAAAACTTCATATTTTATACCAGAGCAAATAAACTGTTGCATCGGTTTTATTTTTTCTCAACCTCTTTAATTTTTTCATAAAATTTCTTTAAAAAAAAATCACGATAGTTAATTCATTGCCTTTAGAATTGAAACAATACATAGACTGGATATGAGTGGTTTCAATACTAAAACAAAACTTTTGTTATATTTTTACATAGAGTAGGAGAGAACTAGCGTTCTTTCTTCAAAAATAAGCTTTGCATTAGAAATATGAGTCGGTAAAAATTGCGAAATTTAAAAATGGAGATTTTTTCCATAATGAATTCAAGTTGAGCACAGGGTGATTTATTCTAAGCGCATGTCAGAAGTCTCATTATAAAAACGCTTGTCACTGATTTACGATTGTATGAAGAAAATTTTTATTGAGATACAGTGAATCCATGAATTATTTTTACATAGCTCTCTAAATTATAAATATAAACTAATAGAAAATATTTATATTTATGAATAAAATTAAAGAATCTAGCATATAATGATTCAAATGATGATGAAAATTAAAGAGGAATCGTTGCAAAGTTTTATCAAATATATCATATATTTCGGACTAAAAAGCAACACCATTTGTTCATTTAGCAATTTAGCAATGTTAACAACACTTATTCTCAGTATAGTTTAAACCCAAGCCACAGCAACTGTTCCTTGGAATGGAGGCCAAGCATTCCCTATTTTGGAAACTCTTGTTATCAAAAGGATGTACTTTACGTGAAAGAAATAAAATTTTCTAATATTGCGTAGCCACGATTGCCTGTCTACTTCTTCATAAACACTGCTATCAATGTTTTTAGCAAGTGTGGGCCAAATTTGACAAAATTGTGGAAAAACGTTTTTCATCAATTATTAAGTTTATCTATGAATTAGAGAATAATAGAAAAATACAATTTTAGATACAAGAAATAAAAATAAATTAAAATGCAATACCTCTAGGAAGATAACTACTACTGATCGTTATATTTCAAATGATTCTTCTTTCTACCTTCAGTATAAATTACAGTTTCATTTTTTAATACACTGATTTACTGCAGTTGATTCCTTAGTGAAGAAAGATTCAATATAGAAAAGAAGAAAATTAGAAATATAATGAAAAATAATGGATACAATGTAAAAATAATTGATAAATTAAAAAACATAAGTATAGGTACTACAAAAAGCAAAGACCCCAGACCCCAATGAGTTTACATTGAAGATAAAAATATTACTAGATAAATAATAGCTTATCTATTAGAAATAAACACTGAACAATATTTCCCAATCATTAATATTTAAAGTTAGTTTGATATGTAAACAAATTTAGTTACAACTACCAATTAAAAATCCTTTACATATTTAAACATTTTGAAAAATCGGGATAATTATGCAAATATAAATTAAGGGCTTATTAAAATTCTATTATTTTATTTGGTATCCCATTTCATTATTTTTATAAATAGAATTTAGTAAATTTTCCCTTGTGGTCGATACAACTATGACTGAAGGTATACAGTGTTAAATGTCCTTGAAAACGCCGGTTTGTTTTCGAACGCACTCTGTTATTTCACTTGTCAAGTTGTTAACGTCAACTATCAATTTCTGCATGTTATTGTTCTGTGTATTACCTATTAAAAATATCAACATGGCGATAAAAAGTTAACGTGTAGTGATATGAGGACAATAAACTAAAATAATAATAATGTCCAACGCACCACCAAATCGCCGTAACAGTGCACAGAAAATTAGACTAACAAGTAAGTGAAATAAAACAATGAAGGGTTAATTGGTATTTTACTTTTTGTAAATGAAACATTGTTTTATAAATGTCAACTTAACATGGCCTCATTGATTACTTCCTACATTATTAACCCATCTATTCATTTTCAGTAATAAACATTTCATATAATTATTGTATGTTTTTTAGTTTTATGTGCAAGAAATTTGGTGAGGAAAGATTTGTTCCGTAAGTTAATATTTCGTAATTATATAATTGCTCTCTATTTAATCATAGATGTAATTACATATTTTTGTTTTTAGGGCTTCCAGATCCTTTCGCTAAAATATCTGTGGATGGTAGTGGACAATGTCATTCAACTGAAACAGTTAAAAATACATTAGACCCAAAATGGAATTCTCATTATGATTTGTACATAAGTAAGAATGACAGTATAACCATATCAATTTGGAATTACCGTAAGGTACAAAAGAAGCAAGGCAGTGGGTTTTTGGGATGTGTTCGCATTGTAAATAACTTAATTCAAAGGCTTAAGGATACAGGATGTAAGTACTCAAAATTTAATCAATGCTTTTGTATAAATGCATATTGTTTTCTCTACTTTCAGCTTTATTTTTATTCTGACCTTTATATTTGAGAATACCGTTCATAAATACAACTTTATTAATTTAAATTTTGGTGGTAATAAATAATTCATTATTATTTATTAACTTGTATGTCGTATATTTTATCGCTACTAATTTGGAAAAATAAAAATTAAGCTGTATATATATTTATCTGTTGGAGTTACTGATGATTACATTATTTTTAAAATATATGATCTTTTAACATATATTTATTATTAATTTGAAAAGTGTGTGTGATATTTTTTACTTATTCTATTTAAATGTTTGTTAATTTAGTATATTAGTCCATCGGCTATAACATTTATATCAATTGAAAAATTGGGATCTACTCCATTACATTTCATAAGCTTTTTTTAGCTATTTTTTAAATTCTTCTAATATTTAGTATTGGTTTATTCATATTTATCATTTGGCTTTATATTTAATCCAAATTAGAATCTATTTCTCATTTCATGCTATAAATATTTTTTTGTTAGTTTTTAGTTTCCTATTTCATAATTTATTTATTAAAATTTGTCTATTGATAAATCTTCTTTATAATTTGTGAATTATTGTCTCATTTATTGATACATTTAATATCTTTTGTTTATTTATTAATTATAAAATCGCAGTCTATTTGTCTCATAAACATACTCTTTGTATCCATTCCTTCTTTTAACTCTCAAATATCTTTTTTTCTATTTCTGAAGAGTCATTTTCTCAGTTATTGCAATATTTAACATTTTTTGTTTATTCAGGCATTTTAATCTATTGCTTTTTTTTTAAGTATGTATATTTAAGGTATATTTGTTATTAATTATAAAATCGCAGTCTATTTCATTACATATAATAAATACATATACTCTTTATTGATATTTTATAGTTTACTTTTTATATATTTGTCTATTGTTTATACTTATAATTTCATTTTTAAATCTGTGTGATTTTAACATCTATTAATTAATTATAAAATCATAGTCTAATTCATTTTATAGTTATACTTTTTATTATTTTTAAAATTAGAGGCGATTTCGTTTAACATCAATAAACAATAGACTAATTCAAAATTTGAATATTTGTCTTTTATCTGTCTAAATATAAAAGCTATGAAAGTGTGGGAATCATATTATCATTCATTTCTTATCATGATATATTATACATATTTAATTAAGAACATGATATTTTTAAGTAAAGCTACATTATTTATTAACGGAAGACCATAGAATACATAGTACATGTAATAATATTAAATTCCAGAAGAGGAACATACCATAAATACGGATATTTATTCAAATAAAACAAAAATAACCTAGATATAAAATATCAATCCCATACATAGGTACTCTTTTTTAAAGCTATCTAGACTAAGTACACAAAAGATCAGTAATATATAAATTAAAATCTCTTCCATCCTAGGTAGGGGACTATTAGACGTAGAATTTTTGCTGTGAAATGGAACGTAATACAGTCCCAAATAGTAGACTAGATTTTAAAACTATTTGTTAATTTTTTTATTGTAAGCATAAGTTTTTTCTGTATTTTTCAGATCAATGCTTAGATTTAGGTAAAGCTAATGCAGACGATGAACCTGTGAAAGGTCAAATAATAATTTCATTACTATCAAGGGACGGGCCTTGTGGGGGTACACCTTTAGCGATTGTGGGTCCTCTAGGTGACCTTAGAGGACCTACAGATCTTGACAATTCTATTTCAAGTCCCTCTGAATTACCTCCTGGTTGGGAAGAAAGGCGAACTCCTAACGGTCGCCTTTATTATGTTAATCACATCACAAAGTCAACCCAATGGATCAGACCACAATCGAGTGGAAAACTGAGAACAAATAGACCTAGGATAAACAATAATAATACAACTTCTAATTTAGATAATAATAATGTGGAAGCAAATAGGTTAGTAAATAGATTTACTATAATAGAAACATTATTAGTTTAAAAAAATATTTATATATTTGTCTTATCATTTATATTTCAGAAATCTAGAATTAGCTAATAACAATATCACACCTCCAACAACAGAATCACAATCACAATCACCTGTAACACCTTGTTCAAGTACATCTCCCGTTTGTCCAGTAGTTAGTCCACAAAAAGAACAAACATCATTATTAAAAGTCACTCCTAATGTATCTACCGCCACAACCCCTTTACAAACCGAACAATCCCAGCAGCAGCAACAACAGCGAACTTTCTCTATTGTATCTCCCACATCAACTGCGGTTGTACCTGCTCCCAACAACATTAGTTGTAATGTACCTGTCACTGCAAGTAATACTCTAGCTGCACCAATTAATAACGTTGGCGCAGTAGTGGGAAGTCCTCAACAAAGGTCGGCGACAAGAGAAAGAAGACCAAGACCAAACAATGATGAAAGAAGGGATGGTGGTAGTAGTAGAAGAAGACAGGGAAGAAATAGGAATTCAATGAACGGTATAACTTCTCCCGGGAGTAATGGTACTGTTTTGGCAGGAGCTAAGATGGATTTACCACCCGGCTATGGTAAGAGAAATATGAGTTTTGTGTTTATTTTACATGTTTTTTAAAAGGGAGCCGAAAGCCTAGTATTTACTAAAGTATGAATATAGGATTGATGTAAATTGGCATAATCCAAAAAATATATACTTCATTGTTTTACATTTACTTTTTAGAATTAAGGACAACGCAACAAGGACAGGTTTATTTTTTTCACATACCTACTGGTGTATCTACCTGGCATGATCCAAGAATCCCAAAAGATTTGACTCCTTTAAGTTTGGACTTGGATCATTTAGGACCTCTTCCGCCTGGTTGGGAAATGCGGCAAACCAGTTCAGGACGGGTAAATATCCTTTAAAAAATTTGCTGTATCCAATCGATTACAGACATAAATTACGATTTAAATTTTCAATTATTTGTAGATATACTTTGTTGATCACAACAAACGAACAACCCAATTTACGGATCCACGATTAAATTCACAAATATTGAACAATATTCTCAAGAGGAACGGACCTAACACAATCACTGCCCAGGGTATCACTACTAACACCGTTCAATCACCTCCACAAGTAGCGACATCAACTAAGTAAGTTAACCATTGATAATTTTTTTCATCAAAATATATATTCAAAGATGACACCAAATTTTTTTAGTATGTCTCCATTGAGCACGTTTAGTGCGTCTTGAGCTTATTGAGTGCTGTGAATTTATCAATATTGCTTTGGGTATTTTGAGAACGTTATTAAATAGAGATATTTTTCTTTTTAGTATAACTGAAGCAGATGGTCAATGCTCTTCTCATCACGCAAACACGGATCCCGCGTCGCCAAGAATCAGGGCCGAACAAATTCGAAATGAAGATTTACCTCAGAGCCTTTTGAACGAATCGGAGCATTTGCCTAAATACAGAAGAGATCTTGTCGCTAAATTGAAAGTTCTTAGAGCAGAATTAAACACATTGCAACCTCAGAGCGGCCATTGCCGGCTTGAGGTGTCAAGGAGTGAGGTTTTTGAGGAGAGTTACAGGTTAGTGAATACATTTCCTTTATTTTTCCAAAATTACAAATATTTTTAATAAAAAATGAATTTCATTTTTTAGACTTATAATGAAAATGCGTCCAAAAGATATGCGAAAAAGACTAATGGTAAAATTCCGCGGCGAGGAAGGACTAGATTATGGCGGAGTGGCCAGAGAATGGTTACATCTTCTTTCTCGCGAGATGCTTAATCCCCAGTATGGTCTCTTTCAATATAGCAGAGACGATCATTATACATTACAAATTAATCCGGACTCATCAGTTAACCCAGAGCATCTATCGTATTTTCATTTTGTTGGCAGGATATTAGGCATAGCTGTTTTTCATAATCATCAATTGGAAGGAGGTTTTACGTTACCATTTTATAAGCAGCTATTGAACAAACCAATTACGTTGCAGGATATTGAAGGAGTAGACCCAGAATTGCACAGGAGTCTGACATGGATGTTGTAAGTTTTGATTTTAAATGTCTTTACGAAGCAAATATGTTTTAATTTTTTTCAGGGAAAATAACATCGACGGTGTTCTGGACACTACATTTTCAGTAGAGAACAACAGTTTTGGTGTAGTCAAAGTACACGAACTGAAACCCGGTGGAGCGTCTATAACTGTGACCGAAGAAAACAAAAGAGAATATGTGAAGTTGTATGTCAATTACAGGTTCATGCGGGGCATTGAACAACAATTTTTGGCATTACAAAAAGGTTTTTCTGAACTCATTCCCTCAACTTCCTTGCGACCGTTCGACGAAAGGGAGTTGGAACTCGTTATTAGCGGAATCGGATCTATAGATATTGGTACTAATTTTTCTAATAATAAAAAAAGTTATATTAATTTTTATACGGTTTTAGCTGATTGGCGCTCACATACGAGATTAAAACATTGCACGCCCGAAACGCCGGTGGTTCAATGGTTTTGGCAGGCGGTGGACTCTTATTCTGAAGAAATGCGGGCCCGATTATTACAGTTCGTCACCGGCAGTTCCAGAGTCCCGTTACAAGGTTTTAAAGCCTTGCAAGGTAGTACGGGGGCTGCGGGTCCGAGGTTGTTCACGATACATTGTGTTGATGTGCCTCCACAAAATCTGCCCAAGGCTCACACTTGCTTTAATAGAATAGATATACCACCCTATGAATCTTATCAAGTACTTTTGGATAAATTAACCCAGGCGGTTGAAGAAACTTGTGGGTTTGCTGTAGAGTGAGGTGAGGAGTCCTTACTTTTTTATTTTTTTTAAACTTATCATTTTTTATACTAGTGGTTAAGATGGAGTCACCATTTGTTAAAAAGATATATAAAAAGAAGATACTTAAAGGACTCTATTGCTATAAGTTTGTTTAGGAAATTTAGGAAAGGTTAGGTGGGTGGGTTGTTTTACACTACAGTTATCAGATTGAGATGCCGGAGTAAAGCTCTGATCTGGCGACTTTCAATCTAGCTTTACGAGATATCCTACAAACTAGATGCACATCCAAAGAGTATTTAATATAGGAACAAAAGGAGCTGTAGTTCTATGCCCTGTGTTAAAATATTGCAAATAACAAACTGGATTATAAATGGGTGTAATTGTGGCATTCATGAGGCTAAGCGATTTTAAGAAGATAGAGGTGGTCTCAACTTTCCATCTAAATTACTTAATGTCTTAGGATGGATTGCAAATATAAATTTACTAGTCCACCAAGGTAAAGAAATGAGAGAATGATAAAGTCGAAATTCTTTCTGGAAGATTAAAATTAGGATTTATTATAATCAAGACTGGAGGGACGCAAATAACCTGAGATCCAATAAACTCCGTGAGTAACATCAGAAAAAGAAATGAATAAATTTCATTTGGAGTTATTGGTTCTGATCCTCAAAACCATTGGCAATTTTTTTACTGCTTCGTAAGCTAAGAAATACATCTGTAGTTCAATATACAGTATGATGAAAATGTATGGAATAAATTCATTGTTTCAAAAATAGACTACATTTGGAAAAAACAAACATACAAAAGCAAGTCAATTTTAATTTTTGAACAATCATGTACGTGTAAGAGACGTTACAATGTTGGCGTAATAACGTAATCGACGATTTTTACAAACGGGTCATCTCAATTGAAATGTCACCTAATCGCCTATCTAATGGTATAACTGTTCGAATATATATTTCTACCGGGTAAACAAAAACTTACTACAATGAAATCTCTGTTACATCCTTCCATAATGATTTCTATCAGTCATCTAATAGCTTTTGGACCATATTTATATGGATGCCACTATTTTTATCACTTTAAAAACAAATTATGGGTGAAAAATTTTCATTACAATTCTTCAAAAATTAAAATTGGCGTGTTTTAGGATTTTCTTTACAAGTGGTCTATTTTTAAAAGAGATATCATTGGTAATAAACGAACTAGCCAAACTGACTAAAGATGTGTAGGGCAAAGGTGAAACTTACTATTTCTTTGGTAGTTAAAAGGTTTCCTATAATCCAGGAACTGATTTTTTTTTACCTATTTTAGTTACACCAAAAGTAATTTGATGTTTAGGGCATGCGGAAGTCTTAGCCTAACTAAAATGGGGGTTGTCATCTACCAATTTATGTCTAGTGTGGTGTCATCTATATTTCATATTTATTATCTTTTATGTAAAAATTTTTTCTCTATTAACATAGATTAATGCTTAATTTCTTTGTTGTTCCAGATGTAATTGTCAAGGAGAGGACCATCAGACCATCTTATCTGTGTTAGTTAAAGAGCCCAATTTTGGAAGACTGTCAAGTGCCTTTTCAGTTTTCACGATTCTTCATCTATTTCACAAGTGCCTAAAACACTAGTCACATATTTTTTACAAGCGCCGAAATCTGAAATACGCTATTTGTAGATTTTGTGAAGCTTGTACACTTGCAGGATCTATAGATAAGAGCTTAAGGATTTGTCCACCGAGTTTTCGCGAAAATAATCCAAAACATTTTCACCCAGATTTAAAATTGCTCTGATATTCATATTTTACGAGTTTAACTTTATTAACTATAGTACTTTGTAATAAAGAATATATTTTCACACTTCGGTTAAATAAACTATAATTATATTTAAAGAGGCACATTGAAGTATTTCTAAGTAATATATTCGACGATTTTTAAAAGATTTAATACAAAACTTATTCGGTAAAATCTATATCGCTATGATACATGCAGAGTTTGGCATAAGTTTGGGACCCGATAATTATAGATTTTCTTCACAACTTTTAACACAAATATTTAAGATTCAATATCTTGTAAGTTTTTCTTGGCGAATAAAACTAATAACGGTTATTACAAAATAAAAATGTAGGATTATAGTTTTATCTTGCATACCATTGTTTAATTATGTAAAGTAATATAAACATGACATGACATGACACGTCGAAATTAACATTTACCGACACATTTCTATAGTTAAGAAAACATCAAAGAAAGGAACTGGTTAGAAAAAACGACATTGCTTTTTTTATTACATAATAATAATAATGAAACATTTCTTTATTGGGTATAAACGAGAAACAATAGTTTTATACCCAAATGATGCAGTCAAGATATCAACTTATGCAACCATTTTTTTCGAGTTTCGAGGCACAATAAGTTCTCGTTGCAGTCAGTAAATCAAATTGTTGCATTTGAAACCTATGAATTATTCGTTTCGTTATAAATTGAAAACGGCTTAAAGTCATAGTGAGAACATCATCACCAGTTTAATCTCTAGATTCAAATGGGCACCTTGATAAAGGCCGAAATTTATATAGTTACGAACTTTTGCCGAACTCTGCATAACGAATATTTTCTTATGAAATCCTGTATAATACCATTTTGACTTACTTATTTAGATCTCATACTTCTTATATTAATTGATGTAAGCATTTTTGATTCTTCGTAAAATTTTGTGAAAATTTATACATTTTACAATAATTATTTTTGTTCATTTACATTGAAACAAAAAAGACATATCACTTAAGCTGTTTCACATTGTCAGTTTGCAACAAAATGTCAATAACTAAAAAGTTAAGAATAAATTCTCTTAATGAAATAATGATGACATGGTGTTTCAGACTGAAAATATTTTTATATTTACATATTTCAATTATTCTAGGGAAACGTAAACACATCACTACAGTAATTTAAATATTTAAGAAAGCCCACAAGTGTCTACTTTATTAGACTGCAAGGCATTTATTAAACATAAAATATATATATTTTGAATATATAAGTACTATTATATATCATTGCCTGTTTTTTTGGCATGCTCGTCCAAACTTTTAGAATGCAATTTAATAAAATAAGTAGGATGTGATATCACAAACCTTTAATATAACGATATTTAAATGAACTAATTTTTCAGCTACTATAACATACATATTCTGCTAATTATTAGGTCAGACAAATGTAACACGTTTTTTTGAACATATGTTTTTAGCTTCATTTACGGCTTATTCTACAAACTTAACTTTTGATCATTGTATTATAAATTATGAAGAATTCTTTGGTTTTTTGATGCTTCAATCTCATTGATGGATTATAATGCCGTTGCTGATATAAAATGCTACCAGGACAAATTATATCATAATTTTGTAAATTATGGACAAAAATTAAGTTACTTGTAGTTATAACTGATTTATTTATAGCTAGAGTATATTAAAGTTTAATTTCTAAACACCCTGTAATTTATATCGAACTTTATAAGACTTTATATTTGCATCTAATTTTTTTTTTCTTGTATATTTGGGATGTTTAATTATTTTGATTTTATGAATATTGTGATTTGTACTGAAAAATGATGTCTTATTTCGTTTATTCCTTTAAGTCTGGGTTATAATGTATCCGTTTAAGTTAGCTAACTTACTTTTAGCTGTTGTGTTCTTAAAAACCATTTTGAAGTATTTTCTATACATTTCGGAGCGACAGAAATTTTTTTAAATTATTTTTCCCAGACTTAAATTTATGTTTGTGAGAGAAGACATCTTAAAGTTACATACACGCTGCATTATATGCCTTTTTTTATAAAATGTAGAAAAAGGTATCTTTAATTATGCCTTGAAAAAACCTAAGCGGAACCATAAAATTATAGATTATAGATACCTTTTATTTATTTTTATGTAATTGGTAGATGATACAATGTGTATAAGATTTCAAAATGCCTTCCTATTCAGATACCAAGTGTATCATTTCTAAAAAGCAATACATTCAGTATTTAATAAACTGATAAAGACAAATTATTTTTTTTATGTTTCATTATTAAAAATGCGGGATTAACACTTTGTACACTAACAAAATAACTGAATTTTAATGTACAAATGAAACAACTGTTAAAGTTGATATATATCCGGTCTAATTGAATCTGGAAATTGTTGATAATTGTAAAACTTTTATGATAATGTAAATTCTGTTTGTAAATATGTTGTAATTTTACCCATTTGCAATAATTTAGTATGTAAGTAGGTTATATGAATTAAAAAAATTAATTCGGTAAATACGAAGGTGATAAAATTGGACAAATTATTAATAAATTTGAAGCACGTAGAAAATGCAGAAAACCTTTTCGCATCAATTTGATTTATAGTATTGCACTGTTCATTGTCTTTCTAGTGCTCAAGATTAACTTTAATAGAATCTATAAAAGATTACAAAGAAGCCACCTTTATTTGTAGTACAACATACAAAACTTAGAATATGAAAGACAGTGTAAATGTCCACACAGAATACTTTAAAATCACATATCCTGTTAACTACATAATCTTTTATAATCCACTCATAATACATCAGATTATTTTCTGTCAACTTTCTAATCTTTGGCAATCCACACAAAACTTTTTCTATCAAGTATCATCTTTGATATATCTACACAACAAGATTGCTTAAGTTATAATGGTGGCTTAGTAAATTAAACCAAATTGTGCTAAGCTATCCCTATTTAATATTTAATAGAAGCAAATTTGTCCATTTTTACGGATAATTTAATCTTCGGCAATGCTCTTAGAATACTTGCAATGTTGATATAGAAATGCATCAAGGCACAAAACAAAAATCTTTCGCAGTGTATTTTTTTTAATCTTTTATGGAACTGTTAAATGTCATCCAATTTTTATTATTGTTACGATATAATTATGCCTTGGTGTTTTTAAAAACTTTTGTATATCTGATTACAACAAGGGATTGCATGACGGAAATGGTACTTGATGCAACATTTTTTTAAATTATTTTTCATCATATGGCACCTTTAATATTCTAAATATTTGTGTTCTTTTGTATATTTAGTTTTCTGTGTTAATTTAATAAGCTGATTAATTTTAACTTAATAACTAAACATTTGAATTTCCATTTGGTTAGTTTGTTTTCCGATTCAGTTTAATTTGCGTTCCTGTTTAAGAAGGGTACACTGAGTGCACACAATTAAAATACTCTTAATAAATGTATATAGTTCAATTAATGATTGTTAATCATTGGAGAAAAAAAAAGGAAATCGCGGTGTAAAGCAAGAACACACTTTGTATATTATTGTAATAAAAAAATATATTGAAAATATTTTTGAACTTCTTTGTTTTTTTCTTTCCTTGAGAAATACACAAAAAATATAGTACCTAGTAGTAGTATTTTTTAGGTCAACAAAAATTTTGGAAATTCATCTAAATTGTAAATGGAGTTTTGAATAGTCTGTTGGGTACTTAGTGATTTTAGAATGAGCAATTACAACAGTATATTTTTTATTCATCAAGTATGATGTAAATGTATGGAATAAATTCAATATTTCAAAAAAAATTTATTGAAATATACGAGTAATCCCATTACATTACATTTTGAAAAAATTATAATTAGATTGAAGTTACTAAATTACAAATATTTTTAACTTTGCCTTATTCCTGAAATGAACAACACAATGTCAGCGAATACATCAATATCTTACCAGGCATTTAACAACCTTAAAGTAGAGTACATGCCAACTGTATATACCATTTAATATCTTATAAACAAAGAGCAGATCAAACACCGCTCTTCTCCTCTTCAGAATATCCAGACCTAACAACTTAAGATTATTAGGGTAATCATATTGAGCATTCATCCTAAATGAGCAGTATTTAATAAACTTCTCTATTTGGTTTATACGTATTTCATATTGCGGACTCCACACAATGGTAGAATATTCTAAACCAGATCTAACAAGAGAGCAGAATATCATTTTCGTTGAAATTACTGACAGATCCTAACAACTCTTCAACATAATGCCTAACATTTTTAAAGCCTTGTTGATGATTATATCAATGTGATCTTTAATCAATTCCACTCGATTTAACTGCTCATTATTCAAGAAATAGTTAGGACAAACGAGCAGACCGCTTATAAAAACTTATCATCAAACACTTTATCACATTTAATGAACACTAATTCATTACTAACTTATTTAAATCATCCTGTAATAGCATGCTGTCTGCTGCATCTAGTATTGTTCTATGTAATTTTACTTCATTTGGGAACATTAGATAGGAGGGGTGCTCTAAAATCGGTACTAAATCATCAATAAACATGCAGAATAGAATAGTGGCACAGTGTGCGTCTTGTGGAACACTAGAGCTAACACTTATATGTTTAGAAATAAAATTGCCTACTTTGACCATTTGTATTCTCCAAATTAAAAACTACGAAACCTCATAAGAATCTAAATTCGTTGTACATTTTCCCGCTAAAAAACCATACTGAATACCCCTGTAATTTTTTATATCATTTCTATTTCCGGATTTAAATACTGGTATCAATAAACGAGTCTCCCATAATTCAGGAAAAGCTGACAGCTTTAAGGACTTATTAAAAGAATTCAAAGTCCGGGGGTAGTAATATTAGACACTTTTGATATATTGGTAAAAGTAATTTCCTTTAATATGTTCGTAACACTGACGTTCGTTCTAAACCTAAGAAAACTGGAATATTAATTAGACAGTTTTTGAAGAGAATCCTAAAATACATGTCATGATGTACAGGGTGACCCACGGTAAATTTCCCTTTTTAATCGTACCGCACTGAGTTATAAACAGAGTTGGTGGAGGGGGACGGGCGGCATTAGGTAGGACATACATGCGGATTTGTTAGTAACCATGGAGCAGTGGTCTGGCGAGCAACGGGCGTTTATAATCGAAGCTTATTTCAAAAGCAATGATTCCTACACAGTCGCACGGCGACAGTTCTGTACTCGGTACCATATTCGTCGCGTAGCTGATGCACCCTCGAAAAATTTGGTAAAAGCGTGGGTGAAAAAGTTTAGAGACACCGGATCAGCACAAAACCAGAAACACCGAGGTCCACAAAAAACTGTTAGAACACCAGTGAATATTCGTGCGACACACCGTGAAGTGACTCGAAATCCCAAAAGATCGGCCCGTAAGCTTGCACAAACATTACAAATTAGTCGTTCAAGCGTTCAACGCATTTTAAAGAAGGATTTGCAGTTTCATCCGTACAAAATTCAGCTAGTGCAGTACCTAAAACCTACAGACTATCCCCGCAGAAAAAGGTTTTGCGAAAGAATGATGGATATGTTTTGGAATGATGGTGGTTTGGAGAAGATAATCTTTAGTGATGAAGCTCACTTTCATTTAGATGGTTACGTGAATAAACAAAATTGCCGATATTGGTCCCTAAATAACCCACACGAAAAGCATCAAAAACAGCTTCATACCAAAAAAGTGACAGTGTGGTGTGCGATGTCGACAAATGGGATAATTGGTCCCTATTTTTTTGAAGATGCTCGCGGTCGTCCTCTGACAGTGAACAGTGCACGTTACTCTGAAATGGTACGCACTTTTTTTGCACCAGCTCTTCAAAATTTTCTAGACTATGATGATATGACTTGGTTCCAGCAGGATGGTGCGACAGCACATACGGCACAACTGTCCATAAACACTGTAAGTGATTTATTCCCAGGGCGTCTCATCTCCTTACGTGGCGACATTGAATGGCCTCCACGATCGCCTGACATTACCCCTTTGGACTTCTTTTTGTGGGGATACCTTAAAAGCCGTGTCTACGTTAATCCCCCTGCTAACATCGCAGAGCTGAAACAACGGATTCGAGATGAGATCAACACCATACCTGTTGCTTTATGCCAGCGTGTGTTCCAACACTTACGCACCTGTTTACAAGAGTGCTATGAGCAAGACGGTCATCATATGAACAACATTCTTTTTAAAAACTAAATCCACATTTGTACGCTTCCATATTTTTTTAATAAATCGATTCTAACTTTACAACTTTTTCTTTTATAATTTTTGGAAAAGGGAAATTTACAGTGGGTCATTGCTTTTGAAATAAGCTTCGATTATAAACGCCCGTTGCTCGCCAGACCACTGCTCCATGGTTACTAACAAATCCGCATGTATGTCCTACCTAATGCCGCCCGTCCCCCTCCTCCAACTCTGTTTATAACTCAGTGCGGTACGATTAAAAAGGGAAATTTACCGTGGGTCACCCTGTACATACACTTGGAGCTATTACAATATACCGAGAATTGGTAAATATAGTTAGGCTTGTTTTACTCTGCCAGGAACCAAATATCTCGAAACAGTTACGCTTTGTTATAAATATTTAATATGTTTCAAATAATGTTTTAATTAACGCTATAAATAAGCTTATTTGGGCTGTTCTGATTATGTATATTTATTAGACGCTACGGTACCGTCACCTATGTTTCAGAATAAATAAAATTCTTAATCTCTGTTAATTAATTGTTGGTTAGAATAGGTAGGCATCGTAAAACCTTTAATTATATTTTGAAGATCCTGCCCTTTAACTTATAATTACAAACCTATATAATAAAATACATATATGCAAAACATTTAAAAAAGAAAATACTGAAACACAAACACAATGTATTTTTGCGCACCACCCTCTATAAAATATCTGCTATAGACTTGTGGATCTAGTTTAGCTAACCATCTCCTAATCTCTGTAACTTGAAAATCTGATATCCTTTAAACTTTTAATAGTGTATTTATAAACAATAATTTAGTTGTGTATCAACTGTTTCATATCCCACAAGGAATAAACATTTTTGAGTGAATAATTTTGTTTTTTTATTTTTAACGTAGCTGCAAATTGCCTCTTTTCGGCTTACTTAACCTTATTAATGTTTTTCGCAATCTATTCTACAAAATCAGTCTTTTTATTATCTTTTTCTTGATAATTTTCCGTGCTTTCATACTGTCAAATTTAAATCGGCAACTTATTAACACTACCACAAAGAAAATTTTCAGTGGCATTTGTGTATTATGAAAATGTACTAATTGTATTTTGCCTTGGTTGGTACTAATTTATTGGTGACCCACTCTGCATAGTTGTCATGGCGTTATATATTTACATTTGACATTAGTCAAATGATTTTTTTTGAAAATTCAAAATTCTAAGTATATTTTCTATTTTTACGTCTGCTGGTACCCAACTAACGTTTCACGCTTTAATTGATGAAAAGTTGAACCTAATACGAGAATACAAACCAACCGAAATGGAAACTTCACCCATTCCGCAATTTCCCCGGTCCCTTGACAATACGTCCATGTGTATTCTTCAAGAGAGAGACTTCAACTAGGTCACAAAATAAATGCTGTTAAAAATGTTATCGTTATAAAAATTAGACAGTTCATAAGTTGCACGTCGAAATAGCGACGCAGGAATGGTATAGTATGACACGAAGAGATTTCAATATAGCTTTAAACACAAATCTTAATTTTTTTTTTTTTTTTTTTTTTTTTTTTTTTTTTTTTTTTTTTTTTTTTTTTTTTTTTTTTTTTTTTTTTTGATTTTGAAGAGTAACAAAAGGTTACGTGTTTGGTGCGTACACACTATGTAATGAAAGAAAGGCTGAATAAGTTGTATTTTAAAGTGTGTAAGATTCTTTATTTAAAGATATGTGTAAAAGAAATATATATATTTCTCAAAGTCAAAAGAGTGTCAAGCGCTTTCGGCAAAACAATGCCATCATCAGGACAAAAAAAGTGCAAAAAAGTAGAGAAGGTTGGTTATAAAACAAAAGTAGAGAACATCAACGCAGTAACAATACATCTTAAATTAACTTTTTAAAAAACGACATTAATATAGTAGAAAACAGTAACATTTTTAAAAAAATTTGGTTTTTAAAGGCCCAGGCCTGAAAGTTGTCCCAATAAAAGACAACAAGTGTTTTTTAAAAAACATGTAAAATAAATAAAAAATTAAGATGTTTTACGTGAGAAAATTATGAACATGCGGTTTTTGACAAAGTTAGAAAAAGAGTCTTTTTCTAACTTTGTCAAAAACCGCATGTTCATAATTTTCTCACGTAAAACATCTTAATTTTTTATTTATTTTACATGTTTTTTAAAAAACACTTGTTGTCTTTTATTGGGACAACTTTCAGGCCTGGGCCTTTAAAAACCAAATTTTTTTAAAAATGTTACTGTTTTCTACTATATTAATGTCGTTTTTTAAAAAGTTAATTTAAGATGTATTGTTACTGCGTTGATGTTCTCTACTTTTGTTTTATAACCAACCTTCTCTACTTTTTTGCACTTTTTTTGTCCTGATGATGGCATTGTTTTGCCGAAAGCGCTTGACACTCTTTTGACTTTGAGAAATATATATATTTCTTTTACACATATCTTTAAATAAAGAATCTTACACACTTTAAAATACAACTTATTCAGCCTTTCTTTCACAAATCTTAATGGTTAACGCTGTAATCCATTCGTTCGACATCAGCTCCTGGTTTGGGCAATTCAACAATTATCAATAAAAAGTTGGAGGCAGATATCGCATATAAGTTAACAAGATATGGGGGAGACGATGATAGCAACGTACTGCGTACCATTCACCCAGGCGAAATGATCTGAATGCCGTACTGATCTTTCCATGTTCTTCTAAGATTATACCGCATTTTGAGATCTTCATCCAAGAAGAGAATCTAAGACCGTGTCTGCTACATATGGGGACTCGATCCATCACAGGTTCATTTTCAATGACAGATTCGGTCCTGGATTTTTTTATTTGATGAAGATGTCAAACAGAGGTATGTCATTAGGAGACCATGGAAGAGTCAGTAAGGCATCCAGATTATTTCGCCAGGGCGAAGGAATTGCAATACTTTTCCATAATCGACCCATTGTCAGAGAACATTGGTGAAACAATTAAAAGAAAATTTAAATCGTCGAATAACATTTATGGAACTCAACAACAAATTTGAAGACGATACCACATCAAATAATTCAAGACGTCTGGCGTCATTCCTTTGGAACGAAGATCTCTTATGTTGAGTTTTTGGTAGTCCCACTCTATTCAACCAGTATGAATACTAACGTAGTTCACAGGATATAAAGTTGAACCTTGGTTAGGATTATGCAGGGCGAAACGGCACAAAATATACCAGACACAAAAATATTTGAACAAATATACGTAATTTAAATCCTCCAATTACATTTATGGAGTTCAGCAATAAATGCGAAGTACGACAGCAGATTTAATTAATTTATTTACAAATTTCGAGTGCAGAAACAATGTCGCAAAAGATTATTTTATCATGTAAATTGTTCTACTTTGAAATACCATACAATAAAACTAAGGGTAAAATATATTTTTTTTATTTTTGGGCAAAAATTCTTTGCGAATAAAATTGTATTTTAAAAACAGTTGAAATGTATAAAAAGTAGTTCAATATGTCGATGAGTATTTTTATAATAATTATAAATAATGATATTATTTATGCCAATAGTCATAACAATAATAATCTCCCTCTAAATTTTAAATCTGAGATAATTGGAAATATTAAAAAATCTAAAATGAATTAAAAGTTGATTGTTATTGGAAATGACATCGCAAAGATTTCAAAAAAAATCAAGAGCATAGTTTAAATTAATTTGGTAATAAACAAAACAGTTCACATCGCCCACCAAATCAATGCAAAAATAGATTGAAAAAATATAAGTTAAACTAAAAGCCGAATTTCTATTGTAAATAATACCAGCCAGATTTTAAAACAAGTTGAAATAGTAATTTTAACCAATTTGAAAATATTTTGCAATCCGTTTATTTTATTTAGAATATTAATTTCATATGTGAATGGACAATGAATATGTTTTTGAAAAAGTGCCTGTAACATTTCTAGTTTTTAATTCAATTCCAATTAAAGAATTTAAAATCATTTTTAAATCAAAACAATAATTAAAAAAGTCACATATCCTACCTTATTTCTCGAAGTAAATAAATCCAAAAGGGCATTCACTGAACATTCGCGAAAATACACAAAACTAAACATCTTCATGTGTTGACAAATAATTTTAGACTTATTTCACTACGGTTCTTTCTTTATTTGAATCCTTACATAAGTATATGACTAACATATTTTGGTATGTTAGAACAGTTCTGTAGGTATATCTTATATATACAGTGTGAATATATAAAATAATAGTAATAAAATAGTAAATATAATATTTATTTAGTATTAATAATAAATATCTATTCAAAATTAAGTGTACTAATAATAATAATAATAATAATAATAATACATATTTATTAAAACAATAATTCTGATAATCCCTAAATATCAAATTTAAGAATTAAGAACATGTGGAAATATAATAAACAAAATAAAAGTTTTAATCACTGTCACTAGCGCTGTTTCATTTATTACCCAAACGACGCTCAGCACAGCACGCAAATTGAATCTATTGTTCAAAGTTCAAATCATAACAAAAATAATGTTAAAATAGATGCCTATTTTAAATAAATCAAAAACAATTTAATATTTGATGGTTTAAAAAATAAGAATTTGGCTAATATGTATGTCATATTTTCGGGGCTCCAGTTTATGTTAATTCTAAGTTTTAATTAACAGCAATTAATTAAATCAGACATGAACAATTGAGGGAGTGGTGGGAAAATTAGAGGACACCTCAGTTTTGACATATTAAGTAATATGGGCTATTATCAAATTCACATAATTTCCCCAATATAGTTGATTCAAAACGTGCAATATTTTAGTTAGATTTTTTTAAACTGTTTTTGGAAAACTGAATTTGTAAATAATAGAAACTAAAATAAAGAAAAGTTACAGATAGATATTTCAGTCTTTAGAACCCTGTTGGTAAAAATAATAACGCTTTCATTTACTTAATTATATTATATTACATCAGTTCATAATAACATGTGCTTCCAGAACATTGAAAAACAAATAAGGAGTCTTCCATTTAATCAGTCTTTGGTTTTACTTACGATAAAACGGATAAATTTTATGAAAAAGCATTTCTTTGAGATTCAATAAGAAGCTAGGTTTACTTATACACTTTTAGCCGCCAATTCATTAAAATATTCATAACTTTCAGTGTCCAATTCAAAGTCGATAATGGGACATTCAGATATTATGTAACGCCACAAATTCGTTGTTTTTTAACAAATTTAAAAAAGATTTTATTTATATTATTATTTATTAAATCAACTGTGAAAAGTTTTTCTAAAGACATATTCGAAGATAAAGGTTTTTTTGTTTTACACGCCTTAGAAAAATTGCTGCAGATGAAAATTTGCATGGATAAAGAGCTTGGTTGTATAAAAAAGATTCTGCAGTAACAGTGAATAATGCAAGAAGAAAGAAGATTTTAAATTTTAAGTATATCTTATTTAAAAATATTTGTTACGTAACGTATTCTCAAACCCTCTTTCTACCATCGAAATGTGTTAGTAATATGTTAATAGCTTCTAAATACAGAAGCGAAGTTTTTATACTTGTCAAGTTTTTATATAAAGTAGCCTAAACGACATGATTTGAAAAACGGCTAAAAATCATAGGAAAACCTAGTATTTCTACTTCATTACACTGACCGACAACAATTTATACATCGAATATATTTATAAAAATAGCTTTTTTTTATAAATAAAGCGATTTTTTCAGCGCCTGAAAGACTATGCGTAACTTTTAATTCTCAAAAATAAAATACAATAATGTGCAAACACTAATAACCGTTTGCATCAATTTTGCCTTAAATATAAGTCTACCTTAAGTTCCAAAAATTGGACATATCATTAGGAAGATTTAACAAAATTGGAAATTTAAATTCCCCATAGGTATTCTTTATTTTTGAAAAAATTGCTGCAACTGGCTATAAATAAATTTTTATATATTTTTACTTGAGCGGAATTTACTTTATATAATTAAATGCCTCGGATAGTTTTAGTTTTACAAATCTACTTTTTGAATAAAAAGTGTTAGTTTAAATAGTAATAATAAAATAACACATATAACAGTTAAAAAATGTGTCCATTATTAGAACTCTTTTTCTTAATATGGTTCGTAAATTTTTACAATGCGTTTTGAACAAACAAACAAAAAATAGAAAATACATAGGATTCTAAAAAAAATATATTTTTAATAAGATTTAAATAAATTATATACCATGTCTAAATAAGTAACTGTCATAAAATATTTTTAAAAATCAAAAGGATAACCAAGAAGTTGATAAGTATCGGTACAATTTCTGTAAAATGGAAATGAACATTTCGGAACAAACTTGCTAAAAGTATTTCAAATTGGTTAGCTCTAAAATAAATAACTCTGAGAGAATTTTCAAAACCCTAAATTATAGAAAATTTGTAATAGGTATAAACTAGCTTTGTGTTATTTTTCAAAATGATATTTCCTATTAATATTATTTTAATATTCGAGAAATTTATATGAAACAGAGCTGTACCTATGATTGAGATATTTTTGTTTTTATTATTTTTAGTCAAACAATTAGTTACAATGAAATATATTATTTAATTCAATATTTATCAACACCTCGGATAAATCAATTTGATAACAAAATAAATATATCTATTTAGGTAATAAAATAAAAGCTACTCTGGTTAATAAAGAACATTACAGAAACATTCTTTCTGTAATGAAAATGTGATAAAATACATTCAACATTTTATAGACATAAATTCAGATGTAGGCTACAGGTTTTTCGTTATTTTGTTACTCATTAAATATATGAATCTCCTTTCAACGGAAGTTGGAATCTCTGATCTCAAATTAGGTATGTTGCAATGTTGCCGAATCTTACATTAGTCAGCATTATATATGAATTCTTTATATAGCTATGTTCGCAATAAAATTACACAGCCTGTGTATTTAACTTTAGAGGGACTTGGATTCTAACTCAAACTAGGTTTTAAAGTTTATTGATTTTAGTTGACAGAGAAAGGAAAATATCGAAGGTTATCTTAAATGTACTTTGTGTGGCTAATGAATAAAGCATGAGCATAAACATATAATAGTTTTTTTATTGAATTTTTACTGTATCCTATAATAATAACCCATTATTGATACACATTTGAACAAATGTCTATAAATATTTAAATTTGTTGTAAAACACGTTCCTATTTTTTTCTTCAAGTTTTAATTTGCCGTGAGTAGCACTATATCACACACCATAAGGATAACTTACAGTCTAAATATAAAATCAAAAATATATATTTTTTTAATTATATACCATGCACATTTTTTACTACAAAAAACGTTTGAATGAATTTCCACCAACTAAAACCACAAAACCGTAAAATATATCTAAGAAATCCATAATGAACTTTTAGAAATATAAATAATAAAAAACATAAACCAATATCGATTAAATAGCACTCTTTTCTATTAGAAATAGACTCATCACAAAAAGTATCGCATAAAAAGTAGAGCTTAAGCATAGCCAGCAGTAAGACCAGACTTAAACACTATAGAGCATGTTTGGGACTACCTAGAACGGCGCATACGAGCTCGTAATATTGATCCAGGCAACCTAGATGACTTAGAACACGCTTTAGAAGAAAAATGGGGAAATTTAGATATAGAGTTTATTAGGGATTTGATAAGAAGCCTTTCGCAACGTATGAGAGCTGTTATTAGAGCCAGAGGTGGCAATATTAAAAACTAAAAATTATTTTTTTCTAAGATTTTTTGTTACTTAAAATTTTTCTGTTTTTTGTAATAAAAGTTAATTATGCATTTTTTCATAAATTTTTAATTTTAAATAGTCAAAATTATTTTAAACTGCACGACGATTTATTAGATATCATTTAAAAAAATTAAAAAACAAAATATCTAGTCAAAATCCAATTATGCGATATTTTTTGTGACGAGTGTATAACATCAATATTTTGGTGAAATTACCAAATTTTTAAATATTCCACCTAATTATTGCATATTCCAATAAATTTTAAATATTCCACCATATTTTTAATAATTCCACCAAACTTTTGTTATTCCACCAAATTTTTGTTATTCCACCAAATATTGTTATTCCACCAAGTTTTTAATTTATCCAACAAAATTTTATATTCATTAATACCTCGAGAAATTAATTAATTATTTAAAACCAGGTGATTCCAAAAATGTATGCAATTGTTTTATATTTAAAAATCTTCCAAAAACTATGCACATGGTAGATAATAAACACATAATTTTTTAGCTATATATCACTCTTCAGACAGAATTTAACTTAAATATAAAAAATAAATTCGGAAAGAATTTATAAGATTCAAATCAGAGGTTAGAAATTGCAGTGAATTTATATAAAAACATAAACGATTATTTTATCAGTAAGTCAGCTATTAAAAAAAATATTTTGGTTGTTAGGACTAGTACGTACTTAAATATTTACTTTGTTTATATATAAGTTATATTTTAATTTAGATAGGAACAGAAGTATAAATTCTGTACATATTTTACAATATTACAATATGTATAAATGGACAGAGAGCAATCTATTTTAATGTTACTATGTTTATATCGCCTGTTAATAAATTTTAAATCTTTAAAACTTATTTCCTCACAAATGAGGAAAAAAGTAAAAATACATAACAATCGTTACGAAGAATTTTTTTTATGAGTGTAGAATTTAACAAAGAAAAATACAGTAATAAATCGATGCGAAATATTATTTAAGTATATTTTAAATACAAACTGATTGAATTCAAACTCGATTCGGACTAGAACAAACAAATCTGACGTTAAATTTATAACTATAAAAAATGTACAAATTGTTAGTAAAACAAATAACACCAGATTTGTGTTCTACGCGTCACTTTCATTTTCCGAGGTAGGAAGTTCACCTTTCTGTAAACAGTCCCTTATGCCTCTTAGTATAATTTCTACTCTACGATCTAGGGCTGCCAAATGGGGTTCCCACAGGATCGGGCTAATAGGGTCCGAGCTCATGCTCGTACGCATTGCCTCGCTAAGTTTGGCAGGACCGTTGTGGAAACTGAAAAAAAAAACATTATTTTAAATTAATCTATTACATATTTATGATCTTCGGGTTTGTCCTGTTGAGATGATTTAAGAAATATATTAAATGTTACCTTAAATTGGTCCCCGGTGGGCAAAAACAACGAAAATCGCATGGTTTGCGATACAATAAATGTATGCGTTGCTGAATAAACTTTACAGTAAAATGATATTTTAAATCCTGTATTTAAAACAAGATAATAATAATAATATTACATTAATATTAGACATATTATGAGCATTTCGATTTATATTGTCTTAATTTTTTATACATACAGAATGTAATAGTCTGATTTGAAAATGCTTTATATAAACACAATTTGAATTTAATTGAAAGCAATATAATTTCTATTTACTAAATTCTGTATTAACTAATAGGTAAACATTTCGATTCTATTTGAAACGATTAATCTCTGTTAATTGTAAATGTAATTACAATGCGTATAATTTCTATTGGGAAGGTTTTCCAACAAAACGCTGTTGTAATAATTAATTATTACGTTTAAAGTAAGTGTAACATCAATTAACCAGTATTTCGATTACATATTTAAAATAAAAATTTAATTCATAGTTTTCTCGAATCTACAATAATCTAGAATATGTATTTTAAATACTCCTTCACTAAAATTGTCAAGTTTCATGATTAATGATTTTAAAAGCTTTTATAGTATCTCCGCCAAAAATGTTCATAAGATTCATGTTTTACTGATTCAATGAAAGGTAGCAAGCATGTCACAGCTAATTTTGACGCAGTTATTTAATGAAATTTTCTTATAATAGTGAAATTAATTTTATTTTAGTTTTCCGAAAAGCAATAAAACACTAGAAGGATTTGGTGACTCGAAGAAAGAAGAGTATTAGCATTCTTCTGATGATTAATTTGAACTTGTATTTGAAGCAAATTGCAAAATCAGGTAACAAAATGTTATATTTTCTCAGGTGATCTTCAATCATTTTTTGAACTCTAATAGTTATTTATTTTATTAGTGGGAACTATTAACATAAAAATACAGTAAGTAAGACGAGGGCGTTAACCCAAGTCATTATGAGTAACTTAATAGTCCTTACAACAAAAATTAAAATACAACTAACAAGAATTATTAACAACTGTAAATATTAATGACATTTCGTTTTATTTAACAATTGGTGAAAACTTTATTTAAAATCAAAGCAGAGATTCTGTAATAGCAGTTATTTATTGATATGGTAACCCCTCAGTTTGTTACAAACAACATCAAATATTTTTAATTTATCTTAATTTGTAGAAAATTCGTTAATATAAGTGAGTCTGAATCTGAAAGTTTTGCATCAGATATTGAAGTTTGCACGCAAAAATGACGAATATAACATGAACAAGCTTATGATGTTTTAGCAAATGGTGTGAAAGAAAGTCAAAAATGAAACGAATGATAAGATTACTAGCTCATTTCGAGAATTTATATAAAAGTTATAAATAAATAAATAAATTTGGGCATAGTACTCAATAATACGCGCGATGATATCTTCAAAGAAAATGTGGATATTACATAGAACTTATTTGAGCTGAATATGTAGATGAAATAATAATAATATTAATAAGCTTTATTTTAAATAACACTTACATATGGCATCACATTCATTAAAAAGATAGAAACATTAAGCCAAAATGGCGTCAAATTAGTGGTTAACAAAAAATACAATTTTATTAGTTAACTTACTTAGTGATGACATTAAAATTCTTTTATAAATTAGAAGATTCTACATTTATTAAAAGTGTTGTTACTTTTCTAACAAAGAACTCACTCTTTTTTTATTTAATTATTTATTAAAAATTCTTGGGTCACTCAAAACCCTCCACCCTGATATGTGGCAGTACTCATTAGAATTTAAGAAAATACTGAAATATCGATTTTTATTCCAAAGGGGACACACATTTTCACGATCCAGACCTGTGTCAAATGCCAACCCCCTCCCTTCTACGTCTCTAACCCCTTAATTTTAAATAGGGAATATACCATGTGTGACACTTCATTACAAAGGTATTGCGATGGACTAATCAGCCATATGATCATCTATGACTTTTCGTTCGATATTAACTCTATGTTTGTAAGTTAATTTAATTAAAGTCTAATACCTCTTAAAAACTAAACGCAACACCTATGTTTGTTTAATGTGTCACATTTTTTTCATCACGTCAAAAAGAACAATCTTTGCAAATATTTACTAAATAGTTACTAAGATATTTGGTATCGTTTATCATCGGTGCTAGCTAATCGAATAAGTATTTTTTGATTACGTCCAAAATGGTCTACTCGATTGCAGAACGAGTTGAAATTATTTCCATTTCCATTTTTTTAGTAAATAAACACCCGTTAAACCTAATCAGAGTTGTAAATATGCAGTCGAACTTTATGTCGTCTGATTAGATGCGCTTTTTAGAGGAAGGGGCAACGTGCTATGTATCTTGCGAAAAGTTTACAAGTAAAGAACGCTTTTAAATTATCGGTTCAGTCGAATATAAGCCTAAGATGTGGCTACTTCTCCAGAAGATATATAGGTAGTTAACATAAAACTGAAAATTAATTCATTAGCATTGAGATCGCAATGTTCACTACACGCTTATCTATAATATAAATATCATATTTTTATTCATTTTTGAAAGGAAATAGATTAATAATTTGTAACGATAAAAAGTTATATAAACCTGTAGGTACCTACTGTTAAAATAATATTTTAGCGAAAGATTAGTTTATAAAAACTGTCTTGTACTAGTTTCAACTCAAGACACGCAAAATATGGGTAAATTTTAACTGACAACAAATAGGATGAAGCTATACATAGATGATAGTATTAATCAGTTTAACCTGTCACACACCAAAAGTTGCGTTGTTGCTTGTATTTTCGTTTTTTTTTCAGTGTTCCTAATTCATAATTAGGGATTATAAAAAAGTAGTCTTTAATTAAAAGACAAATGTTTTCACTGTTGGCACAAAAAATATATCATTAAACGTACGTGTTTTATATTTTCAGATTTAAAAGTTTCTTGTATTTATAATTTTCAAAAATGTATTTTTAAGATTACAAATATTTTCGGATGTTTTCATAATTTTGTACGACTGGGTGTATAACAACTCATACCTTATTGATAATAAAAAAAACATTTTTGGCATTTTATGCGCACATTAGAAACTTATAGCGAGAGATAATTTAAATACAAATTTCTCTTAATTTACCAAAGTATACACTTCGAAATATTTTTAATCTAACTGTCACTCTCGGTATATGTTATCATTTATATTTATTAAACGTTTAATGGCAAAACCCCGCCGTATGTATCTCGTCGTCGGGTACTCATCTTCAGCCAACGACGTCTATATTTCATGTTAGAGTTAATGAATTAAATTTTAGCACTCATATAGGCGTAATTATCTGGCAAATATGAGGGGTAATAGAGCAACCAGGGATTGTCATAAACTTGCCAGACATTTATATCCTCGCTCTAACGTTTTATCTAACGGTGAAATGCGACGACAGATGCGTCTTTATGTCCCCGTATTATGCACGCGTAAATCAAAATTACTGTACTGTACAACTCTTTATGGCGGTTGAGATATCTGGCCCGTGTTGAGCTAGATACACTGAAATGGTCGCAGCGAATAAACTACACTTATTTTTTTCACATTTTCAGTTATAAATCTTTATATAAGAAAGAGCCGTTTACAACATTTTACATGTAAGTAAAAATCCATTTAGAATAGTGAACGGTTACCATTTTTTTAATGCAATCAAAGATTATTGGGGTAAAATAAACACATTCTATAAAATAAAAGGTAAACAACTGAAATTAAATCGTAAATGGTTTTTACATACAAGCAAAGAATGCATAAATTATAAACAAACTTTGTATTGAAATCCGAAAACCAAAGAAAGGTAAAATTATTTAGGAACTTTGAACTAAAGAAAAAATATCGCGAATTTGCTGGATAAACAGTGAGGCCATGTTGAAGAGGACAGACCAAAACTATCATCAGTCATCATCATCAGACTATCATTATCATCATCATCATCATCATCATCATAATACTCATTTACCGGCAGTTATCAGTGGTGAGTTGGGTTTCTTACTCTTAGCTTATTTTATTTCTTCATTTTCTTTTGTCATTCTGAGATCTTCGGTCTCTTTCCAGTTTAGTTTTTTTTTACTTTAACGCATCCACCAATCCCATCGTTCCATTTCATTCGAGATCTACTCTTTGTGTTCTTTTTGGTTATCCTCATTTTCCGTAGTATCTTGGTTAGTCTTGTGATAAACATTCTGCATATGTGTTCAAACTATCTTAATGCATTTTCTATTACTCTACGTTCTACTGATTTCACTCCTAATTTTGTCATTATTTCTTTCTTTGGTGCATCGTTCTTCAATTTTCCTTTTTCCTCTCACTTGCCGGTATCTGATGGTGGCTTTTAATGTTTTTTCTATTTTTGTCTTTTCATCTTCAGCTACAATTATTCTTAGATATTTAAGTTGTTTAACTTTTTCAAAGTTCGTGTTGTCTACCTTAATAATTATTTTCGCGTTATTTCGAAACGGCCATTATTTTTATTTTTATTTTGGTTGATCTCCAATTGTCTTTTGCTAAGCTCCTACTTCTACATTTAGGGTGTGGTGTACCTCTTCTTTCTTTTTTATGTTATGTTTCTAACATAGTTTGTAGTTGACGCGTATAAGAGAGGATATTATTGAATACCTTATCTATGTGGAGAAGTCAAAACAAAAAAATTTTATACGAGGACTTTAACAATTAGGTTTTCCCAGTTACAGGATTCGAACGATTTATAATTTTTTTAGGTAATACACTAGACTTTTCAACAATTTTTAGTACACTGACACAAAACATCCTGGATTAGATTAATTAACATGTCGTGACTTAAATAAAATGCCATTTTTCACTAAATTATTGAAACGACTCTACCAAACGATAAACTTAAAACGATTAAACGATTTGAATCATCTACAAACTAACACAATTTCATGATTCATCAGGTAGACATTCCTGGATTAAAAGACACATATTTTTATTTAAAGTGTGGTCTTGCCACGATTAAATTTTCGAGTAAATGTTTAACGTGAATTTTTGTGTAAACTAATGATGTTAGAAAAAAATTTTATTAGAATATTTTGTTTCAAATGACACGTTCTACATACCATTTAAAAATATGCGTTACTTTTGCGGACACCCTGTATAAAAGCTGTATCTTTTCTTTAGGATTAAATTTACTTCTTTGGGTTACAGGTCTTGTGTCCCGCACCTAGGAAGTCACAACCCTTTTATTTATTTTCTGTTTTAATTAGATTTTTAAATTTAAATTGGGCGTTAGTTCCACCCAAAAAGAAAATTGTACAGATTTTACATATTTTTTTGTGACTATATGAATTAGTTCGCTTATTGTATACACTTCTATTATTCAAGTTAATATATTTGTATTCCAAACGGATTTGAAATTTTTAATTTAACGTTCTTCCTTTTTAGATTAAAAACTAGGGGGCATTCAAACCGGGTTACCAGAGACAGTTTTTTTAATATTCAATAATAAATTATTTAATGCAAGCACAGATCACTACACGGTTTAATTAATTATGGAGATGAAAAAATTAACTCCAAGTAAGATTTACTTTGTCCATTTTGAATTGATTGTGCTCTTGATACCTTCCGAAATTATTATCTTAGGGGCGTTCTTTATTAACATGTTGCACGGGTGAATTCAAGGTTAAAAGCAAAACGTGACTCGGTCATGCTTTATAAAATGAGTAAAATGCTTTCAAAACAAAACTGTTTTTGTTCACTCAACGAAATTAGGTTTTTTCCCAAGGCGTATATTTTATTAATATTCAGAGGCCGAAAAATTCTTAAAACTCTTTTATCGTTAAAATTATTTAAGCTGAAGGCGTATGGCAGTTCATATACACTGAAAAAAATTGAAAATGAGGTTGAATGTAGGTAAATATTAATAAAATAACCATCATCTTTATTAATATTAGTAATGTTTGGTTAAAACGAAGATGTCAGATATTTATTTATTTTCGTGTATAAAAACTATAAAAAGCGAATATTTCATGTTTAGATTTTAAAATACCATATGTGACTAGCATTTCGATAAATTTCACATTCGAAATCGAAATTATTTTTTTTTTTAAGTTTTAGGTCCGTTTTTCAATATGCAATTAATTGTATCTATCCAAAGAATAATTTTATAATTTTGACAATATTTAGAGTTTAATTGGCATTTAGCAATTAATTAGAGATTGAAAAAGTGACCGATAATATAATAAAATGTACGATGAAAGAATAATAAATATGTTGGCTTAGTTATATATTTTTTCTTAGTATACAATCGTATCTGCAATTAAAATTCATAATTTTGCTTGAATAATTTTATTAAAAGTATTTTTACATATTCACCAGAATGAAATTCAACAGAGTGGTTGATTTCTTGAATATATTAAATTACCTTATTTTTTATATTTATCCCGCTTCTAATTCTAATTCCGTTTTTTTGGCCCAGAAAAAAAGAAAAAATGTATATCGTACTATAATAATTAGTGAATATGATATTCGAAGAACTGTAGTATTGTTTTTAAATTTATTTATTACTAGTGCTTGTAGATGGCATCGTATAGGGAATTCTAAAATTTAAGGTCTATTTTGCACTTTTTTGTCTTTGTTCTGGTAATGTAATAATTCTCATAATACTCCAATATAATTCTTTTTTTTCTTTATTATTTAGAGTGAAACATTAAGTTATTTATAATCCAGTTCTTCACCTACTATTAGAATCATTATACAGGATACCCTCAAAAATAATGCACATATTTATAGATATAAAAATATCATAATTTTTTTTTCTGCATCTAACCGAAATGTTCTAAAAACAAGTTCTTATTTTAGTACACCTGGATATTTAGAATGGTTGATGACGGGGCAACAGAAATCTAAAAGAAGAAGTAAAAGCCCAAATAACAAAGGTATAATTAACATTAGGATACCTAAGAAATATAATCTGGAGAATTAAACACCCGAGCACCAGGAGCAAAGTAAGAATATATAAGACATGCGTCTTAGTCATCAGTCATGTTTACCCAATAGAAATCAGAGCCGAAAATACAATAACGAAACGCTTGTTAAGGACCACAGACATGCAAATATTAAAATCATTAGCAGGATTTACCTTATAGGGCTGAAGAAGAAATGAAAAAATAAGAGAGATATGTGAGGTTCAGCATGTAGTAAGATAAGGAAGAAATAGAAGAAGATCATGTAAACAGGATGCCAAGTACCCGGTTAGCTAAAATCGCAAAAGAAAACCGACCAAACACATCCTGATCGACGGGACGACCGCCTACGAAATGGTATGAAAGCTGTTAGTAATAAACCATTGAAGAAAATACAGGACCTAGTCCTAACATAAGAAGAAGATTACGGGGGATGTAGAAGACTGAAAAATATATTCTCGGCAATTATTACACGATCCGAACGATTTCTACCACTACTTTTTTTGTGTATACACTACACATTTCCAACAATCTTTGGGACAATGATACAAAACATCGCGGATTAGATTAATTAACATGTCGTTATATTCTTGATTTGAATAAAACGCTATTTTTCATTGAATTATTGAAACTACTTTTACCAAACGATAAACTTAGAACGATTAAACGATAGGAATCACCTGTAAAATAACACAATTTTATGATTCATCAATTAGATATTCTTTGGTTACATGACACATATTTTTATTAAAAGTGTGAGGTAGTGTCACGTATAAATGTTCAACTAATTGTTTAAAGTGAATTTTTGTGTAAACTAATGACGCGAGAAAAAAAATTTATTAGAATATTTTATTGCATTAACAAATTCTACATATCACTTAAAAATATGCATTATTTTCGCGGACACCCTGTATAATTCTTTATCTGTTCCTTTCTTCCATTTTTAGTTCAAAATTAAAATTGTTCATGCAGAACTTTTCCATTTTTCAAATAATCTCATGTATAATCAATTTTTTGAACCCCGTTCTCTTCTTTTAGTAATATTATCTGGAAGCAATTTAGTATTTTTATTTTGTCTTTCATTTTGAACTAAATATGGACTATTATTTTTTTTATTAAACTTAATTTTTACAAATTTATGTCTTTTGGTATGGTAGTAAGTAAGCTTCTAGAGATTTAATAAAACATTTATGGCCCATGAATAAAATATTTTTATTTCCTACATATTTTAAAATTTCCATGTAGTTAATTAATATCAAAGTACAAATAAGATCTAAAATTGTTTGTCTGATAATTTAATTTGTAAACGTGCTAGCTTTAAGTGTAATAAAAGAAAGATTCATATTATGCTTTTTTTCAAGTGCGATGAGAACAACAATCTTTATAACACTAGAAGCTTATTGACATTTAAGAGCAGAAATGTTTGCACTTGAGAAGACGGAAGTTAAAGACCGAATTGTTCTTTCATAGAACAACCTCACGGGCTTCATGAAGGGGTAGAACGAGTGGGCATAAGTAAAGGGGAAGATTGGTGATCGCAAAAAGGGCCTAAATAGCTTAATTACCAGGCGTCAGCCCTCAGTTCAGTATGTTGTTCTTTTAATATAGTAATTTTAGCCCATATATATGTTAAATTTATCGAATGCTGTTTAGAGGTCAATAAAGTATATGTGTATTTATTTACTTAATAACAATAAGGCTTTCTTTTAAATGAACAAAATAGTACGTACTTATTACTTTTATAACAAATCGTGGTGTTTATGATATGAATTATAATGTTTATACATATATTTTAAGGTATTTACAATATTGTTTTTATAGTAAAAGTTTTATTAAAAATTAATTGAGTAACAAAATAAATCGGTTATCATAAATTTTAAAATAATTGCAATACTCAATAATTTCCATACACACGCATTTTAATACATCAGCAAACAAGACAAATATGTCATTAATTATAATGCCGTTGATACAAGTATTGAACAACAGTGGTCGTAGGTTGGATACTTGTGGAATGCTAGAAGTAACTGAATATTAGGTATACATAAAACTGTTAATCGTTAAATCAACAAATTTGCAAAAGTTGTGATTTGTTAAATTATAGCCATTGGGTGTCACTATCAGAACTAGTTTAAGTCTTTAATTCTTTTTGCAGTATGATTGATGAAATATTCAAAAAATTGTCTTTTTTGGCTATATGTAGTATGTGCCCTCTTAGTATAGCTTTTTGATGTGTAACATCTTTACTCTCAGAAACAGGGAACGAAAATATTTAGTGTAGTTCATTATCTTTTATAAAATATATGGTTTGTTTAGAAAATGCAGCCCTGGAATTAAATAATCATGAAAAACCTCCGTCATCTAAATAAATCCTACAAATTATATACAAAGCCATTCTTATGTGAAAAAAAAATATTATCCCCCTAGTTTCTGTATACAGGATAGTTATCTTAAAGAAAAATATTTTGTCACATTTGTAATCAATTATAAAAATATTTTACTTTATTTGTTACGTTGTTTTCAGTTTATGTATAGACAAAATATCATTTTCATTAAAAAGCCGATTTAAAAGGTGCTTCTCATTTATTATCTAAAATATTATTTGTTCTATTTTTCAACTCTTATTATCTCATTATATTGATATGTATGTAAAAACCAGACGAATTTAAAAGTGAAATATTATGATTACATTATTGGAAAGTACGAGCTGAAAAATGTAACAAATGATAGTAAAAGAAGGTATTAACAGAAAAGCACCCTGTATATTGGCTTTTTAGTGAAAAAGTTTATTTATTCTATGGATAAACTGAAAACAACGTAACAAGTTTTAAACCAGTCACTAAAGTAGAATGTTTTTATAATTGAATACATATGTGACATTATTTTTCTCTAATTTGACTACTATACAGGGTAGCCAAACGAAAACGAAACAGAGCCATTTTCAGGAACTGCGTCAACATTTTAGAAAAATACAGGGACCCGTTGATTTTTGATCAAAGGGGGAAACTTTTTTCCGGTATTTTCGACTTCGCTGCTTACACGTCCAAGCGAGGGTAACAATCACCCCAAAATACTTAAGTGGCATTAGGGTCGAGTAAGGTATCATTTTAAAGCCCTTTCAATTCCCTTTACAACACTCTTTAAATTTTAAAATTCGTCTTAATACTATTTAATAAATTACATTTTAAAGTTTAAATTATGTTTAGTTGTTTATTTACTTCTTAATTAAATTAAATGTTCAAATTGATGACCCCCAGCGTCCATACAATAATAGAGATTTTGTTCGAAACGTTCTCGCATATTCCGAAGAATTTCCGGAGTGATTCGATGGCACCTCTCGACAATTCTTTGACGCAAATCTTCTAAAGAGGCTGGTTGTGTTTTCTAGATTTTACTTTTGAGGTATCCCCACAAAAAAAAAAAGGAGCGACAAATCTGGTGTTGGTATAAATACTGACGAACAATCAAAGCATAATGCGGAGGGCACCGTCCTGTTGAAACATTAAATGATCTTCACTATACTGTTGGTCATTTTCAATAATATCGGTCAAGGTAGGGTCAATAGCATCTTCCAGTAATTGCAAATACATTTCGTCAGTCAAATTACCAGGTAAAAAATATGGAGCCACCAGCCGGTCACCGATTTTTGTGGTTGCTGTGTATGTACCGCCTGGAAAATTCTTGGGTTTGAATCAGACCAGTAGCGGCAATTATGACGATTTACGGTACAGTTCATAAAAAAGCTTCATTCATCGGAGAAATAGATATTAAAAAGAAACTATGGATCGTTCGCTACTCGCTCACTTATTATTTCGCAAAATTGCAAACGGCGGTCATAATCATCCTCATTAAGCTCCTGCACTAAATGTATTTTATACGGATGGAATTTGTTCTTCTTCAAAATGGTGTGAATGCTAGTTCGATTGATCCCAGACACATATGCTAATAGCCTTGTACTTAACGTAGGATCTAGATGAACATGTCCCAAAACTGCAACTTCACTGGCTGTATTAACTACAGGCGGTCTATTTTCTCGTTTTTTATTAGCTACTTTTCCAGTCTCTTGAAATTTTTTCACTAACTCTAGAACATACTTCCTACTGACCTGTTTATCTTGATATATTTCATTAAATAACTGAGCCGTTACATTTGCACATTTATTGTTCATAAAATAAAGCGAAATGATATCTACCCTTTTAGCAATGAAATTAACCATGGTATTTAATTTTTAAAAACACAATTAAACAAACCTTCGCTTCGATATACGAATCCACTAATTTCACGTTCTTTGTATGTCCGTATCGTATTCATTTGTCTTTTACAAATGTGATAAAAAAAATTACAAAAACAATGCAAAGCAAGAAAATCTACATTTAAACCATTGGCGTACTCAACGACCCATATGTCATTTTCACTATTTTGATAAAAATGAAAAAATTCCAATTTAAAAAAAAAATTAAATAAGTACATAATTTAAATTTTAAAATGTAATTTTTTAAAAAGTATCAGGCCGAATTTTAAAATTTAAAGACTATTATAAAGAGAATTGAAAGGACTTTAAAATGGTGCCTTACTTGACCCCTAATGCCATTGAAATATTTTGGGGTGATTGTTACCCTCGATTGGAGGTGTAAGCAACGAAGTCGAAAATACCGGAAAAAAGTGTCCCCCTTTGATCAAAAATCGACGGGTCACTGCGTTTTTTTAAAACGTTGATGCAGTTGCTGATAATGGCTCTGTTTCGTTTATAAGGAGTTTAATATTTTTTTCCACATATAAGGAAAAAGGATAGCTTTGTATAGATTATAAAAGAAAAGAAAAAAATCATAATTAAAAATATTTTAAACAAAAATATGATTTTTCTTATTTATAGAAAATCTACATTATCACCCTGTATACAATTAAAAGATATTTTTGTAACAATAAATATCACACATTCAAGAGAATGCTACACACAAACAAAACGTTGATAATAAAAGAGAAAAGCAGTTTTTAAACACAACGGGTTATAATGAGCTTCTTAACCATTTTAACAAACTACCTAACAAAAGGACACAGGGATATTTCGCATTTTATAATGCACCATTAGGAAATAGGGATTCCCGGGACAATGAGTCGGAATGCGTGATACACGCGATACAAATTTTCTTCCTTTACATTCATTCGCATACTCAAACCAGGTTAGAAATGAGCAGCAGTCCCATAGTTCTGAGAAATTTGCTCGTTCTACAGCTAAGAGCGACTTTGCGATGGACTGGAATAATAGTCACCTGACACGGAAGTTCCACATACGATATTTTAACGATGTTCAGGTAAATCGCATCTACACGGTAACATAAACGGTGCTCTTCCGTAGAACGATAGTTCAATTTAATGTGATATGTTGAGGCCTAAAAGGGCGCTGTAACTACCTTATATTGCATATATTTCATTTACTTTTTATTTTGTATCAATGGTTATGGTGCATATCTAAATTAGTAGATATTAGAAGAACATCAAGAGAAGATATATATGTATAATATACTTTACAATAAGTGGAAATTCGTAATACAGAGAAAAAATATGTTTTGGCAGAGCGGAAGAGTCGTATAAAATCATTTTGCAAATTGCCTAAACTTTGAAAGCAACATCAAAAGTTTAATATTTCCACTTCCACATAAATACCGAGATCTGCTATTAAATTTTTGCTATTTTCCTTGGAGTTTTCTTAATATATAATGAGAATTGCATGGATGACACCTTTACTGACCAGCTAGAAGCTGTTTTTTAATAAAACAATGAAAGTAGATGTAGTGTTTCAGCATCTTTTAAAAATCTAATAAATGCTGCCAAATATCAGGATAGACTGTTTTCAGTGGCCCACTCTGCATACACTGTTTCACTGTTAAAAAACTGAAATTCTTAAATTTATTGGTTAACAAAACAAACGCATATACTTTCTTTAAAAAGATGACACTTTCTAAGTGATTCTGATTCGTTTTTGGTTAAGTCAATAAGGTCACGACCATGACGCTAGATTTGAAAATAATATTTAAGGAAACTTGGAAGAAGTAGATCTAAAGTGAATTTGACGGCAGTTTAGTACGTACTGGAACTCATAGAATCCAAATATTTAAAAATCTACAGGCTGTTCTATCTGAATTTTTAGCATTTGCACCATTTCCGGTAAAACCATTTTAAATTTTTTCATCATATGATTCAAATCTCCCTATAATATAACTAGTTTAAATTTTTAAAAACATATCACAGCGTTCAAAAGTTTTAAGGCTGAACTACAATTCGTTTACACCAGGTAATATATTGGTTATTAGAGGTAATTGTAAAATATTTTTGTTATATGTTTTCTGATGTATATCGTTATTTTGAAAATGTTTTCAAAACCCAGTAAAAGGTTAATAATATTGAAAATAGAACATAGTTACGGAAATACAAAATATTAATATTCTGCTTGATAAACTAAAATAGATGCTAATCCCTGTGGGCGAAATTTGCAATGCGATTCATATTGTTAAATTTAAGACGGGAATTTAACACTACCACGAAGAACATTTTTAGTGGCATTTGTGTATTTTGAAAATATACTAATTGTATGTTTCCTTGGTTATTACTATTACATTCGTGATTTTCTCTTGTGCATAGTTGTCATGGTATTATTTATTTACATTAGACATTAATCGTCAAACTATTTTTTTGTGAATTAAAAAATTATAAGTTTCTTCGCTATGTTTACGTCTGCTGATATCCAACTAACGTTTCACGCTTTAATTGATGAAAAGTTGAACCTAATACGAGAATACAAACCAACCGAAAAGATAACTTCACCCATTCCGCAATTTTCCTGATCCCTGGACAATACGTCAATACGTCAACGTGTATGTATTCTTCAAGAGAGCGATTTCAGTTTGTCATACAATAAATGCTGTTAGAAATGTTTTCGACAAGTCAACAACTGATTAATAAAAAGTCGGAGGCAGATATCGTATATACGTTATCAAGATAAGGGGGAGACGGTTATAGCAATGTATTGGGTAGCCTTCGCCCAGGCGGAATAATCTGGAAGCTTTTCTCACTTTTCCATGTTTTTCTAAGATCATACCTCTGCTTGACATCTTCATCTAAGAAGAGCATCCAGGACCAAATATGTCATTGAAAATGACAGTATCTTCCATAGGAGGACTCGTAGATCCAGGTATGTTTATTATATGCATATATAAAATAGTTTTTTTCTAAAAGCGATTCTTCATTTCAGATAATCTTCCAAAATGGTGCTACATCAAGTAATTCGTCATCCTGCACAATTTTTTTGGACCAAAGATGTAATTCTATTCCACCAATATATTACCGCAGTTCACAATTGTTTCACTGCATTTTATCTATGCCTGTGAAGAATTTAGTTGGATCCACAAGTCGTCATATAGAAGATATTGTCGTTTTCAATGGCAGATTCGGTCTTGGATTCTCTTCTTAGATTAAGATGTCAAACAGAGGTATGGCATTAGAAGACCATGGAGGAGTCAGTGAGGCTTCCAGATTATTTCGCCAGAGTGAAGGATTCGCAATACATTTTCATAATCGCCCCATTATCCAGACACATTGGTGAAACAATTATAAGAAAATTTAAATCGTCCAATAACATTTATGGAACTCAACAACAAATATGAAGATGATACCACATCAAATAGTTCAGGACATCTTGCGTCATTCTTTTGGTTGTCTTATGTTGAATTTTTGGTAACCTCATTCTATGCAACTAAGAGACTACTAAAGCAGTTCACACGGCACAACGACCCAAAATACTGTCAAATATAGAAATATTAAAATTTTATCTAATAAAACTAGTGGAAATTATAATAGTATTTTATTTTAGAATAAAAAATTATTTGAGAATAAAATTTTTCTTCAAGCGTATAATACGGTATCATGTAATACGTTTTGTATAAATAGCACAGCACTCGCCTAACTAGCAAGGGAGTAAAATGAGCATATTTTCTGGGGTGAAAATAGGGAATCATTAAAGATTAAGAAGAAGAAGTATTACATGGAAACTATACTTCATAATCATTACACCAGAAAAACCACCTCTTAAAGTATATGTATCTGAGGAGTTCAGCATATGTAATTAAAAGTTGGGGTTTTTATCCAGGAAAGAGCAAAATTACAAAAAGAAAACTATAATTTGAAATCGCAGGTAAAAATTAAAATTTGGAAAACGGAAAACAAAGTTCGGAAATAAATCAAATTTTGGCAATGACCATTTAATATAGAAAAAAAGAGAAAATCTATCAACATCAAAAGACACAATTACCTACAGGAAAAAAGCACTACCGAAAGGAAAAAATTCCATTTCATTGCGTCCTTTTACCTTAAAAGGGTGTGGGATGGATAATTACATTCTTCTACACATTTTGTCAATTTTTTACAATCTCTTGCTGTTTAGTGCATTTCGAAGAAGTTTTTCCCTTCTTTCTTTCATTTTACAGCCACTTCTTCAATCCAGATTTTCTTTGGCCTTCCTTATCTTCTTTTTTATATTATTTTGAATTCAAGGTTCTTCTTATTAGACTGTCTGGATTTGCTCTTTTCGTACAATCATACCAGTTTAGTTCCCTTTCGGTTACTTTTCTTGGTTAACTAGTTTTATTTTTTCTGCTATTTTTCGTAGTTGTTTAGACTGATTTTGAAATAACTACTAAACTATAATTTTAGTATTAAATTGTTTCATCCATATATTTGTGGAAATTATTCCCCCCCAGAAAATATACTCATTTTACTCCCTTGCTAGTTAGGCGAGTGCTGTGCTATTTATACAAAACGTATTACATGATACCGTATTATACGCTTGAAGAAAAATT
The DNA here is from genome assembly GCA_951812935.1 of Hermaeophaga mercurialis. Classification (NCBI taxonomy): domain Eukaryota; kingdom Metazoa; phylum Arthropoda; class Insecta; order Coleoptera; family Chrysomelidae; genus Hermaeophaga; species Hermaeophaga mercurialis. Next base: position 7,607,159 of record OX638363.1, on the reverse strand, counting down.
TTATTCTCAAATAATTTTTTATTCTAAAATAAAATACTATTATAATTTCCACTAGTTTTATTAGATAAAATTTTAAAGTATAATTATTTACATAATTAAAAATTGTTTCTGCACTCAAAATTTCTACATGAATTAATTGAATCGGCTATCTTCTTCATCTTTATTATTGAAGTCTATAAAGGTAATTGGACGATTTAAATTAGGTATATTTGTTATAATATTTCTGTATTTGACAGTATTTTGGGTCGTTGTGCCCTGAATCATGCTAACCAGGTTTCAACTTTATGCCGTGCGAACTGCTTTAGTACTCATGCTGGTTGGATAGAATGGGGCTACCAAAAACTCAACATAAGATATCCAAAAGAATGACGCAAGATGTCCTGAACTATTTGATGGCATCATCTTCATATTTGTTGTCGAGCTCCATAAATGTTATCTGACGATTTACATTTTTTTATAATTGTTTCACCAATGTTCTCTGGCATATGGGGCAATTATGGAAATGTATTGCGGATCCTTCGCCTTGGCGAAATAATCTGGAAGCCTCACTGACTCCTTCATGGTTTTCTAATGCCATACCTCTGTTTGACATCTTTATCTAAGAAGGGCATCCAGGACCGAATCTACCATTGAAAACGACAATATCTTCAACATGACGACTTAAAAAATTACGCAGGATATCGAATTACTTGATGTAGCACCATTTTGGAAGATTAGCTGAAATGAAGAATCGCTTTTAGAAAAAAGCTATTTTATATATGCATATAATAAACATACCTGGATCTACGAGTCCTCCTATGGAAGATACTGTCATTTTCAATGACATATTCGGTCCTAGATGCTCTTCTTAGATGAAGATGTCAAGCAGAGGTATGATCTTAGAAAAACATGGAAAAATGAGTAAAGCTTCCAGTTTATTCCGCATAGGCGAAGGATACGCAATACATTGCTATCATTGTCTCCCCCATATCTTCATAACTTATATACGATATCTGCCTCCGACTTTTTATTAATCAGTTGTTGACTTGTCGAAAACATTTCTAACAGCATTTATTGTATGACAAACTGAAATCGCTCTCTTGAAGAATACATACACGTTGACGTATTGACGTATTGTCCAGGGATCAGGAAAATTGCGGAATGGGTGAAGTTATCTTTTCGGTTGGTTTGTATTCTCGTATTAGGTTCAACTTTTCATCAATTAAAGCGTGAAACGTTAGTTGGATATCAGCAGACGTAAACATAGCGAAGAAACTTATAATTTTTTAATTCACAAAAAAATAGTTTGACGATTAATGTCTAATGTAAATAAATAATACCATGACAACTATGCACAAGAGAAAATCACGAATGTAATAGTAATAACCAAGGAAACATACAATTAGTATATTTTCAAAATACACAAATGCCACTAAAAATGTTCTTCGTGGTAGTGTTAAATTCCCGTCTTAAATTTAACAATATGAATCGCATTACAAATTTCGCCCACAGGGATTAGCATCTATTTTAGTTTATCAAGCAGAATATTAATATTTTGTATTTCCGTAACTATGTTCTATTTTCAATATTATTAACCTTTTACTGGGTTTTGAAAACATTTTCAAAATAACGATATACATCAGAAAACATATAACAAAAATATTTTACAATTACCTCTAATAACCAATATATTACCTGGTGTAAACGAATTGTAGTTCAGCCTTAAAACTTTTGAACGCTGTGATATGTTTTTAAAAATTTAAACTAGTTATATTATAGGGAGATTTGAATCATATGATGAAAAAATTTAAAATGGTTTTACCGGAAATGGTGCAAATGCTAAAAATTCAGATAGAACAGCCTGTAGATTTTTAAATATTTGGATTCTATGAGTTCCAGTACGTACTAAACTGCCGTCAAATTCACTTTAGATCTACTTCTTCCAAGTTTCCTTAAATATTATTTTCAAATCTAGCGTCATGGTCGTGACCTTATTGACTTAACCAAAAACGAATCAGAATCACTTAGAAAGTGTCATCTTTTTAAAGAAAGTATATGCGTTTGTTTTGTTAACCAATAAATTTAAGAATTTCAGTTTTTTAACAGTGAAACAGTGTATGCAGAGTGGGCCACTGAAAACAGTCTATCCTGATATTTGGCAGCATTTATTAGATTTTTAAAAGATGCTGAAACACTACATCTACTTTCATTGTTTTATTAAAAAACAGCTTCTAGCTGGTCAGTAAAGGTGTCATCCATGCAATTCTCATTATATATTAAGAAAACTCCAAGGAAAATAGCAAAAATTTAATAGCAGATCTCGGTATTTATGTGGAAGTGGAAATATTAAACTTTTGATGTTGCTTTCAAAGTTTAGGCAATTTGCAAAATGATTTTATACGACTCTTCCGCTCTGCCAAAACATATTTTTTCTCTGTATTACGAATTTCCACTTATTTTAAAGTATATTAGTAATATTCTCTGTTGATGTTCCTCTAATATCTACTGAACTAGAAAAAATTAGACATTTTGCAGATATCCGTTGATGAATAGTAATACAGGGTGTTCCAATTGAAAAATTTGAGAAAACTTTCCTGGAAATTTTTGAAAAATGAAAATTATTTTTGACCACCCTGTAAAAAATAAAAAATTAAAACCGGGTCTATTGGGTTTCTATATTTGTAGTTTTTTAAATGATAACGTTAAATCTGAGAGAACGAAGCATTTTTAAATAGAAGTATGTAAATGTACTATTTTTGGGTAACATTTTTTTTTTCGAAAGGTGTGGGATATTAAAAATATAATTTTGTAGATATGTACTAGTGACTATACAGTATCTAAAAATGAAATAGAGTCGGGTCATTTCATAAAAAAAAATTAAGTGATTTGGCTAATTTACTGTATACACGAAAATAATATTAAAATATTTTGTTTTGACCCCCATTGACAGATATAGAGTTATAGAACAACGACAGAAGTTTGCCGGACCCTGTATATTTATAACATTCATAAAGCTTTTACTTACAAATCCATATGTATTTAGAAAGTAAATTTTTTTTACAGGAAAAACTAAAAGGAAAAAAGCAAATCAATAGCTGTCGCATATCATTAGACAGGTTTCGAATTAAAAAAAGATTAACAAACACCTACAAGGCTTATAGGGAACTTCCTGCTGTGAGATTTGAATAATCCTAAATTTTCTATATTTTTTTTACTATTGTAATACTTAACTTTTCTTCTTATATCCTTTTAAGCTTTAAGTGGCTCTGACTAAGAAAGAAGTTGATTTAAAGTTTATCTTGAAAAAAATTTCAATTATTTAAACTCGTACTAAACTCGAGTTGATAAAGATGAATAATGTATGACCCGAAAAAGGTTTAAAAACACGTGCGTTTTTCCAAACTCAATTTAAAGCGCGTTGGAAGCAAAGCGGCAACTCTCGCCGACTAGTCTATCTTGGTAAGGATGAATTTCAAATACCAATATAATTTCATTCAATTATCCTAATCTGTGTAGATGGCCCGATGGGCTAAAGTTTGTATATGCCCTCCCATTCTAGAATACGGATACGAAATCAATTAAAGTTTGCTAATTTAATGTAAATTCAACTCCGCCACCGGAAAAAAATTTGAATTCGGTTAGGTTTTTTGCGAATGTATCCGCCGCTTAGCCCCGCATTTCAGTTATTTTCACATGAAAGCGGAATAATTGCTTCTCGCAGTAGCGTATCTTTGCCCAGTAGCGCCCTTTCTACTTCATTTGCAGGTGTAATTAAACTCATGCAACTAATTAGATTAGTAACAAATCTCATAACCGACCAACTAAAATACTTCTATAGGGCGTCCCAGATTTAAACATACCTGGCTTAAGCTAAAGTAAGGCTTACTTACGTAATCTCAGATTTAATAAATTTTATTTACAGGAAAACTTGAACTAATTTAAAAACGGCAATTAAAAATACAAACGACTTTAATTTACTTATGTCACACACTTAGCTAATCCCTATTACTGTCAGTTGCCCCGTGTTTGTATACTTTTCTTGGCTTTTCGAACATTCCAAAAAATTCTTGACATTTAAGAATATTCGGAAAATTTTCATAGGTGTCAGCAATTAAGTTGGGATATTATTTTTTGACACTGGAGAATCTTAACGTTCACAAAAAGATGTTGAAACTTAAAAAGTTATTTTAGTTATTTTAGCACTTTAAAAAAATATAAAAGTTATTAAGCTCCCTTTTCCTTTTCTTTTGTTTCCTCCCTCCATATCGGAGAGGAGTTACTCCTACACGAGTCTCTACCCTTATTAGGGGTTGCATGACTTGTGTTAACTTTTTTTTTATTCGTCCCCTACCCAAAAATGGGTTATTATCCTTTTTGTTGGGTTCTCTTATTGAATCCATACTCTCGTTTTCCTATTTTCCTGTTTCTAGTTTTGATTCCTATCGTTACTAAACTTGAGTTTTTATTTCTTTCGCAAACCCTTAGGTTTGCATTAGTACCTGTATTTTTCGTTTAGTTTTATAAAAAATTTTCAAGGTTTACACCATATCTAAATATGTCTCTATAAGTGTAACTTTTTATTGATGTTTACCACATGCATTATTTTAATTTATTTAAAGTTGTTTAATTCATGTTCAATTTGGAAGAGATTATGAGAGTCTCCTTTTGTTTTTAATTTAACATTGTTGTTTTGCTGTTTTTACTTGGTAAGTTTATTATTTTTTATTGTTATAAAAAAATTCGTGATGTGTTTTATAATTTTGCGGACCTGGTGATGACATAAATTGATCGAAACTAGTTGTCGTTTTTAATAAAAATGTATGTGCCTTTATTTTGAATCTTATTGGATTTATAGCTAATAAATATTCCAGATATATCAACGATTATCCAATTGCCATATACAGGTAAGATAATAATTTAGTTAAATTATACTGACTTAAATACAAATATTACAATTTATATACAAATATTATTAAAGTACAAACTTCGCGCACTGGTTTTTATTTCCAGCCTCTGTCCATGTCTAGCCCTTTTCTTGAAACATCTGTCCTATAGCTCCAATCCATGTTAGTCTTTGTTTTCCTCTTTTTTATATGTTTGCTTCTCAATTTTCTCTTATCTATGATATATTATTTGATATAAATCAAACCAAATTAACTAATATTTTCTTTATTTTAAATTTTATCATTTGGGGGACTACTTCCATTTTGTCTGTTAGTTTATAAATACGGAATTCATTGAGTACTATACTTTTACTGATTTTTCTGTTCTATTGTCGTCCATTTCTATTCCAAGGTAATCAAAACTTTTCATTTTTCGCTTGTTCTTTATTTTGTCATTTGTATGCTTTATTTGAATCATAATCCATTACGCTCACTGGCCTAAGATTATATATTAGCTTTTTATTTTATTGTACGTTTAAATTATGTAATTTACTTGATCACTACTAATTTTCAACTTACTTTTGTACCCATAATGTACTTTCTGTTTATCTTTTCCATCAATACCTAAATAAAGTAAATGTTTTAAATAATAAACGTCAATTCTTATACTTTTCTAGTAAATAATGAAACTTAAATTAGATTCCTTGATATTTTTTTATTTTTATTTTGTAAAATTGAAGTCAGATGAAAACAACGTTTTCTCTACATTAAGATTTTGTAAAGGTAATGTCGCTATTTTTGTTAGTTTCTGAAATAAAAAAATTATTGGAAAGTTGTTGTTTTTTAACTCTAACTAGTATTTATTTTAAATTTGGAATCTCCATCTTTATTCGATTAAACCAATATTGATTTGAAGTGGGTTGGTTATATTTAAAAGATGCCACCGATTTCACCAGAAAATCCTAAAGACTATGCAAAACACAGTACTTCATCGACTTTTAACTCATCAGCCCTTTTCCTTTTTAATTTAAATTATTTCCAATAAAAGCACTTCTTCAAATCGAATCTTCATATCTTTAATTATTCACAAGGTAGAGAAACCGGTATAAAGTATTTTATTTTTTATCATTTACTTCTTAATTGACAAATTTGGCACATCAAACACATCCTTGTTTTTATCTATACAATTACAAAAAAAATCTATCACAACCAAAACACAAATTAAGAACGTGGCTGCGGCGGCTTCTATTTTGAAACTTAAAGATGAATTGAGTGTTTTATGCCGAGCGAGAGCATGTGAGTTCTTGCGAGGGAATTGATTGACGAATAGTAAGCATAGAGACTTCATCAAATGATAAAAGTACTGTATTAATAAAGAAAATTGACACTTAGCAGATTTATATACTCTCAGGATTTCAGTTCTAATTTTGGAGGACGCCCAATCTAGGAATGTACTTATAAAGGTTTAGGTTCTACAACCGTCAAAATAAATAAACAATTTATTCGAGAGGGGACTGAGATAATTTAATAAAATAAAGAATGAAAGAACAAGTCAGTTAGCAAAGATAAAAATGAAATTAAATTACTAGTTTGAATGATTACGTTACAAAAATGTAACACTTTTTAAATTTAAGATTCAAAATACCGGGCATATACTTTCTGAATAGATCTAGTGTATTTTAAAAAGATTTATATATTTGGAAAAAATCTAAGTACTTTATTAAGACATATGTTTAATAGAAAATAAGGATTAATAAAACTTTTAAAATTTTGTAGTTCTGTTTCAGCCATATTTGCTCTTCAGTTAAGTCCGTTTAAACTTTTACACGCTTTAATAAATTAAGAGGACGAGTTCAGTAACAGTTACACTTTAATAAAGTTAAACAAAAATGTGCTCTACAATCATTAATCAATATATAAAATAACATAAATAGTTATTACCAAGGGGATGATGCTCTTGAGGGGAACCTATGTCACTTGGACACTAGCTAAACTTCCTTCAACCGCTTGGATCCTCAAACAGGGACGATTGGACTATCGTCCCTAGTTTTAGACCACTGGACCCACTGGTACCCACTGAACCCCCCGCCAATGTAATCGTCTCGTATTTATATTAAATAATGTTCATGATAAGTAAACTCACGTACAGAAAGTATAATGTTCTTTTAAGAATATACGACACTGTTTACTATTGAACGGGTCAAATAACTAAATCTAATGCCCTTTTCGTAGGTGACAATATAAATTTATTAATTGTCCAGACAAGAGCCTGCGAAGATGTTACTGGACCTTCTAAGATTAAAATTTACATCAGGATAAAACAATGAGCCTAAGGCTGCAGTGTATACTTATATAACCAAAGAAAAGTTGTATCTGCAAAATCAAACTTTTCTCTTTATATATTAAGCGGACACTAAAAAGGAAACTTTCATAAAAAAAGTCTGCACCTTTTTTTCATCCTTTCAATACAAACATCCAATTCGAGTGTTCGAAACGTACAAAAGCAATAAAAGCTCCACGTAACTCTCGAAAAACAAAAAAAACTTAAGTTGATGAGCGGAATAACGTAGGAACATTTCCCCCTTTTATATAAATAGAATCCCGAAAATCGGGAGGGCACCTCACGGGGTTCGGACAAACGGCCACTTAATAGAAAACCGTAGTTTGAAATTCGCGTGTAACTATACCCATTCGAGCTAATTGCGTTCGGAAGAAAGAACAGAATTACACAGATAAAGGAAACGATGTCATATAACAGAAGAAAGAATTTAGGGGAAGTTGATGGGAACAGTTGTTTTAGAGTTAATAAGTTTAAGCGCCTTTTCTCATTACTAAGAGCCCCTGATGTGCTTCCTATGATATTCTAAAAGGATAAATTTATTATTAAGATCGGCAAAGGAACTCTTTGGGATGATCCATTCTCATTTAATTCATATACCACGTGACTAAGCTCCGATTGTAACGTATTTTTTATTCATTATTAATTGAAAGCTAATGTAGAAATTTGATAAAAATCACATTATTTATAACACGGACATAGAAAATTAATGAAAAGTAATTAAAAAGGATTTGCCTTAATTCATGCATGACTAATATTTTTGAAAATATCTAGTACTACATTTTGTTTTAGAAATTTTAGAAATTATGTGCAGCTGTGTCGTACTATAATGAAATAAGTCATCGGTGACGTAGTTTTGTATGATCTGTAAGGTTCTATTCTAAAAATTTGTTTTATTTAAAAACACCCTTTCTAACTTCTTATAACGAACTGGATCTATTTATTATATTGGATTAAGGGCAGCAAAGTAAACCACTAATTTGTAGCTGTATTTCATTAAGTATTTTATCAATAATGAATAAGTTATAATTCATATTTTAGTTGAAAGAATTTTTTATGTCTTTAATTTTAATATGATTCTCTACACAAAGAAATTATATTTTATTTATAGTTACTTTTTTTAATAATCATCAGGCAGCAATTCCACCTTCATCAGAGTGGCGCAAATTCAAAATCAAATATTCCATTTCATACTTCCTCGTTGTTTTCACTTTCTAGTCACGTTTTTGTTTCAAACACAAAAGAAGTCATGCCTAATATCTCCGTGCCATTGTTAAGATTTCTTTATTGTTTGAAGAGAATACATTTTCTTTCAAATATCAGTATTTTTATGGAGGAGTAAAAAGCTAATAAAGCTTCTAAGTGTTTTTCGAGTGACACTCTTCAGAAGCCGTTCGTATTTCAAGATCTTTAACATCCACATTTATTTCCCATCAGCTGCTAAATTATACAATCGAGAGCTACTTAAATTTTAATAGAAATGTACGTCCAGAACTCCAGGCCATTCTTTTCTTCAACAATTCACAATGAAACTACTTACCGGCTAAGACCGGATTTTTAAATCCTTTTGTTTTCAGGTTGCGACCAGACCGAGTACAGAGACAAAAATCGGACAATGATTAATGGAAATACTTGAAGAGGATAAAAATAAGCAATTTCAGATTTTTCAATTTCTGATTGGGCATGTAAAGCCATTATTTTTACAACAGCGAGCGAAAACATTAAAATTTGGAGAAAATTACACTGACACGTGGTTTTGTACGACAAAATGGACGAATTGTATTTTACTCTGGTTTCTAATAATTAAGGTATATTTACTTTGTTAAGTTAAATGTGACTGCGGAGAAAGAATATATTAAATAATTCAAGCTGCAAACTATTTTATATGCTTGTGGGATTTCACATTTGGTCTACAATATTCTTTTGTAGTGTTTTCGCTCATAAATAAAAGGCTATTTTTATTTCTTCAAGCAAAACATTTCACATCGCCAGGAAGATTTCAAGAAGTAGCAACAGTTACAACGTAGGAAATACCTCCCTTTTTGTATGTACGGGCCATTTCTAAACCCAACGGTACTTTTGGTATATACAAAAATTAACCCACACGGATCCTAGTCAAAAGAACTCAGTAATCAACTAACAGGTTATTTCTACATTCGAACCAGAAAATCGTTCACGTGAACTCAATTTCCAAATTTTAAAAACCGAGCCCCAAAAATTCTTCTTTAGAACTTTAACTCCAAGTCCAACAGTGTCGTCTCTACCATATATTCGCTTCGTCACAGATTATATCGGTAAAATCCTCCGTAAAGAAAGAATATGTACTCCATATAAACCTTCAAGGAAAACCAGACAATTTTTCGTTGTAATAGTAGTAATTAGTATTAACCCAACATTAAATACTGTATTTAAGGCCATTATGTGATGTGTAAGCCACTGAACGGAGTAATGTATAAGGAAAAATGAACCGACGTAATGTGCGACTATTTCGAAAGTATTTAATATTACATTGAAGACTGGAATGTTTCGGAACTGCCTTAAACTATTTAAACATAATATCAAAATACTTTGCTAAATATATTGGCATCATCAGAACATACAATTAATTATTAATACTATTCCTGTTTGCTTAATTTTCAAAAGCGATCTTTACAAAGTTTTCGAAAGATGCATAGTTCGTAGACCCTTCCTCTGAAAAGCGCATTTAATCATGCGACGCAAGGTTGCCTGCTTATTTACAACTTCATCTAATCAGGTGTAACGGGTGTCTATTTATTAATAAAGATCGTAGGTCGTGCATGAAACTGCTGAGCTTAATCAGTATTTATCAGGGGATAAAAAGGGTAAAATAAAATTTGCATACTCCCTTGATTAAATTTAATTTCTGGTAATCCGGAAGCTTACCCATATTGCTTGAAGAATAATGCTAGGGTTGTTTATATACTTATTCTTTTGTAAAAGTAAATAATTACAGTAGAAATATTATACAGGGTAAGTCACCTACGTGATGGATAGACAGTTAATGTAAATATTGAATAACATTCTTTAATTAATTAATTATTTTAATTGTAATTAATTTTAATTAATATGCAATTTTTGACATTTGTAGAAAATCTCTTTAGGAATTATTTTATAACCGTGATATATTAAAAATACCCTTACTGTATAACTACTTTATTAATACTCAAAAATAAAGTGACAATTAAAATTTAGAAAACGCAAGATTTATTTGAAATAGTTTTATTTGCGTGGTTCTTATCGAATCTAGTTTTTTCGTCACACTTATATTTTGATAAATAATTACTTTTTCAGAAAATAAATAAAATCGTGTAGGGTATGTGAGAATGTTTTAGACAATTTTTATATCGCACAATACATTTTGAGTTTAGCAAAAAAAATACTTTATTCATCAAAATTTGACTATTTAATACAACATGACGTGCATCATCAACTTTGAAGAAAAAATATTGTTCCATTTTTGAATTATAGCTAAAAATTATTATTATTTTAGAACTTTAACATCCTGTATCTTGCAAACTAAGCACTTGAGGGGTTTATAATCCTACCTCATTTTTTACCTGTCAATATTGTACGCGCCACATTTAACAATGCGCTCAATGATCGCAGAGCACCATCTTAAGTTTATAATCGGCTGCGTGGTCCCGATGTGCGACTTTATATTTATATTTTTTGATTTTTGATTGACGAAACAGCCGATAACCATACTGTATTAATAAAGAAAATTAGCACTTAGCAGTTACCACGGGTAGTTTATGTAGTCGTTATAAAGAAAATACCGAATCTATCCAAACTATTTATTCGGGCGAAAAATATGATAAAATTAACAATAAAATATAAAGAACCAACTAGTAAATGAATAAGGTAAAATAAAAATGAATAAATCTCGTTGAGTTCATTAATAATCAGATTTAATACCTATAACCGACAAATTTAGAAAATATAATGTAATGGTAACCGCGTAACTAGAGCATCATTCGAAACGAATGTTAAACTACAACTAATTTCAAAAATGTACTTTACCTTTAATTTCAACTTTGGCGTTAATTCTTTGGTTGTTGGACTTTTCTACGAACTCTTTCTGATTATTAACTAAATTTCGGCTTTTAATAATAAATCTTTGGGTTGAAGGATTTATGGGAATACAATCCTGGACAGGAAGCTCTCTATAGAGGAAAACCACTAAAAACTTCTGTCTTCTCTATCCGGTCCTTCATAGGCGCCCATACTTTATATAAATTACAATAAACTAAGGGCTTATTCGCTGTTTTTTAGTGGTCAATTTGTACGTTCCAGCCAAATTCCAAAATGTTTTTAGTAGCAGCACTTTTAAACTAAGTTTAAATATTTTTGTTATATTTTCCGAGAAAATATAAAAGTATAATTTATCTTTTAAATTTATAATGGATAGATTGCACCAAGTAAGGGTAGACACAATCATTATCATTCAAGAATTATGTAGTACGTAGTAATTCATATTGTAAAATTGTTAAATTTTTTTAAAGCTGAATCTTTTATATCTTCATAAAATTTATGTTGATTATGTATACGCCATTAATTATCTCCCATATGCAACTTTTATAAATTTTAATAAACTATTATTATTGTTATTGATGTATTGCCAATTTGTTCTTATCTATGATTTCTATGTCAAGTTTGAAAATCTATGGAAAGTTGTAGGTAGTTAAATTTTTGTATTTTGCTATTATTCGTGGAAGTTAATTTTAATATTGAAGTTAGCTTATGGATAATTTAGAATCTTTATTCTGAGTACTGTTGAAGTGAAGCTATTTGTATTACTCTTGATTAGTCTGCATAATGTTCTATTTCTACAGGTTGAAAATTAGTTATACTATTTTTATGAGCTTCTTTTTGTATGTCGATAAAGAAAATAAATCTTTTTAATTGATGTTTAAATCATTATCAATGACTTCGATATAATAAAAGGTTGTATATGAATGGTGACAAATTAATTCTTATAAAAAAATATTATTATAATATTATAAAACTCTTAAAACATTGGCTGGAATACAGAGAAAATAAAAATGATGATTTGTAGTGTGGAATCAAATTGTAACGAAAAGCAAAATGTTTACGGAAATTGTTATTAAGTACCAAAAAAATTATAAATACGTCTGTAAAAAGTAATCTCATCTATAAATTATCCTCCAAGGGATAATTTTAACCCATTTTAAGTTTCCAATTTACGCGAATTAACATACTCGGCTTAAAATTGAATTTTGGCGAATATATTAATTAAAGCTTTTATAAATGTTAATATGTTCTTGTATCGATTGGAGGGTTCACTAATTCTTAAAAGGATAAATGGCCGGATGGTACATTTTAATTAAGAGGGTAGATAATAATCGGAAAGATGGCGTGGTCCGTTAACAGTTAAATAAATGGTTGTTCTTTTTGATTTACGTTTCATTATGACCTCAGAAGAAGACAAACATATTAACTAGAAAGAAAAGACGTTAATCCGGGCGAATCATTTATCATCATGTAATGTTATATGAATTGATTATACAATGGCTAAAAGATTTCCTAAAATTTCGGAAGGAAAAAACATTTTTTTTTCAGAAATCGGTTTTTATTAGATTTTAGGTAATTTAAAAATAGATTCATTAAACCAAACAAGTTAACTTAAACACTGCAAATAATGGTGGTTGAATACTCAAATCAACTCAATGACTTTTGTTAGTCGTAGAAATATGGTTTTATATGATTTTTCTAATATAGTTGTTCTTATCGCACTAGAAATAACACTTGAAAATGGCGAAGGAGAAATTATATATATATTATATTTATCAATTGTTATCGAAATAGGCACAGAAGCATAGCTTTGTACAAGGAATATTATTTTATGTATTATTTCACATTTTGTTACAGGCGGTGCCACGTGAATGATTCCTGATGATGAAATTAATTGGTAGCTTTTTTTGACGAAACTTTTTAGTGATTTTGATTAGAAAATATCCCCTTCTGTGACTCTGAACTGTTCAATTGCGATTTTCTCGAAAACGGGTATTTAAACAAAAGTACCAATATTAGGTAGAAATAATGTTTACATCATATTTTCTATATATTATATATATATATATATTGTGTCATTATCAGAAAAAACGAAAAAATAATTTCAACTTTAACGCCCGATATCTTATTCCACAACAATATTTGATCAAGGTAAATTTGGTCCTATCGCCATATTTAGGTCCAAATAACCTGCCTTTAACCTTTGTCCCAATAGTTATGAATCACCCTGTATAAGGTATATTTATATAATAACTTTATCTATAACGTAAAAAAAGGTACTTGCATTTCTAAACTTATAATAGAACAACTCAATACAACACTATTAACAGAACTCGTTTTATGTATATTGACTGTAGCGGTAGCAGTTACTTATAAGTAAACAAACATTTTCTATAGATTAAATTCCTTAACGATACAGGTAGCGACATCTAAGCGGATAACACGTTCGAGTCCATTTGGACTACCCTTTTAACAGCTGATAAGATTAGCTTTTCAGAAATGACAGACGAATTTAACGACTGATAGACAAAAGAGAAAAAGAAGCTTCCTTTTTTTTTCTAGTAAACATTTAAGGGTATGCTAAAAAGTTGCACGCTCAATCCATATAACCATAGTGGTTTTATTTCAGAACTGAAACTAATGCTCTGCTATTTTTTTTTTGCTAAACGACCACTTCAAAAGCAACGGCAAGGAAATGACTGATTTACGATGAAAAGAGTCTGCCTAGATAATCTCAAAAGCAGTAAGCCCGTAGATTAAAATGATCGAATGCAAAGACATTAACTTAATTCGAGTTTTTTTCTTGGAGGAAGATTGCGGAATATAAAAAGTTTAAATTTTACCTGCTCAGTTTCAATTATGAGAAAGATTTAATGGTCGGGCAGCTGGAGGTTGTTTGCCCACCGCAAAAATAAACGGTTAGTTCTGTTGATTTACCTTGGAGTATATTAATATAATATTACAGAAAGAAGCATAATTGAAGAATAAAGTGGGCATGTTATGTTGTCAGTTCTCCGGTATATTTTGTAATACATATTGAAATACTAATTCTCTGTACTAAAGATATAAAACTAAATTAGATATAGCTGAAGAAGATAGATCTCATACCTGAAAACCATCAAAGTATGGAATAGTAGAACACGTGTGGGCAGAATATACCCCTTTGCACTGTTATACCGATCACTGAATATGATTGATTTAAATATTCAGAGGTGATATTAAAGTATGTCAGTAGTTTTAATTTTTTTGCAATGCCAGTAAAATTTTCGGTTTAACGCCATATAAAATTATTTTAAGAGCGTAGAATACCAATCCTGACATGAACTTGTTTATGTTTCTGTTATTAACATCTTTTTTACTTTTTTTAAGAAAAAGTGAAAAATACACTTTTAGCGATTTAAATGAACATCTGCGCATTTTTCAACTTTTAATTGTCACTTTAATTTTTGAAAATTCATTACCAAGCAACCAGGCAATTAGGTATTTTTTATCTCAGTTATAAAATTAAACAATAAAGAAGTTTGTAGCAAATTTCAAAAATCACTATGCATGTTAATTAAAAAAGTAATACCTTTCAATATTTACTTTAATTATCTATAAATCATAGAGGTATAAGTAAGTCGTCGTCGTGACACACTCTGTATAATATTTCTGTTATAACTATTTACTTTTACAAAATAATTAATACAAAAAAAATCTAATAGTTATTCTTTCAAAAATCTATGTAAACATCCATATTAACGTGAATTATACTTAATCAAATAATAATACAAATTTATTTTACCGTTTTCTAAAATAAGTAAGTCTCCGCCAAAAATGATTATTGTCGGATAAATATCGGCCGAGCATGACAGTTTCATTCACGACCTACGTTCTTTATTAGTAAATAACCGATAAACCCGATCAGATAAACTTGTAAATAAGCAGTCGAACTTTATGTCTTCTGTTTAGATGCGTTTTTTAAAGAACAGGCCTCCGGGCTATGAATTTCTCGAAAACTTTGCAAGTAAAGAACGCTCTTATTGCGTCCGGTCAGTAACATTTTTGAGAGAAGTGTTAAGAAAATTTTGGTGTTAACAGCAATTATATTCTGTGTTATATTGATATGCAAGTCAATTTTTTTGTGTTATTTTCTTTTGCCAATCGAATTATGTATTGGTAGAAATACAAATATAGTATTGTTTAAATATAAATTGGGTTTTTTACTTGAATATACTTAAATTTCCATTCGATCCATAAAAAAATTCTAAATTAGATGAAAATAGGAATATTGAAACAATAAAATTGTGATATTTTCATGAATATTTTAAATCCTACAATTGTAAATATTATACATACATATCTTAATAATACCAATTTTCCTGCTATATTTTTGGTGTGAAGAGGGGGCGAGATAAAGTTCGAACTTCTGTAGTAAATATTATACATTTATATTTTAGTATAGGCCTTTTCAGTTATAATTTTTTCAATTTAGTTTGAAAAATATTTGGACTGCTCCGTAATCTGGTCCATATAGTATCTACTAATTTTGTTAAAAGACAAAGAAAGCGTTTTTTCGAGAAAAAACGTTTTATTTTTCAATATAGCTTTCTCCTCGCTCAACACTCTTATTCCAACGATATTCTAAATTAGAAATGCTTTCGTTATAGATCAATAAATACAACTTCTCGAAATGGCTATTTATATATAGTTAGTCATTACCTCGAAATTAGACAAAAATTTCTTACCGCCGAGCCATTTTTTAGGTTTGAAAAGACATGATAAGCGCTTGGAGCCAAATCTGGGGAATAGGGCGAATGAGGCACTAATTAAAATTTCAATTTATGAATTTTGGGCAAACGCAGGCTTGTGGAGTGAAGTGTTGTACTGATGGAAAATCACTTTCTTCTTTACCAGATTCCGTTTCTGTTTTATTTTGCCTTGCAACAAACTGACATAATACACGCCATTTATTGTTTTCCTCTTTGCTAAGTGGTCAACCAAGATAATTCCATGAGAATCCCGAAAGACAGTTGCCATAACCTTTGCTGCTAAAAAAAAAACGTTTCTGCCTTCTTTGGTGGCGAAGAACCTTTGTGTGTTCATTCTTTGGATTGTTCTTTAGTTTGGTCAACACAGGCTTCTTCGACGGTTATGAAATGGTGCAAAAAATCAGTGGTCAAAATGTGCCAAAAAGTCGCCAGAAAGACACACTTCTTCAGATAAACTTCTGTGCATACTGTATATGAGAAAACTAGGAATGTTAGCTATATCGCACATTTTTACTTGACGATCATCCAATATAAATTCGGCAATCCAACTTCCAACCACTGAAAACGAAGGAGCGGATTGTAATAGTGTTGAATCCAGCTCTGCTTTAATTTCGGTTGAAAGCAGTAGTGGGCTCAGTAAGCATATTTATTTTATTCTCTAGATTCCTCCTTGGTTGTGCGTATTCTATTCTTCTATTGACTTTGATAGGTCTATGAAACTTTCCCGAGAAACACAGGCTCATCTAACTCACGTTTAAAAGATGTAAAACCCCTCTAGAAACCGTCTATGTCACATAACATGTCATATAAAAGTATTACCAAAATTTTACATTCAAATTTATGGGCGTTATGGGGGTTACGAAATGGTATCGGAGAGATTTTTGTTAATTTTTTTGTTGAAATAAAATTTACTTAACTTATCTAGAGAAGCATCCTAAAAAATTGAATTGAGTTTGTATTTTTACAAATACAGATCGCTGCAAAATGTGGATTCTTGGCTATTTAAGAGATGAATCGGTAAGTTAGTAAGACATCTGGCTTCATATTTGTTGGAAGCGAAAATCGTTAAGAATAAAAGAAGAGTATGGGTTGTTGATATACTCAACAGTGTTTTCTTTCTGTTCTCATGCTTCGACAGGAATTCGTCTATTAAACTCATTCTGTAGAGTTGTTCTTCGATCGTTTGAAACAACTGCTTCTCAGTAATGAAATTTGCGAGGTTTCAAAAAGACCAAACAAGAAAGTTTGGGTTTATGTATCATTTTGAGGGGGTCGCAAGTCCTTGCTGCATCCCCTGCCAACCCCCTCATCGGACCAGTCATTTAGTGGCTGATTCCATCTGCAGGAACGGGCCTCGGCGAGCATAAGCTCACGTTTAAGCCGCGCGTCTTACCTCCGCTCTGATATAGTATTAATATTGATGGTCCGTGCATATTACAGTAGCCAATCTGTGCTCCTAACTAATGCATGCTTCGGTGAAATCTTTAGAATCTTCGCCCGACGCGTCAGTTCACGGATTTTCTGGCAACGAGCACCGACACCCTTGGCTCGAAAAACATTTTCGAGGTTATGGTTTACTTGATTACAGTCCTTTTTTATATTTAATATCTGAAAGGAAGAGTATAAGTATGATTCATATACTTTTTAAATACATTCCATGAAGATGATTCCGTAGGTTGTATCATTGATAATTTAGCAACATCAAGTATCTCAAAATTTCTATCTTTTCAGGAGAGCCGTACAACCTTACAATGTCTGTATCAATCGATTTTATAGTTTTGCCAACAGAAATTAAAAGATTTGAAAAACACTGTCAATATGATAATATTGAAAAAAATATTATTTATGTAAAATTGATGATACAAATCAAAAGAGAGCGAAAAATTGAAAAGAATCATATTTTAATAGCGCCGTGGACCAATCCTGACACGAGAATACTTATATCTTTTTTATTAAAACTCATGGGAACTTCACCATGACACTGTAACAATAACCGATTTGGGAGCGTCTTATTTTAAGAAAAAAGTCAAAGAAAATATTTTTTAACGATTTAAATTACTATTCATAGATGGATGGCGATTTTTATACCTTTCGTCTTTTGCATATACTTTCCTATACAGATTTGTCCTCGTTAAAAAGTTAATTCAAAAAAGGTATTTATCTGCAAAATGCTTAATTTTTTCTAGTTTAGTAGTAGATTATCCTTATGGCAAGTGACACCTCGTTTGAAAGCTACTGAAAGTACCTATTCAGTCATAATTTTGTTTGGGTTGAGGCTGATTTTGATTGATAAATTAAATAAATATTAAAATTATAGTTTCGTATTATAATTTTAGTAACATACCAAAATATAATTTCAATTAACAATTTGCTCTATACTCAATTTTAACGAACTTTTTCCTGACTTTCATTCTATAGGACAAATTTAAAAATGCAGTAGTTGAAATACTGGTTCTTAATCTGAATATTGCATAAAATGGTTGGTTTATTTTTTTATTTACTGAGTTATTATGTACAACGGAGATTATTATCAAACTGTTGATGTAATTTGAGTTGTATCAATATTTACAGTCAAAGACTGGGAATTATTAAGCATGTTTTAAGAGTGAAAATATGTGAGTTGTGATTTTCCAATATTAATCAATAAATTATTTTCCTTGCACCATTTTACGAATTTGTATAAAATGTTATCTGCATAAAGTACTAAACTTTTATACTTTATATACTTTGGAATATAAAGTATAAAAAACAAAAAAAACAGCAGTTCCAACACACCCTTGAGGAACTCCCATATTCATATCAATGATTCAGATACTGAATCTTCAATTTTAATTGAGATTGTTTATTATTAAGATAGATAATTATCCAATAAAAAAATTCCACTAAAACTATATTATGCAGCTTATTGCATCTTGTATACTCTCAATTTTATCTAATTTAATAATGCTCAAAATATTTTGCTTAAAATTTTTGTCAGAAAAAAGGTAAACAATTTCATTTATTAGTGGGTCGATTATTGTTTTTAATAATTCTAGATTTTGGTGATTACACAATGGACTTACGTTATAGTCATACAATATTCCTGCCTAAATTAAGTTTTTAAGGAAATTAGGCGAGAATTTTCACGTATAAATCACGGATTTTCATTACAAAAATATTGATCATTTTGCCTACAAACATCGATTATAAGGTTAAATGGAGAATTAAAAACGAGCCCTATTGCCGTTTAAAATTTCTACGCAAAATGTGTCTTATCAGAAACAAACAAATCGACCTGTCCGAGCATTTCCACAAATATTTTATGTAACAAATGAAAGGAATAAAGTCAGTATTTCATAACTCGTTTAAGAAAAATGCTGAAACCCTTGTTTTTCATTTTCAAACGCGCGTTCTGTCAGA
The DNA here is from genome assembly GCA_951812935.1 of Hermaeophaga mercurialis. NCBI lineage: Eukaryota > Metazoa > Arthropoda > Insecta > Coleoptera > Chrysomelidae > Hermaeophaga > Hermaeophaga mercurialis. The sequence goes on along the minus strand of OX638363.1, from coordinate 7,587,756 downwards.
TTTTATTTTTATTCGTTTCTTGAAATAAAATCATTATTGTTTCTATCTTTACTTTGTGGAATCTATCTATTATAAATGTAAAATGTACTTACCTTAAAATTCCAGGATATTTTAAATTTTTTTTAAATATTCTTAAGGCAATTGTTTCACCCTTCGCCTTCTTCAGATTAGATTATTTAAAATAAAATGTTCATTTTTTTAAAATGTGGCTCTTACTAAGATTATGACGTTTAAATTAAACTAATCAAATGTAATTGATAATCATGGTAAATACTCACTTTTTTTTTATCAAAATGAAGCTTCTAAACGCAAAGAATTCAATTTGACAATAATTGGTCGTGGAGACCAAACAAGCACACAGAAAAATACTTATGCTTTATTTAACAATTAATATCCTAGATGATTTTGCCATAGACCGTAAGCAAAATTTAGAATTGGGCCATAAAGACAGTAGAAAACAAATAGCAGAGATTATATGTTCTACTAACGTATAAAGATAATTCCCATATCAGTTCACGGTAAATAGCATAATAACATCAACCATTCAATAGTTTTTAGAACACTCAACAAGGAAAAGTGACAACCCCATTAAATAACTTTAGTTCAGAAACTTCTGGGATATGGTTTTCATGGACGAATTGAGTTTTGCGAAATTATTATGGAAACAAATAACAGAGATGCAATATCTTTAAAAAAAAATATTTTTTCGGATGAAAGTACAGTTCTAAGATAGATTAGCTGTCAAACTGCCTAAACACTACACTGTTTACAACAAACAGTGGCATACTATTTCGGGAGTGTATATAAACATTAGTAAATATATAAAAAAAGGCTAAACCGATATAATGTTAAAAAACAGGATAATAATAATGATGTTTAAAATTTACACATTTTAAACCAGTAAAACCAATGATCAATTTTTTTTTACCCCTTGTATACACTCTAGAAGAATCCACATACAAAACTCTCACGATTCGCCCTTTCTGACATTACCTTCAACCAATCAGAACTAATTCTCCTTCTCGCGCATATTGCAATTAACGCAACGTATTTTTACAAAGCATACAGTTTCTAAAAAGTTGATTGAGGAAGAAAGTAGAAATTGTGAATTTGTGAATTTGAATATAAAAAACTTTTTTTAATGCCTATTCAGTAACAAAAGTACATTTGTTAATTAGTTTATTATTAAAGTGAGTGATAGTTTGTGCAAACCGTGATTAAAAAGACACACGAGGTGTATTTGTAGTATATAAAATTTGCACCGCAATAAAATGTTTCGTATAAATATTGTTGGAATAAAGACGATTTATTTGTTACCAATAGTAATGATTAATGATTTAGAAGTATTATAATTTAAAAAAAATTAATACTTTTAATTATCTCCTTCTGTTGTGTTTTTATAGGGAATACAAAAGATTTAAACACAATTTAATACAATATTTTTGACTTCCTGTGAAGTGTATAAATATCCAACATATTTGACTTATATTACATGTACTTGTTTAGGACGAATGGGGAAAGAATCGCTGGAAGAACCGTATTATGTATAGTTCGGATTAACTAGGATTTTTTTTTATATTTTGGCATCGAATTGAGGCTATTTAAAAAAAAATCTGTTCGTTGAAAATCGGAGCTGCACAAAGAAAATACGTCAGCTTTTTTACGTAATTACATTTGAATTTTAATCCAATTCTCTTGTCTTTGCTGATCGTATCCATTCCAATTAGAATACTCAGATTTTCTATCTTGTCGTCATTAGTAATCGGCCGTAAAGTGAATTATTTAAGTCCCTTCAAGTGCAGACAAAACAGAATGGATTTTAAGAATTAATAACCTGGAGAAGGCTTCCCTTAAAAATTTAATAAATCTTTCTATTTCTTTGTCTAACTGTCAATATTCGAAAACTTGTTAAGAATTAAGGAACATTTTTTAGGAAGAGAAAAAAAAAGAAACTCATTGATTTGTATGTCATTAAAAGGAAAGCGTTTCATTACTTTTTCATAAGGCCGTAGCCATTTGTTTTTCAAACATCAAGCAGCAAATCGATATATTATACCTACACCATGAAAAAATTTCATGTGATTTACAGCTGAAAAAAGCAATTTCTAACAATCGTTCAATAAAATACTCAGATTTATTTCCAAACTTACAAATTCAATAGTTATCGTAAAGAGTTCCTTTATAAAAAAAGTGTTTTAAAGCGTAAGTTAAAAACTGTCAAACAGATATTTTTTACAGAAACGTAGAAATTGACCCGTTGAAGCTACAAAATGGATATTAGCTTCATGATTCTAATTTATGTAAGAATAATGCGTAACGTTTGTTGAAGATTAGACAAACGGTTGGAGGTTTTTTGGGGTTTTCCTTTTATAAAAAACTTTTCGTTCGTGATCTTAACCCCATAATAATTTCTCAAAGGCATAATGTCAGATTTGTAAAAGTTAATAATCTGAAGAAGTTATAAACGTAGTAATGCCTAAATTTTTATAATGCCAAAAGATGAAATAAATGTTATAAGAATATTGAAAAAGTTTTGAATATCCTGGAATTTTAAGATAAGTATATCTATCTTATACATTTGACATTGATTTTTGTTTAGGTTCTTTTATTGGGTTATCCATAAACTTCATAAAAAGAAAGGGATTTGTCTTATGGTGAATATTTTTGACTTTATATTTTTGCTAATTACACAATTTTTCTCTAGTTTACTTATCGTTTACTTCTGTTTTCTTTTCTTTATTATTTTTTGGAACTTTGTCGAAGGATTTTTCTATCAATCAATAAATTCTAAATCAACTGGTGTGGCTCTTGTTACTTTTCTGTTTTTGAATTCATTAATGGTAAAAACATGTTCTTTGTTACTTCTAGTTTTTTTGTATTATTTTATCAAATAATTAACATTATCATATTAATTAAAGTTATACTTCTGTAGTTATTGCTATTTTTATTATCTCCCTTCTTGAATAGAGGTAAAATAAATTCAATTTTTCAATCTTGTGGTATTTGTTCTTCTTTCCAAACTATATTGCAACTTGTTAGAAGCAATCTTTTCCCATATTTTTAACTATTTCAGCTATTATTTTATATAGTGCTTTCGCTTTCACATATTTCTTGACTCTTAAGAATTCTTCAAATGTTATATTGTGATTTTCCATATTCTCAGTTAGCTGGTCATTAGATTATTTTTTTTTCCTCTAGCCCTTCTTTGTTTAGTATTTCTGCAAATATTCTCTCCATCGTTCCATGACCTCAGTTTCATTTGTCTGTATTTCCCCTTGTTAATTTTTAATTTTTCAACACTCTGTAGAATAACTTTTTATCATGGCTACTAACTCTTTCTAATTTTTTACCAAAATTTTCTGTTTCGACATTTCAGGAATGCAGTCTTATTTGGTATCTTATTTGCAGTACAATAAAGTTATCATTTTCCATATTCTAAATGTTATTTATGTATATTTTATTATTTTTTTAATGCTTAGTTGTTGTTTTGCATATTTCAGTATAATTATTTGTTGCAGATCAATACCTTTTCTTTTAAAATATATAAATATTCCTAATTATTTTATATAATCTTCTTCATTCCGCCTCTGATAAATACGAAATGTTGCAGTAAATCGCTCTTTGGACTAAAATGAACCTAATAGTCTCTAGCAGGAAAATTCTAATCAAAAAATTTTGATTGGCCAAATTTCAAGGATTTGTTGGTAATTGGAAATATAACTACCACTATATCTACATGTTCAGAAAGTACCTAAATGGACATAGGCGAATTTTTAAGCAGCGGGCAGTGATGTGTCCCCTCTCGACCGAACTAGAGATACGACCACGACTGCCGGTACGTTAATATCGAATTGACTGGAACGATGTTCCCACCTCGATATATCCCTACTTCAACATATTAGTAATGCATAACGCGTTCTTTATCACTCGCATGGATTCGTGTATGGCTACAAATATTCAGGCCCAATTTGTATAAGATAAAATAGTAAATAATGGGTTATATAAAATAAATATTTATTTAATTATTTTTTAATAAAACACAAAAATAAACTGAAAAACTCTTTGCAATACCATAAAACTGCTCGTTAAAAACAAAATCAAATCGACATTCTCAAGTATTCACAAATGCAGGATTAGATTGGGAATAAATCAAATTAAAGCACCTCCTAATCTATTCAAACCTGACGAAAAATTGCCGGTGTATTTTCTTTTTCACTTTTTTTGCTTTATCAAAGAAAATAGTAATCCCAGGTACGCTATAAAGGCGGAAATTATGGCTGATACAAATGGAGGATGAGGCAATTACCTATCTATTTTCCCAATTTCAATATTCTCCTTTTTCTGCGCTCAGTGTGGAATTCATATCTGGGGAAGCATCTGAATGCATTACGGGAAAATAACCAGAAGTAAAATTTCTGTTTCAGTTCAAAAAAGTCAATATACTTTAGTTACAGCGGCGGCAAACGAAAATATTTGACCAAATTTTATCTGAGTATATGAAAAAAAATCATTGCAAAAAATTATTGACAATATACAGGATGTACCAACGAACATTTGATCCATTCCAGAAACTCAGAAACAAGAGTAATCCAAAATTTAATATTGGTGAGGGGACGAATTGTCATAAAGTTCATAGCTAGATATCCAACCCCCTACGCAGACTAGCTGCCCTTTAAAAGAATTAAATGGCAATAGGAGTCGAGTGATAGCTCATTTGAACAGGTTTGAATTCTGCATCTAACGATTTATTTCTAATTCAGTTTACAGAAATTATTTTGGATATTATAACGACCGTAAAGATTCGCCCTCTCCCCTCCCCACTACCACCTGTATGACAAAATATTAGATAAAGCCCATTTTGATTATAAAAATAACATTTCAAATATCAATCCCAGTAAAGCTGCCCGCTTAAAAATTTCAAATGCCAATAGGAGTCGAATAATAGCCCATTTGAAAGAGTTTTTAAATCCCTTTTCGGCGTTTTGAAATGAATTTTCACTCCACTCCATATTGACGTTTACAATTTTAAATGGGGCAGCTGCACGGAGATTGATATTTGGAATGTTATTTTGATAATCAAAATGTGCTCAATAAGAAATTAAAATCGGACATATCCTCAAATATTTTGTGGAACAGGAGATTGAGTGGGGGGTAACCCTTTAGCTTCGCACAGTATATCATTTTTATTAACTCAAATTTTTACCGAAATAGATGAATATAAACTAGTGCTGCTTTTATTTTTACTGCTGTAAGGCGAAATATTTGTACTTAACAAAATCCAAATATACTTTCTCTTGGCAATCGATTTGTATTGTTTAATATTTACTGGCAATCCGGAATAGGAGGTAGACTTTTAAAATAATATAAATCAATTCTGTAGAGACATGATACATATTGAAAACATGAAAGTCAATTTCCTTTCTGCCTAGCAGAACCGAAGAATATTTCATTTTGTCGGTGTTTGTCCCGATATAGTAAGTCCGGGTGCATACGTTTTCGAAAATAAATAAACGGTTAGGAAATATATGGTTAAAAAGAGGAAATGAAAATAATTTATAAACGAAAAATACTTCAATTCCATCCGGTTATTTCGAGGTAAATAGAAGACAAAAACATTCACTATTAATCTCAGAACGCTAGTTCAGTTTCCCTAAAATTTCTATAATTTAAAATTTTTGTCGCTGTTATAAAAAAGATAAATAAAAATATAAGCAATGGAAAAAAAAAACGAAGAGGAAAAACAGATATAAAGAAGTACAAAAATTTGCGGAATTAAATCGTATATAATAAAAAATTATGAAGTGGTTGTGCAATGTTATATTCAAATGCTGTTTCCGGTGTTTGAATTTTCAGTATCATGTTTACCACAACTTTTCAATTAGTTATCTACCCATGAATACTTGACGCTAACGTTGCCGCAATTCTTATTCAGCCAGACAAATGGAGTCATAAATGATACGAGTGTCTTGAGTAGTGCATCTTCAAGCCATCCTGGGACTACCCTTAACGATTCATTTCGTTTTGATAACGTCCCGACGTTGTGAACTTGGAAATATTGTTGCACTGTTTACAGACGTACGTATATGACATTATGATCCTATATTAGAATTTATTATTTAAAATGCAGCCTCGTTACATTTTCCCATCTTATGACAGACGAGACAGAGCAAAAAACAAGGGATTTATGGGACCGGCAAATGGGACTGGTTTTTTTGGTTCTCGTGAAATATTGCGTTTACTGAAAAAGGAATTTCTGGGTAGTTATATGAAAAAATCTTCAAGCAATGAAATAAATGGATACGAGGATTTTAAAAAGTTGCGGAAATTAACAAAGTATAGATAAGGATAGTATGAATTCAACTGAAACTGTCTTTTAAAATAGTGAATAATCCTAACAAGAGTATCTCAGAGCGAGGTATACAGGGTGTTTGGAAGAGGGACTACGTTTTTTTATCTAATTTTTAAGGTGATTAGCAAACATCCCAAAATTTTACAGCTAATTACTGATAATGGCCAGAATATACCAATATTCGATATAATTTTAAATATAAAAGATAAATTATACTTGCCCCAGTTTTCCAAAGTTTTTTATAAAAATTCTTACGAGTTAAGTTTCATACTTCCTGCATTGTCCCATATTTGATAGAAATTGAGCGATTTCTCATATACATGCTTGATTTCAAATTATAAATATTCGAACCAATCAGAATCAGACAAGACATATATATTTTACTTTTTTTATTATTTTATATCATAAATATAGGTATATTATGCAAAAGGATTTTATCATAAAACAATTTGGAAATTTAATATGCCAAAATAATATTTATAGTTATCGGAAATTCAATGTAATGAAATTCTGATCTACCTTTAATTAAAAAAAATTTATTTGAAATGAAAATTGTTGTATAATTGGTAGAAACAAATTAACAGCAAACAACAATAATAATAAATTTTAACTAGAAAATACAAAATAACAGGACATTAACATAATTAGAAAATTTCAAGGTTAATCGAACGGATAATTGAAATGATCATTTTAAAAAATTATAACGAAAGATATAGAAAAACTTTTATGGTTTGACTAGAAATCAGAAATTAAAATTACTATATAAATAATTATAACATAATGTTACTTGGCTAGATGATGTCAAAAATATATTAACATTGTTTTTCAATTTCAGAATAAAGTTAGGTAATTTTTGAATAAAAGTTTGCGAGCAATCATGTACTTAAAGATATAATGAGTTAAAATTTAGAAATTTTATAGAATTTTTCAAATAGTCAGAAAAACTGTAAAATATTATGTTTTTTAGTGGACTATGAGTCAGAAAACATATAAATTAACTGTCACAAATTGACAGTTAGGACTTGAATTTTGGCTTGCCAAGGTTAAAACTCGTCGATGTAGCTTAAAAAAGTAAAGCACCAAAGCACCCTTAGCTAATAATAATGAAATTATGGATTTTTTCTAAAAGATATTGTACATAAAATAAAAAATGAAAATTTTCCATGAAGACTAATTAAAGTGTAACTTTCGGTATAAAAGATAATAATTAATGATCTGTATTCTCGGTATTGTTCGGAATTTATATTTATATTATTATGAATGCAATTATTTTAATATTTTATATGTACCTAAAATCGATATATTCTAGAATGTGAACAAATTTTCAAAAATTAGTGCAGATAACACCTGTAAGCAACATTACGTGTCTGGCGAACTCTTTATAAGAAAAGGTGTTATTGTTCCAGAATCGTTGTGTAGAATTTGTATTTTCATCCCGAACAAGAAGTGACTTGGTTCCACGTGGCTTTAATTAATTTGGCTCTAACTTCGGACCAGTGCATACAAGGGACAGAATATCGTATTCAAAGTGATTTACTGACATTGAACATTTTAAAAGTTTAATTTTCATGTTTTTTCCCTTGTTTATAAAATGTCTGAAGGCTATCTTCATTTGATATTATTTGGTTAATTATTATTAAATATAAGATGTATAATTAGTTATAAGGGCTAAGTATCGATAGTAATTTGTTGCAACCAAAAATAATTTTTGAGAATTATAGCAAATAGTAAATAATTGAGAAATATTAACGTCAGTATATATTTCAAGAAATATGTATATCCAAAAATAAAATAAACCTTCTATTGACATAATGGGTGGCATTTACAATGTTCATACTTTAGTATTTAGTAGATTATTCTATTTCAAGAAAAACTATTACTTTTAAATACTAATTTAGTGTTATTTATTAATATACTCCCTAACTATAAAACCTGTTATCCGGTGTACAATCCAATTTCACAGTTTGTCTTCCTTTCCAAAAAATAAAGTAAAACGTAGCTGACCTATAAACTCTTTTAGAATATTTTAAAAACGGGATCGTTAACGCCACCCTAGGCTAGTCTACATCTACGGAACTACCGCTGGTAATAAATGGGCTGAGATAAGTTGGGACTATCCTATCTCAAGCCCTTTAATGTTCCTGCCCGAAAAGAATTACACTTCCGTGTTATAGCAACTAACATGCAATTTTGATCTGTAAATTGGGCCTTTCGAAATTGGTAACGACATATAATAATATTTGGCATTTTTGTCTTTACGTACAGTGAGGCAGCGCGGAACAGTCAAATTGAATAGATTCACTACTTTAATTATGGTGCTTATTTATAAAAAATCTCGAAACACGTCAATTATAGATTAGAGTGACAGTTATAACTCAATGTTCTTTTGGACGATATCGATTAAGAAAATCAGATGATTTTATTTCTTTAAATGTTCATTTTTGCAATAAATTTGAAAACACCAACATTTTTGAATAGACAATTAAGAAACCTTTCAATTGATGTATCACAAGCTCCTATTTTTCATTTAAAAATGTGGGGTTTATAACTATAGCTCGAAGGGGGTTCAATATAGGGATAACATTTTTTTTGCAGGATGCAATTTTATAATCATAAATTTACGTATTTTAGGATTTTTTCTGAATATTGAACTAATGTATTTATTCCATTTGGCTGTTCCACACTATAGAGCGTGGAGAAAATTTCAAATATTCACTACATTAGAGAAAATAGATTTGTACGTTTCTAGGATCAGTGGCGGAGGATACAGAGTATGGCTCAATATCTTTAGGTATACGGAATTCCGATACCAAATAAGCTGGCTTAGAAAGGTAGGGGAACGAAAATTTTAGAAGTTAAATAGTTGGTCATTCAACGACGAGCAGTTAGAAAACCTAAAGGAATATGTGGAGGACCTAAATAAAAGGGCATTTCGCGTAACTTGGAAACAGTTTTCGAAAATTGTTTATGATTATGCCGAAACGTTGAAAATTCCTCACCGCTTTAATAATGAAAACAAAAAGGCGGGAAAAGATGTATAATCATTTTTGTACTCTATCAAGAAATTTTAGCTAAAAGAAATTACGCCCCTCAATAAAATTTTCAATGTAGATGAGACTGGCTGTCCTACGGTACTTACTAAGGTTCCGAGAGGACTCCAAGAGGAACCCGTAGAGTTTTAATGTTGTGGTTCCGTGTGTCTCTCAGTTCTTCCTTTTTCCGAGAGTCAGAATGCAACAGCATTTTTTAAATGGTGCACCACCGGGATCTTCGTGCGTGTGCAATGAGTCTGGGTGGGTGACCGCAGAGAGTCTTGTAGAATGGTTACAACATTTCATAAAAAACGTAAGACCTTGCAGGGAAAATCTCATTTTGCTTTTTATGGACAATATCCATCACACGTAACTCTACAAGCAGTGAATTTACGTCAAAAAAACTATATTACTGTGCTCGCTTTTTACGGACCTATTAAAACCGCTTCTAGCCCGGCTTGCAATCACTAGTTGAGTGAACATCCAGGACAAGTCATTAACGATTAACGATTAAAGATGTGGCAGATATATTTAACGAGGCATATGACAAAGTTGCCATAGTAAAAAATGCTGAACAAGGTTTCAAGGCAACTGGCTAAGTTCTTCTGAATTCTCAAATATTTGATGATTCTGACTTTGAACCGTCCATGAGAACAGAGAAAATATTAGACATTCCAACGAATGTAGACAGAGAAACACTAAATTCATCTTACGAGAATACGTCAACAGCATTAGTAGCCACTGAAGTACCAAAACCACATCATACTAGTAATGCTCTTTCAGCGAATGTGGACCCTGAGGTAGTTCGATTTTCTCAAAATACTTGCCCATTTACTCTGAATAGTGCTGCAGCTTGATATAAATATAAAACCATTTGGTCTACCTTCTTGTTTCTAACGACATTTAAAGAAAAAAAATCAAAGGAAGAAACTACCACTATTTCATGGTCCGTTTAAAAATTCTTTAGAAAATAATGAAGTTAAGCAAAGATATAAAGAAGAAAAGAAAGAGGAAAATTGGCAGCGAAAGAAAGAGAACCAAAAAAAAGAAAGCTGAAAAGTAAATGAAGAAGGGGGTCCAAAATAGACGAAAACAAAATAAAGTACGATGATGATAAGGAATCCTCTGACTTCTCCCTATCAATCAGTTACATGAAAGAAGGTTATGACAATGATTATTTGGGATATAGAAGAACTCTGTTTAATTTGCAACGATTCAGGGAAAGACGAGGTTTGGTACGCCTTTTCCTTGTGCAGTAAGGGGGCCCATGCTGCCTGTACTGGTCTGAGTGTAGCCGAATTAAAGCGTAAAGCTTACGTTTGTGACTATGGTAGTATCTAATAATAAAATATATTTTTAAGAATATTATTTCTGATTCGACATCTTACCTACCTCGTAGAGTCATCTGCATGTGAGGACAATATGACGATTTTGACATCAAATTATCAAAGTAAAAAAAAAGTAAGCAAATTTGAAACTTTCAAATACACAAAAATATATAAGAATTATTTTAAAATAAAAAAATAGAATGTTGTATGAAAATCAAGAGTAAAAAAAATATGTTAAGCTTAGTATTGTCATCTTACCCCTCCTTCCCCTACATAAAATATAAGTCTTCAATTTAAAATAATTAAGTAACAAATGAGTTTAGGTAGTTAGTCTATGTTAGGTAATGAGTTTAAAACAATTGTAAAAAATAGATTATTACACAACCAAGTGTTCATTTGCAATTTTCAAAACAAAAAAATAAGGCCGTAATCCGATGATGTTAAAGTCGATCTCTTTTTAACACCGGAAACTTAACAATGCGAAAACTTTATTTTTTTAATTTTTTTATAATAATATTAAGAAAAAATAGTTGTCATATTCATTTAAAATGGAAGTTTAAAAGTTTGGGTTTATTTTTATTTTTTATCTAGTTGAAACCATAGTTTGTTCATATAAGGAATAATAAACTAATTCCACAGATAAATTATTGGACGAACAAATTTGCAAGAATATTAAAACAGTTCTTTTTGAATAAGCTAGAGAATTTCAATGTGAACACAAAATAAGCCCGGTTATTTAAGTGCAAGAAACTGAAATATTAAAAGGTAAAGCGTGTTGACGTAATGCATATTTGTGGAACATCACCCTGTGGTGTTTTATGCATTTATGGTATGTTTAGTTTCACAAAAGTATAATAATATTCGGTACACAAACAGAACTAAATGATTAACGCCAAAAAGGTAATATTTAAGTTTTTGGAAGTTTAAATTTCATATTTTCATTTTATCAGAATGTATAAATTTGTAAATTATATTAAAAAAATTATTCTATTAAAAAAATGAGAGGATGTGTTATATAGAGCATTTTAGACGATTTTACGCTTATTATAAAAAGGTAACCACGGGCGTAGCCGAAAAAATTAAATCTAGGAAATTCTGCTCCAGTCTCATTTTTTGATCAATTACTTGAGGTTATACTTAACAACTAATTTACGGTTTACTGCACGTTATATGTCAGTATACATTTAAATGGAGACTATTGCTGGTATCGGTGTTGCCCATATCACGATACTGAAATTACATTTTGTTTTTGTATATCTTAAATCAGTTTGTGGTGATTTTAGTATTATTCTGCAATATGTATGGTGACATTAGCTCGATTTGGATTGATATTTTATAAAAAGTTTAATTGCCATTTAAACTCATTTTCATTACACTCAATGGCGGGCAGAATGGTAATTTAATTATATGTACAAACATACTTTTCTCGGCAATAATACATTCACTCTGTTTGATTAATATATAAATACATTTTGAATGAATAATTCAATTTAAAGTAGTAGTAGCATCATAAAAGTTAAAAATCATCAGAAATTAAGAGCACAGAATACAAACACACACACATATATATATATATATATAAACTAAATAATAAATTATTTAAATTAACATGTTTTATCTCTATTGTGACTAATTTATAGTTGATTTAGTAGATAAAAATTGAACATTCAAATAGTTTAAAAAAATATTAGATATAAGTACTAATTCATATTTTTTTTATACATATTTTCATTAAAGTTAAAAAAAAGAAAATAACTACTTTTCACACAAATTATTTCTTGTTTGAAAAGCCACCAAATTTCTTGAAAGATTCGACTAGTAATTGTTTATAGAGGGTCAAATGTATAGATATTTTTTCCGTTAAGTAAGATGAAGCTCAACAATACCAAACATCAAAATTTGTATTAAGTCTGTATCTGTCCATATAATGGCCCATATTATCATTACTGCACAATAGAATCATGACAAGTGTGATATCGTTGAATTTGTTTTTAAAAGATATATCTAAAAATGTAATATTATACCGATTGTCCAATTAAAAAAAATGAGAGGAAAAACGGAATTCTTTATATAATAAATATTAACATCAGTTTTGACTGCTTATAGCTGCTAAATTTTAAATTGTATATCCATTTTATCGGACTGTTTTATTCCTAAATTTAGCTGACCTCTAAAAAACCGTAAGACGGATTTTATTCTCCGCCTATGTATAAATTTGACATGACGATTTTATTACAAATATTTTTACCTCCTTTATCCTCATATTTGCTTACATCCACCACATCTCATATTTACGGAGCTCAATTCGCGCTAAATTAAATTCCTGATGAAATTTGTAATTTTATACGTTTCTCTATTGAAGGATAAACCGACAAATAAATTATAATATCGAATGTGCATCCCCTAGGTGGGTTTGGAGTGGATGGAGAAACATTTTATAAATACAAAAGTAACCCCCCGTGATGGCTGGAGCTTATTCAAGATATAAATGAGCTTGAATAATTCATTTTCGAACGCAAAATTATATTTCGATATGTTTTGGGTGCGGGGCACGATTTCGATCGGACTTAAGTACAGTTCATTGCCACATTTTATTTTTGAATTTTCCAAGGGCGGTTTATTAATATTAAATATCTAGAGCAAGCTTATCTTAGGAGAACTTTGATGTGAAAACTTATTTTTTGATTATTTTTATTAAAAATGGAACAATAACTGTTTTCCAAGAATTGCTTGCAACGTGGCTTAATAATTAATATTACATGTTTAAAGAATATTTAAAAAAATTGATTTGCTGTTTAAAAGTGTTTAATTATTGATTCTTATTAAGAAACTTATACTTGTAGGTTCGTAAATAATTACTCACATGGCGGTTTAACAAAAAAAAATGTGCTTAATATTGGGGATCTAAACTTTTTATTTGTTTTTATTTTTTATAGAAATTAAGGATATATGGATTTTCATGGATATTTCTAAAGGGTAGCTTATTAACAATAACTATTTAAAACTAGCTTTGTCATAGAAAAATGTCTTTTCTATTTCTTTACGATTTATAGTTTTTTGTTCACGGTAGTTTTTAATGTTTATTTAGGGGCGGTATATTATATACACGTATAAAGCAAATTAATTTTTAAGAAATCTGATGCTTTTGATTTTAGAAACTTTTTGTTTTTGATTATTATAAAAACAATATTTTTAATCTTGAGTAGTTACCTCAAGGTGGTTTTATTAGCATGAACGGCTAGTTAAGCTTTATTTTTGATTGATTTAGCATATAATCTGTAGTTCTTACGTAACAGTATCTTACTATTTTTTGATGGTTTTTAACATACGAAAAAGCTTATTATGCGAGAAAAAATGTTTATACCATTTTCTGTAGTTTATAATTTTCAGTTTTTGTTTATTTTTAGTAAAAACGGAAAAATATGTGACCCGTACCGAGCAGTTTTCTACGGGGCTGCATATTACACTCGAATATCTAATCTAGAGCAAGGAAATGTACAGATCAATTTATTATTTAGTTTCGAGGGTTTAGATTTTATTTACTGGTAAGTTGTACTTACTTTAATAATTTTTCTAAAGTAGATTGCCTCAGCAAGCAGCACTGAAGTACGGGTGCTAATATGGTCAGTTCATCGTGGTAAGGTCTCCCAAAACCACGACCGTGGTCCAAATGCAATGTAAAGGTATCATTTCCAAACATTCTGTAAAGGAAATAAATAAATTATAAACATTTTAATATTTAGGAACAAGATTATCCCGTTCTTCGTTAACATCGTTTACTCCAAAATTTTAATATCATTTAATTGTTTGATTTGATTTCAAATATTTTCAAACTGTTTGGAAAAAAATTCATTTGGTATGTGAGTGTTAACTGATTATATCAAGCGTTTCAAAATTGCAGGATAATATTTTTAGTAGTGACAAAAAAGTATATTTTGTTTAATAAATCTTTGAAAACACCCGACATAGAGATATAGCTCAAAAAATATGTGTAGTTTGCTTAATAAATTCATGATTAAAAAATATTTTTCGGATAGGGATTTATTAAACGAACAATAGGTAATTCTTTTTATTCAGTGCTTTCATTTCAAAACCAGCTAGTCGAGATAACTTTTGATTTTAGTTAAATTTAAGAAAAATTCAAAACACGTCAAATTTTATATCAAAGAGGAAATTTAAAAATATTATTCACCTATTTCCAAGTTTCACCTCTTCAGCGCACCCTCACATTTATCAAAAATGTCAAATGGCAACTTCTAACTTGTGATACATCAAATTAAAGCAACCCAACCGTATAAACAAAAATCTATTTTATCGATTTATCTTTCAGATAAAATTAAATATAGTGAAACAAATTATGTTTATTAACAAAGCCATTTAAATAAAACGTTGATTCATCATTGAAACAAATATTTTTTACTAAATTTGTATTTTGTATTTTTTGGGTCATTATTTCACAAAATTCAATTCTGCGGTCATAATCGTTTTCAATAAGTTGTTGATGAATTTGTATTTTGTATG
Organism: Hermaeophaga mercurialis; assembly: GCA_951812935.1. Lineage (NCBI taxonomy): Eukaryota > Metazoa > Arthropoda > Insecta > Coleoptera > Chrysomelidae > Hermaeophaga > Hermaeophaga mercurialis. The sequence continues at coordinate 7,572,526 of OX638363.1, read as the reverse complement.
GGAAAGACTTATTTGATTTTAACACTTTGTGTATGGAACCAACAGAAATGTTTTTAAGTTTTGACACTTTTGGAATGGAATAGGTAAGATCTACAGCGAAATACCGCAGTACTTCAATTTGTGCATCTTAGTCGATAACTCTGGAATTCTTAGTTTTTTTATTACAAACTGATCCAATTTTTTTATTTTCGTACTAAATCTATGCTGACCTGGTGGCTTATTTTGCGATTAGGTTGTCTTTTGTTAAAAACTTGAGCGCACCTGTTTTGAACTCCATAAATGAATATTAATTCTATTCTTTCTTGCAGGGAATACACTATTTTAAAGAAACTCAGAGTGCTACAACAATAAATAGCTATTAAATTGTAATTTCATTATGTTTAATGTTACCTGAAAAATAAATTGTCAGAATACAGTTTTGTTTATAAGGTGGAGTTGCATTTTACTTAACTTTTAATTTGATGTATCATAAGGTAGGGGCTGCCATTTTACTTTTTTAATAGGGGTGAGGGTGTGCTAAAAGGGTGAAACTTGGGAATAGGTGAAAAATATTTTTAAACTTCCCCCTTGATATGAAATTTGACGTGTTTTTTATTTTTCTTAAATTTAACTAAAATCAAAAGTTATTTCGACTGGCTTTGAAATGAAAGCACTGTATGTAATGTCAACACTAAAAATATTATTCTACAATTTTAAAGAACCTTATATAGACAAGGCTAATTATAAGAGCACTCGACCCTCCGTTAATTTCGAGGTACTCTGGAGCATGTTTGCCGAATAAGAACAAAACCTAACTTGGTTACGCAACTTGACTTGTAAAGTGTATTTTACGTGCGGAAACATTGCATGCAAGTCTGGTAACAATGAGCGTGTGGTAAGTTGACGAGAATTTAAAATACATTTATATGCATTCTTGATGGCACAACTTGAGAATACTTGTTTGGGATGAACATGGACAATATTATTATTTGTAATTATGTCAATGAAGGACGGTATTTATATTTAACATTGGAATTAGAAGATGACTGCATATCAATATATGATATAAGAATCAGTAATAATGGCAAATGTAGATGATTATTCTATACAAGCAATTTCCTTTAAAAAAGGTTTAAAATCCATTTAAAAGCTGACCGGAAACTAATAGTTTTGGTACCAGTACACTACCAAATTGAAAGTGAATATAACTTCCGAACAATGAACCAAATAATTAAGTTAACAAGAAAGTTAAACAAGATATCATTAAGATGGTAGAAAAGCAAGTGATATATTTGGAGAAGCTATTAGATATGTAATAAATAAGAAAGAGAACTAAGATCAATGTCCAAGTTATTTTAAAAGGTTACTAACTGAATAAAGAACGAAAGAGATTTTGATGAGAGAGAATAAGATATAAACGAGATAGAAGAGGCAAAATTAGAGAAAATAACAGAAATAATTAAGTAAATAAGGAACCAAATAAACATAGAACTTATAAAAAATTATGTTGATAAAAATTGACGAAAGAAATAGTAGTTATTAGTGCAATGTTAGAGAAAAGAGAAAATTCCAGCGATGTGAAAAAAGTAGAACTCTGTTCAATTTACCTAAAGGGTAAGAGAACAGAGTGAAAAAACATTTTAGGAGAGTTGTTTATACATAAGGTGAGCCATAACTATTGCCACATAGAGTAAGTGCAGGTTATTTGGACAAAAATATGAGGATTGGACCAACTGCGCTTTAATAACTGCTGTGGCAAAAGATATAGAGTAATAAAGACGAAATGTGGTTCATTATTTTATATTCAGTTAGAGAAGCGCCACATGAGTGATTCCCGATAATGAAACTGAATGTTAATTCTTTTTTACAAAACTTTTTAGTAACTTTGATTAGAGAACATGATATACACATTTTTGTGCAAAATTGTTAACTTGTTGAAACACAACAATTTCAACGTTTTCGAGAAAAACGAAATTAAAGAGTTCAGTGCCTTGGAAAGGGATTTGAAATAGTCGGTTCTTCCTCCAAATTTAAATGAAGATTCTTATTTTTTAAATTTTTTTATTTTTATTTTTGATTTTTATCCCTACAAAAAAAATGTTTTAACATTTTAAAAATATTGCAATTTAATTAACAGGAATTTTCTTAATAAAACATTTTTCTAACAGTTTGATATCATCAAAATATAATGATAAATCAAATTATACCAATTAAATAAAATTAAATTATTTATAAGCAACTATATTAAACCAAACTAGTTTGAACTTAATTATTGTCAAAATACAATTATATTAATAAAGAAATGTTCTCCAAAAATAAAAGATTTTTATTTGGTTTTATTCTGGTATTTCAAAGTAGAACAATTTACATGATTAAATTTATTTTGTGAAATTGTTTCTATACTCGGAATTTGTAAATAAACTAATTGAATCTGCTGTAGCTCTTCATATTGTTGTGGAATTCCATAAATGTAATTGGACGGATTTAAATTACGTAATATTTGGGAAAATATTTCGGTATCTGGTGTATATTGTGTGTTGTTTCGGCCTGAATCATCCTAACCAAGGTTCAGCTTTATATCTTGTGAACTATATCACTACTCATGTTGGTTGAATAGAATGGGTCTGCCAAAAACTTAACGACATTTTCGTTTCAAAGGAATGATGCAAAACGTATTGGATTATTTGATCTTTACATTGGTTGTTGAGTTCCATAAATGTTATTGGATGATTTAAATTGGGGCGATTATGGAAAAGTATTGCAAATCCTTAGCCCCGGTGACATAATCTGGAAGCGTCACTGACTCTTCCATGGTCTTCTAATGCCATACCTCTGTTTGACACTTTCATCTAAGAAAAGAATCCAGGCCCGAATCTGTCATTGAAAATGTAGATCCAGTTATTGTATCACAGATATAGATAAAATGCAGTGAAACAATTATGTGCTTCGTTAATATTCATACTGTTTGAATAGAATGGATATACCACAAACTCAATATAAGACATTTTCAGATTATTTGACATGACATTATTTTAGAAGACAAGCTGAGAAGAATCCCATTAAGAAAGAAGACTCTATTTTATCTATACCTGTGATGAATATAAATGGAATTTTGAGTACCCATATGTGGCAGACACGGTCTTAGATTCTCTTCTTGGATGAAGATCTCAGAATGTGGTATGATCTTAGGAGAATATGGACAGATCAGTACAGCTTTCAGATCATTTCGCCTGGTCGAAGGATGAGCAGTACTTTCCTATCATCGTCTCCCCCATATCTTGTTAACTTATATGCGATATCTGCCTCCAATTTTTTATTGATGAATTGTTGAATTGCCCAAACCAGGAGCTGATGTCGAACGAATGGATTACAGCGTTAACCATTAAGATTTATTGTGTTTAAAGCTATAATGAGGTCTCTTCGTGTCATACAATACCACTCCTCTGTCACCACGAGCAACTTATGAACTGTCTAATTTTTATAACGATAACATTTTTAACAGCATTTATTTTGTGACCTAGTTGAAGTCTCTCTCTTGAAGAATACACATGGACGTATTGTCAAGGGACCGGGGAAATTGCGGAATGGGTGAAGTTTCCATTTCGGTTGGTTTGTATTCTCGTATTAGGTTCAACTTTTCATCAATTAAAGCGTGAAACATTAGTTGGGTACCAGCAGACGTAAAAATAGAAAAGATACTTAGAATTTTGAATTTAAAGTAAAAATAATTTGACTAATGTTGAATGTAAATATATAAGGCCATAATAACTATGCAGATAGGGTCACGAATAAATTAGTCCGAACATTTTCAAAATGCAAAGTGCCACTGAAAGTTTTCTTTGTGGTACTGTTCAGTTCAGTTTAAATTTAACATTAAACACATTGCAAATTATCAAAAAAAAGTATTAAACATATAATAAAAAGAATAGTTTTGTAGAATGCATTTTGAAAATAAATTATTGCTAGTTCAGGTCAGAACTTTCCAAAGACTGGTCATTATTTTAAGCTAACGGATAATGTTTAAACATTAACTAAGCCGTAAAATAACATTTTTCATTTGCATTTCTATGTTAAATATTTTTTGGATCAGTATTTTATAAAAATAGAAAAAATTGATTAATTTTTTCGATGATGCAAAAATAAAACCTCGTTCCTTTTTTTTTATTTTCACGAATTCACATTGGATTTTGGTAGGTTTCATTCGAGTCTGTATTTGAAGCAAATAATGAAACGTAACATACACAAAAAATTTCCTTATATCTTCCTAGAAATTATTTCGTTTCCAAAACTAAATGATCTAATATAAGTATTTCAACTTAGCCTTTTATTGGTAAAGTAGAGCATTCGTGTTTAATTTTAAAAAACTTACTTGAAAGTTTCGTAGTGGTGTCTGTCCATATTGCCGGTGAGGAAATCGAATACGGACATGTCCATTAAATCGTACAAACGCCTTCCCTTATCGTAGGGCGAAATTTCTCTAACAAGTTGGCAATAGTTGGGGTCGCTTTCCCACTGGGCTTTCCGCCGCTTGTGATACGATCTTCTCCAAGGATGTCGCCATACCTGCAACGATATTGTCTTTATTAAATAAATATATGGGTTGACGCAACCTTTTCCCTAATATTTGTAGAGCGAAAATGTTTTCCTACCATTACTGAGAGATGTGTTAGTTTCTTTCCATTACATTACTTACCCGTATATATTAAGTAATACATTTGATCGTACGATTCTCTAACACAGGTTTTTCGCATTATTTTTATTTATGCCTTTTAATATATGTTGATTAGATTTCCTACCTTTGTTGGGGCAAGTTTTGAAGATGGTAAAAATGCAGCAAAGCTTCCTTCCAGGGTATCTGGATTACCACAAATGGCGTGGGAAGTATCGCAGTAATATGAGCATTTTCCATGGAAGCAAAGGTTATCACCAGGCGAGACGAAAAACGTATTCAATAGATCGCCTTCCGTTTTTTCGTATAATTCTGTGGTCATGTTGAGCAAACGACCTGTCACAGGCATAGCACGACGGAAGCCTAGAAGCCTGAAAAAATGATTTTTTACATCTATTGTATTTGCGCTCTTAGTAAGAAAAGACTAATATTTCCGGACGACTATGACTTCGCCAGTTGGGACTAAACTTTTCCTATACGTATTTCAAAAAGTTGAATTTTATGTTTGTTTTATTAATGGTTAAATTATTTGTCTTCTTAAGAAAAAGTGTACATAAGTCCAGTAAAAGTCACTTTTATACATTTTTTATAAAATACTCCTTCCCACACATGTTCGAATTTTCGACATCACAAATTAGCTTTTAGATACGTTAAAGTGCTCAAACTTTTTAGAAAACTAATTCAAACTGTTTGAAGAGGTCCTAGGGTAAGCAATTTATAAACAGTATCAGTTACACTTACTTAGGAAAGCAGCAAGAGGTGGGAACAAAGTGAAATATTTTAGGAAACTTTAGCGGTTTCAAATTTACAGCTAAATAGAACCTTTTAAAATAGGTATTAATTTTACTCGTTTCAGTATACAGAGTGTTAGAATATATACATAACCCGCGTATTCCTTCATGCTATTTAGTCATTTGTAATTTTAAAATTGGCTGTAACTTACTGTGATAACTTGAGCGGTGCCGAAAATCAACAAAAATAAGTTGTGATGAAGCTACCAAAATTCGAAGACTAGCATTATTGGTGCAATGAAAAGTATTCCAACTGCGGCAAAAGAAACCATGCTTAAACTTCCACCCTTTGAATACATTATCATGGCGGAGCTCAAAATGACGGCATACCGACTATACTGAAACAAAAACTTGAAATCCTCCAACATAACCATGTCAGAATAGTGAAACTTCCAGATACAACACCTGGAAACTCACAGATACAACATCTGTAAACTCTTAGATACATCAGTAAATCACAGAAAGTACATGCAAGTGTCTTCCAAAAAAATCTACGTAATAGTGTTAGAGAGAATATTAGGAGTAGTAGGTACTCAAGAAAAATGATTCATATTATCCAGGACAGCCAAGTGACGATCATGGCGCTAGCAGGAGACAAAAGCAAACTCAAACTCCTTTGGGAATTTCTACTGCACCACAGAAATAAGATAACATTTACTACTTACTTACTATTACAAGTAAGACCTACAGTCAAGTATAACGGCTTTGGATGAGCACTTGGTACAACCAAATCCTTACTTAAATCACTAATATCACATTAGAAATCTTAACAATATCGTTGATACTGGAGAACGATACCGAGGCGCTTACAAACCGTAAGAGGATGGTAAAATATCCTTTACCCAATGTAGACATTCTCAGTAAGGTTTATCTGAATTTACTGCTTAGTGTGTTTCTGACCCTGGAAATGGCTCTGATGTCTATTAAAATACAACATACAGATATTACTTTACTTTACTTTACTAAATTGTAAGAATTTAAACTGTTGGTTTTATTTACTGGAATTTTTTAGTATCTTTGTGAAAAAATATCTGATGTGGTATTGAAAACAGATTATCGCCTGTTTATCAGGGATAATCAAATTTAAAAAGGGAGCAACACACTGTTGTCAATGATCGATACTAATATCTCAAGGATTGGAGAAATGCATAGTGACAACTCACAGGTATACAAAGTTTGTTTATTTCTCTGTAGGTGGGCGTAGTGAAAAGTGTGTTCGTCCAGCACCAGTAATGGAGGCAAGCAAAGAAGAGCAGATAGATGTCGTTAGTTTTTTGATGGCTGAGGGTACTGGAACGAAATTTATCGTCGCATGTTTGATGTGTACGGTGAACATTGCATATCACTGACATGTGTGTCACTGCTGTGAGGCATAAGCTGGGAATCACTTCAACATTCTCTACATAGCTCAGGTCTTTCTTGTTGCGATTTTCATATTTTTGGAAACCCGAAGAAAGATATCTGTAGACGTCGGTTTCATTCAGGCGAGGAAGTATAAGAGTGAGTGAGATTGTGGATCCATCGGCGATTAATATTTTCATTTATAAAAGACTGGACTTGATTGTATCGTTTCCTAGTTGGATAATAGTTATTTATCTTATTAGTATGATAAGTACATTTTTTACATACTGTTACGTATTCGGTTGTTTTTCTCAATAACAAATCTTCCGAGAACCCAAACTTGACTCGATCTTCTTTTATTTTACTAACTAAGAAGACCTATTTATTTTATTAATTTTGATGACTCTAAAAATATTTATTTATCATTCGTTGGCGGCCTTATCTCATAACTCTCGCTCACATAATGTTAAATAAATAGTAAATATTATAATTTGGAATATAAAAAATAAGTTTTATGTACAGGGCGATATTTAACTAAATCCCTGTATATACTATTTATTGATATGGCAATATGACAGTTAGTTACAAACAATGTAAAATATTTTTAATTTCTCTTAGTTTCTAGAAAATTCGTTAATATAAAAGTGAGTCTGAATTTGAAAGTATTTTATCAGATATTGAGGATTGTGCAACAAAAGCAATTTCGTTACTAATTATACAAAAATCACGAATAAAATACGAATAAGCTTATGAACGTTTTAGCAAATGGTGTGATGGAACGAAAATCAAAAATGAAATGGATGAGAAGGTGTTTCTATTTTATTTCGAGAGTCTATTAAAATGTGCATATTTTCAATTGATTGCATTTCTCAAACGAAAATCCAAGATGTTAAAAATTTTAACGAAGCAGGACGTAACAGAGTTTTTACAAGAAGCTGACAATGAGTGGTAACTAATAGAGTAATACCGAAATTTATTCATTTACATTTCTAAGTAACAATTTGTAGGTAGGTTTAATTTTTGCACTTTGTGGAGCCTGCAGGAAGGAGGAACTCATTACCATGCACGTGGAAGACGTGACAGATGAAGGACAATTATTCTTATTATAATACCAAACACAAAGCCTAAGATGCTCTGCGAATTAGTTATAATTTGTAGAAGCATTGATGGAATTATTTTAGTATAAACAGTACTGTGCCCCTTTAATACCAATCACAAAAAGTTCATTGTTAGTTACAGAAATACCGTAATAATAAAATTGGTAGTATCTTTTTTTTGAGATTATCAAATGTAAATGACTATAACCATCACTACTTCAGAACTTCACTATTTGCAAACGCGATGAAAATATACGGAGGCTGGAAAAGCATTAGAGTAGATGAGGGATACATTAAAATATCCGTAGAAAATAAAAAACGAATAGCTACAAAATTTTTGGAAATGATTGGATCTTCAACAGAACAATCATCGTCTGGAGTAAACTTGTTTAAATGCAAAAATGTTCAATATTTATAAATGATTATTGTCAAATTTTATTCATAAATAATTAAATTTTAGTTCTGATTTCACTAATTAAATGAGTTAGATAATGAGTCAAAGACAGCATCTGCAAGTCACAGAAAAAAAAATAAACTAAAACTCATACATTAGATACGGGCCCCATATTTCAATGTATTTCAACAAAGTTATCTAGTTGGCCGTTCCTAGCTTAACTCCTAGAAATTCCTGACTGCAACTTAGGGATGACGGTTGTAATTTTCGGTATTGTCAACGTAGCGATAGCGACAGGATGTACTTTCCTAGACCCGCATAAACATGCTCTTTTATTTGTCTTAAAACTTTCATCGTAAGAGCTCATTGTTTCCGTCTCAAAGTTTCATCATGTGATACGGAATACGTGTGTATCATCGGAATGACATAATTTATTTACCGTAAATGGGAACTATAACATATGTAGTGAGTCAGCTTAAGTTCAAACAGCGGCCAAAGCTGAGAAGTTCTTAAAACGATAAAGGTCAAATATCCGAACTTTTGGAACGAGCGGAACATTTGTATGTGTGTGAAGGAATATCCGTTTTCTTGTAGTTGGAATTGTAACGACAACATATATTTATTTTCCGATTCTACAGGGCTAGTCACCGTGGATGAAACGGTCCATAATACCAGAACGGTTCATTTGATGAAAATTTTGTAACAGTAATTTTTTGTGTATATTCCAAAAAGCCATTATTTAAAGAAAATTCCACTTATATTGGTTGGCGCAAAAAAAGATCAAAGTTATGTGTTTTTACATTTGGAATTAAGGTATTTAGTTGACTAGCTACACTACATGGGTCAATTATTAACTATAAACCAACAACCTTATGAACTTTAGGTTTTATTTTTATAAACTTCTTGCGGAACCGATTTCAGGGATGTATCTTACTTGATGTCTATTATGTTTAATAAAGGATCTACAGCCACCTTAAAATCAAATTTTTATGAATTTAGATGTATGTAGCAGCCAAACCGTGTAAAATCAATAAAAACAGCTTACGTCCCTATTCTAACTTTTCAAGTTCTATCCTATGGTATTAAAAAATATTTGATACAGGGAAATAAAAAAACAGGATGGGATTTCAAATTTTCAAATGCCATAGCAAAGAGCTCGGACAGTTAGAATAAGGACATTTTTATTTTTATTTATTGCTATAATTTAATACTCACAATACAGTAAATTAATTATTTAAACAAAGACCCAGTAGAAAGGGCATCATGCCTAGAAATTTCTGTCTGTATTGCAGATGCTTTGTCCGTGGATTTTGTTTTACATGTTGTACGTTAATGCGTATAAAGTACAAGCATAATTTCTGAGAGATACATTTGGGATTCACTCAGGAGCAAAATTACTTGTCTAGAAGAATATACAAGGACTACAAGGACCCGAACAATGTTTCTCGAATTTTTTTTTTCCAGATGAGCCTCATTTTCAATTTTAGGAGGTTATTGATAAAACTACGTTTGGATGATCTGCAATATATTTTCGGATTTCTGTTATTTGTCTGACGTGCAATGGCAATACGTTGAACAATTTGGGTCCAAAGAAAGATAAGAATCTTTGAGTTACAGCTTTCTTAAAGAATTTTACCGGGAGCTCTTAATTAGCTAAGGAACGATTAAACCTTGTGTTTTATGCTTAAACTTCTTACGTTGTTGTAGACTCTTATTAGACATTGATAAACAAAAAGTAAATTAATGTTTAGAATACTAAGATCATGATATATCTTTCAGTGGAGTATAATATTTCCTTTTTAAAAATTATTTTCAATATTGTATTTTGAGAAATTTGCAAGACGTTAAGAGAAGTATTGAACGTGCCACACCAGGCCACAATGCAATATCTTAAAATTGATTCTACCAGTGAGTTGTAGAGTAAAATTTGTGCATTAATGCTCTCAATCTTTTATTTACATGCGTTATATGTTCTATCCATGTAAGCCGTTTTCATTAATTTTTAACGGTTGGGCTGCTAGAGACATCTAAATTCAATAAAATGTGATTTTCAGGTGGCTGTAGATCATTTATTAAACATTATAGACATCAAGTATACAATCAGCTCGGCAAGAGGTTTATATAAATATAAAAATGTACGAGGTATTCCATTTAAAAAAATATTACTTTGATACATATCTTTTTTTTGGGACAACCTGTATAAGTAGAACTAATTTTAAATTACGGCTTTCTTGAATACACACAAAAAAGTACTCATACAGCATTTTCATCAAATGCACCGTTCTGGAGTTATGGGCCGTCGCGTCTACGTTGACTCACCCTGTATATGACAATCAATTGTCAAAATTTAACAATTTTTATTCATAAATATTGTGAAATTTTGCTCATACTATTTATCAAAATTATTGTGATTCATCTACTTTAAAAACTTATCATTTACAATGTTTATAAACGAACCTATTCCCTTAAGTAACAGCATTATCTTTTATTCTATAAAAATTCCAACTATGAAAAATTCATTTTTCACCGCGTTGCTGTGATCAATTTTTCGTCATGAAAAGTGAATAAACGTAACGAAATGGATTCATACCTGTCCAAATGGAACGCAGCAATCTCCGCATTGTGCCTCTCGTAGTCCGTGAAGTAGAAGTGATTGGGAAGAGTCTGTTGCTCCCTGGGGAACCTGGAACAGGAGACGTACAACTTTCAAATCGTATCGCGCGAGGTCCGACCCTTTTGGCCGACAAAGAAAAAGTTAATACACCATAGTTAGAAGATTGTTATCGAAGATATACTTTTATAAGCACATATTAATAAAAAACTAAGCAATAAAAATATGTCTACAGATATATTTAAAATTAAATGTAAATTATGATTAGAGGACATCTTGGTTATCTCAACTCAGAGCCATTGGCTGGTGTGTGGTTCTTGTAACTCAGATACAGGGTGTTTTTTAAATATTCGTCAGATTTTCTGTAGTTGTATGTACATATATCTATCTAGCGCAGGATAATTGTCTCGTACTTGGTATATAATATAGTCAGTTTATCTTATTATTCTACTAACCAAAATGCAGTAAAGTCATTTAAAAGTTTAGCTTTTTTATAGTTTTCTTAAATCTAAATCTAGATTTTCTTGTTCTACAGGGTGCTGTTTTTAGAAGTGTTTTAAACATAAAAAATAAGAGTTTGAACTTACATTTTAAGGTGACTTTATATATAATAATTATGTTAAAATTCTACCGAGTGGTAAAATGTTGTACCAGAGAAAGATTCACGAATTTTTAGAAAACAGTCTGTATCTTATTAATAAAGAATTATCACTGTCATTAATTATTTATCTATACTAGCATAAATTAATAAAAAATAAAGCTTTATTAAGTTAAAATATTTTTGTAATGCGATTTCTTAGGTAACGCGACATTTTTATAAAATATAAACAACTTGTATATTTTTATACATTACAGACCTCGTTTCTTTTATTTTGCGGCAGTGAGAACGAAAAAATGTGCAAAATTAATTTACATTTGATTTGTATATAGTGTAAATTGTATTGTTATTCTTTACTTTTTAATTTCTCAATGTGAGTTCAGAGAAAATATAAAATGTAATGTTAATGTGGGATGCAACAAATTAAATGATTTAACGTATAATAATGAAATTACAATATATTTTCTTTTATATTAATAAATATAAAAATACGTGACATTTCCATATTGGACTGTCAAAACATCGTGGGATACCTTGTATAGATATAATAAATATTGAAATGTTTTTTTTTAAACGGTTGACTTAAAAAAATATTATAAAGAGTTTTTGATTCTGAATGGTGGTTCTACACGTGCCTTTAAAGATTGCACTATTTTCGCGCCATACTGTGCGTATGTAAATATAGAAATATATATAGAATAAATAGTAATGATGGTGTAGGTCATCTAAGATCTAAAATTTACCATTACAAAAATAAGGTTAATACCAAAATTTTCACTGAAAAACAGATTTCTATGCAAAATTGGAATTTATTATTTATTTTTTCAAACAGCAATCAATTAGATCTCAGTAAAGAGCGAACCTATATCCTTTATCGTTAAGCAAAATTTAAATATTTTACCCCTGCAGTTGTAATTGGCTTATTCTGTACGACTCAATATGTATAATTAATTGCGGCTTTAGACGGAAACAGATCGAAGATATTCGGATGATTTTCCGCTTATTTTTCACGTAATAATTAACTAAATTTTGTGTGAAAGATGTAACCAATAGCAACATCCCAAATCGGAGAAAATGTTAATGTTAAACAAATAATCCCAATAATAATCAAAGAAATTATGAGCGAGCTGCTTAAATATCTGGTGTAATTACTAACTGAAATAGTATAATATATCTAAATTTAACATTTTACTATTTTTTTAAATCGGGCCTGGATTTTTTTCTGTATATCATTTTGCTGGTTTAGGCATTGGAAGGAAAACATATTTGCCAATATTAAAAAAATATAGTTAGTGGTTTATTAGTTAAGACCTCAGACATTACCTATGTGGGCGTTTATCTGTTTTCGAATGATACACTTTGTAAAATTTTAATATACAAAGAAATACTAAAAGCACTAATTTTCATATTAAGAATTAACTTATATGTATATACCATGTTCAATGTTCAATATAATTCTATAATAAATCAGGGTACTCATCCAAACATTTTTATCTAAGAGTGTATCGCCATAGAATAAGCTAGAATATTCTTACACATTTTATAAAAATCGGCCCTTTATGTTTCGGAGTAAGTTTTTGCGAAAAAGTAATCAAAATGCCGAAGGAGACAATATATATACAAGCACAGAAGAAGTAGAGATGTGAATGAAACTAGCAGCGGAAGTGAGGAAAAATCAAGCAGTGGAATCAGAAAAAAGAATAAAGAAGCCTATCTAAACCGGATGGATATAAATGAAGAGAAGAGATATTCAGAAGAGAAGAGATATTCAGAAGAGAAGAGATATTCAGAAGAGAATTTAGAGAAGAATTGAAAGGAAATATGTATATAGAGAATCCTATAGTGGTGACAGCGGAGCAAATTAAAGGACGAAGGAGGATTGAGCAAGAAAAAAAAGCTAAAACAATTGAAGAGCGAAAAATGACCATACAGAAAGAAAACAAAAAAGACAAGGTAATGTTATGGAGTGATGAAGTAGAGGAGATGATGGAAAATAAAAATAATGAGAGTGAAGAGGATTGGGCGGTATCAGGTCTCAGTAAAAGGATTAAAAATACCTAAAGGTAAAGAGAACAATGAAATAACAACAAATCAGTTTGAAACGTTAGATAAGCATAAAGAACAGATTGAAGAAGTAGTAGGAATGTCAGAAAATGAACAAGGAAGTTTAGCAAAGTACAGAACTCCACCAGTAATTAGGGAGAGAATACAAGAGGACCACGTGAAATTCATTAATAAGGTGAGCAAAAAAGTTTAGAATTCTATAGCACAAGTTTAAAAATATTTACTGAAACAAAAGAGATGAGAGAAATACTAATTAATCATATGAAAAGTAAAGGAAAGAAATTTTATCCTTCACAGATAAAACCGATTGAGTAAAAAGATAAGTATTACAAGCAATACCAAATTTAGACGTAAAATATTTAATAGAGACTTTAGAGGAAGGAACAAAAATAAAATTAGAAAATGTAATACCTATTAAAGGTAAAGATCAAATATTCCAAAGTTATAGTTATCTAGTAAACGTAAAGAAAGATGTAGACTTAAAACAATTGTACGCGATAAAACAAGTATGTAATATAAAAATTAAGTGGGAACCATATCAAAGAAAAAATAGGCCAAAGATTTGGTCATTCCCAATTCAATTGTAACATGGACCCAAAATGCTTAAATGCGGCAAAGATCATGCCACTAAAGAATGTAAATAAGCAAAAACGATTCTCACTAAAGCAAAATGCTAACTACAAGGGTTGTCCAGTCTTTATAAAATATTTAGAAAGAATAGAGGAAATTAAAAGTAAAAACAGAAGGGAAGGAAGTACTGAACAAAGAAAAATAGAAATGAATACAGTAAAAGACATATATCGTATAGCCAACCAGTGAAAAATACAAATATGAACTATCAAAAAATCCTATAAATTATAGTAATCAACAAAGTCAGATGCAAGAAATAAAATAAATAGTAAGTGAAATAAACCAGTTAGTAGACTGTTAAGAATATTAAAGTTAATGAGAGAAGAACTCATACAATCAGAAACATTTATGGAGAAAGCAAGTGTATTCTTAAAGTACGAAGACATATATAATGTAAATTAAATATAAAAATACTTCTAAAATTCTAAAATTTAAAACCTGAGTTAAAATTTAAAATCAGAAATTTAAAAACAACCAATATAACAGTTAAATAGCAAAAACAAAACTAAGGAAAGTCGGAAGAATAGCGGGTGTAAAAACAAAATAAAATAGAAAATAATAATAATCTGGTGGTACCGGAACAAATATGAAGGTACATAGAAAAGAGAAAGTAAACCCAAGAAAATAACATGTAAGAGGGCAAAACCTTATTATTATTATTATTATGTGAGCTTAGAAATATTCATTCAAAATTTCTAATTTTTTAATGTAGAAGGATAAGTTCTTTGTATATATGTTTACCCTGCTTTGTTTTAGCTTTGATCATCTATCTATGCACCTCCTCTTCCTTTGTAGTTCTTAGATAATTTTTCTTCGAGTCGAATTCCTATAGTAGGTAAGTCGAGTCAATCTGGTTTTGAAAACTTGTTTTATTCATCTAATCCAAACTTAAAATATTCCATGGAATTTTTCAAGCAGCTACAGCCGAATGGAATTCGGAAATATGCAAAACTTAGCTTGTTGCCCCTGTCACGTATCCTACGAACGATTTGTTATCTTTCTTTCAGGCACTGGCTCACACATACCGCGCGAATAACAGCGTTTTCTCTTTTCGGCATTCATAAAAATCGCATTTCAAATTGCCTATGGGATTTCTCATTTTTTCCTCAGTTCGGTCTAGAACTTATTTAAAACCAAATCTGGTCCTTGTGAAATTTATATAAGAAATGAAAAAAAAGTGACTTATTAGATATTCGATTCATTCCGAACGAAGCGGTTCACTATCTATGGATTGTTGGTGCTGCGGATTCCCATGGAATAACTTATAGGAAGTCCGTAGAGATAGAACCGCAGAATTTTATCCACTGCAAGAAGCTTGCAATAATAGATAACAATAATTTGTGGAAAAATTTTATTTTTACTACAGGAAATATTATACAAAGTGTGGCTAACTTCATGCCAAAAAATGGAGGAAGAGATTCCTCGTTTTAAATTAAAGTGGTTTTTCTTAAAGAAAAAATAATCTCAGCCCAACCCCTAAAGAGATACTACCCACGAATGGTTGGAATTAAAATTGAGTCTTTATCTCTATTTCTATGTTAATCCGAGTTAATGGCAAGACTTAAAATTCGTTCTCTCATAAAGAAGTAATTATAGGATTTTTTTTCAGTATTATCTGTATATTTGAACATTTATCGTAATTTATGTTATGTCCTCTAACTCTATTTTCTCGTATTTTCAATTTTGTTATTTCACCTAAAGAACATTGCATTTTTTTTTTCGAAAACTATCAATTCCATGAAAAGCATGAACAATTTAAAAAAATAAGAAATAAAATAGGAATTCCAACCATAAAAAGAGCTGGTAACTTTACCACCTAACATAATGGTAATACTGAAAAAAATCCGATAATTATCTCTTTGCGAGTGTATGTAATTTCCAAAATTTTAAGCTTCTACATTAATTTAGATTTGAGAAAAAAATTCAATTTAAATTCCACCACTTAGGGGTTGATATCTCTTTAAACTTTGGGATGAGATTTCTTTTTTATAGGACAGAACCCTCATAATTTTTAAAAGGAAGCACCTATTGAATTTTTTCGCATATATTTTGTATGTAAACTAATTAAAATCTTATAAAAATTGAGCACTGTTTTTTTACCTTTGGATTTGGCAACTTAAAAATGGTTTACCAACCTTTTTCTAAAATTCGTTCATTTTATTTTTACAGTGTTTATTAAACATCTGGCAAAGTAATGAAAACATTTGAATTTGCTTTTTACTGAAGATACATTTAGAAAATTAGTTAAATAGAGAAAATTTACATATTTAATATACAAATAAACATTGAAATTAAAAATATAAAAACTACGATATCTCAGAAAATGGCAATTCTTTTTTTAAGATATTAATTTTTGGAGTGACTATAAAAGTGGCAAATAACTCTTAAGCGTCCTTTCAGGTAACTATTTTTGATTTTGAAAAAAAGGGAATGGATAGTTGATTTTTTCGAATATTTTCGTGGACGATTGGAACATTTTAAATTTTCGTATTTCATTGCATTTATGTAATTTCACCCTTTTTTCCCAATTCCACGCTTGGCCAATTTGCCCTGTTTAAAGGTTGTCACTTGGTATATCAAAATTCCCAAAATAGAAGGTACAAATGTTAATAATTTATGAATATACTTCGTTTTGGTGAAAAAAAAACATTTTTTTGCCAATTTTAGATCTGAAAAATAGGGCGTTACATGATGCTCTACGTTGAAAGCATAGCAACTTTTTTATGCCTAATTTTTTATATATTTTTTGTTTCATCATAATACATCCCGCTTATTTAAGAATACTTTAAAAAGAACGGGTTTTTTAAATATTATTTATTAAAAATTTCGCGTTAACGAAAATTTTGTTAAAATTCATAAAAATAAAAATATGTATTACAAGTTAATCACTCGGTATCTTATTATTAAATTATACGGTGCGGATGTAGTGTTACCCTCTCCCCCTTCCCTCACTTTTCCCCCTTGTATAGGTCGATTATTTTTGTCTCATTAAGCCCATTTTGATTATAAAATTATAAATAAAATTCACCAGCGCAGGGTAGCTGCTCTCTAAAAAATTTTAAACGGGGGGTTTTTTATTGCCTTTTTAACCCTTTTATATTATTTATTACTACACCCCTATTGTCATTTAAAATAAGAAGCCACTACCCTCAGCTGGGGTTATTAAGCTAAATATTAATATTATAACGAATTCTAACCTAACCTATACTGTCAGTATATTTTTTTTTAAATCACGTTGTATATTGCTTTCAACCTGATTATTATAAAAAAATTGTATTGAAATGTATTAATTTGTGTTTCCTTTGAATTTTTTTAACTAATAAGAAATGTGTTATACTTGAATGAAGTATCGAAAAGTAGTTTTGTCTTTTAGTAAACATTTCATCATGAAAAAAAAGTCAACAAGCCTTCGAGCCTCCCACTTTCTTATACAAAGCCGTTAGAAACAAAACGCCACTGGAATCTTCTGAAATTTTTTCATAAGCGAACATTTTTTCATGAAATTTTACATTATTCTAAAATTAAAACTTCGAGGATAATAAATTAATAATACAAGAAAAAAATTGTAAATATGTAAAAAAAATGATGATGAAAAGATTCATTCAGTGTAACTTTTTTATTATTTATTTATGTATATAAACAAGTTAGCTTAAATAGATTTATTTAAGAAACTATCAGTAAATTTACTGGTACATATTTTTGTTATGCCATCTATAAAATCATATATATTATCAATGGATTTTTTAGTTTAATGTATGAATGATCTATAAATGAGGTAAGTTGATGAATTGGAGCTCTAGATGAGAGTTATTAATGAAGACTATATCATAAAGTTTAAGCCCCTTAAATTAAACTTGAAATTATTTACTCCGTAAATTTAAATTAGATATTTAACTTTTAGCATTTCAGTTAAACTAAGATTAACACGATAAAAAATACAATAGAAACAAGTATTCGACGTATATTTCTCCGGTTTGCTGAAATTCCCCAACGAACCAAAATATTTATACAAAATCGTCTGAACTTTGGAACATTATAAAGGCCGCATAAAGAAATTATAAGCCAACTTGGAAAATTCACCACGAACGCAAAGGAAAGATATTTCATTTAAATGGAATTAAATTGAAAGAAAACAGTAATTTGTCCTTAAAAAAAAGTTATTCAAACTTTCTTTATGACACTTTTAACAACTTTAAAATTGCCATAACAGAGGTGCAGAAATAAAAACCGGATAATATTATAGTGATACATTTTAAAGAATAGAAAATAAGAAATACATCTTTTTTACTACGCTATGAAAAGAAAGAATAATTTAATATTTAAAATAATTGGAATTACCTGCTATAGCCATTCACTCTTCAATAATTTTAGGTAATAGATAAAATCAAATAATGTATGTCTATATACTATTCAACAAAATTCGCCCATGTAATTTTCATTTAAAATTAAGCATATTATTATTTTAAAAAATTGCTACATTGTCTAAACAGGATCGGTTTTAAAAGCATGTTATATTAATGGAATTTAGAAAGTTAAATTACTGCTTTTATTTAAAAACTAAGGAAATGACTACTGATACTTGAAAGAGCTATTTAATATACAAAGTGGCTTATGTATGTTTCAACTGATAAAGGTAAGATTCAGTTAAAAAACTCTTACATTGAATCGTTAATAAAATAAACGAAAATACTTTTTTTAAATTAATACTTTGTAGGTGAATCTGTTTTATTTTTTGGGTCTCTGCCGCATCCTGCATTTCGATCGCCATTGTTTTCTATCTCTTCATTCAGTCTCGTTGATGGCGCTATCTCTTATTACATCCTTTATTCCCTTCATCCATGTTATGGCCGGTCTTCCTCTCTTCCTTCTGTTCGTGGGTATCTTTTTACCATTTAGTGTTTTCCATCCTTATTACGTGTCTATACTATATCAGTTTTCTTCTAATCTCTTCATTCGGTATATGCTATAGTTTGGCTCTTCTGAGAAAATCAATTTCCAACGCATCAATTTTTTTCTGTTCTTGGTCGATAACTGCCAACACTCTGATCCATAAGTCATTATTGGCTCTAAAATTTCCCTGTAGATTGTCAGTTTCGTATTAATATGTACTGATTCGACCACTGAATACAAAATTCGTAGATTTCTGTTCCTGTTGAACCCTTCGTGCTATTTCTCTCTCTGATGTTCCGTCTCTTGAGATAATGCTTCCCAAGTATTTGTATTCTTCGCATGACTTTATTTTTGTTAATTGTTAGCTGGGGTCTTCTTCTTCCTCTCCTATACGCAAATACTATGTCTTTTTCATGTTCATATTCATTCCCCATTTCTCATATTCTTCTTTCAGTTTCCTTAGCATACTGTCGATATCACAATTTGCAACAATACCTTTATCATCTGCAAAGAATAGCGTTGTTAAGCAGGATTTACCGATCTCGATCCGTATTCCCGAGCACTTTCTTCTCCACTTTTTAGAGGCTTCTTGGATATATGTTTTAAACAACGTTAGTGATAAGTAACAAGCCTATTTAAGGCCTTTTGTAAACCTAAATGGTTTGGATTTCCGATCTTTACTGCGCTTTGTAATATTTTGCACTGCACGAATATGTATTTTATTCAGGTCGATCTATGTCAACAGTTTATTCAAGGATATGGTATCAAAAGCTTTTTCGAGGTTTATAAAAACGAGATGTGTTGATAATTTCGAGTTTTTTCGTTTTCTATAACTTGTTGCAAAATAAAGATATTATCTAAGCAAGATCGTCCTGTGCGGAAGCCGCTTTGTTCTTGTAATTCTTCAAATTCCGATTCAATTTTTCTTTTTAGAATTCTACCATACAACCTTCACACGTATTCGATAATTGCCGCATTCTTTTTTGTTTCATTTTTTATATATGGAACTGATATATCCTAGATTCCAGTCTAACGGGATATCCTCTAAGTAAATAAGAATGCAAAATATCTGGCCCGTATCTTAGAAGTTCAGTAGGAATGTTTCCTGGTCCTGGAGCTTGTCTTGTAATGCTCTTTTCATCTCTGGGATAATTATTTTTTTCATCCTTATATTTCTGTCTATCTCGACTTCATTAATTTGTCCACTGAACTGTACTCTATTTTCTGTTAAAAGATTTTTATAATATTACTGACATTGTTCTATTGTAATTAAACTCGTACTTTATTTCCTTTCATTCGCGTCTAAGATTTTCTATGGCCTTCGATGCTTGTGCAACACAAATGAAATTTCTACGTAAAGTACAAGGTAAACAAGAAAAGACAAAATAAAAAATGAAACTTTTAGATAACAGATATACATCAATGATAATCAAAACGAAATTGAAGAGGGGCAATTAAGATGCTGTATGAAAAATAATAGAATAACTAAAAGAATTTAGGAAGCCAAAGTGTCAGGAAAAAATACAAGAGGAAGACCATGAAAAATGTGGAAAGAAAGGATTAACATTAAAAAAAGTTCCTTAAAAAATTGGATAAAGCAAGAAAATTACAATTAGTTTAATTATTTTACGAATTTCTATCAATTAAGAAATTATTAAACTTGTGTTTACCAATAAAGAGAATAAGGGGCCACGTGCAGTAATATAAAATAATTTAAATATTTAGTAATCTGAAATTAAAGCAAAAGATTAAAGATGATTTGGATGTTACTGCATCAGATATTTTAAAAAAAAACGAAATATTTGAATTTTTCAGTTATGCCTTTTATGAGCAACATGTTCTTTAAATCTAGTATGTATTCGTCTTCATGTTTGCCCAACGTATTGCTTATCACAGTTTGTGCAACTTATTTCAGATATTTCATATTTTTCCAAAGGTTTCATTTCATTTTTGGAATTTCAAACAATATTTTTAAGTTATTTAATGATATAAATTAATTTTAAATCTATGTTCTTGAGAGCTTTCTAAAGACTTTTACAAAAATGTTCTGATTTGAAATGAACTGATCATTACTATTTTTTTTCTAAATAAAGTAGAATTATTAAGGTTATTCTTAGGTTTATGTTTGTTCATCAATTTATCAGTTATTTTTATATCGTAACTAATACTTTCCCATATATATCTCATTTTCTTTTCTATATTGAATATGAAAGACATGTTACAAATATGTAGATGACACTTTTGTTATTTTTGATACAAAATTAGCAAATATAGACGAAATTGTTTCTAGGTTAAATAACCGTTTATCATTCATAATGTTTTTAACAACATAAATTTAAAATTAGTTTATAAGTCATCAAATAATTAAAAAAATATCCAAAAGGAAAATTTTCATCTTTGGAAAAAACATGTGGAATTAAATGCACAGAATGAGATAAAAAGTATGTTGGGCAAACGAAAAGATCGACACCTGCTAAATTTAAAGAACATTAAGCTCATTTCCGATTGGCTAGAACCGAAAAATTCTCTGTTTTTAAATATGCTCTTAAAATCGTTCATGGGTATTTATAGACAATCTTAGGTCAATTAGAAATATTAATGACAGAAGCTGTTAAACGTATAAGGAAGTATAGAGTTTCACAGAAATAAAAATAGTCTAAATAAAGATATAGAACCTAATTTTTAAGGTCCGTTGTATTGTTTGGACAAGAGTGATTGATTTTTTATACTTCACCACAAACATAGGAATAGAAAGAATAGTTAACTCCATAGGTTAAGATCAGTTTCATCATCTCCTGATGATACTAACATATTTAGCAAAACGCATTTTGAGAGTAGTATTTTGATTTGGTGTTTAAGTGATTTAAAACTTTAAATGGTTTAACACCCTGTATTTCAATAAACCCAGTATTAAGAAAAACATCTAACATTTTTTATTTTAAATGAAACATCCTGTTTCATCCGAGTTTGTAAATTTTTAACTACCAGTTACAAAAAAGGCTCCGTCCTTGCATTTGATACAGAAGGTACATAGAATCAATTTGAAATTCAAATGTGTAAAGTTTTAATTGCTGAGTACTTCATATCATCGTCGCGGGTTGTAGAGATAAAACACAAGTTAACCAGCTTTTAGCATGTTTTACTGTTAATTGAATGCGGTTATTTGAATAATCATTGCATAAACTGTCGAGACTCTTTTTATCTCGAGATGATAAAACTCTAACAATTATTTCAAAAATCCTTCAGACCGAAATGCAGCGTCCGGATATAAAACAATCCTTAAGTGGTTGTTCTAATTTGTGATTTCTTTTAGTTCAAAAAATCAAATGAAGGTTTTATTTCCTTTAACAATATTTTTATACATTTTTACCTAAATTATATTCCATTTATAAGACTTTTTTAAATGTTTTATTTTAAATTTAAGTACTTACCGCATGGGTTTGAAAAGAGCACACATGCCATTTGGATATTCAATGATGAGTTTGAGTTGGGTACCACCAGTCTTTTGAGCTGTAACAAAAAAACGCATGCAAAATAATGGGAAAATTATATTCAGTCAATAATATATGGCAATCAGAAATCCCGAACATATTAATATTATTTTGTTTTCTTTCCATTTTGAGCAATTATTTGTTTCTTGAAAATCTGGATTATAAATATATAATAATTTCGATATTAAGTTCCGAAATTACTCCTGTGGTTACTAAAAAAATGTGGTTTCTAATCGCCCTAGCTGAAAATGAACCATAATATTGAAATCGACGTGCAGTTAGGCTTTTGAAATGGATAGTTAGTATTACCCAATGATTTATTTAAGTTTATGTTGCGTATTTTACCCATTTTAAGCAACATGCCTACATACCGTTGAACAATTCGAGTACAAAAAGTTTAAGTCTTGATTCAGGTGTATCTGGAAAAGAAAACAAGTTTAACAGAGACTATTTTTAATAACTTTTGTTTGATTTCTTTAGACGAGAAAGAATCGAAATTATTTATTTCATTACCGAAATAAGACCAAAAAAATAGTATTTGATTAAAGTGCAGGAATTCATGAGTTATTTTGGTATGTTTTGAGAGTCGAAATTTCGGTTCTTAGAGTGTTTCATTAAAAAAAAGTTCTGTATACCCCGAAAGTTAAATGAAAATTATCGGTAAAACTATACCATTTATATATTTACAAGGAATTTTTAGGACATTTAAAATATGTGAAAATCCTGTTGAAAATCCTTTACGTTTTGTTAATAAAACCGATACTGATATTGGACATTTCGGCTTTAATTAATTTTTTATCGATACCTGCGCTAGGTCAATTTTATGCGTAGGCAAGGCGATGACTCGACTATAATTAATAGTTAATTTAAATGGACTTTTTTTAGAATAATGGATTACATTAACGTTTCATTTTCAATTAATACAATTTCAATTGAAATAGCGCTGTCATTTAATAAAATGTTGCAGTAATGTTACTGAAGTTTAATATTCATTTTATCAATGTGATGAGTGTTGCAGAAATATTATTTGCAATGAAAAAATCTTATGGAGTACAGAACAAAAAAAACTTAACTTTAACGTAGAAATTATGAAGTATCTCATATCTGCAAAATCTGTATCTTTTAATAAAACACAGATTTCATCCGATTCCATTATTTAATCCGGCGAATAATATAATCCTTTCTTGGAGTTGGAAAATGGAAAGTGATTAAGATTTCAAAGACTAAGAGCCAAAAGATATTATTAAAATGCAACAAATGAATCTTTATACATAAATCCGTATATTAAATTGAAACCAGTTTCAGTACATTTTTAAGGATTGACTAAATAGCTATTTTTTTTCCAAAAATTTAGTCATTATTGAGTCAATTGAGACATTTTTATTTCTTTGTTAAGGATACATTTAAAATAGCTCGTGTGTTTGGAGCAACACCTAAATAATAAATATCAAAAATTTTTTTTAATTATTAAAATTTGTACAATAATTCTTATTTTCATAATTCGAAAGATATTTATGATTTTTTTAAGTGTACTGGAGAAATTTAATATTCGTTCGTTAGAAACCACGAACGGTGATCTAAAATATAATTCAAAAGGAACTTGAACGTCGTAGACTTATTTCGTACCGTAATAAGTTAAATTGCTGAATTCTAAGCCCCATATAAATTACAGATCTGAATATATAGCGGTATAAGCCTCTTACATATCAGTTTAACAGTGTCCCTTCCACATAAATTACCTGCCTTGTGGCATGGCCCGTCTTCCACATCCTTTCCAGGATTTAATATGTGGAATTGACAATAAGTTGCGAGATTTATAGAAATACACCTGCGCTTACCAAGCATATATAGGGCGATTAGTATACTTAGTTAAGATTTTTTGGAAATTTTAATACATTATATCTGAAGACTTAACTATTGATCCAAATATTGGTCAATCAATTTATGCCTGCAGTGGTCTCTCCAGCTTTGCCATTATGGATGGTGAACAGTTTGTTAATGCTTATTTCTCAGACAAACTGGACATGAGGATAATCTTCTCCTCTTTTGGGTCAATCTATTATGGGCCACTTTACCGTGGAGCTACATTACAATAAAATGGTCCACGACAGGGGTTGGATTTATAAAATTCGAATAGTGGGTAAAATCTTCCTGAAATCATTTTGGTTGATGACCCTAACTTAATTTTTCTTGAAATAATTCGGCGTACGAAATAAGATTTAGCGTTAAACAATGTATAGTAGAGACGATTTTTCTACGCCCTAAAGCACCTTCAATAATATTTATTCAAATATTAATTAAATTTACGATTAAAAACGAATACACACCAACTATATATTTAATAATTCGAAAAAAATATATTCATTGTTAAAGTTTATTTGAAAACTTTCAAGAATTATCGAGCTATCGACTGAACTGAAAACACGATAAGACCTAAAAACATGCTACGCGATTAACCCAAGACTATCGAACATATTTGTTCAAGGGATTTAAATTAACTGGTAGTGTGAGAAAACACACGCTAAATCTACATAAACAAAATTATTAAACTATTAATCATATGCCCACAATAGAAAAACCGTCAGTAACTTATGAAAAATGAGTTTCAACGAATAATTATTAGAAAACCTAATCAAGTAGTGGCGATTGAAAATGAGATTTTTGACAGTGCGGAGAATAAATCATCTACCATAAAGGTTCTTTAATGAAATCAGGAAGCAAAATACGAGGAAATTTATTAAGGAATATTTACGAGCTTGCGTCAAAAGTTACTGTTCCTCCAATGGGAATTTCATTTTTACAACTTTACCCACACGTTACTCTCGTCTAACAATTTAAAATGCATATCCTTAATCCGATATCTATTTTTATCAATAGTAAAAATATCGACAGAAGGGCTTAACATTTGTTCATTTGTTGTTTAATTAAAGAACTATGTTGGTATGATCCCCAATTACGATATATACAGCGTGTTTCATTGGGAAAGGACCTAACTTTAGACGGACGTCACTTTCGTGGTTCCAAATAACCTATATTTAACTTCTCCCCTTTATAACTGAGATATAGGGTGTTTTATTAAATGTGGCCTATTTCTTTCGGAGCTCATAATTTCCGAATTACTCTGTATATTATTTTGATATTTGGTACGCATAGTAACCATTATTTGGAAAATCTATCAAAGTTTTACCAAAAAGAGAATGCAGGACCGGCTTAAGAAAACATTTAAAAATGCGTTTTTCCAACAAACCAAAACCTGTATGTCAACTTTTTTTAACTTGCTTTTTATTATTCGAAAGAGCAGAAAACGCTTAATCTACTCATCTACTGTTTTATTTTCCCCCAGACAATTGTACTACCAAAATGTTACCTTTAAAGTATAAGTTATGAGCGTTTTGGGGGTTACGAAATGGCATTGCAGAGATTTTTGTTAATTTTTTGATTGAAATAAAATTTACTAAACTTATCCAGAGAAGCATCCTAAAAATTGATTTGAGTTTGTATTTTTACAAAAACAGATCACTGGAAAATATGGCTACATGGCCGTACTTAGGACATAATCATTTAATATGTTTTGAATATCATGTATAAGGATATTTTAGATAACAACAGCAGTTTACAAGAAATAAATTTCTACTATAAAAATACTTATTTCCACCCTAGGACGTGTCGTTTTTTTCCAGTCCCAAGTGCCATCTCGTGCGGATTCTCCATAATCGGTTCTGTGCATTTTCTTCTTGGTCTACCCCTTTTCCTTCTTCCTATAAACGTTTTTCATCCTACACCTTTAATTATTCTGCGTTTTCCCATTCGTTACAGGTGATATAACTATTAAAGCCTTTGTATTTTTTATAAACTTAGAGACAGGTGATTCATCGTATAGTCTCTATACCTTTTCATTTGTTCTTCTTACGTAAGTGTCTATTTTCTTCCTTTGTATGATTTTTTGCAATATTTGTTTCTCCCACCCTTCCAGGTTTTTTGCCCTACTTCTGCTTCCTTCATACGTCTTCCAAATTCTTTTTTTTTCTTACCAATAGTAGCAAGTCGTCAGCATCCGCTAAACACGGTGGTTTCTGTTAAAGATGGTACCGATCTGTTTATTTCATTATTGCGGATTACTTTTTCTTAATTAACCTTCATTGAGCATGTAGTTTTAAATATACTACAAATTTTCTTCAATCTCAAAATCTCGGAGAGCTTCAATTAGTTTATTTCTCTTTATTGAATTATATGCCGCTTTAAAATTTATAAATATCATACTTACCGGGATTTCATATTTATAACAGCCTGTGAGTATATACTTTAACATATCTGGTCTGTTTTTACGAAAACAAGCCTGGTATTTTTTAATTAAAGTTACAATGTTGAATTCTAACCGTTTTTTAACAACGTGGCTAAAATCTTTTATACCACGTCTAGCAGGGCGATTTCCCACTAATTAATACAATCCGTTATGTCAACTTTTTTAAATACTAATATTTTTTCCATTGCTGTGGCATAGTTTCTGAATTTTACATTTCTTGTAAAAATTCGTAGTTTATTGGCTAGGCCTTTTCCCCCATATCCTAAATTTTCCGACATCACGGCATTTTCCCCAGGACATTAGTTATTTTTGATTGATCCAATTATTTAAACCACCTATTTTTTTTCTGGATCCTTGATATATGTGAGATTTCCTATTGCTTGTATTTTGTTTTTGTTTCTTCAGCTACTAAAACTTAAATATGTTGCTTCTGTTTTCTAAAAATATCTTCTTCATTCCCTAGCATCCTCCCTTCCTTGTTTTTGTAGACAACTGCTCTTTTTTGATATCTCGTCCGAAAACCATTTATATCTTTATAGAAATTTCTATTTTTTTTAATTATTTTCTATGTTTTTTATTTTTTCCGCCTTAATTTTCTTTTGTGTGTTTTCTTTTTTGTTTTTTCCTCTTGTTCTTTGTACCTTTTCATATATATTTTTTTCTGCGATTGCAGTGCTTCTTCCCACACCTTTTATTTTTTTTTTCAGTTTTGCATTACTTGTTCAGTCAATAATTCTTATTTTTATTTTTGTTGTATTTAGTTTCTTCTGTTTTATTTGGTTAATACTATTTACCATCAGTTTCCACAATTTAAGAACAATAATAAATAAAAATAAAAACGCAATAACGCAAGTTTTTTGACAGATTAAATCTGATAAATTTGATCACTTAGTGCCTATCTATTTACAGCTGTCATCCTATTCATTTTTATTTGAAATTTATTTTGGGTGTCTTCAGATGAAACTACTACCAAAACAGATTTTTTTAATTAAAACTAATTGAATGCTAGAATATTATTTTAACAGTAACTACATGTTTAAAACTTTTTTTATCATTACCAATTATTAACCTGTTTCCCTATGTTGATAAATAGGCTATAATTCCATCTAAAGAATTTAAATAAGTAAGTAAGAAAATAACATCAATTTTTATGGAAAATTACACGACCAGAATTACGACAATTGGCGAAAATGAATAGAACAGTTTTATTAATATTAATTTCATAGATGAAGTTGTGACCTACCATGAGGATTTTAATGCTATTAAATTAATTTGGGCAGATTGTAAGTCATACTACAATAAATGTATTGGCAGAGATTGACAGAGGGATGAAAAAGTCATAAGTATGTGGAATAAAACATAAGCTAAATATGATGCTCAATTCTGGGGAAAAAGTATTAGTCACAATGAATCACTAGTAAAAAATAGTATAATCGTGGAAAATGTATTTGTGACATAAAAATTGACCCGGTAATCATGTTAAAAGTTTTGAATCAAAAAGTGGAGATGATGGCATCATAAAAAGTAAACATATGGTAGGGAATTTAAGACAATCGGTATTATGTTAACTACCCATACATCTGATGGAGTAGTAGCCACTTCATAGGTTAAATTTTCGATTCAGTCGATAACATAATATATATATAATATAATATAATATATCGAATACAATGAGGGACATAAGGGTAAAATTGTAAGAATCCAACTGTTAGTCACAAATATTTACAATGATTCCACTGGATATTTGCCCTTTAACTAATAACTATTTGAAATAATTAATTATTATTACTATAAAAAATTTAAAAATATCTTCTTAGTATTATTGGTAGAAACAAAACTTACTCTGTAATTTAGTACGTTTTTATTAAGAATAATAAACATCATTAGATATGTCATGAAGATTTATACAATAATAAATCATACACTCATGTCTTCATTGAAATAGTAATTATCATCATCAATATCATCATCGTATGACCACTGGTTCTACATTCATCTAACATTCGTCATATTTGATGCTTTTTTGCCATTATTTTCATGTCTGCTAATAAAGTTATTACAGAGTGCAAGACGGAATGATTTTCGTTTCTTTTCATAATAGTATAAACTGTTCCAGAAATTTTCAGTGTAGCTGTTACTGTCTAAAATACACTTGTCTACACGTTAGTTAAAGTTTTACCTCTGGAGCAGATGCCAATAATCCAAAAATTTTCATCTAAATAAATTCTTGCTTTTGACACTTAAGTATCGTTCCAGGCTCGGCCAAAAGGAAGTAGGTAAACATTTTTTAAAAAGTGTTTGTTTTAAGAATTATTTTCTTGATATATGGATATTCAAACCCTAATGATTCATTCGCAAATGTTACAGTTATATGCATGAAATAGTAGGAAGCGCAACAACCATTTAATTTAAAAATATCGAAAGCTCAATGGATATTTTTGATATCTACTAAAATAAAATAAAATAAGTATTTACTCCCACAAAACTGATACTGTTAACAAAAATGACGTCTACTTATAAAGTAATAGTAGCAAGAATACTAAAATAATGGAGTTTAACAAGAATAACACAAAGAATATGGAAATGGGGTGTCTACAAAAAGATGAAACGAAAACAAATTAGTTATAGAATGCAACGAGGAAACTCCAAGACCAGAAATAGAGGAGTGAAAAATTTCAATTATTTTGTCTGGATGTTTAAAGAAAAAGGGGAAATGAAGACGAAACCCAAGCAACATTAAAGGAGGGAACCACGAGTGCTGGATGAAAAATGAATGTATTAAGATCAACAGTGTTACCCATCAAACCTAAAATTAGAATTTATAAAGCCGTAATAAGTCCAATATAGGGAAACAAGATACTCCGCAAGATATTTGGAGGTAAAAAAGAATTGTGGAATTTGTCGCAAAAGAGACAACAAGGAAATATAGAAAGATGCAAATATAGTAAAAGTTATCCAAGCACATAGAATAAGGTGGATGGGACATATTCTTGGAATGCAAAACCATAAAATTGCAAAAGCCGTTCTAAACTACCAATCCCAGACTAGCCGACGAAGAGTAGGATGGCGAGAACAAGTGGAAGAAGATTTGGGAAACTTCGGAATTGCGATGCGAGAAATGAAACAGAAGCAGACAGTTACCGATGACCTGAAGATAGTAAGTATGATCTTACAGAAACCTCGTCAAACCACCAATCACGTGCTTTTACAAGACTAAAAAGTGGATACGAGGAAGAAAACCCAGAAACCACATCACCAGCTGAAACCTATAAAAAAAATCTCCTAAATTTTATGAAGAACTAGTCACGTTAGGGCTGATTTTTAATTAGAATACTTTTATGAATTTTGAGTTTTTCCTTTATCAAAAAAATCTGTAGATATACAAGGTGTCCCACGACGTTTTGACACTCCAATATCTTGAAAACAGGTCACATGACAAGTATGAAATTTCACAGCTATAAACACTCGAAACTGATGCTTGTATTAATTATAGAAAGACTTCCGTTTTTCCTATCATTTCCGGTCAACATTTTTTTAAATGGGACAACCGGTATTATTATACCAACATTTTGGATTATATTTTTTAAAAAGAACTTCCACGATACCACACTTGTCCTGGTTCTATTGTACAGAAATGATAATATAGACCATTTATTTTTATAAATTATTTTATAATACATGAGACTTGAAATCTGAAAAACTAAAAATTATCTGAAACTCGATAATAAAAAACTAAATGACGTTAAAATGGCTGCATTGATCAAACAACATGCCTTTTCGTATCAATTACGCCTAATTTTTCATTCGGCCATAAGTTTTGAATCGTTTAATCTATTTTTAAAATTTTACATACAACTTACACTTCTGATGAAGAATGTATTGAATTATGGAAAATTTAAAAAATATTTAATATATCAAAACAACCCTCTGTATATCCATATCTCTATATATTATATCTCCATTTTAAATTTGGAATGAGTTGAAAAAACTGAATAGTTACAAATTGTTATGGTTTTCCAGCCAACCATTTAAATGGTAAAACTTTGAAATTGAATGACTGAATGTAAAATTGAGCATTGAAGAGAAAAAAAATGCGAAATGACTTTTTCCCTATGACTTTCAAAATTGGTTTATTTGCAGTATTTAAATATAATCGCCATATTTCTATTGTGTGTTCGTTCTAAAACCATTCAACAGATTTTTTAAATTTTGCACTTCATTATCTAGTATTTGTTACATAAAAGTAATGAAGTGCTGAGTTACAACTATACGAGGTGATCGAAAATTAATCAATTTATTATTTTAAATACTGATCTGCAATTATATTTAAACTGGTTTTAAAATGGATAAACAACAAAAATATAATTAATATGAGCCTATTTAAATATTTTTTTTTATTTTAGATTAAAAATTTTATCATTCAAACTTATCAAGATTCAATTTTTTCGCTATATGAAAATCTGGAATGTAGCTATTAAAATTATGATATACAGGGCGTTGTTAATTTTTCCTAAAACGGAACTTGGATTTTTGATATACATACTCGTATCTTGATAATTCAGCTCTTCGTCAGAAGCCAAGAGACCTATTATATATAGGTTATTTAGAACCAACTATGTGACCTCTATTTGCCTTTAAAATATTTGTCTTTACCTATGAAACGCCCTGTATTATTAGTTCTAAATATTTCATGGTGAGAGATCCATTGGACGAATGGTAAACAGAATGATTTATAACCAACATTCCATTATTGTGTCCTTCGAGTCAATATCTTTTAGATGAATCCGAGATGTTAGTGGGTAATGATTCTTTACTATTTCGCACCTTAATGCAAAACCATGTTATTTAGCATTAGTCCTTATCCGAGTCCACATTTCCAACTGTTTATTGCTGTTGTGCAGAAAGTCCCCGAAGCTGTTGAAACTTGATAATCTGCAGATAATGCTGGCGCGTATTTGAGTTAAACTCGCTGGAGAATATAATGCGGCCAGTCACGTCTTGTTACCGTTTTAAGGGCTAATGAAATTCTGTTCAGTATTATTTACTGTGGGAGGTCTTACCCTTTCTTGCCCACCTCGAATTGTTATCGAGAACACTTGGGGGATGTTTCATCTTGCCCCAGTCACTAGTGAAATTAATGAAGTCTCCCTCGGTGAAGGCCTGATAAGAAATTCTGCTTCATATACGATTAATAATTTAAGCTTAAAACTTTCAAAGGCTTTCACTTTCTATTATATATAATTAATGTACTAAATATCATAAAGTCCATCGGCAGGATTCAAAAGTTGCTTCTTATTAAGTTTTATAAATAGCTTCGTAAACTTTATGGTATTTCATTTAAATTTTTACTGCGGTTTCCTATTTTTTAAAAAACCTGATATATTTTTACCAATATTTATGATAGTTTTTCCAGATTTTGCTTTATAAAACTAGAGATTAAATTATACTTCAAATTATGATATTTTAATCCATTTAAGGAAAAAATTGTATTCATTACCAAAATTTAATTATGTTTTGCGACTGCTGATATCTTTCTGAAATATTGCGGGCCGTTGTTCAAACAAATAGAGAACGAAGATAGGAATAAAATTCTTGTCATAAAAAAAACGCATTGTTTCTCTGAATAAATAGAATATTCCCGAGCGTGAAATAAGAGACTCGTAGTGGCAGTGTGTTGTATTATCTTGGTTGACGTTCTATAAAATTATTAAATATTTTGTATTGTCACGCAAAGCTGCATATTAATATATTGAGGTAAAGCAAAAAACCCATACAGTTTTTTATCTTCTGGGATATAATACATGTGTTTCCATTTAAAAAATTAAAATTCTGTACTTATTAAACGTAATATGGATGAATTAATTTAATTGCAATTTTCAAATGATTAAGTAGAAATTCGGTCTACCAATTTACCCTATTCTAAATTTTTTTTAACATGGTCTGGTGTACGTAGAAAATAAAAAATAAATTACTTACAAACATGGGTTATAGTTTCACTAGACAGTAAATGTAAGATTTCGCCTACGTAAGGACTATTTTCAGAGTATAATTCTTTTTGGGAAATATGGTAATGGAACTTCTCCAGGACTGTAGAATTGGGCCTGAAACAAAAGACAATATATTAATAATGTACAATAATCATTTTAATAATAGGAAAAAAGTAAGCTATTGATTACTAAGACAAATACTAAAGTACAGATGACAGAAGTTACAACCGTCTTGTATGTTTGCAACTGAAGAGAACTAGGCGTGTAGGCTTCATCATTTGAGCGACTTTCGTGATCTAAAAGGCTGCCATTCAATATGCATATAGATTCCTTGAATCCTAAAAATCTTCGGAATAAAATAAAAAAATACTATAGGACAAACTATTGCAACACGAACAATACTAATAAGAGGATGGCCATCTCCCACCTGAATCCTCTAAAGGATAGAAAACAAGAGCAATGTTTACATATATATTTTTATTATTACACTCTAGGTATATTTTACAATAATTAACAGCTATTATTAAAGTTTAGATTATTGATAAATTTCATTAGATTTCGTTCACGATTTATTTAAATGTTAGTTTATGTTTACGTCTGCTGGTACCAAACTAAGGTTTCACCCATTAGGCAATTTTCCTGGTCCCTTGACAATGCGTCCATGTGTATTTTTCAAGAGAGAGACTTCTGTTAGATCACAAAATAAATGCTGTTAAAAATGTAATCACAATAAAATTTAGACAGCTCACAAGTCAAATAGTTGCACTTGGAAAAGGCGATGGAGAAGCAGTATTGTATGAAGATATCTCAATATGGCTTTAAATTAAATCAATCTTAATAATTGATGCTGTACTATATTACATGTGTTCGACGTCTGCTCTTGTTTTGGACAATTCAACAATTGATCAATAAAAAGTTGGATGCAGATAACACATCTATGTTAACAATATATGGAAGAGACGATGAATGAACAATGTATTTGAAAGCTTTACTGATCATCCCACATTCTGATATCTTCATCCAAGAAGAGAATCTAAGACCGTGTTTGCCACTGAAAATTACATTGTTTTCCATATTCACACAAACATTGATTTATATTCATCACAGGCATAGATAAAATAGTTTTTTTCTTAAGGGGATTCTTCTTAGTTCTTAGTTCTTCCGGAAATGTCTTATATTGCGTTTTCGGTATCTCCATTCTATTTAAACTGTATTAGTATTAACGCAATTCATAATTATTTCACTTCATTTTATCTATCCTAGGATGAATATAATTGGATCCACAAGTCTCCATAGGGAAGATAATGTAATTTCCAATGGCAGATTCGTTGCTGGATTTTCTTCTTGGATGACGTTAGAAGATCGTGGAAGAGTCCGTGAAGCTTCCAGACTGTTCCTCCAGGACGAAGGATTCGCAATACATTTCCATAATCGACCCATATGCCAGAGAACATCGGTGAAACCATTATAAGAATATTTAAATTGACCAATAACATTTATGGAAATCAATAACAAATATGAAGATAATGCCACATAAAATAGTTCAAGACATCTTGCGTCATTCTTTTGAATGTCTTATGTTGAGTTTTTGGTAACCTCATTCTATCCAACCAGCAGAGTACTAAAGCAGTTCACATGGATTAAAGTTGAAACCTGGTTAACGTGATTCATGGCGCAACGGCCCAAAATATTGACAAATACAGAAATATTGTAACAATATGTCTAATTTAAATAGTCCAATTAAATTTATGAAACTCAACAACAAAGATGAAAAACGATACCGAATTCAATTAATTTATGTACAAATTCCGAGTGCAGAAATACACATTGTGTTGCTGAATTCATGCGAAAAAATTTAATAGAGGTTCCTTGTTAAAAGATATGAGGGTTGTTAAAAATTAATTCATTTTAAACAAGTTAAAAACATATCAAACACACTTAAAGTTTTACCTAGTATATTCTTTACGGTCTTTCTAGAATTATAACAGCTGTTTGAGCGCCAACCATTCAAAAAATAGTAGTAGTTAAAATAACACATACCAAATAACCATCAGCATTTACTAATCTAACACGCTATGTGCACGCCAGAATTAGCAACTGCCCATTGTCCATCGTCAAATTAAGGAGTCGATCGCCATCACCTTAAAAGTTAAGTCACACATTCTATATTCTCAAATAAAGCTGTTGCTCATGACGAACCAAAAAAGCCGCTTAAAATTGTATTATAACTAATGGTATTGACCGATTTGTCATTATTCTCTCACAGTCTTAAGTTAATAAATTTAAGGACTCATCAGAAAAGCGTGTTAAATTGAAATGCTAAATTTAAGTTGTGAATTAATGCAAAGTGAAAGTTTTGTTCAAATTGTAAATGCCCGAGCTACATCGGAAAGTTTACATTATTAATCTTGTGAAAATGTATATTTTCATATGTTTTTCAAGTCTTTTTTATTAAATTTACTGACAAATAAACAGTTTACCATTTATTTTAGTCAATAACAAACGCTAGACACCTTTGAATTGATCTTTCCTACAAAATAAAATTCTCAGCATAAACCCCGAAAAGAATCAAATTGATTTTTGAATTTTTTTCTTAAATTCGAGTTTATGTAGAAACATGAAATTTTGGAAATTACATACATTGGTATAGAGATAATTATGGATTATGGGGCCTGGATTAACTTCGTTTTGTTTTTAGTCTGAAGTATAAAAATAATTAACTAATTTAATTTTGTTGTTATGTTTTGCTTTTATCAGTATTGTTTAAATTTTCTTAAAGTTGATAATAATTAATAACACTGTTCGTTTTTTGTTTAGTGTCTCACAGTTTTAAGTTAATAAATTTAAGGACTCATCATAACCGATTTCCTGCCTTTTTGGACCTTGTCCCGTTTTTCCTTTACGATTCTTTTTCCTATTTTCGGAAGTGTGGTCGGAGCAGTAACTTCTCCCCTTTATGGTCATATGGTTAATTTTGATATGTTTTGTTTTTATCAGTAAATTTTTTTAAAGTTGTATTATAATTAATAACACTGCCCGATTTGTGATTATTGTCTCACAGTCTTAAGTTAATAAATTTAAGGACTCGTCTTAAAAATATGACAATTTGTAACGCTAAATTTAAGCTGTGAATTAATGCAAAGTGAAAGTTTTATTTAAAAAGAACGAGTCACAAATAGACACCGGAAAGTTTGCACTTTACTAAAAAATATACAATTTACCATTTATTTTTGTCTGAACGTTACTTTTTTGGAAAATGATACTCATATATGTAGTTTATTTTATTAATAACAAAAGCTACACTTCTTATTAAATCTTGGAAGGGATCTTTCCTACAAAAAAAAATTCTAAGCACAAATTGGTTTTTGAATTTTTTTCTTAAATTCGAGTTAATATAGAAATTTGAGAAATTACATTCGCTCGTTAAGAGATAATTATGGATTTTTTTCAGTATTACAGTTACGTTATTTCATATTTTATTCCTTTTCCTTATTTAACTGTTGCTTTTTTCATAGAACCATTATTATATCTTCATTGGACTTAAATGTGGTATAGTGGGTAAACCAAAAAAAATCAAAATCTTTAGCACTCAGTATTTATTTAGGTAAGTTATAGTTTGCTCATGTTGAAATTGTTGTAAAATTTATTTGTATTATTTAATCTATTGTATGTTTTAGACCTAAAGGTGATATTTGAGAGTTAAAGCATAAAACATAAAATAAAATAAGGGTTGTTAATTTCACTCTCTTATAATATAATAGTAATAGCAATACAAAAAAAAGATAGTTAACCCTTTATGGGTGTATGCAAAACGCAAAATTATTATATTAACTCGGATTTGAGAAAAAAATTAAAATCTCTTTAAAATATCTCTTTAGGGGCTGGGCTAACAAAATATAAGAAACACTACTAATAATTTTCAAGAAGGATTCTAAATTTTTTAGCATGAATTTAGTAACATCCAGTATTTATAAATAATTTTTCAAAAATCTGGTACTTTTTATTATTTTCAACAATTCAATAATATTTACACAAAATATGAAGAATTTATTAAATACACCTGTTATTTACAAATATCTATATAGGGATGGGGTTTAGAATTTTTTATAGAAGAGATGACTCATAATTTTCAACCAAGAATATCCTCCTAAATTTTTTCGCATGAACTTAGCAACATCCAATATTTATAAATAATTTTTTTTAAATCTGGACCTTTTTATTATTTTCAACAATTCAATAATATTTACACAAAATATGAAGAATTTATTAAACACACCTATTATTTACAAATATCTCTATAGGGATGTGGTATAGAATTTTTTATAGAAAAGATCACTCATAATCTTCAACCAAGAATATCCTCCTAAATTTTTTCGCATGAACTTAGCGACATCCAATATTTATAAATAATGTTTCAAAAATCTATTCTTTTCAACAATTAAATAGTGTTTACACAAAATATGACAAATTTATTCACAAAAGACCTATTATTTACGAATATCTTGAGCAGCGCGCCATACGTCAACAAAAAACCAATATTGAAACAAACTGGGAGCCTTAGACATTAAACCTGCATCAACACAGGAAGATGATATCACCCACTTTGTAATTTATCCGCAAAAGAATGTTTTAATATTAAGTCATCAGCTATGGAATTACGCTAGAATGGCAGACAAGGAGTGACATGCTGTGAACCGTCATAATGGGCGTTTCTTGTAAGAAAATCCTGTTTGTATCCTTCTAGATTAGCATATAAACTGCAGATATCCTGCCGATCTATCTTATCTACCATCGTGTCACCGTGTTTGGGGGACGATAGGGTATAATATTAATATTGTGACGTGGTATTCGAGATTCAAATTATTCATATGTATATTACTCAGGTATATAATTACTGTAACTTGAATTTAATACGACTGTCTGACAATGAAGATTGATTAGTAATTACTATTCGAGTGTTTAAGACGTAATAATGGAAACTAATATTCCTTAATTAACTGCTAAAATATTTACTTTTTATAAGCACTTTCCAATTTTTTCATCCTTTCACATTTTATTAGGACGCTCTGTGTATAAAAAAGTGAATAATTAAAACGTATGTTAGTAGTCAAATGAGGCAATGAACTCCTATTACACAAACCTTTGAGCATATTATTTTGTTGTGGCGTAGTCAAATTATTTGTGTCATTTAATATTAACATAGTAACAAAGCCATAAAGGCCTACAATACAAGAGAATGTGCAGCCAAATAATGGAACATTGAATATATTTGGTATTTCAGCCACAAATTGGAAAGAAAATAATAAGAATCAGAATTCGTTATTTATACAAATAAGCATCGTACGTTAGTAACATAGATACGTAAATATTTCATAATGGTGGTTAATTTAGTTTAACGAATGAAAAAATTTCTTTGGGAACCATCAAAAATACGATACGAATCATTTCTAATAATGACACACATTCTTAGAAGAATATAATTTAGTAATAGCGATTTGTATTAAAATAATCGTTTATTTGTAGGGTTTTATTTGTAGGGTTACTAGGTAAAATAAAACTTGGAAAAAATGGATCAATAGAGAGAAAATTAAAGAAGAAAACGATTAAAATGCGAAAAAAAAAATATATATATATAAATATATAAATCTTACTAATTTTGATTCTAAATGAATACTTTCATAATGGGTGATTAAAAAGCACCATATTTTCAAGGTATGATTAGAAACATTTTTATTTTAATTACGACAAAAAGACATAATATTTAAAAGAAAATTAAAAAACGGAATAACCAAAAGAAACTCAATATCTCACCACACAAAATTTATTAACAATCGATATTAAGACTAGTTTCGACTTTCAAGAGTCAACTTCAGGTCTAGAAGATCCAATATATTAAAATAATACAAATAAAGTTTACATTAATTTTAACATGAGTAAACTATAAACGTACTTACATACCACATTTGAGTCCAACGGAAAAATAATGGTTCTATGAAAAAAGTAACAGTTAAAAAAGGAAAAGGAATAAAATAAGACATAAAGATTTATTAAAGTGTGTAGCGTTTGTTATTATTAAAAAAAACTACATATATGAGTAGCATTTTCCAAAAAAGTAACGTTCAGACAAAAATAAATGGTAAATTGTATATTTGTTAGTAAAGTGCAAACTTTCCGGCGTCTATTTGTGACTGGTTCTTTTTGAATAAAACTTTCACTTTGCATTAATTATTAATTATAATACAACTTTAAGAAAATTTCCTGATAAAAGCAAAACATAACATCAAAATTAACCATATGACCATAAAGGGGAGAAGTTACTGCTCCGACCACACTTCCGAAAATAGGAAAAAGAAGCGTAAAGGAAAAACGGGACAAGGTCCAAAAAGGCAGGAAATCGGTTACTCCATATCCCTGGCTATCCAATACTAAAGGATGAGGTATGTAAAATCCAACCCAAAAGCTTTGGGACCCTTGTGTTCTCCACTTCCCCTTTGTGGTCATATTTTTTCAATCTCCTTATTAGTATTAATATATTTCATTGGGGTTTAGACTCACTTCGTTTTGTTTTTAATTTGAAGTATTGTTTAAGTTTTCTTATTATAATAGTGCATTTATTAATAACACATATAATTTAACATTTTAATCATTTACTTTTGCAGTTTTCACTCTGTTACTTTAAGTAACTTTATAGTTGCTCAAGTTAAAAATGTAATATTCATTTGTATGTTACTTTATTGTACACTCTTGAGTGTCCAAACTAGTAGTCTTAATATCGGTTGATAATAAAAAGTTTGTGTGGTAAGATTATAATTTTCTTTTGGTTGATCCACTCTACGATATTTGAGCCCAATAGAGTACCTTATTCATCATAAAAAATGGATTACCAAATTGGTAGATTTTATTCCGTTTTATTATTATTCGATCTGAAAAACAATATTCGATTATATTCGCTTTTAATTTAGTGTGGGTTTAGCCGATCTGGGAATAAATATAATCTCTTACATTTCCAATTATGTACAAACTTTAATCTAAATGGCGAGTAACAAGTTTTGTTTCTTTTGAGCTATACCAAAATTATTTATAAATACTATAGGCAATCTCTATTTCATTTTATGAAAAAATTATGTTTATTATGGAATTTCAAATATTAGATCGACGCGTATGGTTCTCATATCCCTTACAGATGTAAATAATTTCTTTTATTTTATCCCTTTTATAATAGATTGTTCTTTTCATGTCTATTGTGTGGATGAATGGACCGACCCTTTTGTTTCAGACATAAATTTCATCCGCATAGCTCTTATTTTCTCTGAACGAAAATAATTTATGAATATTGAGGGACTTCGAACTAATGAAGAACTATTTTTCACCGTATTTATTTTATGACTATTGGACTGTAGAATATAGATTGTCTGGTATAAATATTTACAAAAGTGTAAGTGCCGTCTTTAATATACAGGGTGTCCAGTAAGTCAATTTAAAGAAAAAACTGCTAATGTAAATAGAGTTCATTTTATATCGGTTTGAGGCAAATCATCTTATTCAAAAATCCTTTCTGAAAATATTATAATTTATTAGATATTATCTCAAAATAGCCATATTT
The DNA here is from genome assembly GCA_951812935.1 of Hermaeophaga mercurialis. Lineage (NCBI taxonomy): Eukaryota > Metazoa > Arthropoda > Insecta > Coleoptera > Chrysomelidae > Hermaeophaga > Hermaeophaga mercurialis. The sequence goes on along the minus strand of OX638363.1, from coordinate 7,532,078 downwards.
TTAGCGACAAAAAAATTTTTATTAAAAATATTCAATACCCCAACAAACTTGCCGCTTATAACTAAATTTAAAAAAATCATATTCCCACCATTTAATTTTGAACGTTCCAAGAAATAATTGTACATAAGATACTTTACTAGGAATTCATTTTGACTTTATTTCAATTAAAAAATATAAGATATCGATATGAAATATTAGAATGTTAAGAAATAATAAAATATTATCGAAGGAGTAATGTGTGGCCAATCCGCATCAAATACTATACACAGATGAAAAAAAAAAAAAGAAATCTTCATATTTTTGGCGTAAAAATGCATGTTTAATTGAATAATAAATTATTTTAGATATTTCTATCATAAATTTGTTAAGTTTATTGGTGCCGATAAATTCCTATTACCATAACTTAATTACTAATCATTTGCTATGTAATACGGGTTGGTTATGAATATACATTCACATATAATATTCGCCATTATTAAGTAGAAATAAAATAATTGGTGTTAAATTTATCTAATGTGCAGCGTTTATTTTATATTATTTCTCATTGCTCATATAAAAATCAATCAATAAATAAAATTTTGTAATTATAAAGTTTCGTAACATTTAAAACTAAATGAAATTCCTCAACATATTCCTTGATGAGATTGTTTTATTTTCTAGCTAAAAGTCCCTCTAACTTAAAAAGCTTATTTTTTTTAGTAGGATAAACCTTATTTTCGATATAAGAAAAGTTGGTCGAATTTTTTGTTCATTTAAAAAATTGTGTTCTTCACCCTGTATGACTGGTAGCTAAACTATGTTTGTTTCACAAAGTATTTCTACTTTACAATTGATTGTCTTTAAATATTTTGTGAATATCTTTTGGCTTCAGTCAATGTCCTGTTTACAAGTAAAACTTTCCTCGAGGAGTATCTTTCCACTCTAATGGCTATACTAATAGGAAATTGCTAATTAATATTATTCCTAATGCACTATCTACGGCCAATGAACCAAAACAAACTCTTCCCAGCTAATTATTCCCCCGTTTATAAGCTGCTGCTAAGTTAAATTATTATAGCGCATTATTACTCGAGGTTTGCAGAGGAATTATACCAAGAAGTAAACTATCAGCAATTTCCACTCTTTGAGGCAATTAAGGGAAATATCTTAATTAGATATACCTTACAATTATGAGTTAATTTAAGCCTCAGAGAATCGCATCTTGCGGGCAATTTCTTTATAATTTACTCTCAGGAGGGGTTTCATTAATTTTCTTGATGTCAATTTTAAAGACTCGGCAATGGTGTATCTGTAAAGAGTCGAAATTCGTGAATAAATTTATAGCAGGTTAAATGCCAAGACCAATTAAATTCGCAGTGTTATTTTTAACATGCTCATTTGGTTCTCTTACAGAAATATTTTGGCAGTATCAAATTTTAAATGGAGAACTTTTGGCTTTAAGTCCGTCAAGAGTACCAAAACGAATTTGAAATATGGAAAATTATCTATTAAATAAAGAAGTTATAAAATTTTCCACGTCTTAGTTCGGGTTTGTTAATTTCTATAATTCATTATGTATGAACAGTAAATTGTTTGAGAGCGCTACAGTAAAAATACAGGTAACCTCTTCCTCGCCTAAGGATTACTTTCAGATTTTCTCTATTATTATTCCTTAATCCTTAGGCAAACGAAATACGACTGGCAAATTTGGAATAATACAATAATCCCTGGTTAAATTATACTAGCCGTATTATATTAGCTCCGTAACTTAAATATCTAAATAAACTATGGAAATTAGGTTGTACGGTTTGAAATATTGTGTTTGAAAATCTGTCATTTATGTATGCATACTCTCGCATCAGTACTCCACACTTTCAACTACAAAATTACGACCGAATTTATTGAGTCGGATGTAAAATAATTTATATATCCAGTCTATCTAACAAAGATATTAGGATGTTTATTTAACTGAAGTCTTAGAGATCTTGCCTTTATTTCTTCATTTAAATATTACTTATTAAAATTATTAAATGAAATATCGATGTAGAAATTTATATGTGTGTTTATATGTGGAAACAATGATTTCTTATATTGGATTGTATATTTTTATTTGCAAGTTCCACGCATATAAATTTTATGTGTCTTTTCTTCAACAAAAAATAACAACACACATAACAAATATTTATAACAATATTTATGCGAAAACAGTTTATTACGGTGCAAATTTTATATAAATACAAAAACACTTCTTGTTCAGTCTTTTTAATCAGTTTGCATAAAACTATCACTCACTTTAAACTAAACTTATTAACAAATGTACTTTTGTTACTGAAGAGGTTTTAAAAATAGTTATTTTGTAATCTAATTAACAATTTCTACTTTGTTTTTAGTTTTTTACAAACAAACTTTGTGTGTACTTAGGGATGCTTAGGAACGACGAACTCAGGAAGGGTGTGTGTGTATGTTTTTTTTTAATAATTTACGAGGCCAGGCAAGGTGAGGCTAGGTGAGGTGTGGAGTGGCGAGGTGAGGTGATGTGAGGGGAGCCGAGGCTAGGGGAGGCGAGGTGAGGAGAGTTGAGGCGAAGTGTAGCGAGCTTAGGCGAGGAGAGTCGAGGTGAAAAGAGGTTAGGCGAGAATAAGCAAAGTTAGGCGAATTGTGGAGAGATTAGGCGAGGTGAGGGATTGGAGGCGAGGAGTGGCGTGGTGAGGAGAGATTTTTTTGTGTGCAGGCATTTATAATCACCCAAATAAACTGTTAATGTTAAAGTCTTTAAAGGCGTTTACTGAATGGAAAAACTCTTATTGAGAAGTAATTGACAAGATTAAGCGAAGCAAATTTAAATTTCGAATTCGTTTATTCTTAATTGTGAATCAATTATTTGAAAACAAATTAATTTAATACTTGAATAAACACAAGATGTGATTTATATACATGTTTATTTGTTTGTGTATTTAAAATTCATTTTGGGTTGTTCTGTTGAACTTCAACTTTAAATTTAAATTTTATTTCTCAAAAACAAACAAACCACCATAACTAATTCATTATGTTTTATATATCATTTTTACCGTTACCTATATTTTAAAATGTTTTGTTTTGTAACACGAGAATATTTGATATTCTTGATCCGTCACTGGTTTCGGGGTGACATCAATGAAAACCGAGCCTCACATAAAATCAACTGGGTCTTATCGACGTTTTATGATTGATGGCGGTTTCGCGTTTGCATGAGCCATGAGAAGACAATCCGGTTGCGGCATTACCGGATTTTGTTAAGGTGATTACGGCATTAACGATATTGTGATCAGAATTAAGTGGTATATATTAAAGTTCGACAAAAAAAGCCTAATCATACTGTTTGACGACAGTGCTATTGAACAGTCTTGTTTATATTAACGAAACAATACCGCTTTTGTTAGAATAAATACCGGTTTTCGTGATTTGAAGTAAAAATAATTTGCCAGAATAATGAATGTCGATATAATTATGCAAAACAGTAAGAATGATGAACATTAGCAATGATGAGCATTAGCCATTATCTAAAAATCTGTACAATCTTTTTTCTCTTTTTATAAATATACTGGAAAATGAGAGACATTAAAGTAAATGAAATTTGTTACACAGATGACATGGTTATTGTAGCGCAGGTTAAAACAGCTTTGAACAAGAAATTAAATACAAAAGACGATAAAATGGATAGAAAAATAAAGGAAAACATTTTATGGTTAAAGGAAGATTTTTTGGCAAAATAATGATACATTTATAGGAAAAAACGAAATTCACAAGGACACAAGGGTACAAATTTTTAAGAAAGTAGTCACTTCAATACTTCAATCTTTTAGAGCAGACACAGAACTTTAACGGAACTGCAAAGAAAGAAATTTGCATGAATAGAAATGAAATACATAATTGAAAATGGAAGGGAAAATCAAACTCGAGAAAATTAGAAACACCACGTACAAAGAAAATTTATTGGAGAAAAAAAATAGAAAAGTGGCAGCGAAGATGGTTAGAACATGTAAAAAGAATGACGATAATAAAAGTAAAAAATACACGAAAACAATCAAAAGAAGTCAAGAGGGAGACCAACTAAAACGTGAGAAATGGAGTAGTAAAAAGGGGTACAACTTGAGAAGAGCCAAAAGAAGCAGCACAAAACAGGTGTATGTGAAAGGAAATCTGGAACAGAATGGTCAATGCAAGGGACTAAACTCTATTCTATTTCAACATTGTACCTTCAATTTCAAACACAAATGGTGTTTAGAATAAGATTAAAACGTTGATCATTTATTCTCACCATCTTAACATCTTTTGCTATCAATGAAGAGAAACGACACGCTTATCTAAGACAACTTGGCTTCATCTAACATTGACGAATCGCCTGATGTCAGCAAATACTAAAAAATGTGTCAAATAGCGAAGCTCCTTAAGCAAAAATGTTACTAATGAACTGTTAGTTAAATCGAGAGCAATGAAAAATCTGTATTGTAAAGAATACAGCCAACAAAATCTGAGCGAACTGGATAAAGAGGAATCCTAATATGTACTGATTTTTAATATTAAACCCTCGTATCTGTTTTTTCGGATAAATTCAATTAAGCTGGAAAAAAATTCTGCAAAATTTATTCGGTAAGTGGTCACAAAGTGTAAAAATGAAATCATAACCACTCGACTTAAAAATCGGTCTGTTAATGCCGAAAATTAAAAAAAAAACCTCCTCGAAACGCTTAACATTCAAGCGAACGATATTTTCACAAGTACTTAAAATCTAAACTTGGGGGATTCTTTAATACTACGCTCGGCTAAAAAACTCATTACCAGAATTAATAATTAAGATTACTCCTCTCAAACGACCCTCATCGTTTTAATATCGGCGAAAACTTTCGAAATTTTCCTGGACTTTTGAAGATCCGCGTTAAATGGAAGCTTGCACGTCGCTTCATTATGTTTTTGGGAAGTTGAAATAAGATTAAGTTAGGTGGTTATGGTATGTCGTAACTCGTGTCCCGGAATATCCCCCAAATAATAACGAACAGAATACCTAAATGGAATTTTGTGAAGAACGGGGGAGTGTTAAAATTCATAGAGTCTGGTTCACAGTGTTATCGCAGACACTAGAAAAAAAACTGGATACTTAAATAAAACAATAAAAAAACAACGGAAAGAAAACAGTTTAAAAACACTACTGGAATAATGATTGTATTTATCCTTACTTTGTGAAATCTATTCATTATAAATGAAAAAAGATAAAATGTAATTATCTTAAAAATATTTAAAGGATTTTGAAGATAAGAAGAATTTAAGATAAGTATATTAAATAATCTAGTGAGTTAGAAAAAAGATGGAAAAATTTCAAAATTTAATGAAATATTACTAATATAAAAAACTTTTACTAGAAAATTTTTTTGTGTAGGTTATTTTTTAAGCAAGAACCGTCGTTAAACATTATCTACAACTTAATTGCAGGTGTTAATCTCAAAACTGATTTTTATTTTTTTAGGACAATTTTCATTATTATTGAACTTATTGACCTTTTTGGTGTGACTATATTTTTAGGGTAATAAATCATAATTTTCTAATTAATTTTAAGATTTTCTAAATTGAATATATTTTTCAAAAGATATCAATTTGTTCAGATCAATAACTTTAGATCCTAGCAAATCAGCATTTAATCTGGTATACCTCAGGAATCTCATCTGAGTCCTCTTTTGTTTTGTTCATTAATAATATACACAAATATTTCCAGTATTCTAAATTTCTTGACTTTACTGACGATGTAAAATGCTATTTAAAAATCTTTTCAACAGAGGATAGTTTAAATTTGTTATTTGATTTAAAAAGATTGGTTTTAAGTATAAATTTCTCGAAAGTAGTGCTATTTATGGAAACGTATCCACATTGTTTTTTTACGAAAAAAAGGCCAGGGGTCTTAGTTTCCAATTTTTTTAATACTTAGTATTTCAAAAAATATGACGTAATCAATGGTACTTATCGCCAAAAACTACTCCTTAATCAGAATGGATGAAATAACTAATAACAAAAGAGTAAGTATCTTTAGGCAAAGCTTCTAGGTCTAGAATTTGAAATTTTCAAGATATTAAAAAGAATATTTTTTTGATACAACTTTGGAGGCCTGTATATCCCTTATTATTGAGCTTTCGAAAAAAGTGTATATAAAAAGGTACCTTTATTTTTAGGTGAACTATCATCACAAGAAGTATTGCTCGACAATTAGTCTTAAGTATTATGATTTATTAAAATAGTATTTTTTATCATTTTCCTACGGGGCAATTATATTGCAATTATGACGTGTTTAAAATTTATTCTGTTTTTGATCAGCGTCGAATTAACAGAACTCTATTTTTGTAACACTTAAGTTATTGATCGATCTATGGAACTGATCTTTAAATCTTTAATTTTTAATATGAAAATCCTGTTTTTTCTCAACTCCAACCATTAAAACAAGATCTAACTAGCGATCTTAAACATCTTCTATATGAAAGAGAAATTAATGAGAATACTTCAAATTTATCTCTTTAGCAGCAACAGCTTCATTATACTATTTATCCTAAAATTAGAAATATTACTTAATTAAATTCCAGAAATGAGCAACTTGTACTTCAATCCAAGTTTCAATTTCTTTTTACTGATTTTCTGAGATATTAAAGTTATTATGTTTATTTTTAATATCGACAGTTTATAAAGTTTTTAATCATAACTCTTCGCGTATATTTATGAAAGTTGAATATGTTTTTCATGTAGCTTCACGAATATTAATACAAAGGACTAATATCATAAATCACAAATGATGTCGCAAATCTAACTAATTACATTCATCTAATAATTCCGTTAAATTAGTTCTTAAAAATTGAATTAAATGAAGACCATTTAAATTGGATGGCAGTTTCAAAGGTCCTGAAAGTATGTAGGCAATTATTTCACATCATAAAATAATTTTCAATGAATACTAACATTTTTTTTGCTAAATTTAGATTTCAATTTGTCAAGAATTTAAGCATTTATCCAATTAAATAACCCACCCCAACTAAAACTAGCTTGATCAATAAATAACATTCTTAACAAAAAAACTACAACAAATATTAACAGCGGAAGCTTAAAACAAATATACAAAGGCTTTCGCGGGTGTTTTGTGAAGTACAAGAGTTTAGAAAGTTCAACAGCATTATCAATGTTGTCGTTTGGTTTCTGACATTGTTTCGACAAAATCACATTTGCCATATTTTAGTCTAGTCTGCTAACATTCTGCTTTCGATAAAATTCTATTAAATAAAATAAAAAATTAAAATAGTAAATAGATATCATGAATTTCAAAAATCTCTTATCAATTTTAGCTAAATACATTTCTCCTAAATAGAAGAATTTTCACATTAAACTGTCTATTTAAAAAATATTTACATTGATATAACACTTAGTAGAAATGGTTGTCAACTCATAATGAAAGTAAGCTTCTTTGGATTCTTTTATGAAAATCCAAATTAGCGTTATTCCAAATGATGTAAAGTTATTACTGAAACTGTAGTGTTTACGACGAATAGAAGAGGAAGAGTCAAAACTCTGACTCCCTTTCATAAATCTTTGAAATCACTTCTATAAAACATATTTCCATGTTAAACAAAATTCTAGATTTTATTGTTCAAACAAAAATTACAGTTTTTACTCATATTTTAAACTTACTGAGAATTCAGTGAAGCCATGTTTAATGACTTTTGTTATAATTGTCACTATTTTGCTATTAGTTATTATTATATTAGCATTGTAATTATATATGTCATTTGATTTTACCTTTATAATATTAAATTGGTTTCAAGCCATTATTTACAAAATTCAATTCATTATTTACTGAATTCAATGTATGTACAATTTATGATTTATATACGTGTTTATAGTTAATATCTAAATAAATATTTATTAAAATTGGCCAGTATGCCAGAAGTTAACACGATATTTAAGAGCCAACGATACTGCATGAAATCGTAAATTGCGAATATTTCGAAAATGAATTGAGATAATAAGATGATTCACTGATGGGGCTCCGGAGTCTATTCTAGAAGGTCTTCTGGCCAATGACGTTTTAGTCTTCTGCGTTCCATAGGATCATTGTATAGGTTAGCAATCAGTGGATTTGAATGATTCTCGTTACGATTTTTGCTTCTTTTAGCTGACTTCTGGATCACTTCATTGATAGTTGGAATGCCAAGATCATTATGTAGTGTGTGGTTGCTTACGAACCATGGAGCATTAGCTATCGTTCTGAGGGTTTTAGATTGGAACGTTTGCAGAATTTTCGTATTCGATGGTTTGCTACAACCCCAAAGCTCTATTCCATATGTCCAATTTGTACACCAAAACAAGAACGTATCTTCTTTTTTAGGATATTTTAAATGCCGGAGAAAACGACAAATAATATTAAAAGAAAAATAGTTTAACGTTTAAGTTTAAAGATTAAATGCAACTTTTTTTTTAATTTCATCCGTTTAACAATAAGTAAAATTGCATCTCAAACACTCAAAACAATTCTACAACAGATTGCACCTGTAATCTAGAAATATATAAATCTAAAATCTGGCAATCGTGTTAATGCATTTTTACAGATTATGCTTTCGGTTTTCCATTCACACTATTATAATTTTTTTCTCGTTTGATGCATTTATTGTTACTGCGCACTGTTTATCTCTTTCTCACCTGAGGTTCACTGAGGACTAGCACATAGAAATTAAATAAATATAATTTTTAAATATTTTACTGTGAATTTTTTAATGCCCTATTTTCAATTATTCAAAATCTGTCAATAAAATATCAAAATAGTCGCGCATTTAAAAATCTAGTATGATTTCTTCGGAAGTGAATATATAAGACGTTGATTTTTTTCGGTAAAAATTCAATTAACAGTGTTTTCAGGAAAATGAATGAAACAATTTTTAGACGAAATGATTAGTCTTACCGCTCGTGATTTTGTCATAAAAATTGTATTTTATGAAATCATGTTTCTATTGTTAACTGAAATTTGTCTGGAAAAAGTCTGCAAATATTTGTTGTATATTTTATTTATTTATTGTTCCATATTCTTGAAAACTTTCTCTTTAAATTATTTGCACTTCTCCATAAATTTAATCCACCCCAAACATTTTATTCTATGCTACACATTTCCGTCTATTCGTATGTGCCACAAAAAAATTGAATATTATTTTTATTACAACCGGTGCAGTGTTTTAGTCGATGTGTATATCACAAAAACAATGTTGCCAAAGTAGTTGAGATCGTATTGGTTTCTCTCTTTGTTTCATGTAATTAAATCAGAATAGAGGAAACCTGTTTATATGTAGTGTGTTTGTAATTCTATATATTTTTTGAAGACGTAAGTGGGCACGTGTTTTGAGTCGGAAAGTCAGGTAATGATATTGGCTTTTAAACATAATCATTAGGATTTAGAGTTGCTTAAAGTTTGATACTGTTAACTTCGGACACATTTGGTTTTTTAAAAGAATTCTAATTTTTTTTCTAAAACTCTATTATTATTTATCTAAAATAGAATAGTGTTGTTAATTTGATTTATAATTTAAAATCCTGTTCACATTTATATTTTTTTATAATTTTATTATGTGACGACAATATCATGAAAATCTTACTGACATAGTATCTGTTTCGTCATAATATAACAGAGCAGGATATAATAAAATATAAACTGTTGCTTTTCTCGTCCAAGAAGTACGCAGTTGAAATTTGCTACAAAACATCTTTACATAAAAACGGAAGCAAAACATAAAAGAGATGTTTATTAATTCATGTTCTATTACATAAAACTTTTTCCTATGCAATTGTATTTAAGATTGTATTAATTTCCAAAATAAGTTGTTTTTAAAAATTATTAATATACTTATTATTTTTATATATATTTATAGAATTCATCTATCAAAATTTCTATCCTAATTATAGTCGTTTCTTAACCATATGATGAAGTTGTAGGTACCTGCGATTTTTTATTTTTTTGTTTAGATATTGCCTATATGATGAAAAATCCTTAATCTTCCAACATAGCAGTTTGTACTAATTGATACATATGTCTAAATAAGTTTGAGTGTAACTTTATACAGAGTAATTCATAACTATTGGGACATAGGCTAAGGATAGATTATTTGGACCAAAATATGGCGATAGGACCAAATATACCTAAATAATAGATTGCTGTGGAATAAGATACAGGGCGTTAAAGTTGAAATTTTTTTTTCGTTTTTTCTGATAATGGCTCAGTATATTTATCAATTGTTATCGAAATCGGCACAGAGGCATAGCTTTGGACAAGGAATAACGACGAAAACGAAAAAGTTTCATCAAAAAAAGCTATCAGTTAATTTCATCATCAGGAATCATTTAGGTGGCGCCCCCTGTAACAAAATGTGAAATAACACATAAAATAATATTCCTTGTCCAAAACTATGTCTCTATGCCGATTTCGATAATAAGTGATAAATATACTGTGTCATTAACAGAAAAAAACGCCCTATATCTTATTCAACAGCAATATTTTATTAAGGTATATTTGGTCCTAATGATATATTTTGGTCCAAATAACTTGCCTTTAGCCTGTATATTAACAATTTGTTCTCTAGAGATGGTTGTGAATGTCGTCCAATAATCTAATAGAGTTCACGAAGTTTTAACCCAAGCTGTTTTCTTTTTATAAATATGTGCTTTTTCCAAAAAAGTTTTACATCGTCTCCCTGTGGCATTTCTTTAACAAGTAACTGGGAGATCAAATTTGTTTTTTTGTTGTGAAGCTTACGTGAGTTGTATTTGCTTCATTAGCACCAATTCGCCATATTATTAATATTAACTATCCAAATAGTCTATCAAGATTTGATTGCAATATTTGTAATTCACTTGAAGGATTTGTATGCGATGTTAATACTCCCATATCATGAGCGTATGTAGCGTAATTGTATTAACTGATGTAGGTAAATTTAATATATACAGGAGATATAAAAGCGGCCTCAGTACATTACCTTGCAAAACCCCACCATTTATTGGATGGAACGTTCCGTTTTCATCTTGGTATTTTACTATTAAAATCTTCAGGTAGGATTTGAGAATGAATTTTCTGATCTTGTACAGTAGGCGGATGTGCCAAAAGCTTGTGAAATATTGCAAAGCACTTCTTTTTGTCTTCCAAGTCTTGCTAAACTCTAGCAAGTTCCTTTCGGAATCCGAATTGGTGCTTAGGAATGACTTGGTTCTTTTCAAGCAACTTTACCCGTTGGTTTTCCAGGATTTTGTATAAGGATTAGTCGCGCCAATGTCCACTGAACTGGGAAGTACCCAGTCCTTAATACTGCATTAGGGTTATAATGTTAACGGCTTTCGTAGTTATTTCTTGGAGAATTTTAGTTGTTATGAACTCTTCTCTGAGGAACTTCCTAGAGTTGAGCATTCTAGTAGCATTATTTTATATTTTCTACATATTCATTTGTTTTAACAAATTCAGCTTAAAACATATTTTGTATACAGGGTGAATCACCGTAGACGCGAAGGTCCATAACTCCAGACCGGTGCATTAGATGAAAATTTTGTAATAGTATTTTTTATGTACATTCAAAAAAGTCATAATTTAAAATAAGTTCCACTTAAACAGATTATCTCAAAAAAAAAAGATATCAAAAAACAGGATGAGATTTCAAATTTTTGAGCACTCTGTATTAAATACTTTTTAATGCCATAGCAAGGAACTTGAAAAGTTGGGATAGGAACATGTAAGCCGTTTTTATTGATTTTCAACGGTTTGGCTGCTACAGACATCTAAATTCAAAAAATGTTATTTTCAGGTGGCTGTAGATCCTTTATTAAACATAATCGATATCAAATGTAATATATCGTAGAAATCAGGTCGGGGTTTATAAAAATATAAAAACATACGGGATATTCCATTTAAAAAACCATAACTTTGATACATATCTTTTTTTTGGGACAACCTGTATAAGTGGAACTATATAGAAAAAATATTGTTACAAGCTTTTTATCAAATGCATCGTTCTGGGGTGATAATTCGCAAGATTGCAACTTTTTCACTGTTGTTTTTCATTATTGTGGATAAGAGGGTTGAGAAGTTCTGAGCGATTTAACCTTTTGGTTACCTTTCATAGTAAGTATTTTTTCTCCAAAACCAGGAACTGTCTTTTAATAACAAATTAAAATGAAATAAATCATACATGAAAACATTTTGGTACAGTCCGGACCAGAAATATATTACCAAAGAGAAAAAAATATAATAATTTTATAAACGATATTGAGTATTACTTAGTGCAAAGTGTATTATACCCGCCAAAGCAACCTTGGAACCTTGTAATAATATCCATAAAAGGACTTTATCGGATTATGAATATTTGTCAAGTACCTACTCAGGATAGGCTCTACGGAACTAATAATAATTTAAATTAGAATTTTTCCTATGAAATGAAATAAGTTTGTTTCAATAAGTACTATAGTAATATTATTTTTAACTTAAAATAGTCATTATATATTCTTTAATAACTTTATATTTTTAATAGATTGTTGGATACAACATATGGGACAAGATTACTATAAAGAAGAGAACCAAAGCGAAAATATTGTCCCACATGCCGGAAAGCTTCATCTTAAATATTTTTTAAAACTGGCTACGTACTGTTTGTTTGATTTTTATCCATATAATACAAAAATTTTAGATTCTAAATCAATCATGAAGGCTTATCAGTGATGGTACATATTTAATACTAAAGCAATATGGTTAACAAAAAACAACACTGCTGAGTTAAGCCAGTTATGTTAGAATAAAAACAGATTAATCAAGTTTTATTTTTTTCCTAAAATAAACTATGTTTCGTTTGTTATACAATTTATGTTTTAATCATAACGTCATATACAGAGTGGACCAAAAATCTGGACACTGCCAATTATCTTGTAAATTGCTAATCCGAATTCTACAGAATTTGGGATAAGCTTATTTTGGGATACTGAGATTCCAGATTTGACATTTGCAATGTTGCTAGATTTGCCGTTTCTCTGATATAATTAGTCACTTTCGTTTTTTAAATACATGACAGTACATTTAGTCATTTTTGGAATCTTCTCTTCAATACGAGTTCAACCATATGTAACACTTATGATTTTATGTAGTCTGTATGGCCTCCACGTTCACCTGATTTCAATCCTAAATATTATTTTGATTGGGGATACTTGAAAAATTCAGTTTACAAAACTAAACCAGCAAGGCTTGCAGAGATAAGGCAACGAATTATAGATGAATCTCAATTAATTTCTAGCCAATCATGGAGAAATGTGGTAGACCCATTTTACCATCGATTAGGGTACTGTCAACTCACAAATGGAGCACATTTTGAACACCTGATTAAGTAATCATTATTTTAAAAATGTTGTAATCTTTCTATTGTTACGTTTTAATGTAGTTGAAAATAGTTTGTATTAAAACATTTATTGAGACAATTAGGCGTTGCCAGACTTCTGTTTTATTTATTTAAGACCTTCTAGACTACATAAAATCATAAGTGTTACATATGGTTGAATTCGAATTGAAGAGAAGATTCCAAAAATGACTGAATATACAGGGTGATGTATTTAAAAAACCAAAACCAAAACATTATAAATGTCAAATCTTGAATATGCGTATCCCAAAATAGGCTTATCCCAAATTTTGTAGAATTCGGACTAACAATTTACGAGATAATTGGCCGTTTCCAGACTTTTGGTCCACTCTGCATAACAAAAGGAAAATGACTTGTTTTCGAAACTTTTATTAGGTACACGTTCTAATTTGAGATTTGTATACACAATTTTTACCGAGAATTCTCATTGAAAACAATATTTTCTCTGATATATTAAATATGCGAATATTCTTTGTATAAACATAATTCAACAAAATCCCAAACTTAATAGCTTTGAAGAAAAATATCCGTTATTCGTTACGCTATAAAGGAAATTCCACAACATCGTTATCCACATTAACCTCTAAAATTGCTGCCATTTACACGTTGACATCATAATAATATCTTGAATTATACAGCCGGAGTAAGGTATATACATATTCCAGGATAAGTAAAGTGTTTGGAATTCCAGTGTACGGGAGCTGTTCATGGTAATTTAGTAGAAACAAGGGACGACAGTGACACACTCGTGAGTTTCCCTTTAGGGCCTCGGTTGACGTTTCGTTTCCCAACGCCCTCCTCGGGACCGAGGACGCTCGTAAAATACGGCACAGGCAGTCCTGGGCGGCCAAGCGTCAGGGTACGTCCTGTCTGGGACCGGGGAACCAGGTAGATGTGTAAATTAGCCTATTGCATTGATTGAATGGCACGCCGGCCTGGGAAAATTTACTTACCTACATATAATTATTTTAAAAACTCTAGCTCTAATTTAAGCCGAGAAATTATTCAACGAAAACCAGATATTCACATACTTGGTTTAAAATATAACTGCCTAAATAATGAGATCGTCTTAAAAATTAAATTAATTGATTCAAACTTTTCTTTGTGGAGTTTATCCATAATAATGGTAAAAATTGGTTTTGTACCTTTATGTAGTTTAATCGTACCGTACAATTTTGGTGCTTAGAGCATTTTTTTTAATTATGTATTTTTTTATCATAGTCATTAAAAGGAACATTTTATTGATTAACTAGTTCCCTAACCTTATCTGAAAATTTTTTGGTTGGATCTCTTCTGAGAATTTTTATGTTATTTGATTCAATAAATTCGTTTACTTTAGGTTCTGAACAAAACTTTAACTAATTACGGTTACATATTAAAATACTCCTTGGATTTGATACATAAACTAAGTACACATAATTTAAATGAAAATACAAAATTAGATTCATTTGATATTGGTAATATGTTTTCAAAAATGCCTCCATGTTAATGTATACCACTAATAACTAAATTCTTAGACAGAAAATACCTTAACCAAATTTCAGTCAATGAAATTATAAACCTATTTAATATATGTATCAATCAAAATTACTTTGTTTGTTGATGATAAATTTTGTATTCTAAATGAAGGATTATGGGTAGTCCAATCACCAATTTTGGCAAATATTTTTATGGATAATTTAGAACAAAAAATTCCAATATCTCCAGGAATGTACTTTTGCTTGAAAAAGTATAAGAATATGTCAAGTCGCTAGTTATTGAATGAAAATGCATGAAAAATACATAGCACGCAAGTATTTTGAAATGTTTCTTCTATTTTTAAAAACGTTAATTTCATATTATTGTTACGAGGAAAATTCGATAAACTCTAGATAGCTTGTGGAAACTTAATGAAGCACAAAAAAGCTTATTGAAACGTGCAAATGGTTTAATAAGCATAACAATACAAGCTTAACGAAGAATAGCAAAGTATTTTTATACTTGAGTAAATATCATATATTTAAAAAAGTATAAGAAGTATTAGGAAATCTTTCTTTAAGCTTAAAACGAAAAATTTATATTGAAACATAAAGATAGTATAGTAAGCTTACAAAAAAGTTTTAGGAAGTACAACAAAATTCAAAAGTGTTGAATACATTTAGCGAAGTTTGAAAATATTTAACAGACATTGAGTATATACATATGAAAAAATTTAGAAAGTAAAGAAAAGAAACCTAAATGCTCTGAAAAATACTGAAAGACGCAGGATGAAGATATTTCAATAAGTTTAACCTGATACTGATTGAACGAGTTTGACAAAGCATAAGCATGGTTGAAAGAGTTGAAGAGTTTGATAACCTTTGAATTTGTTTGATTGAAAATCATAAGTCAAACTTCACAGTTTTCAGAAGCTTTACTTGTACAATTCTTTATCTACTAAATGGTGAACCTGTAAAGAAAACTACTAAAATTCTACTCATATAGATGAATTATATGTAAAAAAATAAACAAAGACATACTTTCAATCTTAATAAAGCTATTCCAGATTTTTAATTTAGTAGTTTGGTTCTTGAAATAAAAGCTATATAATAAGATCTTTAAAGTCATTTAAAAGTATATAAATACATATAATAGTAGAGCATATAAAAATATATAAATGGATAATTGTATAAACTATATAGAGAACTTATCAAAACTAACCAAATGAGCATCGTAACAGATGTGACTATGGTGAAAGAACAGAGGCGATTACACCAAAATTTAAAAAAATAAGGTAATTTAACCCATTATTACTACCGAATCTATCGTTGTTCGTTACTGACTAAAACCCCCTAAACACGTATGTGTGTAGATCAAGGGTAATAATATCCTTGCCTTTAAAATTGATTAAATAAATAATACAATTACTATGATTCATTTTGCCTTAAATAAAGTTGTTTGAGATTATGATTATAATGATAATAATTGAAGAGATCATTTTTAGAACCATTTTACAAAAATTTTTATTAATATCATCATCAATATAATTTTGATTGTCGTCAACTCTACTGTTAACTGTTAATTCTTTCGTTTGATATAATATTCGAAATTTATCATTTATACTTGTCTTTCATGGCATATTAGATGTATTAAGTGTTGCCAGTTTCCAAATTATTATTTTAAGGATAGCGACAATACAAACTTTAGGCAATTCAAATATATTTAAATAATGGTGTGGTAGATTAAGTTTGACGTATAGAAATTTTTCAAAAAAACGTTCTATTTGTATAAAAATACTACAAAAATAATAACCCCTAGAAAGGTATGGATAAAAGAGAAGAAAAAAACCTCAAAATATTAGAGAAAAGGATCATGAAAACGATATTGGGACCAAACATAACTACTAAAGGCAAAAAAATTAGTAAGGTCTACAATGCTTTATAGCTATGACCTATAAACATTAAATGAAAAACAATTCATTTGGATAATTGCAATGATCAGAATGTTTAGGAAAATCCAAAACAAAATACGTTACAAAACGAAATATACAGAGAAAACTTAAAGTCAAATCAATTAGTGACACAATAACAAAAGCACAATATAGATCGTTTAGACATAGATATCGAATGCCTGAAGACAGAATATCCAAAAGAGTATATGTATAAAAAATAACATAAAAAAATTACAGAGGAAAGCTGAGAAAAAACATAGAACAAAAATGTTATTGCACAAGCAGAACAAAAGGGTATAACATGGGAAAAAATCAGAGAAATGATAAGGGATAAAAAAAGGTAGATAGAGAAATGCATGCCTACTCAAACCTGCCTTACTCCTAAGTATTACGTAATAATAATAATAATAATAATAATAGTACTAAAAATAATAATAGAAGATAGGGAACGACAATTCGATGTAAAAATCATTTTATCGACGCCAACACAGTTTTACTATTATGAATGCCTATTTATCGAAATAATGCCAGTGATTTGAATTCTTATTGATCGAAACCTTGAAGAACTGGCAACTTGGCAAGAAAAAAATAATCAAGGTTAATTAAGTAATTGTTTGAACACATCAACTTTAAAAAATGAAACGGGCCTAATAATATAAACATTATGAATATCGGTATATACAATAATTTTAGACGTACATATTTACATATATTTAAGCTCTTAATCTGTAAATATTGTACTTTGTTTGCAAATCAAATAAGGATTTTTTTTTCATGAACAACTAGTTAATGCAGTTAATCCGTTTGAAATTCTTGATAGTATTATCTTGGTTTTTAACATTATTGTATTAATATAGTGGTATTTTTCGATATACATAAGTGAGATTATAGAAATGCTGTTCTCAGTAAAACGATTAAATAATACCGAGGAATAAAGCCTTTGTTTTTATAAGGTTATTTTGGATACTAAATATTCTGCAAATGTAATTCCTACATTAAATAAATAAAATTTAAAAATATTTAAAAATCTAATTTGGATATGATTAATACAACTTTTTTAGGTGTACAAAAATATATAAATAATAATTAAATCAATATTTAATTTCCCTTGTACTGAAATTTGAAAACAAAAATTAAACAAAAAATGTTCTTAATAAGTACGCTTATTTCAATAAACAGTTAAATCTTTTTGTAAATATAGTGATAGTATAATCTTAAATTATATTTTTACACTGATAAGTTGATAGATAACATTGATTAAAACATATTAATACTAAGTTTATCCTACTTTAAAATGATTTCAAATCCAATGAAATACAAAATCAAACCACATAAATTTTATTAAAAGACAACTAGTTTCGACCCCTTAAGGTCATCATTAGGTCTGAAAAGAATATAAAAAACATCACAATTTTTTTATATAAAATATATTCGTGAACTTATCAAATAAAACAACAGTGAAAACAACAATGTTAAAAAATTCAACGTAAAAAGGAGACTCTCCTAATCTCCCACAAAATGAAATAGGATTATAAAACTTAACTAAATTACATATGCGTGTGTTACAAAATCCATAAATAACAGTTATGAAACATATTTAAATGTATCTGAAGTTTGAAAAGCATTGTACCAATACGCGAAAAAGCAGGTAATAATGTCAAAATAAAGGTAATGCGAAAAAATTTAAGAACTCAAGTTTAGTAATAATAGGTATAAAAATTGGAACCAGGAACATGGAAACACAAGAGTAAGGGTTCAATAAGATCCCAACAAAAGAATAATAGCCCAGTTTTGGGTAGGGAAAATTTTTAAGGATAATTGACACAAGTCATGTAACCCCTAATAAGGGTAGAGACTCGTGTAAAAATAACTCTTCTCCAATATGGAAGAAGAAAATAGACAAAAAGGGAAGGAGAGCTTAACAGCAGCCACCCGACCCTCTTAGATGTCTGGCATCCCGTAACGCCAGAAGAGACATCATTGAAGGGGACGAATGGAACCAGAAAACTTGTAAGAAACAAAATCCACGTACACACGGGGTAACAAACTAGCACCCTAAAAAAGAGTGCAAAATAAAAGCCACCTAAAAATTGGGAAAGGACAGAAAAACATAAAGTTGGAAATGTGTAAACTAGCCAAACTGGCAAACATAAAGAAAGACCAAATAAGATCTCAAAAATACTTTTTTTGATGACCTTAAGGAGTCGAAACTAGTTGTCTTTAAATAAAATTTATGTGGTTTGATTTTGTATTTCATTGGGTTTGAACCTTTGTACCACATTTGAGTGTTATGGATAACCTTCTGTTTTTTAAAATTATTTGTCTAATAAATAAATAATACATAAATTTATAATAAATAAATATCAATTTATTTGGTACACCTCCAGATTTGTAACCACAACCGACTATTCACATTCATACAATACCGACGAAATAATTTTGGTTTAGAATTGTTTAACTGAATTTCTGTGTTTACATTAAATTTCCCGAATTATTATTCATAATCCACACGTTTACAGGCCGTAAAACCCGAATGGGTTTTGGGCCTTTTATTGCTCCTACGACAGCCCGCCACATCAGCAACACAAAACAACTCCCGGTGCTCTCGACTTTCCCCTTTCAACGAGCCCAGTCAGTCAACCGCAGATGACAACAACCTACTTAAAGAAGTTTCTTAATAGTCAAAAAATGGTCTGAGTAGTTCGCAACCAAAGTCTGAACTGTACCGTACCGCATTACCTAATTCTGTAAGACATTATGTAAGAAATTAAGTTTGTTACTTATATTGATTTGTGTTAGAAGTTTGGATACATATGGAGCTTTTTTATTTATTTTTCGTTTTGAATTTTTTATGTGTAACTATACTACTACGTAAAAGTAGAAAATCACCTTTGGCGTAACTAGAAAATTTTAAATAACGAGACATTGAAAAAAATAGTTTGTGAAATTTAAATGTTTTCGACTGGTACTTTAGCCACTTTCACAGAATGACAATTTCTTGGTTTATAAAGTTTCTAACATCGAAATGGTACTGCAACAAATAATACGTTTTATATTAAAATTATACTTAAAATGAAAATAAAACTACATAATTTACGTTTAAATATCAGCCAACCCTTCTCTGTAATGCAGCAAAAACTTTATGCAACATTTGCGGTGAGTTGTTGATCTCTTCAAACGTTTCTGTTATGCGATTTCTCAGTTCTTCCAGAATATGAATTGGCGTTAAATACATTTTTGATATGTAACTGGGTTGAATATCTCATTGCGATATTGTGCAGCAGTTAGAGTGTCTTCAAAAAAAATGGGACTCACCAATCTTCCTCGATATATTCCAACCCAAATACAACTTGGAAATGCAATGGTTCTTCCAAACCTCATGTGACAAAAAAACTATGTTGAGAATATCATTGTTAGATTATTTTAGAACCATTGACCAAATTTCACTCGTCTTGGATAGTTTACTGCAAAAAATATTGCAGCTTGTATGCACGGTCGTAAAAGTCTTTTTTTAGAATGAGTTGGCATATGCCATTAGATAAATATGTTTATTGGGCTATTATTGAAATGGATGATTTTGGATTTTCATGAATAACATGTTAAACTGCTTCAATATTTGTGTACCGTGCATTCTGAAATTGAATACTGCCAGTCGCCATTTACTTTATGCTCTTTGTAGAAAACCATTTCTTAAATTTAATTTTCTAAATAAAAGTTTTGAAAGAGACACAAACGTTCATATTCAGTGTCAAGGTTAAAATGCCTTTGCTTCGAAGTAACTAAAGTCCTATCCCAAAACAATTATAAATTAATGTGTATAAAGACTATTTTTTTCTAAATAAGTCTCAAATACAAAAAGACGTGTAAAATAACTAAAATTAACTAAATTAAATAAATAATATGACTCTTAACAATCACGGAACCAACCAGGCTGTATTTAGAAAATGTCTCCCATCCAAATGGAGACCCAATTCAATGTTTTGTTGATTTCCAGATTCCCCATAAATCACAGTAATGATTTATTTGTATCTTAAATGTATGAAACCAACCTCTTGAATTAGCAAACGCGTTGCGTAAGTTACTCCAAAACGTAATTAATTTAGAGTTACATCACTTAATTAAATTTGTCCAAACCTGATTATTTCAGAAATCTGATTATATTCTAAAAAGTATTCCTATTTTCGTAATATAGAAAATGTATATGGGGTAAAGTTTATTAAAATTTTCTTCTTTCTTGTTATAGATGAAGTGATTTTCTCACTCTTTTTATTCCTTTACAAAATCTTATATTTAAATTTAAAGTTTAATTAAATCTCGTGTTCCAAGAAAAATTCGTAGTACTTGATCATAGCTAAAACTAATATTTCTCCCTACATTTTATTTGATGTTGTTATAATCGTTTGCAAGTTGAACTTAAATATTTTTGTACTTTCAATAATGCCACAATGTGGCTTTTAAGATCAAAACCAATATACTGATAGTTCTAAGTTACTAGTTATAATTTTTAGTATAAATTCATCAAGTCAAGCAACTTGACTTGAAACATAAAAGCTTGTGTTGGACTTGAAAGTTAAGATTTAAAAAAACTTAAATTTTACAGACGTAGGCGTGGCTTGGTTTTCAAGTATTTTAAAGCTTATTTTAGTTCTTCCTACAATAATAGTATATGGCTTTCAAACATACAAATGGTCAAATAAACAGTCACGTTTTAAATCTGATTGTTGCCAATTGGAAAATACATGCAATTTTATTAAATTTCGTTCCTGCAAATGGATCACAGGTAGTATTGCTCAAATATTTTACAGCACTTTCAACTTTTATAAGTTAGTAAACTTTAATGAAAACTTTTATTCACGAGATATTATGCATTTTCTCCGTTTTCTCCACATTATAAACTTGACGGCACGTGATTTCTTGCAAATTCTTTAAATTAATATTGATGATTCTAGTGAAGTTCAGTATAGTTCAGCTCTTCACGAAATTAAAGCTATTGTGAAGAATATAAAAAAATCTGAAAATTGGAAAATTTGAAGAAGATAAAAATACCAATAGACGTTGTTACTAAATGGAGCGCCTCATTTGAGATGCTATCTGGGGCTTTAAATTTAAAAAAAATAAAAAGTGCCATTAACGACCTATCTGATACTACAGACGATTTAAAAACTACATTACTCACTAATACTGAATAGTCTTTATTTAGTGAGTTTGCACTTATTTAACAGGTTTCAGGAAACTTTCTATAAATTTGGAAGCAAAAAAAAATATAGTTTACCAATACTAGTAATAGAGTTTCACTTATTACTAGACAAATCAGAAAAAAGGGCAAGTGACTTGGACAAAAAATTGAGAAGAATAACATCGATGAAACATTAATATTTTAACAGAGCGGTCACCGTAAGATTTAGAAAGCTAGTAACCTTTATTTTTCGAAGAATATCTCAATAAAAATACTTAAATTTCTTTCCAAATTAACGGATTCAATGGTTAAAAAACAAGCGGGTCTAAGAATTATAAATCTTTTTTAAATACAAGGGATCTTTCAGGAAAATATACAAAGATATTGAATTTCACATTAGATGCTTTATTATTGAAATATAAGTTGACGTTTCAAATGACATGAGAGATGAGTTTTATGATTGTAATTATTGTATAGAAATAATGGGCATAACTTTGGAGAAACCTGAAAGAACAGATGAAGGTTTTTCGTTATTTTTCGTTCTTCTATAAAAAAAGCTATCGTTCAGATTTGTTATTCCGTCATATGAATTTTCCGAATTGAGGATATTGTTATATTTGTAGAAAGCCGAAATTATTTAATAAATAGAAAGTCATAAAAATCAGTAAAAGCACAATTAGCGCTAAAAGTTCAGATCGAAAAGTTACACAAATTTGGAAATCAGTTGTCGTCTCGAAAAGTATTCTTTTACAAAAGTATCATCATACTCATCTTGAATTTTAGTAAGTTATGTTGCCAACTCGGCGAGGGATAATAATTGTTCATGCTATTAGTTTAATTTCTTTCCATTGTCAATTCATTTGTAGGTATCTTTCATATATTTCATTGTAGCTTTTAAATACTAAGCCAAGCCACTAATTTTTAGGTGAAGTAAATATCCAAGTTTTTGTTAATGTGAATAATATTTAGGGTCTTTTAGTATATATACTAAATGGCTGGTTATGCAAAAACCAAACCCGAATCGAATGGAAACCCGACGTAATAGAGGATGCAACGAGACGCTAAGTAGAAAGAGACACACTTAGAAAAGGTCATGCATACGAATCGCCAGTAATACCCAAATATATTATTCCCGATATTACCACACTGTCTTACTCACTGATAACAAGCTACCGAATCTCCATAATTCATATCCATAAAAACCCATTCGGTTGTCCCTCGTTCCCAGCAGTCCCATCGTCCTAATTACGGGAAATTTGATATAGAGCCGTGGAGGGATATTAGGATTCAATGTATGAGAAACATTAATTGCACGAATGTAATTACGCCACCAGCTTTTTTATTAATGGACTTTTTTGGGGCTTTATTTTTTACGACAAAGCTTAAAGGCTAATGGCAGGTAGCATATGTAAATATCTGTTACGAGTAAATTTGTAAATTGGGTTTTACCTCACCAGTGCTTTTTAACTTAACTAGAAGATTTCTCAAAGGAACTTGAAAGGTCTTATATATTGTAATGGAATTTATTATCATGTAAAAAATATTTGTTAAGTAGGACAATAAATTAATAAATCTGGTAAGGTTTCTAAATTATAAACGAAATTACTAAAGTTTTATATAAATATAAAATTAAAAGAGGAAATAGCCGAATATGTCTGAAGTAACTACAAATTCACAAGGCTGCTTGCAAGAAACAATCTTTGAGTAAATTATAAATAACTCTAAATAGCATAATAACTTTTAGCATACTGACTAATACAAATCGTTCATATTAATTAAACTTAAAGATACATTTGGTTTGCAGATTTAAATTAATAAAACATGTTGATGATATTCATAATAAAATCAAACCTCACAATTTTTATTAATAATGAGGTTTTCTTGTGAACCTTTGATTTAGTGATAGCATTTCTTCAGTTGATATGTGGAACAGCCATAAATTGAAGTTCCCCAAGAAAATAACTTTTTACGTCGGCATTTCAAAATACAACCTCACAATGTTTAAGTGAAAACACATTTCTACAAAGTGTTGCAGCAATTAAAGGCTACGCTATAGTGTACATTGTCATTTTGTTATAAAGCTTATTTGCTGCAATTTTAAAATTAGTACAATTTAATTCTAATAGATTTAAAACCACTAAGTTATAATTAATCTAAATTATTTGTCAAGATCAAAATTTAAAGTACTTGCTTTCATGAACTCACCCTGAGAACCATTTTTTAGTTTTTTGTGTTTTATTCATAATTCATTAATAGTTGACGCTCAGTTTTAATTTTTTTATTTTATTTTATTTATATTATAAATTTACTCATCATTCGAATTTTATTTTTAACTAAAAACACAAAATAAATACTTTCTCTACACTAAAACCCCAAATAAATAGAATTATCCCCACCAACTTGGGACTCTGGAAAATTCCAAAATAACTACTTTTACAATATCTACACAATATTGAAAGTCTAGCCAAAACTCTTTTGTTAAATAATTTTATTAAGAGATTCATTTAATAACATTATTTAAAATCACAATAAATTTTAAGGAATT
The DNA here is from genome assembly GCA_951812935.1 of Hermaeophaga mercurialis. NCBI lineage: Eukaryota > Metazoa > Arthropoda > Insecta > Coleoptera > Chrysomelidae > Hermaeophaga > Hermaeophaga mercurialis. The sequence goes on along the minus strand of OX638363.1, from coordinate 7,507,536 downwards.
TGTTAGATTTGTTTTATTGTATATACATTTTTCTGCTTTTTGTTTTCCACTTTATTATTAAAAAAATAAAATAAAAATACGAAATAGTAGAAGGGATTAAAATTTTAGAATACGTCAAACTTGAGAAACAAGAAAATATTGTTTGCTCGATAGATTTAAAACAAACGTTTGATCAACTCAACAAATGATGAAGCAAACGAAAAAATAGAAAAAGAACAGAAAAATAAGTAAAAGCTTTGCCCAAATATTATGGTTTTATCCGAGTGTTAACATAAATGAAACTCTTAACTAACTTTCTTATTAATAATATAATATTTCTAATGATAATACTGCATATACAGAATTCGTGAATTTCATTTCATATGATTTCACTATTAACGAACTAATTGTGAATAATTTGCATTTTGAAAACTCTAACTAATCATGTTATTCGATAATATTAAAAATATCAGGTGCATTAAATTGTTCGAACATAATTTTTTGTATACATGTTTTTTTAATGAACTAATCCATTTTCATCCGAAACTTAATAGGATTTAATAATCACTATAGATTGATTAAACGATACATTTATAAAATGGAAGTATTAATCAAGTAAAATGTATGTAATAGAATGTAGGAAAGTATTTTAGGCAGCAATTTTAGTGGATTTTATTACATATTATTTTACAAATATGGCTCTGTTTAATGGATATTATAATGAAAAATAGAAATTGTATAACGCAAATAAGAACATTAAAATAATTAAATTTTATATGGAATAGAGCAAAAAATAATTGTTTAATTAAAATTGATATAATATAGAATCTAACAAATTTCAGGTCTTGCAAACATAATGACATCAATGATGGAGAATGATAGTTAAAATACGAGATTTTATATATCAACTGTAGTTCACATTCAAGTTTATTGTAAATGTAAAATATGTATTGTAAATTTTCATTTTCTTTCTGTAAGTTTCTTACACTTTTATAACTATATAGGCATAAAATCAAAGTGTATTTGGATTGCTTTTAAATTCCTAAGTGCTTATTATCACAAAAACGTGAACTGGGGTTAAGAAAAAACATTATTGTCGTGAGTAATAAACGAATTTATTACTTTGCTATCACCCCATTTATATTTTATAACAGCCATAAGCCTTCATATAAATATTTTTATAAAATCTTTAAAAACATTCAAATGAATAACAAATAAGCAACATACATATTTACTTAGACATTTTGTTTGATCATTTTATTACTCTAAAAATATTATTCAGATATCCAAGGTATTATTTGAAAATAATCCTTAAAAAGTACGAAATACAGATAAAAAATAAACAGTTTCTATTGAATTGATCGTTTGTGGGTATTTGAAAATCTTCTTTCTTCTTCAATTAATTTCTTATTTCTGAACTAACACAAATCCCTCCTCCTTAAGTCGATCGGTTAATACTCTGTATTTTTATAGAAGATCTTGTAAAGAAAATAATAAAATTGTAGTCTGATATCCGATTTTGTAAGAATTTTTTTAAATCATGTTTTTGGCGCAGTCAGTAGGATTCTTGCGAAAAATCTTTCGCGGATAATTTTGGTTATTTCAAAAATGAAGTGAAAAATATAGAGTTTACGAAATCTTCCATTAAAGAAAACCTTTCGTTGCTGCTCTGATCCAAGAACTGTAAGTGGATTTTAATTTTGTATATAACTAAAACAATATGTTTAGAACTTGTTAAATAAAGAAGAAAATAAAATTGCCTATTCCCACTTTTTCACGTAGAAACCACTCCACAATTTCATGTTAACGTGAATGAGCTTAAATTATTTTTAGAAAGTGTCGATAGTATCGCCATTTATTTTTACGATAATGCCAACACTAGAAATTACCAGAATGTTTTTTCCTTACAGTTATTAATAATTTAAAAAAACCTGCTCGCCATGTCATCAATATTAGTGGTATGGCCCTTTTTGAAATATTTTTTTACATGTAGATCATAAACCTCTTATATATTTCTTGGATATTATAGTTGTCAGTTTTTTCTATATCAGATTATATATGTATTAGATTATTGACTTATTCGAGTTTTTTTGATTCAATAAATAATTAATCAACACTTGAAAAACCTAAGCCAAAAAATATATCTTTAAAAGCTCTAAGATCTAGTCGCGATACAGAATTGAGTACAAATGAGGAACGAATAAAGTTTAAGAACCTAGTGCACGTATGAAGGTGAAATGTTATACAATCGGATTAATACTTAAGTTTTTCTATCATTTTAAGGTTATAATAAATTGCTCCGTTATCTCTGAGGGGTCGACCCTCTGGACAATACCGCAGTAATAAGTAAAGCCATAGGCTTAGAGCTACTTATTATAGTGGGTATAATTCATATAGAAGATAAAAGATAAAAATATTTACAATGAATTGACAGGAAATTAAATATGATGCACAGGGTGTCCTCGAAAATAACGTATATTCTATTTTGTTTTTCTAGTATAATTAGTTTATACAAACATTTATACGTGGCTACACCTCACACTTTTATAATCAAGGAATATCTATCTGATAAATCGTAAAATTGTATTAGTTTGCAGAAGATTTAAATCGTTCAATCGTTTTAAGTTTATCTTTTGTTAAATTAGTTTCAATAATTCACTGAAAAATTGCATTTTATTCAAGTCAAGAAGATTATCACGACATGTTAATTAACCTAATCCGCGATGTTTTATGTCACTGTCCCAAAGATTGTTGGAAACGTGTAGTGTATTACCTAAAAATAGTAGCGGTAAAATCGTTCGGATCGTATAATAATTTTTCACTCTTCTACACCCTCTCTAATCGACCAGTTTAAATATCTTGGTGTACTAAAATAAAAACTTATGTTTAGAACGTTTAAATAACCATTATTTATACTTGATTGAGTTATCGGTGTTGCCGTCTCTAGTTGCTTTTCGTTAAATAAAATTTGGAGAAATTTAAAATACTAATATTTTTTTTGTTTTTGAAAAAAAAGAAAAGCAATTTATACGTTTTTATACCTCATCCATTCTTTTCGCGGACGACTTGTATGTTAGTACAAAGATCTAATCAAGGAATTAGTCAAAGAAATTAAAAATTTGAAAGTAGGACAGAAGGTTCGTAATGAAGAAGTGCTGAAATCCAAGAAAGAAAATAGAGAATTAAGATTTAGAGAAAGTTAGAAGAATTATAAAATGTGATACATTCACATTTCTCCAGAAAATAAGGCTGGAAAGAAGTTTTTTTAAATAGGTGTAGATGTAAAAATTTTGGTAGCTCACCAAATTTGAGGATGCACTCTACGAACTATTTCACGGGCGTACAATAATGGCGGCGAGCACGGGGATAAACATTTTTTGTGCTGATTTTAGTTTATCATTTGTAAAACGACATATAAAAAAATAATATATTTGATCGAGGCACATTAATGTTTTTTTCATCGACCCTCGAGCAATTATCTCATAATAGCTAGACGCTCAAGTATTATTTTTAAAATTACAAAATGGGACATTTATATATACATCCATGCCCTTGCCAGGATTCGAGCCCGCGATCTCGGGGACCAAATATCGGTTCTTTACTCACTCAACCACTGAGGTCGGCCATAGTAATGTTATGGAGGTTGAAACGACCATACAGGGAGATGTAAAAGATTGTAAAAATATACATGTCAAAATTATTTAATATTCCTAAAACTGCACTTATAATATCTAGAAGTATTAAATGATGATAATAATGTAACAAAGTTTTTATTTGCAAGGCGGTGAAATTTTTGTTAAATAGTTAAGTAATAGTTGTAAATTTAGCAGAAAGGATTTAATAATACAAATGGTTATTAAAAGTGAAATAAAATCAAAGGATATAAATAAAAACAAATCCAAATAACTATTCTTCAAGAAATATGGATAGGCCTCCGAATTATTATAAAATTACAATTTTATTTTATCTTTATCTAAAATAAGTCCCCCGGCTAAGGAATACCTACTTTCTTTATTAGTAACTAAACACCCGTTAAACTCAATCAGATAAAGTTTCAAATACGCAGTCTGATTATAGGTGCGCTTTTTAGAGAAATGGCCTATAGGCGATGCAACTCCCAAAAATTTTGCAAGTACAGAACGCTCTTAATTAAAACATAATAACCAGTCAACATTTATAAATGGTTTATTTACCGGAAACTCCAGATGTAATAAGTTTCGTGCAGATTTTTTTTGTTTGTCTATTATTGTTGCATAACTAGTCAGCCGTTAATGAGTAACCAAATAACTTTGATGGATGCGAATAAATATTAATGAACAAATGCATAATTCATTCACAATTATTTATCGATGGGCTTGTTTTGTTGACACTGTCCGGTGATAATTTAATTATCCAATTTGGATGAAACTCTCGACTGTGAATTTCATTTGTATGATGAATAGGCTTTAATAATAAATTTAGACATATATTTGAAGTAGATGTGCAGATTCATATGGAATCAGGCATATCTACAGGGTGCTTGAAGAATTTATACATATAATACAAACACACAAACTTAATTTTTCGGGTGATATCTCTTTAGGAGTTGGGCTGCGAATTTTTTTTATAAAGAAAAATACTCATAATTATTAAGAAGGAATATTTTTTTTGCACAAATTTAACAAGATACTGTATAATATTATTTTTTTAAGGACTTCCCAAAATTTATTGGTTCATATTATTTCAATCGAAAGTATTCTTTATTACTGATAACAAAACCTGTTGTAACAATCCTTTGTAAGGGAACCGGCGGTTGTAATTAATTTCCAGGACACACTAATAGAGTATTTAAAAGGGACACAAGACTTCGTTAAAAATAATAGAATAATAAATCAAATTAGAACGCGGAATCGAAAAACAATGACCCAAAGCTAGTACAGCGCCACCTATATTCGCAGCGCTTCATTTTCTCTTAATAGACATTTCATTATACTCTTAATCCGACTTTTGCCGTAGTTGATTAACTTTTGTCGGGTCCAATTTTGACGACAATAAGCTAGAAATAGGCGTTCTTTTGCGGTGTCAGATGTCAGAAACAGCAGCTTTCTGAGGGCTTTAAACTTTTAGATTGGATTTCGCGTTTGAATAAGATAAATGCGTTAGCAACCTGTGTTTTCTATAGCATCAACTATGATAGTCTCATATAGCCGTTGTTCGAACAATAATTGATATAGAATGTTTTATGTGTCTTGATTTTCGCTATTATATCATTGAACTTGGATTAGTTGAAAAATCTCAATTCACTAGAATCTAAAGTGATTATTATTGTTTTATACTGCGAGTGCTACGAAATCTTGGCAAGGAGTAATAATATGAAAAATTCACATATTAGCGTCCACAAGCTTCATATGTGTGTGAAGCGATGTAAACTTTTTATTTTTGATCCCAAGTATGGCACATCATTCAAATCAGTTAAATGAGTATGTTCCAAAAATTTAATAAAACACAGGGTTTAATTTTCAAAAAAATTATGAAGACATGTATAAAGAAGTGTTCAAGTTACCAGTATTTCTTTTATGCTCGTGGCATAGGAATCTCAACGGTAAATAAATATTCTTATTGTAGAAGACATTATAAAGGTTCTGTCAGATGTCATTATTTTATTTGTTTCCTCAGTGCGGTTTTACTTTTGTAAATAATTTTACTTTAGAGCAAATTTTTATATTTTAAATATTATATTAATGTATCCATTTTCGGAAAAATATATGTTTAATGAAATTTTAAAGAGAAAAAGAGCACAGTGCCGACATAAATGAAAATCGATTTTGTTACAAGTGAGTCTTTAGAAGCAAAAAGTATAAAAGAATAATAAAACATAAAACTCCATAAACTGTACATTACGAACGCTAAAAAATTTAGAATAGCCAGGTTGTAAAAACGTACTATTTACTGTATACTAAGTGAAAAAAGAAATTTTAGAAGTGTACATTTACTTTCATGTTAGTGAGAGAGCAGTTAACGTTAACTCACAAAGCATAGTCGACTTTATCACAAAAAAACTTGTTTACGGACTTCGCACAATACTAGGAAAAAGTAATTTTTATAATTATGCGTGTATTATATAAATAATCCAGGTACAGAAAGGTTAATTCTGGCAAAAAACTGGTATTAAAATAATTAGTATTCACCTACAGAACTTGGACTATATTAATTATTGTCACGTAACATTGGTAATGGGCAATGGAAGTACAATGCGGAGTTGAAATGGTTTGTCGCTATATAATCAGTATTTTTGTAGAGACCAATAATATATCCCTTAATGCAGTAAACAGAATTGAATAACAGTTTCCTAGTATATAGAGTAATTTCATTTCGATATTGGCTTTATTATAGTGTATTATGCTTTGAATTGAAAAATTATTTCTGTTGAGATAAATTTTCTTTAATATTATGTGTTTCTTCCCATTTGTTAGAATGAAAATTGTATTTCAAATAAGCGATTTTTATTCGTTAATTACATGTCTTTCATTTAATTTATATATAAAATCGAAGAAAACTCGAACTCTTTACCACATAAAATTTAATAATATTGACTAAACTTGACGACTAGTTTCCACATTAAAAGTAATAATCAGGTCTAAAATTATTGTAGAATATAAAATTAATACATAAAGCACAAGGCAAAAATATATAACACTTACCACAAAATAATTTAAAATTTCAAATTCAAATTAACATCTGAGAATGCAGTAATTTATAATATTACAAGTGAAATTAAAAAAAAATTAATTAACAGTAATAAGAAACAATTAGCAAACTTAACAACCGATCATTAAAAAATTATCATGCTATGGAAAGGTAAGTAAAAAATAATAAAATGTAATTCAACAAGCGGTTAATGAACTGGAACCTGAAGGAACCTGAAGAAAGCCGTAGATATTCTTAAGTACATCTTTAAAGCCGGCCCTGTATTATTTGTTTCGGCTGCAAAAGATTGATTTTAACTCGGTTTCAGGTAAAAACACGTTTGTCTCAAATATTTTAGCGGAAATGTACACCCAATTCATTCAGTAGTTTAAATGGAATACTATTTTGACATGTTTGAATTGAAAGAGTTGAGACAAAGATGCACGCGAATATTAAAACCAGTTCAAATCAAAAATGTTAAATATATACCATCTTCTTTAAATAATGAGTTTGGTATTTATTTTCGGTATAATAAATATTTTACATTAATAGTGCGCAAATTTTCAGTATCGCATTTTTTTAAAACTTAGTAGAAACTGCTTGTATACTAGAGCGACACGAATTAAAATCTAATGGTGTATTATTTTAATTTGTTAAGACTTATTTCCACGCAATTTTTTTAACATGTTCAAAATTACCTAAAAAATTAAAACGGTTCTTGAATATCAGAAAAAGTTTAAAGCAATTGAAGTTTTAAGACCTTTTTTATCACAAAATAAGAAAAAGTAGAAGAAGCAAATAACACCAAGAGATAAAGTAGCAGATGGAAGACAAATTGGTTAAGACTTGAATGAAGAATGTAAAAAAAGTTGTCCACGAATATGTCAAATAGAAAACAGAAAAGAAAAAAACGAAGAGCCATATAAGTTTGATAATGATATTGAAATAATCTTGACTTGGTGCCTCTAAAGATTTAATTTGGCGCCAGATTTATCTTGGACCGTAAATCAAAACCGTCGACAATGTTGTGACCCTGAACCGTTCGTTCATATTGGAGAGACCGTTTTTCGGTTTAATAACCAAATTATCTTGGCAACAACCCCACTTTAATCATAATCGACGTAAGTTTCGACAGTTTATCGCTTTGCCTGGGGTCGTTACCCCCCTCTCGCGGACTATCGATATAATACTGCAGGTGGCGGGTCTTTATTAAGTTTTGGATATTCTCCTGCTCGGGATATGTGCCGAAAATCTGTCGACGGGGAGCCGTTCCCGCTGGGTCCTCGACGGTGCTTACAACTTTCAAACCATTACAAGGCCGTTTACAACGTTACAACTTACTTAACCGACTCACTTGAGGGTATTGGCTTTCACCCTTGACGGCTGGCCGAAGGATAAGGACCGATCCAAAGGGAGATAAACAGAAAAAGAATATATTGATGAATCAATTCTCAATTAGACGTGTAATATGGAGCCGAACATAAACAATATCAAAATTATACAGGGTAGTTAGAAAGGCTGGTACCGTAATTCAAAAATCGCTGCAGGGAAATTGTTCCAATTCGTGATTTTCTTCAATTTATAAACTTTGACAAAAGGGTAAATATGTTAAAATATTATCAATAATTAACATATTTTAACATCGACGATAAAATTTATGCTTTATTGGTGTTCAAGCAATGGGCATTAAAAGCCAAAATATTCTATTATCAACACAATTACACCTTCTAAGCCCTTTCAAATTATGTATAATGTGACCTATATTTTCACTTACATAAATTAAAATGGTACTCTGAAGAAATTTAAGATGTGAATACTAGGCACGTCAAATTATGAGAAAACAAAACCCATTATTAAATCTGGAATTTCAACGGCAGATTTTAATGAGCTAATTTTTAATACCTTTTATTGTAGTAAACATGTAACAACCAAAATATTGGTATAATTATAGGAAACAAAGAAAAAATAATTCAATTTCTAAATAAGCAGTACCTTCGTAAACGCCGTTTTAATTAAAATCGCTGTTTTTCAAAAACTTATATTTAATACAATTATATACAGATTCAACGAGTATTTAAAAGAGAGAGAGAGAGAGAGAGAGAGAGAGAGAAGAAGAAGAAGAAGAAGAAGAAGAAGAAGAGAGAAGAAGAGAGAGAGAGAGAAGAGAGAGAGAGAAGAGAGAGAGAGAGCAATAGAAGTTTTATAAAGTGTGTCTGCGTGCTTTGTTTCCCCTTCTATTTTCATCTCTCTAAAGACCATATATTTTCTAAGATCTCTCTAGTGTCCTCTCACTCAGTGAATGTTCATTACAACGATAGCGATGTAAGAGTGACGTCACAGTCGGTCCAGATTATACATATATGGTCTAAGGTTTGGCCCATTAAAACAATTACTGAAAGGATGTAAGTTCAATTCGGGTGCTAAGATAATGTTTGCTGTTAGAGAATCAACCACAAGAATTTTACCAGCAGCCAATCTATAGACTAGTTCATCAGCGTGACTCCATGCCTTAATGTTAATATAGGCTTCTTTTAAATACTGCTTTAAAGCCTGTACATTTGTTTTTATTATACTGTCCGAATCCCAGAGGTGGATAAATCTATAGATTTCCTGTTGGTAAAATTCCTGCGGTTCTTTATAAAAAACCATTTTCTAACAGCAATTTCTACCTCCGCGTCCGAATTAAACCCCAGCCCATTTAATGACTGTTTTAACTTTGATACATCTATTTGGATGTAATACAGTTTTGAGCTGTCTCATATTTTCATCTGCTGCTGCAATACGTGCAGGTCCGGAACGAGCTAAATCTATAGCGGATTCTCTTGTTGAAATGTATTGTGCCATTCAACCACTGCCGTATGAGTGTAACTGTAGTCACCATACACCATACATAGTTTTCATTGGTTGACACCTCAACGGCCAAACATTAAATAATGGGACGCAGTTTTTGATTTCTCATCGTAGATACCATTTGTTAATTCAGTTGAAATATTTAGAAAAGAGTAAAATGTAAATAATTTTGACAGATGCGTAATTACTATTTATACAAACAATATAAACATAAACAAATAAATTCCGTTGTTATACCACCGGAATCAAACGTGTTTCTATTGAACTATCCTCGTATAAGATTTTGTTGAACTTCCTGACGGTTATTAAACTTATTAAATTAGCGTTTCAAACTTTCTAGCCACCTCGTATGATCAATATTTACTTAAGTGTTACGAGAACTGTCTGATCTGTAATTAGTTAAAAGTTCAAATGAAAAATCTGTCAGTCGCGAATACTGGGGAAATATTTCTCACAGTGTAGAAACCATTTGTCTTCGATTGTCGTATGTGGCATATCACGTAAACACTCTTAGCCCAAACCCGATGACCCCGCAAAAAGCAAAATGTACTTACTCGATCGTCATCTTCTTTATTGAGCCGATGGTAGGAACGTCCCTTTTTCCTTTCTTGTCCTTATTTTTCTCCACTAAAATGACAGGATGTCGCTTGTCCACGGAATTTCTAAATTTTTCCTTATCCGGCCCGTCCAGCATGATGTAGTCGACAATGTCGCTGAAATCATCGTGCTGACCTGACGGTTTGCCTTCTTTGGCCGAGTTCAGGATGGCATCGTTTTGAGAATCGCTGTTACCACCGTTAATGCCGTTAAGGGATGAAATTTCGTTCGGAAGACTCTCTTTGGACATGTTTGCACTGGCCGCACTGAAACAACGAAATGTTTATTTTAAAAGTGTACATTCAGTTACCGACAATATTCGAGGATGTTTCTATGTGGCGTGAATACTACAGAGGTGTTTGCACATATACTTTACACTGAAAAAACACGGTATTTTGAAATGCCTTTGGCTTTGCAAAAGACCGTGTTTAAAGTATACAACTTTTTACATCAAAATTGATTTTTATTTTATATTTTAAACAAACCCGAGGGGTTTAAATCACCGCATATATTTTCATTATCTTATTCTCGCATTTCGAAAAAACGAATAAGTTGTTCAATTAGTAACAGAAACATTACAATATAAAAAGTTTAGACATTTAGTAATAATGTACGCAGAAAGATAGGAAAAGCAAAGTTAGAAAGTGAAACCCACAGAAAAACACAGGCAAAACAAATGGAGCCCCACAAGAAAGTGGAACAGCAGCTAAATGAAATATATCTATTAAAAATATCAGTTATATTTATGATTTTTTTAAAAATCAATATTATTTAAGGTGACTGTGGTGGTCAAAAATCACATGCCTAAATTTTTATTTATTTTTGAAATTATTCTTTCAACAATGTATATATTCTTGTGAAAGTGAACGTACAAGAAAGTGTGAGAATTCGCTTTGTTTGGTCATGATGAATAAAATATATTGTCTTATTGTTCGCTTTAGTTAATAAAGTAATTAACATAAAAAATTAAATCAAGGTAAATCGTATTTACAGTTTTATTTTTATTTCGTTTGAATGAGACAGGATGGCAATACTAACCTACGCAAGCCTCTCTCTACCCTTTAACATTTAAATATAAGGCTGCATTGTCTTGATTGTTTCTTCCCTTTCATGTTCATTGTTAATTTATTTTCAATATTGTATTTTTCTTTGAGTGCCTGGTTGTTCTAATTATAAACACTATAAACGCTAAACTTGAAATTGTGCTCTAGGAAAAAAAATGTGCCAAATGAATTTTAAGCACGGTTTCTAGTAAAAATGGGAGTATTATAGTAAATAGTATATGGGAAATAACTGGGGCACATTGAGGCCAATATATACTTAAATAAATATGTTTAAGTAAAAATGAAATGAAACCCATTTTTGCAGTAGTTGGTGGTGTTTACAGTGTTTATAGTTGAGCCGACCATCGTATTGCTTCAGAGATTCACTGATAGGAATAGTGAATTCGAAGAAACTTATTTCTGTTTTATTCCTATTTCTCTCCAAAATATAGATACCGTTTCTATAGACTGTTTTAACACATATATTCTACCCTAGATTGATTCTTTGTTCTAATCTTCTTCGTTACCACTAGTTACATGAAAATAGGTTTATTTACAATATAATTTAAATCGATTCTTATTATTTTTCCTCTTTTTCCTCTTTTTCCTCTTCTTCTTAGCATCTATACCGTTAAATGTAAGGCTGTATGAAGTTGCGTTATTTTCTTTTTTTATTTTTTCTCACCATTTTTTTTTGGTCTCTTCTTGATATCTTAATATTTTCCCATTGTATACCTCTGTTTTTGGATTGAGGTTATCCATGTTTTTCTTGGCCTTCCCCTTTTATTTTTTCCCGACATTTGCTTCGAACACACTTTTGGGTAATATTTTAATTGGAATTTTGCTTACATGTCCATACCACCCTGGATTTCTATTATTTTATCATTTATGTGATCTATTTTGAAATTTTGCCTTAATTTTTCATTTCTAATACTGACTGTTTGTGTTTTCCACTCTATTTTCCTCCCACGTTGAGGGCGGAAATAAGTATTTTTATAGCCTTTGGAAGCAGAAATTTATCTACAAATGTGTAGCAAGTACATAGATTCTAAATTTCCTTGTACAAGATGTTCGAAATATTAGAAACATATTGAATGATTATGTACTAAGTACGGCCTTGTAAAAATACAAACTCAGTTATAAAGAGACATTAAATATGGGTTATTTGGAACCACCAAAGTGACATCCATCTATAGTTAAAGTTAGGCCCTTTCCCGATAAAACATTCTGTATATTGTGACATCCATCTATAGTTAAAGTTAGGCCCTTTCCCAATAAAACATTCTGTATATTGGTAGGATTATTAGATTATTTAATTCTTTGGGTATCTTTTTTATCTCCAGTATCTTATTCATGATGTTGGTTATTTTCCTTAATTCCTCCTCGTTCATGAATTTTATCATTTCGGGTGTGATGTTGTCTTTGCCTGATGCTTTCTCTGATTTTAACTTTTTTATGGCTTCTTGTATTTTTTCCTCCCTTATTGGTTGAACTCTATATTAATTAAATCGATTTTCGAAAAAAGTTAGCATTTTTTTTGCAGGCAATTAAAAGCAAAATATTACATTGAAAATCACATTAGATTATCAGTAATTTTGACGAATATTTCTAATTTGACAAAACTATTTCAAAATTTGTCTAATTTATACCGTTACTTAAAAAAAACATTCTTGTGCACCAATGAAACTCAATAATTTCTGTAATAAATATAACTTAATTTCAAAACCCTGGTATGAAACATATGTATGATTTTTACTCGCTGAAACTTTCCCCTATATTTTCATTTATAGAAAACTGAATTATCCAATTATTTTTACAAACATATCCTGCTTTGATAGAAAATTTTCATTATTCATTTACAAAAACAATAATGACTTCTATCTCTTAAAAGAGAATCATTTAATTTTATCTGAAAGCAAATAACAAATAATCATTGTATTAGTATTAGTACAGTGTGTTTGAATAAAAAAAAAATAAAAAAAAAATTATAATTAAGAAAAAAAGATAAAACTAACTTAGATATTGATTAGTTATTAATATTAATATACCAACTAATATAGTAGTAATATATAATAAATTTGAGAAGTTATTACAATTAATTTGTTTTATTTTGAATTTTCTGTTTAGTTTATTGCTTTTAGTCAGTTCATACCATGTTTATTTAATTTAAAAGTACTCTGTAGAAACTAATAAAACTATATATTGTTGGAATTGCGAAAATGAGCGAAACTGAAATCCAAGATAATATATAGTGTTCCCTTAAAAACACAGAACTTTGATTTTATGTCACGTTATGAAACATTTTGTAGATTAACAAATTAATTTTAAAATGCGAAGCTTGACTATATCTCTAACATTTACTTAAAAAAACAATTATATTTAAAGACATAATTATAGACATGGAAACTATAACAAACTAAAACTTACAAGAAACTTTAGAAGTCTTAAGAAATTTAAAATCCGTTAAATATATTAAATGATTCATAATTAAGAAATATAATTATCCTGTACACAAATTCCTTTAACTACAAAGGGAAAATGGGTCCTTGTACGGCCGCTCCAAATTTAAACATATTTATTTTCTTAACTTCATATAAAGTTTTATTTTTATATAATGATCATATTGACCTTTTATTGCTGGCGAAAAAGTGATATATTATTTTTTTTTAATATTCGGAGTCAACAAATTATGGTTTCGGGATATGTATAATCTATTTCATTTTGTTTCTGCAATTTCTGATACATTTTTTTCACAAAATATTATAGCTGTATCATTGGCCTAATACACTAATTGCGCTATGAAAATTTACATTAAAAATAAAATTGGCCGTAACACTGTTCCTTGTTGAATACCAGTTTCCACTAAGAAACAATTTTAAAGAAAGGTCACGTATTAATCGCATTTTGTCTTAGGCGTACTCTTAGGCCATTCTGTTAAACAACATTTGTTTTATTAATTTGTATATTGTATAACACAATGAGTAATTTTTCAAAATCAGCCTTTGTTAGATTTGTTCGTTTATAATTTAGCAGGCGTCGCGCAGGCGTGAAAAACTTCTTTCTATATGGATTTAAATCGCAATCATTTTCGAGCAATTTTTTTTATTATTTTCGGTATAAGAAAAAGTGAAAATGAGTATTTGGGTTATCTAAAAACTGCTTTTAGCGATGAAGTCTCATCAACAACTATATTTCGGTGGTTCTAAGAATTTAAATTTGGTCGGACCAGCCTTTCTTCCAACAATCTCAAAAACGGCAGAAAAAATTGATGCTGAAAAAAAATGATAATTGTAGAGTATCATGTAGCATATAGACAAATTCAGTCTTATTTAGGCATTGATGTGAAGGTAAAGGGGTAAAAATAGCCTCGAGTCAAATAATGCAAAGAAACTCTAAAACGATACAACTCAGATACGTCAAGTTTGGTCTACGACATCGTTAGTGGTAATGAAAGTTGGATAATTTCTTACGAATCGGAAACAAAACACCAATCCACTGATTGGGCGTTTCAAATTGAAAACAAGCAAAGCCAACGAAAACTAAGCATATCGCCTACCCCTTTCGAAAATCGCAGAACAGTGAATTCTGAGTGGTACACAACTATTTGTTTACCAGAAGTTTTCTCTGAAATGAGAAAAAGCAGTATAAGTTATAGCATCATTCTGCACCAGGACCATCCAAGCAAGCCCCTCACACCGTACAATGAAAAATTTATTATTTAATCAAATAAAATTAATTACCTATCCTCCCTACAACCCCCGATCAGAGTCCAAACGACATTCAAACATTTCCAAAAATTAAAAATCAATTGCGTGATCCACGTTCTTCAAGCTTAGAACATAACATTTAAGGTTTTAAAAATGTCATGATGACCGTGCCATTTTTAGATTGAAAAACTGGTTTATTCACATGAAAAAGTGTATAGATTATTAATTAAAATATTTTGAAAAGCGATCAAGTCATTTTTTATTTGTAAGTGTATATGTTTGCGCCTATCCCGAAATTAAAGCAACAGTCCACGTATTGGTCTATAGTTATTTAATCTACAGGATTCCCCGTTTTAAAGATTTGAATTATGTTTGACTGGTTCTATTGTTTTGGCATTGTTCCAAGAGCCGAACATTGATTTATTATGTGAGAGAGAGGCTGGCTAATATAGACATGCATGGTTTTTATTATTTGTGTTGTTAGATGTTAGATTGTCGGTGCGTTCTATTTTATATATTATTGCAATTTTTTTAATTAAACGTACAAAGAAGTTATAGAATTCATTTTTCTTTATTTGTATTTTAATATTTTTCCTTCGTTATTAGTTATATTCTGGTATTCAAGCGATTTATTATATTCCTTGCTGTTTTGATTAGCGTATTTATTTTATTTCTTATATTGTTTTTTAAGTTTTGTTTTTTCAAGATTTGTCTGTACTAATTTTTATTTATTTAATATTGACAGTCAGAAATTTGTTGTTAAGCAGATATTGTTCTATTATTTGGTTTTACCTTGTTACAATGGCAAAATAGTATTATTGATGGGTGAAGCAGTTACTTTATCATTATTACTAATATTATTGTTATTATTATTACTTTTACTTTTATTATTATTAACAGTGACATATTTGCTAAAGAAATAAAGACGTTCACGACGTTCAAGTCTCGCTCTATATATAAAAATTGAAAAAAACCTTTCAAGTATTTACTGTGAAGGAAATATAACCTGTAATAAAATAATTGTTGAACGCGTTTTCTACTGTCATGCGCTTAATTAAACTCAGTTGAACATTTGACATTTTAGTCTAAATAATTTGAAAATTTAGCTCGGTAAAAAAATTGTTGAAATATTACAAATTTGATGTTTTAAACGTTTGTGTAAAGTAACTATTAGCCAATTCTATTTTCTCACTGAATATCGATTTAAAAAAGAAACATATTGTAGCTGATCGTTACCATAATTTATAGGTTGGAAATTTTCTGCGGTACGATAAGTTTTACGTTACCTCCATAGATATTTATTTCTTATCTTTGAATATTAGTACATTGGTAAGTTCTTAAGTTTACGTTTGTTCGATAGATAATACGAATTATGATGCTTGAAAATGAATTTTTTAAATACCGGGTAGATTTTAATGTTTTGTAATAGAGTAGAATAATAAGAAAAGTTCAACCAGCATCCATGTTTATATAATTACAAAAAATTCATTACAAATTTATATCATTCCTTTAATTTTAATCTCCGTTGCTAATAAATTAATTTTATTATTAATTAAAGTTCGTAATTTTATTTATTAATAGGAGATATTTTTTATTATGAAACGCGAAGGCAATAAATATACAATCGAAAATTATTTTAATATTGACTCTTTCTCTCTTCTTGTATTACATGTTCAAATTTAGTGCAGCCACTTTTCGAAATAATTTTTGTGAGATTTTTATAGTTACCCAATATGTATAAATAATACCGTATTTTGTATGTGTATGTTCTAAATAAAAAAGTTTTAGTCTTGCTGGTTCTTCGAAATGTAATGAAATAAATAATTTTAATAATTTTGTTTAAGACGTGCTAAACATAAAATGTTGATTATGAAACACTATTCTATTTAACCTATATCTTTATATGAACTTTGGAGGTCACGATAATAAATTAAATATGGTTTACAAATACTAATTACAAACAATGTAAATTAATAACAGATTTTGTACATTATGCTGACTCGTCATGTTAATATTATAATATTAATATTATAATAAAGTTTGTCGAAAATCATGTAGATAAATCGATTTTCTCGGAAGAATAAGTAAATTTGGTTTTTTATTAATTAATTAAACTGTACAGGGTGATCCATAAGTAGGATATAATCCAATATATTCTTTGTTTATTAAAAAAAAACAATCGTTTACAGTATTCGGCACTATGTTTTAAAATTAATTTTATTAAGACAAGGCATCCCATGACATAACTTCTAATCAAAGTTTTTTTTTAAATGGACAACCTGTAATTTTATTTTCTTACTTTTGCTTTTTTCATAAATACAAAATTGTTTACGTTAATAAAGGTATTTCAGAATATATGCTTAAATTTATATCAAAATCAACTTTCTGTATATAATCATGAAATTTAAAATTATTCATTACAGGCATGAGTTTTCATGATCGTCCAGTTTAATAATGAAAGAAATTTCTTTTAATATACCAAAAAATATTGTAGGCTAGTCGAAACCAAATACATCATTGTCAGATTTTTTTTAAATGGTACATTCACCAGGTATTTTATTTTAAATGAAAGTTATTTCACTAAACTTTCAATTTTAAGTATTGCCGTAAACCATCGTTTTTGAGATATTTCAATTGAATATAATACAAACAACTAAAAATTGTGTTTCAGAAACGACAAACAAACAGAATTTGTTCGATTATGATTATTTCCAAATCTATAAAAATAAATCAAATATAAAAGATGCTCAAAGGTTCCTCCCCATACATGAGTATAGTTTGAAAAAATATTTGTATGTTCATTTCTTCTCATAAAAAGCTAACATCCTCGTAAAATAATTATTATTTAATTCTTTGTGTAACTTATACTACAATAGATATAACTTAAAAATTTTTTCGTCAAGGAAATTAAACCGAAAATATAGTGAAATAACTTACATTTAACAACAGAATAATCTGAAAATGTTACACTTGAGTTTCGATTGGCCATGAATAAATCTTTTGAATTATTGCATTTTGTTATTAAACTGGACGAGAATCAAAATTCTATGACTGGTTTATTTTCAAATAAAATGGGCATATCTTCTCATTACCCCGAATACACGAATAACATTTTTGAAATAAAGAGAAACAGAGAAATACACACATAAAATAAAATAGAGGTAGTTATTTAAAAAAATACAACTTTGATTGGATATTTCGAAAAACAAAGAAGATGTTCAATAAATTCTCATATTTAAGATTAATATAAACAGAAGTGTAACAGAATAAAATTTGATATTTTTCCATAAATGGAAAATTATATTAGCTCCATATCAGTTAGGAACTGACCTTGTTATTACAGCGCTATAAAAAGCCTAAGTTTAAGTAGTTATATAATAAGATATAAAAAAAATTCTAAATATGTATTACTAACGAACATAATTTGAATATTAATAAATAAAATATGATATCAATGTTTCATTTTTACTATTTTGTTTGTACGAGCCTGGCAAAATATGACAAAAAGCCTAACTATGCTTTAATAAAATATTGTAGCAAAAGATATAGGGTGTTAATTTTGAAATGTTTTTTTTTTCATTTTTTGGTAATGATTTTCCAATATACTGGTATTTATAAATTGGCACAGGGGCATAACTGTAGATAAGAAACATTGAATCAGTTAATATAATTATTTTATTTATTATTATATATTTTAATATAGAAGCGATTTCTTATGATGAAACTCGTGGTAAATTTTTTTGACAAAACTTTTTAATATTTTTTTAAAAAGGAAAATAAGGTGGAAGTCCGTCCTTCATTAACCGTATTGTTTTTCCTAAAATAAATGAATAAAATAATATTCATTCTAAAGTTATGCCTCTGTGCTAATTTTAATAACAATTTATGAATATACGTGAAATTATTGCCACAAATAAAATGGAAAAAATATTTTAACTTTAACACTGTATATCTTTTGCCACAGCAACATTTATTAAGGCAATTCTGTCATATTGTGGTCCAAATAACCAGCGTTTACTTTATGTTCCAATATTAATAACTTACCTCGTATATCCATCACAAAAATTCTAACATTCCCCAATAAATAGGCTATTTTGTCTGGGGCTATTTTGTCTGGGGCTATTTTGTCTGGGGCTATTTTGTCTGGGGCTATTTTGTCTGGAGGTATTTAGACGGGTGACTTTTCATAAAAGAATTAGGAGATGTTAGGTACCTTTTTTATTATAATTAATAAACAATAACAAGAATACTAATGGTACAATCGTAGATGCAAAAATTATTACATACAAGGGTTAATTTCAAAGGTTTATGTTCAATAATAAATATTTTGATTATTCTTAATGTAAAAATATTCTTGCTAATTTTTCCAATTTTTTTAAGTGTGCAAAGTATTGATGAACTCCTGTTTTCTATTTTTTGTTTCCACCAAGAAACGAGGTTATTATTTATTGACTTTAATGATTTCTTTTAATTCTCTGATAAAAAATAAAATTAATCTATTTACAAATAGAATGAATTTTGATTGTCACAGTGTGGACTTAAAAAATAAATTTTTGTTCGAGTCATTTTTAAGTTTGACTCGCAAAGATTTTGAGACAGACTTGATAAAAAATAGCCATAAAAAATGTGTTTTGACTTGAAAAACTTGGGTAGAAAAAAATTAAATTCAAATAGTTTCAAAGCAGCTTGAAAGGTTTGAAAATTGGTTTAAAACATTTTTCAATTTTGACCAACAAAGATTACCTATGACTGGCTTCATAAATAAAGTTTAACATAAAAAATTGACTGAAAAAAATAAAAGATTTGGATCTGACAAATTTGGTTTTGGTAGAAAAAAAAATCAATCTAGATAATTAGTTGAATTTTAATTCGAAACTAAAACAAATCCGCGGAATTATCTCGGTTTTAGCACGTTATCATGACACATCCGGTATAATATTATTGTCATATTTTACTGCACATATTTTTATTTTTTTGCGAAAAAGGAGCAATAAATAAAGAAACTGATTTTTTTTATTGATGTGTGATTTTAATTGATCTAAGAAAAAGAAAAAAAAAGAAAATTTAAAACCAACCTCTGTGTTTTTTGCAATAACCGGTTCCTAAATCTTCCATAGACACTTTCAGGTCCGTCCTCTTGTACAACATACTTGATCCGTTGGTGGCTGGCCACGAGCGGTTTTCCAGTCATACCGAGGTCCATTTGAATGTCCACAACCAGCAACAAAGTGAATAACACCACCGCAATGCACATACCAACAACGACCCTTTCTTTCCATTTTAAACCACCGCGAATCATATTTGCAACGACACTTTCAACGCGGCACGAAGAATTGTCCGAAAAGTCTAAAGAATCAGCGGAATGGGTTTTTGTTGACGCGACACACTGTATTGTGAAATTATCGTCACTTATTGTAGACTCGGGCGGTGGAGAATATTTAGTTTTTACCCTAGTATCACTAAAATTTATTTTTTCTTTGGGCGAATCTTTGGTTTGTGTCACTGTAATTTGTTTACCTACATCTCGGGATCTTAAAGTTAAGTCGGTTGAGTCCAGCGTTCTACTGTGCACGATTTGAATGGAACTATCAGCAACATGATAACGTGGTGATACGTTATCTCGATTTAAGGAGTAAGTCTCGTTATTCAGTACCGTTCCAGCTTCCTTGATACTTGTTTTCTTAAAAGTGTTATCTAATTTTCGCAATAATCCATTAATAAACGAATTTTTCTTCTTTTCTACTGAAAGTTTATGCGCATCCTCCGACTTCGATTTCCGCAAGTATTTCTTAGGCAAAACAGGACTGTACTGGTCGAATAAGTACCCATCTGGGTTCTTCAGCAGCTCTTCGCTGGAGCCCGTAGCACGATTCTTGTAGCGTTTGGCTAAAATCACAGAGTTTTGAAGTGTGTGTTTCCTTTGCGCAGAAGGACGAGCATCCTGAGGATGGGTTGTTTCTTGTGGTCGAAACGAGTTTTGATGGAATGTATTTTGGAGGGCTGCAGGATTTGGACATTGCAGCCTGCTGGAGATGCTGAGATCCAGAGTTCTTGTTCAGTTAGTTTTTATCTGAAAATACAGAATATATTTAATCGTCAGTTCACAGAAAAAAAATAATTTCCGCCACATTAAAAATAAATATAACTTCATAATTAGGATATTTAAAAATTTAAAAGCAGTTTGACGTTTAGTTGAATTAACAAATGAATTTAGAATTCGATTTAAATTCACAGATTGAAAAACATTGCAAGTAAAAATTTATTAAATTTTAATTCATTAGAATTTCTTCTATTTTCTGCTGAAAATCGTTATTATCAAATAATTGTTTGATAAAATGAATGAATGAATTATACACTAACTCCCGCAGATGCTCACGCTGATTGTATGTGTACAACACGATCAAACATGTGTTCATTGTTCGTATTTTAACAAAGAGAAATATCAATTTGATATCTTTTTCCTTTATTATGATTCATGCTGCCGTTGCAATGGATATTTTGACGAATATTATTTATTCTTACTTAAAGAATCCGAAATTATTTTCACATAATTAACAAAATCATTTAATAATATCTATAACAGAGCGAATTGCAATCACTAACAAATACATTTTATAAATGATTTAATACCTCTAAATCCATGCCTAATTAATTACTTTAGTAATTAATTCAGTTTTCCTGTTGATTCCAGGGATATTTCAAGCAAAAAAGAATCATAACTATCATGGAACAATCTCAACACCACGAAATATCCAATGCTAATTATATTCCTGCAATTTACATTCTATTTAAATAATTGTATTACTAATGATCTTTTGCGTTGTCTTTAATAGTTAATCAAATTACTGTTATGTGCAAGTTCTTGCCTTTGATAATTTATAAAAAGTCAATTTGAGTGACCAAAATAAGTGCTTTATTTAAATTCATTAATAGTTCTAATTTATTCAAAATTGTTTGTAACATATTTTTCTTCAGAATTTAAGATTTTATTATTTAATGACTCACTTATATGTATGAGCGGTGATACAAGAAACAATTTTAAAAACATGTATATAATTCAATTTCAAAAAACTTTTTTATAACACGTTTTTACGTAAAACAAAAATATTTTTTTAATATTCTATTTAACTCAAAATTTTAGTTGTCGCCGCTTATGGATCAAAAAGTTAATTTCAGTACTTTTTTATTAAATACTTTATTTATAAATCCTATTAATTTTACCGCTATGAAAAACAATACAATCTTTACAGCAGACCATAATATATAAAAGTTTATTTTATTATTTTTTTTTATTATATATCTTTTTGAAATACTCAGTTTCATTGCATAAGAATAATTAATTTTATTTTTTTATTCAAAAAATGAAAACGATAAAACTCAGATTAGTTATTGTTAAATTTATGGTAACGGTGTTTGTTAGCATTAATATTTATTTTTAATGTTATTGTAATATATTTAAGCTGGCAACATCACGTGCACGAAATTATTCATTATTATATTTTATTTAACCAGCAATAATAATATTTTATGCATTTTTGCAAAATATCCGTATCATTCTGGAATGTAGTATCTAATAAAATTGCAATTTTTTGTAATAAAATCGTCGATACATTTAATTCAAACTACAAAACTATAAAATATGTGGGCACAGGATATTTCATAAAAAAAAATTTAAGGCAATAGTACATTAATAAATAGGTATATATGTTCGTTCCTTTAAAGAGGGTTAACTATTATCATTTTTTTAATGATATCCAAAAACTTTATTATTTAATTTAAAAAAAAATTAAGAAATTATTTAGAGTACTAAATTAAAGCATTTAATCTTTTTTAAAAATTTCTATGACTGTCAATTAATAAAAAGGGGTGAGGGGTTAATTTTTTATTCTTATAATTTTTTGACAAAATTTAAGTTATGCTCCTTGATTAATTTTACAATAAGAAGGTAAGTCAAAAAAAAGGAAACAGCAAAATATATCCGAAAAAAAATATTTATTAAGAGAAAAAAAAATAAGATAATAAATAGGACACTATTATAGGAATTTGTAATAATTATATTTTTTATTTAGTGAGAAAAGAATATATATGCATCTTCAAAGCAAAACGTAAATTCTGCCTAAATAGTTTTTCCACATTTTCTAATACTACTTTAATAAATAAATCGAAAAAACAATATGTAATTTGTCTTTAAAAAAATTAGAAAATAAAAAAGGTGAAGAAGGGTACACTCTCAGGTTTTATTTACCTATTCACAGTCATGGAAATTTTTAATAAATGCTCTACATAATCTAATAAAATATAGTTTAAATGGGTAATTTTTTAAGGAAAATTGGTAATCTTAAATCCACTTGAAAGAGGCGTACCACCCTTATTACATTTTGTGACTACAAAATCATATTCATTTGTAAATTATCATTTTTTTTTTGTTTTAAAATTTCTAAAATGATTGTCATGGCTATAATATTATTCCTAAAATTTTTCTTTTATTGAAATCTAATCAGCCGAAACTCTACAATATACTCTAGTGAAAAAGATTCCTTGTATTCAATATGTTGAAAACAAATAATTTTATCTCGAAAGGAAACATCACCAATATGGAAATCACTGAGTTCAGGATGAAAGTAAGCTTTGTGAAGATACAAATTCCGTTATAGTAAGAAAATGTGTTGTCGATGGGATACGGTAAAAGAAGTGTTAAAGGAAAATGCGCTTTTGATCCAGTTTTTAAAAACTTTTAATAAAAAGATATGTTTGGTTTATTTTGTGATCTGTGAAATCCAAGTATTTTTATTGGATTATCATTGTTTTGAGCTCAGTATCTTCATTTTTACACTAACTATTCGTTTTAATTTTGCAATCTATTAACACCAATAAGCAACCGAAGTAGATATGATAGTAGTAACAAGAAAACTGTTTTGATATTTCATAACAAGTTGATGATGAAACTGAAAACCATAATTCACATCATATAGGCAAACTTGGCACGATATTTTAATCAATAGCTCGATCGTGAGATGCAGTTAGTGTGGATTCTTGATTACATTATCACAAATATTCTATTTATAATCTTTATATAATGGCATAATAATGTACACTCTAAATTAAAGATTGAAAATAACGCTATGGCTTTCCTACATTTAGTAAAATAGTAAAATAATTTAGAATCAATATAAAAACATACACTTTTGATAACTTCCTATAGAAGAGTATAATATATGTATATTACTCGTACATATGCAATATTTAGATATACAGAGGAAATATTTGATACAATACACTAATCCATAGTCGTGATCGTATCTCTAGCACAGCGGAGTTCGAGAGAGTGGAATTAACGGAGGAGACATATTATTGCGCTCTCTTTCGGTTATATAGTCCTATATATTATTATTCCTATTCTTTTACTCCTTATGAATTCTGTCTAAGGGAGAAAAATTGGTCTCTGAATCTGTATTTATAAAATTTAAAGATGAACTAATTTCCTAAGCAAAATGTGACAGTATCTTATTGCACGCAACTGTTGAGCTATATTACTTTCATATCAAATGGAAAGGTTATCATTATTAGTAGGTATTTTTTAAAAAGTGTTCATCAACCTAGAGAATACAGAGCTCTGAGGACGAGGGTGCACCTACTAAATGTCTATAATGTTTGTTTTATATTAATAATAGTATTCTTTTATATAAAGTAGATATAAAAGTTGATACTAATAATTTTATTCTTTTTAGATCACTTTTTTTGGCAGCATGAATGCAAATAAATAAAGTTGGAGGTCCATTGTCCAAAGAATTGACACATGCGAATAATTTTTTTATAAACATAAAATAAAATTCAATGAACTAACTCACTAACTCATAGCATTATTATTGACAAAAAAATATATTTGACTCTATTTACTATTTTTAAAAGTTTCATTAGTTCTATTCTGCTTATTTGTAAAAAATCTTAATTACGTGAATTTTAATTAAGTAAAAACATTAAATAGTAACATTATTTTCTATTTGCACTGTAATTACACAATTATCTGAAGTTGCTCTTTGTCTTAAAGAAAATATTATTTTACTTTACTTTTATAACAAGCAAAGATTATTAAAGTTAAGAGAGAGCGCCCTGTATATGAAAAATAAAAGGTTTTAAACCTAAACTTAAATTATTAAAATATTTAATAAAATACCGAATATATCGAGACAAATTGTTTTAAAGTTTAAAGGAAATTAGGGTCGCGTTTCAAAAAATTGTTTGGAGAACGTAGGTACAAAGTTAAATCGACTTATACTGTATATAAAAAAATGTTGAAAAAATATCATTAACAAGCCGAGCTAAGAGACAATTAACGGTCAGTTTGGTTTAGAGACTGAAGGTAGTCGAGTCTAGATACTCAAGGAGTCTAGTTTAGAGACTCAATGAGTCTTAACACGGACACCAAACAATCTAACTTGAAGATTCTATAGTAACAATTTTTCAATTACTCTTTTGGGATATTTTGTGGTTTAAAAGTATAGTTAGCACCACATACTTGGTGCTGCAGACCATTCTGGGTCTATTAGTAAACGTTAGGGTAAACAAATTGGTATTATATCAATTTGGGTGGGAAATTTTGTCTCCGTGTAATTATTTTTTGGGTGGGATTATCTCTTAAATGAACGTAATTTCCCCCTTTCAGATAGCAAGTGCGATAATTAGTTATTTTTTTAGTATTGTATTTTGGGGAAGATTTTGATTATTTATTTAATCAAAAGTATTGTTTAACTGCTTTTAAAACCCTGGTCTATTAATTTGGGTCCGTTTATAAGAAGTCTTCTTTAAATAATCTAAGCAGAATGTAATCAGTAAAGTTTGAGTTCATTCAATGTACCGGGACAGCCGACGAACAACCGTAGAAATTCACTTCGGTGGATTTCTCAAATCATAACTTGCATCATGGCGTCAGGAAAAAATACGTCCCTTTACTTATTGAACACACCCTGTAAATTGAGATTATTTATGGCTGACCATACATGTTATAGAATTAAATTTTAAGGCTACAGGTGGAGGTCAACGTGACAAGTGGTAAAGATACCAAAGAAATTATTACATAACCAAAATGACAAGAAATGGATATTGTATATTAACAAAAGATATTAATATTTTCATAAAACAGCATGAACAAAAGAAATACCTGTTAAAATTAATTACTTGAATAAAACAAATATTTGATTAAGTGAAATAAACAACTAGTATGACTTAAAAAAGAAAGAGAAAGTGGTGTTTAAAGAGCCAACATCATCACGTGATTTTTTCCATTCAAAATACTTACTTTACAATTCCCGCAAACGATACTGCTTACGTAGTAACTCAACTTCTACCGAGAATATGTGCTAGGCCGCAGTGAATATCAGGCGAGAATGAGAAGAATAGAGGGCTGTAAAAATAAATGCACTAAACGAAAGAGAAATTATAATGGTGTGAATAAAAACCGAAAGCATAACCTGTAAAAAACTCAACAAAATAAATATTATTTAATTCCTTTATTGAATTTTTATTTTCGTTTTATATTAAGAACAGCGTAATGAGAGAAATGACTAATTTAGAACTATTATACTTTGTGATACAATGCTGCAAAATTTGTTTATTATACAATTCTCTTACTAACTGTACCACGAAATCATTCTAAATCCAGATGGTTGCACTCTAATAACTTTTTTGCAAAATAAGGATTAAATCTAGATTTATTACAATAACATATTCGTTAACTGTCTGTAAAAGTAAAAGATAAAATCCAGTTTACACTTTGTTTGTTGGTTAGATATAATAATTAAAGAGATTTTGACTTTCTGTGTGGATACCGGTTTATTATATGTTTTACAGTGAAATAGTGATTTACGTAATAAGTCTCGTTAATTACGGTTATGAACGAATAAATATGATCCGATTTTTAAATCTCCTAGAGTGAACCGCAATTTGCCTAGTGAATATTAAATGACCCTAATTATACCAACCTTAACGTACGCAATAGAGACAGTCATAATAGATAACAAAGAAGAAAAGAACTTCAAAATGTTGGATAGCGAGATACTGGGACTAAACATGACTAATGATTGCGAAAAAATGCCAAAGAAAACCATAAAACAAGAACTGAATGATGAAAATATAATATAAAAAGCTAAGCACAGAATGGATGAGCAATACAATAAGAACACCACCAACAGCAAAGATAAAAGAATAACAAATTGGACGAAAAACGATGAGGGTGATATATCAATGGAAATATCGGACTGGAAAACTAAATGCAGTAACAGAAAGTAATGGAAAAAGAATGCTACCGCCGCTAAAACATATCCGCAACTTTAAACAGATAAGAGGAGCTATTCATCTTAAAAAAATGGATAAACTAATGCTATGCGTTTGCAGAAATGCACAAAAAAATGAGCGACGGCTATCTTTTACTAAAAGTATTTGCAATTATATTCTAATAGGTGGCAAACTCATTAGAAGATGTTTACAAATATTCGGAACCAATTAGCGGAAAGTAATAATTTCCATACAAAACAAGATTATAAAAATTAAAGTAGATCTGAAGGAGAATATTTTATAACAATTGCTGATTACGCTCAGTTAATAGCAAACGTTTATGAGCAATAACTGGAATAAGCCGTACTTCAGTTATCAGAATACTAACAAAAGAAAAAGTAAGACCACTTCACTCAGGTAAAGAACTTATTACCCGCAGATATCCCCCGTCGAATGAGATTTACACAATTTATTACGGATAAGCCAAATGCAAATAACAATTTTATTAGCAACATTCTACCTTGTGATGAGCTTTCACTCGCTGTGGCATTTTTATTTAGGAAACTATTGGAATAATAAAAAAACTGTAGGATTTAGGAAAAATGTGAGTTAATTAGCAAGACTTGGTATAGATGAGTTTCTTCTTTAATTTTATAGGATAAACGCCAGCAAATTTTGCCATTTTTAAAAGGCAACGACCACGTCTCTCATGTCTTTCGTGTGGTTCAAACTAACATAAAAATTTAACAAATTCATTTGCTAGTTACAAATCCCAGTTTTTCTGGACATATACTTAAAAAGCTGCGCTTAACTCTTTTTAGCAACAGATCTTGTCCAAAAGCTGTAAAATTCTTTAAAAAATTAGACTCGAAACTAGCAAATCAATTAGTCAGACTTTCTGGTTGGCTAGAGCCATAAGAACAATTTGTAGGTGGGTAACAATGCAAAATATCGTAGTAGATTTGACAAGAGTATTCGTTTCTTACCTGTATTTGTTGCTATAAGAATGGCGAAATGTACTGTTACGTGTCCAGTAAAATTTATGAATACTAATGAGTTGATCATAAGTTTGCAAAAATCTAGAGGAAGGCACTGGATTCAATTGGTTTGTTTGCGAAGGCCAATATGACAGGAAAAGGCTCAGAAACCTAATCTAACAACTGACAGATATGATAATTTTCCGAACATTCTCGAAAACAACCAGAATATTCTGGAAAACATCTACAATATCTACAACTTTCGATAAAACAACAAAATTATATAAATAGGAAGAAACTGACTAGTGTCAAAAGACGATGTAATAAAATTAGTGTCACTGTTCCCGTTAATTTTTAGGCAGTTTTAGAAAGTGTTTTCTGTTAAATAAAGTTCTTAAACCCACACAAGTGTTACAATATCTTAGAAAATATTATTTATGATGACACATGTACAAACTTCTGTAAAAATGTAAAAATGAATGAATACTGTAGTCAGCTATACGTAAACTGTAACCAGGAGCGTTAACAAATAAAAAAATATCTTATGTATTTACCATCTTTTTTATACAGAGTGTGTCAAAGTGAAGTACATCTATAGATGTGGAACACTCGGATAAGTAAAGTTATCTATTATTTTTGGTCTGTCATGTCAAGTTTCCGAGGTACAGGATGTTGCATCGTTTCTGGTCAATTTTAAATTTGGCTAAAAAACAATCAAAATTATTTGAATCAATTTCCTAATGGATGGATAGAGAAGAGAATTTCCACGACCGGCTCAGAGTTCCCATTTTAGCCCTGTAGATTTTGATTTGTGGGGTATATAAAGACCAAAATGTCATATTTTGGGTCAATGATACTCCAGATACAATATGAACATGTTCTTCGCAGACTAGGTCTCTTGGTCTACTTTTTCACAGAAAAAGTAGGTATGGTGCGTTCACAAATATAATATTTTAATTTTATAATCTTCAAGATAAATGACCACTTAGTACTTAATAAATCAGAGCCGGTTTGGTTAAATGAATTAAAATTTTAGTGCTTGGTATTTCCACTCCAAGGTAAAAATAACCGATCACGTCAAGTATGAATTTAAATGTATGTAATAATTTTAATAATAACTTCAAAGAAAGCGTCAAAGATAGTAAATTGTTATAAAAATGTTGCGACCATGGCCAGATAAAAGTGTCGATTATGTAAAAGCAATTGACAATAACGGAGTGTTAAATGAACCTGATGATGATGATGCTGTACTGTTAAATGATCCTAGTTCATTAGCACATATATCGAAAAAGATACTGCTGTTTACAGGCACAAAACAAATTATTAAAAACGTTTTTCTTATAATAATCGAAAAAACAGGATTGAAGAAATGAAGTGCTATAACGGAAACTGCCATTTTGACTAAAACAATACTAGCAACCGTAAAATATTGTTAATAATACATTATCTTGAAGATAATTACGCACGAAAAATGGGTCATGAAGTCCTAAAACTTCCACCATATTATCATATATTCAATTCAATTGAAGATATCAGTTAAATATCCTTAATTAGACGAAATAATATTTCACCTATGTCAGTGCTTCCGTACTTCCATTAATTGAACGTGATTATGAAAAATTTGAACTCATTAGTAGGAAAAATTAAGTCTTACATGTAATCAAAATAGAGGATTATTATATTCATACTTGATGATTAACAAAATTATTATTTATTTGTAGTATTTTCGGTATCAGGAGAGAGTGATAAAACCTAATCATACAGCACAGGTGGCTCAAAAATTTTCAGTGTATTTCAATAGCTTTTGTCATAAAACTATTTTTCATTTTCACTCTCTTTACTGAGACTTTTTAACACAATTCATCTATTACAGCAGGTACAAATACCAAATACTAAACAACTTTCGACGTTACTTATTAATAATAAATATTGCTGTCTTAATGTGAATAATTCCAAGAATTAGGTATTTGGTAATTAAGATTAAAAAATAAATGTTGTAAATAGATGGTAATCAAATACACAGAAAGTCAATTAAAGTAAGAGACATTGTTAAATTAAATATTAAGAAAACTGTCTATGACAGCAAGAAAATATTAAATTCTTCTTGGAACATGATTCGTAAATTTCAAAATATATTAATATTCTATTATTAAATAGGTAATAGAAATCGAAACTCTCATCTTAATTAAATAATATATTACATTTATGTGCACGCCTATGTCTTACTTATCAAAACCCATTTTATTACTCTCTGCTAATGGCGAAACTACTATAGATAACATTGATAGCGAAATTGACTTCATATAAAATTACACCACAGTTTAAAAAGTATTTTAACATTGCCCTCTAAAGATTTCTAATTATTTGTTTAAAACATATTTCGTGTATTTTCTATTTAGTGATTATACTGTAACTAATAGTTACTAATAGGGTTTCTTCATTAGTTTATAAAACATTTTTTTATTGTTTGAACCCTTCCATTCTAACACAAAATGTTTTTATTAAATAAACTTTATATGCTATTTTCAATAATTAAAAACGTTAACGAATGCCTGTTTTGAAGAATAGTATATTTCAATTTTTCAAATAAGCAATAGTTATCTATAACAAAATAATAACGTTTATGGCTGATTTCTACCTCAAATTTCTTCAAGTTAATTAGATAAATTATTATTATATTTGGGAAAGCACCATACTCATTTATTTATTGCCAAAAAAAGTATAAAAACATAATATAAGTAAGGAAGATTTTTCATTCCATTTATTAATAGAAATATATACAATCTTCTTTGATTGTAGCTTATTTTTTTTACAAGACGTCGTAAGAGTTGTAATTAATTTGGCGTTTGGTAATACTTCACATATGACAATATTATCCTAAATTTAAATGTATTGGCTCCTGTTTACAATAAGGGATCTAAAAAAAGGAAAAATTAAAAAATATTAAATCCATATTATTTGCATTACTAAAAACTGAGTGCTTACAATGGATGTTAAATAACTCTAATGTAACATTTGAAGCATTACCCTGTTTCCAAATAAAATTAGAAACGTAATCGAAATCTCAAATTTATTGTCAATGAAAAAGAGATTGGAAATCGCTTTCCCTTTTTCAAATAACGGCATACCTGCTTCGATCAAAATTTTTGAATAGGCCGTTAGTGTAGCGAGTTCGGAATTTAATTTTCCGTCAAATTCGGTGAATCCGTTCTTGAACTTCGCTGAAGGTTACTCTCGGATGTCTGCGATTTATAGGGCAGAAAGAAACATGGTAAATAAATAGAGGCGGCCGAAAACGGTATTTTAAAGCTCCAAAGATAAATATTACTAGAGGAATTAAACACTGATTCTATAAAATTATTTTACATCTAAATTAAGGTAGTTGTTTACTAATAAGTTGACAGAATGACAGAAACCGAATTATTCAAAAATTTGTCAATTTTCAGGATCATCTCCACTTTAAAGCATCTAAAACTATTTTCTCCACGACCATTAGTAGATTGTATTTATTCCAAAATCATTTTTAATAATAGAATGCAAACATTCTCACTCTTGAAATAGAATATTTATTCTGAAACACTTGCTTCTTATGTATTTTGCATGTATTTTCATTCTATAACAAGTGATAGAATGAATATTCCGTAATTGTTCTAAACAATATCGACAGCCATGGATGTTTTAACATGTTTTAACTAATAGCAGACATCGCACCATTCTGCACTACACAAAAGATGGAGTTAATGACCCATCCTCCATAAAGCCCTGATAAAAGTCTAAAAGAGTTTCATACATTTTCAAAAAAAATTTCAAAAATTTTCAGTTTGAAAAAATGTTAGGAAAACTGATTTATTACCATGAAAATATCCATTAAGTGTCAAGGGGAATATTTTGAAAAGCAATAAAGCTACCTTTGAATTCTAAATGTTTTTGTCAAAATTAAAGCAGCAGCCTTGCTATTAAGATAACAAAACCATAAAAATTTGCAACATGGCCAGATCACTGTAACTAACAATATTTGATAGAATATGTGGTATTTCGTGTATAGAGCTTTTGAATTTCTGACTATACTACGCTGGAACTGCCTTAAAATCATAAATAAGGTACAGGAGACATTTGACATTAAGAAATACTGTTCAACAGCTTTTTAGATATCATTTAATAGTCTAACTAATATACTACTTTCCTCTACAAAATTAATAAAAATATTTTTTGTCCCTCTCTATAAAACCCCTACTTGTGAAATATCGGTTTATTCCCAATTCGCCACGTGTCAACTCGAACTAGCACCTTGTCCCAAATGATCACACGACGATAAAACATATTTTAAGATGTCCCAACTGGCCACACTTAATTAATAATTTAAAATAAACATTTTTAGTAGGTCAGTGTATAGATATGTATACCGGGGTACAGAATTTTTTTTTAGAATTTGTATCATGTCATTAAGTGAATGTACTTAGTCATAAAAATGTATATATTTTAAAGGGTTGGTGAAAAAAATTTTATCACTGTAATGTAGATTTGACTCTTCAAACTACTAGCAAACATTAGTTTTAAGATTGTAAAAAACGCTCTCGTTTAAAATTGTTACTCCATCATAATTCCCAAATAATATAATTAATTTAAGCATTTTATTCCAAATCGAGAATCACTTAGGAACTAAATATGAAAAGATAAATTGTACTTATCTGCATTTCCACCGTATTACAAGGCTTTTTTAAATTATTTGTCTGACCACGGTTTCATGACTACTGTAGTATCTTTTCATATTTATTATGAATACTTTTCACAAAGTAAGGGTTGAAACAACTAATATAATTACGAACTAATTACAAAAGCATACAAACAGTACCTACGAAGGTAGTGACGCCTGTTGATACTGTTTTATATAGGGATTAAGGTTAGTGTGGCGAGATGACACTAAAACAGCTAAAATTTCTTCGCGTGACAAAATGGGACGAAGGAAAATACCGAAATATCAAAACTAACATTTTAAACCCAGAGTTCCTCAGGGAATTAAATTGACCTGTTTATTTCTACTACATACCTACACCTGACAATGTTACATGGTCACTTTATTAAAATATTTGTGTCTTCAGTACGTCGAATACGTTTCTGTTGTTCCACCTCTATTCTCGCTAATTATTTGTTTTCATTCGCTTACAGGAATGGAAATGTTATTTTATTTACGGAAAAAAGAAGAATCTGTATGGAGAAAAAAATCATTATAATAAAATTTCAATTTGGTATTTCGTAACGTTTATATGTTATTAGTTATCAATTTATGGAAGAGCAACTATATTATTATGGGTATCTCGGTATGTAAGAAGATATAATTCATAAATTAATTACTTAAAACAATGTGTACAATAAAAACTAATAAAAATAGTAATTACTTAATATTTCGCAAGCAAATACACAGCTAAATGATAACACGCTGTATTGCAAATTGACAAGGAAGGAAAGTAAACCGAATGTATGTGTTGTAAGGTTTAACATTATGTATAAAGCAATGATATACAAATTTATAATAAAAATGAAGAAATCCATGTAAAATAATTAAAAGTAAAATAGTTTTTCTTTGATTATAGGGGACATTAAATAAAATTAAAACTGTGAAAGTAGGGAAAACATATTTGTTTAATTAGTATTCTCGTGAAGATAATTTAAAATTTTATTACAGTTTTCCCTTTTCGTCTCAATCAAGAGTTTAGCTGTGTCCTTACTTTGTTATGCAAATTCTCGCATTTAATAAAACATGACTGAATATTATTTATGTGCTCTAATTTATAAAATGAATCAAATAACATCGAAAATTAAATTCCTTGAATAGTTGTAAATAAATAATACGAAAATATCGCTGGATTTGTACTCTTTTTATTATTTTTCATCGGTGAAATATGTATTCTTCTGGATTGTTCGGTGTCCATTCAATTTTTTCGTTTGCTATGAACTACAAGAATAGTTTAACGTTTTTACTCTTATTACAGATTGAAAATCTAGACTTTTCTTTCTTTACATTATATACCATTCATTTTTTTATTTTAAGATTTTTCATGCCTGTTTAATAATACCCTTTCAAACTTATAATGAACAGATTACTTTGATATGAAATCATGCATTTTAGTTGAGATATTGACATCGTTGATTGTTATTTGTAGTCTTCTAGCAATTTCTCCATGACCTTTTTCCATAGAAAGGATGTAGTGTTACCAGCACAAATAAGGTTTGTATCGTGATTATGCTCAGGAATATCATTAGTAGACAGTAGGTAGGGTACTGGATTTAGTGCATAGCCTTGTATTACATCTGTGTGAATTAAAAAATTTCTGTGCAAAACTGAGCTTTTGAAAGGAAAGTCTTGTTTAAAACTTTTATTACTTTTCACGACATTTATAATAATTTACAAGGTGTCTGAAAAGTCCTAGAATGGGTTAATATCTCGAATATTAGCTAAGTACTTTTTGATATATTTAAATCTATCCACCACTTATAGTGGCGGCACCAGGGGGTTCAACTTAAAAATCTTAAACAAAAAGTGAGAGTAATTCCCTATTTTAAAGTACCTCAAATTTTGATTATAAAATCCAGAGTTTAAAGTCACTATTATTATTATTATTATTCCAATATGACAGCTTGTCAAAATTTTAAAATAACATATTTTCAATATTTTAGGTTGTTGGTGACAAATAATTATTTGTTTAAATTATCACAAAACTATTTTATCATTTTGATTTAAAAAAAATATCTAGATTCTAATCGAATAATTTATTGTCCTGTATATTCTTCTATCCATGTCCAAGTACTATTTTTTTGATTTGGATATTTAAAAAGTAAAGCAAATCTTGTAAAAATTCATAGTAATAATGTTATAATATTTTTATATAATTAAGTATCTGAAAGTCTTCACAAATTACTATTAAACATATGTATATTCCACTTGAACAATGACAATAGGTTATTTACTGCAGCTTCTGTAATCATGCGCCAAAAATCTCATTAAAGTTTTTAATTGAATATATATGAAAGTGGTATTGATAATGCAAGAGCCGCTGTACATTGGATTCAAACCTGAGTAAGCCTTTTAATTTCATCGCCCTAGTGCCACCCCTTAAGGTAAAAAATATTTTCTTTTAACTTAACAGAAATATTAACTCATACAAAACTTTTAACATTTAATTAGTTGTGGTTGGATAAGAAAGAGCATTTCATTAGTAGAATGTAAAAATGGTAAATGAATAAAAATATTTAAACGCATTGTCTAGTCAGTATGACCACATTAAAGAATTACCACAAATACAAATACCGTTAAATCATTAAAGCACCAGCGTGTTAAATAAAAGTTTACTTTACAGTACAAGAGAAAATGTCGATTATTATTCTTTACTAATTGTGTCAACAAGAATATTGAAGTATATAAAACCTGTGCCATTTTTTATGAAAATTCTATGTCTGCATACTTTTTTATATATTCAAAAAAGGTACAGTGAGAAATAAACATTTGAATTTTTATTTTAGATTAAAAGTTTGTTATTTCAAATATACCTACTCTAAATGAATAATTAATAATTTAATAAAACACACAATTAATTAAATCGATGAATATATTTTTTTCTCTTTTATTGTTATTGAACCTGAAACTCGGGTTTCTACATACGAGGTGCTACCAAAAAGTTCCAGGAACTATTTATGAAATGAAAAATCTTCTGCCATGAGAGGAAATATTCCTCTAAGTGCGTTGAATTCAATGCTTTTATGATCTTCTACGGGTCCGCTTGACTTTTCTTTATGTTATCTAATCGACATCATTATGTAAGCTTGGATTTCATCCTAGGAAACACGAAATACTCATATAGTGCTGGGTCGGGTGAGTAAGGTGGACGAGCCACAACAGGCATCTCGCTTTTGTCTTATCAGGATAGTGTGGGCAAATGCATTGTTGTGATACATGAACTAGTTTTTGTTGCACAATCAAGTTTCACATGAGCTCCCTACAGCTGTAACCACGTTGCAGATAGTTCAGATTCGGTCCGATAATTTGACGAATAGTAGCAATGGTATCTAAATTGATACATAATGTAGGCTGATGGTCTTCAGTAGTTCAGCGGCTCTCCTTAAAACGTTTAAACTAGTCAAAAGTCCTTGATTAAGGTTGCCACAGTTAAAGTTTGAACTACCTTCATTAGGCCAGAGTCGCTGTTTTGCTGAGATTAAAACAAAATTAATAAAAACTCGTTGCTCTTCATCCGGAGCTATCACAAAAATCGAAGCGCGTTTAAAACACTGATGTATACAGAGGGTCCGTACTCTGCACTACGTGTTTGCCCAATTGCATCGTTTGTCAGGGACAACATATGTATACCATTTACATTCCTTGAACTTTTGGGTAGCACCTCGTAAGATTGTGGTAATTATACAATTCTATTACGGATCCTATCAATAAACCTTTCAAATAAGCTAACACTTGGCATCATATATATTATTTCATTTCCAGAGATAAAAAGTGGGAGGATTTTTATCTTTTTATTAAATTGACAAAATCTTTTACTTTCTTTTAATCTTTTTTTGAGAACGACGATTTATCTACAAACGTTTACTAGTATTTTATGTGATTTAGTTGCGGAACAACAATTAAGAGTTTGATTAAAAACACACACTATCCAATAACCAGATTTTTAGTTAATCCCAAAAACAATCCACGCCTTTTTACTGTTCGACGTTCCCATGAAATTAACAAAAAAAGGGCTAGTGTAGATGCATTGAATGGATAATGGCCAGCCGCCATTATTAAAACCATCGTTGATTCTGATTGCGTTTCCAATTCATTTCACAGAGAGAAAAGAATTTTATGGAGGGCAAATGTAAGTGGAGCTCCATTCACCGAGACTAAACAAATTGAACCTTATTGAATGTTTATTTTTCTCCCCTTTTGTACTAATTATGAAAAAGAATATCCAAAGAAATTTAACACAATGCTGTATAGAGAGCTGCGTGACAAATGTCTCTTGATTACAGGAAGGTATTTGACAAAAGCGGATAAAAGTAAATAAGTAGATGAAATTACATTAACAGTGTGTAATTGACAGGCATTTTATTTTTAAAAAGCCTGACAATCTTTTAATATAAATTTGGTGCTTGAATCTCATTATCCACTATGATTGTGATGTAAAAGATACTAGTATGTACCGAACTCTCTATTTAAAACGTTAATTAACAACAATGATATTATATATTTTTGTTTAATTTATTTTTTATAAAATTCCTAATTAAGTTTTAGAATCGGTTTCGATATTTCCCTGTAATTTGGTTACTAGATTTTGATCAGGAGGTCGACACACTACGACACACAATTTGGTCCACTGCGACCAAGGACCAGAAACATGTATTTAATTTACTACACTAAAAGTTAAAGTATTCTTGTATCTCATATTGTGTTTTATTATTTATTTTTAGGGAGAGGGTCACAGAACAAATGGATAATTTAATATTATTAAATAAATTGTATTTAAAACCTCACTAATTAAGATTATATTTCGTAACACGTGGTAATTTTGAAAATATTTCTTGTCGAAAAATATCAATTGTTTTACAAAATTTCTCTACATCAATATGCCGATCAACTGGCTTCATCTTTTAGTGATGAAGTTCCATCCCGGGATGAATTTAATTGTGGTTGTCGTTCACTCCAGGACGAAAATCGTAAGGAGCGTCCAGCACTGGCTGTTTTGCCAGAAAACATTGATGCTGGGCATGATCTGATATCGAAAGATAGTCAGGTGTCAATTCTGTATAGTACACAACCATTTGTTTGCCATAAGTATTTGGAGAAATGAGAAAAGCAAACCCTCAAAGAATAATCATGACAATCTGACCTCTCACAAATAAATGCTTTTTTGCGTGTTCTATAAACATCGACTTGATGGGTCTTCAGTTGTACAGCCCTGATTTAGTGACTTCTTTTTATTCCCGCATACCAAAAATAAATTGCATGGTCAACATTTTTCGATACCTGAAGAATCGGTTGGTTGGTTGGTTGGTTGGTTGGTTCCAATCGAATGTTTTCCAATTGTATGTTTCCTAGCTATTTCATTTGGAGTTAAAAAAATGCTTCGAAAATTGGTTAAAAGGCATCCAAAAGAGTATTTAATACGAAATATTTTGGAAAAGAATAAGGCCCTTTTCGACAACAAACATTTGTTTTTTTGTGCTTATTTCAAAACTTACCTAGCCCCCTACGTAGTAACCTTTTTGTAAAATATTGAAAAATTCAAGTAAATTTATTAAGTTTGTTATTGTTTACCTAGTCCTTAGTTGGATTTCTCGCTTAAATTCATATGAACCAATCAGATTAGTGAACCAAAATGCAAAATTGAAAAAAAGTTGGGAAACTTTAACTGGCTACTTTATTTTCATAGAGATCTTCTGATAAACAAATTAAATTAGACCGATAAATGTCAAAAAATGTTCTTCATCTTCGATACGAGTACATTTGTTTTCTATTTTAACGTATTCGTTATTTCATGTACAATGATATTTAAAAGATTTGGAAACTAATAAAAAAAAATACATGATGGTTCCCATAATGGCGATTGGTTTCATGACTTTTTCTAATTAAAAAATGATTTATTGGCTGGAAAAAACAAAACATGTTTGAAAATAATCGAATTGAATACAATTATAAACAAAATCGATTTTAATTCTCGTACAATTACTATAAACCATATTTGATATGATCCTGCAACGGAACCAACTTGTCAAATATTTGTGCATTCAAATGAATCCCATGTAAATTTGTTTATTTAAGAGAGGAACATGTTGTATACAAACATTTGTTGCCTATCTATTTATACTTTATTTATCTAAGGATTTAAAGTGACTCTTTTCAATTTTTAATTTTAAAAACAGGATTTACTGTGGCTTAAAATACAAAATGGTCCTTCTACCTTGATAATTTATTAATGTATCTTCTTATTAAACCTGCATATAATATCGATACCAAACGATTTGGCTTAAAAAGATATATCCAAATGTTCTATATTTACGAATGAGTTCAGTTGTCCATGTTGGGTGTTGAGCTTGAAACATCCCGAGTAATTCAGGGTGAATTGGAGCAAGATTTTATTGTATAATGAGTACAGTTTGAAGTCAGTAACTTTGTTGACGACTCGGTTTTCTGATTTTTTTTTTCAACAATTCATATTACCACTAAAATTGTTCGTTTTTTCATTGTGTTCAATTTTTTTTAGAATTCATTCATTGTACGAAAAAAATCACCAAAATTTAATGAATAAAATATTCATTGTTTTTTCTGTGATTATTATTTTGTGCGTTCAAGGTTCTATTTTCGCAACAAGGAGCCTTCTAATGGAATCGATTTTGCCACAGGAAATTAATCTAAAAAAAATATGTTTTTATTCATTTTATTATAACTTTCATCAACTAATCTAAACTCCTTATTTATTAAGTTAAAATTGCTTTTCTTATTTACATTGTTAAATGTTTATATATGCAAAAGTGAAAAACTAGACTAATCATTCAGATTTCCAAGATTATAAAACAAGAAGTAGGAAGATACTAACGGTATCATACTATAGACTGAATAACCAATTTTAAAAACCCTTAAAACAGTATTTGGTGACGAAAGTTTGTTAAACTATAGCGAAAGCTCCCATGAATGTATGTTGATTGTGCTTTAAATATATATTTTGAGCTCTACATTTTATTGTATTTTAATGATAACAAACAACATTCAAAGCAACGTGGCAATACATTTTGTTATTAATTTATTCTGTTATAAGTTCAGATTTAAAATAGAATTCTATCCTCCCAAAAAAAAATTATTAAAATTTGTATCGCTTCTGCCTATATTTACAAATTCGGTTTAAAAAATTGTCCTTACTGAAAGATTCTTTAAGAGCACAAACCTTCAAAAAGGAAAAAGTTATGAATAATATTTATACCATGCGTTGAAGTATTAACTAATCAATTAAACTAGACTATTAAAAATGTCGATGTTTGCTGGATCTCCTTTCAAGTAACAATCACAAGAAAGTGCATTTCCAAGTAACATATAAATTACTATTATATGACCAAATTGATTCATTAGTGATTAATAATTGCTTTGTAAACGACTTTACTGATTTATTGTAGTCATCTGGAGTACCTATTTCCTTAAACGAAATTTTAATATAAGCATTGTTGTAAAATAGATTATGTAACAAAATTAGAGTTCTTTTATATACTAACATATTAAAACTTTTATAAATTCTTCCGCTATATCCTTTAAATTATATAGAAGCTTTATCAGCACATTTATAAAACATTTCGTATTTTTATTGATGTTATGAAATTCTTTGTGATCGTTTTATTTATATAAGCAAGGAAGCTTTATATTGATTAAAATACGAAATAATATTGAAAGTCTAGAAACATCCACTATGCATTGGATTAAGGGTAAAAGTTTAAATAGTCTATTTTAGAAAAATGAGCGCAATAAGCTCGGATATATCGATTCTTAAAATCATCAAAGCATGCTGTTGTATAAAAGTTTCGACTCTAGTTTGATACTTCTTCACGCGACAATCACTCATCCATTTTTTCTTAAATTATAATGTACATAATGTGACACCTACTTAGAAAGGGTTTTGAACATGGTGATTTCAAAAATGTACCACACTTGCATGCCACAAACAAAAATTATGACTTACGTGAAAAACTTAATATATACATTAATTCATTAAGTTTTGTTAGTTTAAAATTTAATAAAGCAACCGTTAATTCGACTGTTTCTACTAATTTTAAAACAAAAACCCATATACAATCAAAGAACTACAAAAAATACAGGGTATGATTTAAAACTTTTACTCCGTAAATTTTGGAACCAAGTATAATCCTTTTTTGAAATCAGAATTTTCAAACTGTCAAATAAGGTGTCACTTGATGTCCTTCCTCATTTAATAAAAAGGTATGACTGTCAAATGAGGGGTTGAAACTTTTATATCATGCTTTTTCTAAAAAGATTACATAACTTATCCAGCGTACTCTATAAATTGATTGTGATGTAATTATTTATCCATTAAATCAAACGGCAATTATTTGTTTCAGTTAAAGACTTAGTACCTACTTACCTAACTCAATTAATTCATTTAATGTGCAGCCATTCATAAAATAAGACGATAGTTAAAGCACATTAGATTTTCGCGAACATCACATTATTCCAGCTATAAAAACCATACTTAAAGTACAAAACAAAATACCGTAATTAGCTTTGATACAGATACAGATTATGTATCATTCTTTCTCTTATTACATGCGAAGAATCCGACAAATGTATGTCGTGAGTGTAAACGACTGATACTGCCAGATACCATTTTTACATTAATTGCAAACAAAAATGTACCACTTGCGTGCCTCTTCGCCATACGTGAAACGGAAAAATAATCCAAGTTTCTTTCTTATTAAAGTTTTTTCAGCCTGGAACCTATTTTTCCGAAACTAACTTTTGAAATATTGACATTATACTCGACAAATATAGCGATTTTATTTGAAGAATACTGATACGTTGCTGTCTAACACAATCCTAAATTTGAATTAAAATAGTATATTGTGTAACAAGTGCGTGAACGTAAGGTTTATAGACGAGTCAGGAGTTTACAACACGAACCGAAAGCGAGTATTATAATTATAAGGATTATTTATACATGAAATTTTTTTTCATTTCAACATTATCCTTGTCGATGTATTATCAGAATCGACATCCCAAAAATTATACAGTCGAGTCTAAGACTTTCATGTAATAATCGGAAACTCGAATACTAACAATCGATTTTAAAAATTCCTCGACATCATCGAATCTAAGTAGCAAAGTATTCGAATACGTGTTTTCGTATTTTAACTTATTGAATCTTGAATCATTGCGTAGGAGTTCGATTCATTCTGAAATTTATTTTAGATATCTGAATCCTATATACCTAATAGTATATAACAGGCATACGTATTTGGCTATCTGACATTTCGATTCTACTAATTTTTACTTTCAAAGTCAAAGCAAAACAAGTCCACCAGTCATTTTTACATGAGTTCTAATCGAAAGAATCCGTAAATTACTCCGTTATAAAATACATTGATTTTAAGCTCTAGTGAAATATCTGAAATCGTATTTCATGCACTTGTTACACAATATACAATTTTCTAATACTGTACGTTAAGTACTTGCTTATTGCACTATCTACAGTGTGTCAGTTCGACTTTAATTAGTATCTAAAGTAAAAAAGGGAAAACGTGTTTTTTTTAAACAACTAAAATTATTTCCCAATACTACATCACAATTTTACTTTGACATCGTCACTTCAACCTGATTACAGTGGGGTGAAGAACCCCCAGAATTTAAATAGGAATAGGGGTCGAGTCGGATATCGTTTGAGAATCCGTTGAGTTCTCTAACCAACGATATGTAGTTTTTTAAATTTGGATAAATTATTTACAAAAAAATGATATTTTTCCGCAAATGAACTTTTTTGTAACTTTGATATTTGCAAATTTTTGTACACCACTAGACAGTTTTTTTTGCACTTTATTTGCTACGATACTTTAAATTATTTTGTGCATTTTTTCGTCTTTACTGATAAGAAGACTAATATAAAACTAAAAAAAAATCAATGTCTATTTCTGAATTGATTGTGAATTTGATTAGTCTTTGGTAGTGAACTTAATTTTAAACTAAAAGGAAGCAAACAATGGTTTACTCAATAGCAGAGAAAATTGAGTTGATTGAATTTTATTATGAAAACAGTCGATGTGTTCATAGGGCCGCTGAATTGTTCAATCAACAAGATGGGAAGAATGTATCGCGACAGTATGTTTTAGATTTAGTTGCAAAATTCCGGAAAACTGGACCTGTAGCAAAGTGGGACATGTTGAACTTGACCATACATTGAGTATAAGTTGGTAGCAGCTTCATAACTTAGGTTTGTGATTTACCAAGACAATCTTGTGACAAAACCATATTCGAATTTATTAAAAAGAAAACAGTACTTCGACAGATATATTTGGTCAGTGCATCAGATACACAGAAAAAGAAATTTTGAAATGGAAGGAATATTTGACACATCAGAATCTGAGTGAAACGAAAATATTATCCTTATCCTTTCCGCGTCTTCAATCCCTTAATATGTTGCGTTTAATTTTTAAGAGGTATTACACTTTAAATTAATTAAGACTTTTTTTACAAACATACAGTTAATATCGAAAGAAATGTCATGGATGATCATATGGGTGATTAGTCCATAGCAATATCTTTCTAATGATATGCCACTATGGTATATTCCATATTTAAAAATAAGGGTTTGGATACGTGGAAAGGAGGAGGTTGACATATGACAGATGTCTTTATTGTGAAAATGTGTCCCCTTAAGAATAAGAATCGACGTGTTTTAGCATTTTATAAAAATCTAATGAATACTGCCAAATATCCGGGAAGACTGTTATGAATGGCCCACTCTGTATCTAAATATCATGTTGTTACTCTTCTTAGTCTGAATTGACTCATTTCGGATTTTTATAGAAGTAGTATTAGTATCGCCAAAGAATATTAAGATGAATTTAATTTAAAAATTTTAAAATTAAAAATTTGCAGAAAGTATCAATAGCTAATAGAAACCCGCGATTTACAATGTTGCTAACAATAAAATTGTCTATATGTCTATAAATAAGCATAAGAACGATAAAAAGGAGAATACACGAAGTTCGTGTTTAACACAATTTAATGGCACTAAATCATGTTACTTCACTTAAAAGTATTATTTGCGAATAATAAAAAAGTTATTGGGACCTAAAACACATTTATTTATAAAAACAATGGAGAAAGTAAAAAACCTATAAACATTAAACTGAGGTTGGGGAACTGGAACCAGAGGAAACCCTAACATGAGTTGGAAAAATGGTTAGGGTAGGTGGCTACACAAGTCGTACAACCAATAATAAAGGTAGAGACCTGTGTTAAATAAACATTTTCGGCTATAAATTCTTTTTCTAAATCTCTTTCGATATCCGAATATGATTCAATTTCCTCTTCAGTTCCTTCTTTACCTAAATTTATAATAAGTTGTCAATTATTTAGTCTAATTATTATTTCTAACATGAGCTACTAGTTCT
This sequence comes from Hermaeophaga mercurialis, assembly GCA_951812935.1. NCBI lineage: Eukaryota > Metazoa > Arthropoda > Insecta > Coleoptera > Chrysomelidae > Hermaeophaga > Hermaeophaga mercurialis. Next base: position 7,463,295 of record OX638363.1, on the reverse strand, counting down.
TGAAATCTTTAATACCTTACAGTTGACTTTAATAAAAACGTCCTTACTATAGTCGTAAACAAGTTGGGTTATTTCATTAAAAGTATAAAATCTATGATGTCTATTCAAAGATCTTTTTTTAATCATGTTGAAATCCGTATCATAAAAATGAGAGTTTTCGCAATAGAAAGTAACATTCAATTATATGAAAATATTGATGGTTGTTAGCTAAAAACGCTTTCTGCCCGTGGAGCAATATTGTTCTGTCTCCATTTTTTCCTATATCAAAGTCTCTGACTGAGTCCCTTTTATCATGGAACGATAGAATAGGTCCTCAAATCATGAACCGGGCTTTTACCAGAATTTTAAAATTTTTTGACTCATTCCCTTTCTCTTTGAAGCAATTCAATTAGTCTATTAGCTGTTTCTTTCATTGCCATTGTCGCTCCAACCTTTGAGATGAGTGCAACACGAGTGTATATGTGTTTGGTCCAAATAAATCAGACTTTGTTATTTTACCTGAACTTTTTATAGCACGTAGATATTCTAATTTTAGGTAGGTATCGAATTTTGTGTCATTCAATTAATAGACTTTAATAAAAGCCCAATGCACGAATTTATTTTCTTTTAGAATTAGCGGCTTTTCTGAGTGGCCATAATTATCTGAAATAGTTTGGTGTAGATTTCTAAAAGTGGGTATTTCTCTGTGATGTGAGAATTTATTGTAGATCTTTGAAGAGCGCTTCTATCGGTATCATCTAGAAAGTTACTCGATTGTGTTTATCTTTTTTCGGGCGGTTCTAAAAATATAATATTTTCTTTTTGAATTTCCTGTTCTTACGGTTCTTAAAATGACTTTCGTAGCTGCACTAACCCATTTAACTTGAAATTACCACAAGTATGCTTTATACCACCACTCTGGTATTAAAAGAAGTATTTTTTTCATTTTATTTATATTAACTCACTTATTTTACTATTTATCCAAATATTGAAAAAAAATAATTTTATGAAAGAATAAAGAAACCTTTACAACAATATAATATTTTATGAAAAAATATTTTTATGTATACTTTTGTGGTTAACTAGCAACAGAATTGATTCGCCAATATGTAACCGAACACCAGCTGTAAAAAATATTAGCGTAAATTTAAGCTCTTATGGTTTCATTCTTAGCTATTAGAGAAAATAATACTAATGTCTATTCACATTTCAAATACGTCCGATGTAAATAGTAAACAGCGCGTGTTAAGCACATGTTAACCCCGTGATTGCGACTTCTAGCCATGCTATTGGGCAAACCAAGAGAAAAAAAATTAGTTGCTAGCGTGGTTTTCGGTTATTTGGCTAAATACGCTTTGGTCAATTTTAAGTAAAAGTATTCAATGTAAATATTTTTCAGCGTAAACTTTCTTGGTTTTGGTTGAGCAAGCGTCAGTTTTATTGCACAAAGTACGTGTTGATATCTCATTTTTGTTATTGATTTCCTTTTGTCAGAATATTTTATTGACCTTATCCGTATTTAAAATTGAATAGACATTAGTTTAAAAACTTTTAGAGTTTATTGTAGGACAGCAGTTGCAATTTATATGGAATACCACTAAGAAATATTTTTATATTTTAAAATATAAATCGTGTCACTGATAAGTTCAGAGTGACGATTCTTTACAAATACAACCCATTTATTGGAAAAAGTTCCCCGTCGGGATTCGTTGATGCAGATTTTTTGTAAATTTATTACCGAACATCCACTTCGTCACTTGTAGTTGACAATTGACAAATCTAAATATACAACATGAAACATCCTTCGCAATTCAATGCAAAGGTGGTTTCTGTGAACTGAAGATTATTCGTAAGCAGTTGATTGCTTATGTAAACACATCATAAATATATAATTGTTTTATATCTATCCAAAGGGTACTTAAAAGATGCCAATTTGCTGGGCCCGTTGGCATTAATTTAAATTATAAATCGAGCCCACGTAGATGTTGATACCACTAACAGTTTTCAACGTTATAATTGAGATTATCATTTATTCATATCGTCGGAAATTGATTATAAGGATTTTACCTCGAAATACAACTCCGCAGGTCGGTGGCGGCGTTGATGTGCGGCGCCACGTTCAAGAAGCTCTTTCATAACAACTAATTTGTAAACATAAAACCTGCTTTATATAAACAGCCAAAAAAATAATGCAAGGTATTTTGAATGGTCTCTTATTATATCTAAATGGTATACTTCTTTTAAGCAGCTTTATATATGTACGTCAGTAGTAATTATAGTTTAAAAATATATACTAGAATACAGGATTTTTCAAACAAGCGTGGTCCATTAATATTGTGTTTTCCTAAAAGGGAACCTCATGTTTTTCACAATTTCTGAAATATACTCATTTAGCTTATTTCAACGACATTTCACAATCTTCATCTAAAACCTCTGGTTTATGATAACGAATAAACAACCAACGAAGAAGAAGAAAAATCATCAACATATACGTATATTCTGTAAAATATCATTCGTTTTGAGAGATTAATATAATTGTTCCCTCTTTTTTGACACGAATGTAATTGTGCTTTTAACACTTTTGAATAAATCACTACTTCAGAAACTTCATTTATTATGATTAAACTACACATATGTCATTAAATTAGGTTTAAACTCTATGAAGTTTACATGCAATATGTTTCTATTTTTGTAGTTCTGGTTAATAAAACGATCCATGTCAAGTAGACCACCCCCGTATATTTAAAAATTTTGAAATAAAACAGAAGCATGTATTAAAAAATAATTAATATGTTTTGAAAACAACATGATCCTTAAAAAGGGTCTGTTTTTTTATGACATGTTACAATTCAAATTATTATTTTTTTGGCATTGGCTGATACAAAATCATTTTTAATTAATTAATTTAATAGTAAAGAGGAAAACAAGTCCTAGTGTTGCCTAAAGATAGTAGACAATGATAATAACATTTCAATGGGACGTATATCTCCGATAATCTTCTCTTTCTCTTCTTCCTATATTAATTCGATGTTCTTTGACTCTTACTTACATGCTTCGTTCGTTTTGTCCTATATACGTTCTTTGCCTGCATTCGCGTAATAGCATTAAATTTGATTAAATTTTATGTGAGCCTGATTGTTTAAAATGGTAGTAAATTTAGATGATTTTTATACCTTTATAATCTTTCCATAGTCTTCATTTTTATAACTTTCACACCGTTTCGATTAGTATTAAATTTTTAATGGTCATCGGCCTTTTTATATCAATCGCGGCTATATTTGGACTTATTTGCAACATATTGAATAAAATCCAAAAAAACACCTATAAAGTACAATAACAATAATTTGATTTTTCTATGTAGATTGCCCAATAAAACCATGACATTAAGTAGATAACTTGGCAAGAAAATATTGGTTCGTCTACAAATAAACATGAAAAGGCCTAATAAGGAAAGAGACGGTATTAGCTACTAAAATGAAGATAAAATAAGATTTATAAACTTATGGATTATTTTCACTTAGTCATTAGTGGAGAAGTAAAGAAGAAGATTAAAATCCGTAAAAATATTTGAGGTAGAAACAGCTTAAATATGAACGACAAAAAATAACCCAAGCATGTTACGTCCAATTAGTTTGGCAAAAATTTTTTCGTAGAATTTGAATATTTTATAGAGAAATGTAAAGACAAACAAATTGAAAAACTGAATACAGTTTTTGCACTCTAATTACGTTCCTCATTCTATATGCTAGACTAATTTCAAGAATTTTATAGTACGGTTCACGGTGCAACATAAAAACTGTTTTTTTTATTTTCAAGTACATTCGGCTAGGTTGACAATAAAAATATTGTACAATGTTTGTTTTTACTTCAATTACGCATCTCCATTTGTTTAATTCTCACGTATGACTTAAAAATGAAATTAAGAATTTGTTGCAGAGAATAAACATTATGTTATAATCCATGACTAATTTTTATGCACCTGCATTGTGTATAAATTGAGAAATAATTTGACTAACCACTGAAGGTTGTTCTGATATTTATACACAGAGTAGTAAATTCACACATTAAATCTGAATGCGAGAAAGAGTTATTAGGTTGTATGTAGTCATTTTTTTGTACAAATGTGTTGGTTTTTTAAGTTAAAAAAATAATTAATTTCCCTTGCACACTATACAAAAAAAAATGAATAAATGAACATTTTGAGATACATTTTAATATAGCAGGTTTAAGTGAATGATGTACTTACAAGAAATGAGAAAAGTTTCTTAACGAAACTTCCCCAAAATGCCACAAACAAAATTTTTTGAGACGGTGATGTATGTAATCTAATATAAAGTTAACCATTTAAAATAGTCATTTTTGATACTAGATTGCAAAATTTTATTTTGAGATTTGAGATAGAATTCATTCGAGAATGCCACAGAATCTCACAAACGACTATTAAAGAATATTTTTTCGAAAACTGTATCTCACAGTTTAAAAATGAGAAAAATTGTAAAGAAAAATATTGACATTCACAATTATCTTATTTGAAATATACGTCTCCTACAATTTGTTGTACATATTTTAGTTTGTGGATATAAAACACTTTTATAATGTGTTAACCAAAACTGTTATTTTTGACAAAATAAAGATCATGTAAAAGCCAACTTTTAATAACAGATTTAAAAAAAATAATTTCTAGATCATAAGAAATAACTACATTTTGATTTTTATCTACATTTAAGAAAATATGTAGGAATTGAAGAATTTCTTTTGTGAAAAGTTTTTATTTTTTACTTTACAAGAAAATTCTGTGTCGGTGACTAAAGTTTGCGAATATTTGCATAGCTTAATTATTTTTGTTTTTCAACTCATTTTAATTCTTTTTTATCACTTTTCAATAAATTAGATAAAAATAATTAATAATTGAGACAACAAATATTGGATGGAATTTATGAGCAAACTTCTTTTTTTATAGTTGTAAATATAAGAGGTGACCAAAAGCAGAAGTCCACACTCAGTTTTGCAAGTAAATTAACATAATAAGTATATCAACAGGTTCATCTTATAAATTATTTACTGCAGTTGAATCTATTGCCTTATAACCTCCCGGCCATTTTCTTTTTTATTTTATATTTGTAATTTGTTGAAAGAAAAATTTATAAAAATAGAAATAAAGGGAATTAGATAAGGAATATTATTAAATTTGTATGCATCCGATATTATGTTTGGTATTTGTTGGAGTTTAATTTAACGTTGAGAGGTATGTGTAAATAAATTACCATAATATTAATAATAAAACATGTCAAACAATTTTCAGTATCGAGTGGTACAATATATTTAAATAATTTCAATGATGTACACGAGATATATTTTTTATTGGAGTATTTTTTTAAATCATTTCACTATTTCATGTTCATTTTCATTTTAATTAACAATAAAACCTAATATATATTTTAAATACATTACAGGGACTTTTGATTGGAACAAAGAAGAATTAATATGTTAATTATAAATCATATTATGGAGATGCATTCTGTTAAAAATGGAAACTGCATTCATTTTTACATGCATTTTTAATTTAGTAAAATTTTAAAACTTAAGATTTAACTGAAAAAATAGATAAAAAATAACCCAGTATTATTTTTTCATAAATGTTTACGACCATAAATCTCCAAAAGTAATAAAGGATGTTGATGATGTATGAATTGAAAACATGCATCACAAAATATAAAAAAAGTTGACCGGATAAACCTTTTTTTCATAAAAATATTTCTGGATTATTTTACCTGTATCGGAGCCATTACTTTTTTAAATATTCCAGCATTACGTATCCGTATCTGGGGCTTTTATTGGAGTGTAAACCTGCGAATATTTACACTTCTATAAATTCGATGGCTTTTATAAAATGAATTTAATCGAAAATCGATAGTCTGGTCAAACCAAAACTATACCAAATGAATTTTTATTCTCCGGGACCATTATGAAAAATATTAAAGCTCTATTGGATATTGCTTTGCATACAGCTATTCGGTATTTTATCAAATCTAGTATTTTCAGTTGAGAATTTATTTTTATGTTGCTTGATGGTGGTAGATAATGACATAGCGATTTTGGATTTTTGGTTTTCGCATTTTGGTTTGGTTGAACGGATATTGTGTCTCCGATCATCTTCAGGTGAATACTGAATAAAAAATTCTAAAGTACTGGGTGTCCCAATTAGACCCAACAAGACTAACTTTGCAAAGATCGGTTAAGCAGAACCGGAGTTAAAGGCGTTTTTCCGTAATAGGGTTCCCACTCTCTCCCGTCTCTTATTTGAAAAGATAGACTAAAACTAGTGAAATCAAATAAATTTTTGGAAAAATACGATGATCGTATTTTCAATGTCTCTTAATAAGACAACATTGAACTACGCCCTCTAGAAGTAAACAAATAAACTTGAAAATAATTTCCAGGTTTTTTCAAGGCCACTTTTGTTATAAACAATGTTTTCTCGACATTCTCGACATACTTTTATTTTCGAGGGACGAGGTTCCTTATTTTTATACATAATGTAGACTAGAATACCTATTAAAACGCTTTAGAAGACTGTAGAAATTCAAGATCTATATTTATTATGAATAATTTCCATAAAGTAAGAGTAGAAACAATTAATTTAATGAAAGCATCAATATTTGAAATATGTTAGCCATCCTTTTAGAACTATAGGTTATCTTTTTTTATCATTGTTTGCTTCTACCTGTATCATATTCTCCCTGAGTCGATATATTCGTTTTCCCAGGTTTTTATTTTTCTTTGATTTCTTCCTTGTTACACTTTAGTACAACTACTTTCTCTGTATTAAGTTTCCGTGTTCTTTATTATTGTTCTAATCTTAGAGATTCGTTTTAGACTATAACAAATGTATTCGCTTAAACAAACTATTGTGTATTTTCAGCTATATAAAATAGTCTTAGATAAAATTAAACCTAGACCTAAATTTAAAAATATATTTAATGGAGGCAACTAGATTACAAGATTAACATTATTTATTTTATGTAGATAAAAATACCATATTATTATATAATTTATTGCTTAAATTATAAAAAATATTCCAGTCTACTGTAAATCTATGATCATTAATCAAACGTAATGTTTCAAAAAATTGTATTATTTGATAATTACTTTTACAGATCACACAACCAAATTTTCCTAAAATAATCGGGCATTGTTATTCAAAGTGAAAATAATAAAATTGAAATTATCGATTTTCAGTTTATTCATGAATTTCAATCAATTAAGTGAAAATTATTGGCAAGAGTGGATTTTTCAATAAATCCGTTAAATATACTTCCACCATAGAAATTTACAATTGAAATAGAATTAAGTCTTCATTTCCATTTTAAAATAAATAATTAAGAATTAAATACTGTACACAAAATATTAATTGAAATAACAAAAAATAGACAATGAATACCATTCAGCGAGTTTAATAAAGGAAAATCAACAACAGACGAAATAATCATAGAAGAAGAATGAAAATCAAATATTATTTATAATCTACAACAGGTATTTGACTCGATAAATAAACAATAAAAATTACTCTGGAAAGATCATCAAATAGACAAAGGAAATATGAGAACAAATCGAGAGCAAATATAAGCATATTCCGCTGATGTTGTAAAAATAATAAAAGTAGGAAGAACATGCCGCAATAATTAAAACGCGTTCTACTTTACGCACTAGAGCATTTTACAGCAATACTTTACGCACCGTATTAAACAAAATAACTCATTCCCAAATAATAAAATGAAATTTATTAGATATACGCAAAAATAATCTTAATTAAGTCACTATTAGATTTTTCAGTATGCTATATAAAGTACCGTAACGCTATCTTAGCAAATACTTTCAAACATCTTAATAAGATAAAACGGAGCAAATGGATAGAGAGCACCAGAGTAATAAAGACCTTGATAGCTTTATCTGAAAGAATTGCAGAGCTTTTATAGTTTCTATATCGTCTGTTTTCTTTTTATAGGCCCACATTTTATAGCAATAACTGTTTAGTTTTGTGACCGACCTGGTGGTTATTAACCACTTCAACTTTCATATAATTTATCTCAAATATACTTTGCACCTTATATGTTCGCAAATTTTAGGAATAAAAATCACTAATATGAAAAACATTTCTACTATATATTTTTAAGAAACATATAGTGCATTAGTAAAATATGCAAATTTAAACTTCAAGACATTCACCTCAAATGTGATTTTTTTTTACAAAGGAATCTAAAAACCTTCGTTGTATTTGAATTAGCATTATCGATTATTTAAAGATTTTTTAAAGTATTTTGGCACTTCAGGTTCAGGTTATTCGATCTTCCGAAACAACAATCGACCATGACTTTCTTGTTGTTTTTTGCATTTTTCTATTTCTCTCCTTTATATCGACTTATCTTGTTCATTATTCACTTAAGTTACTTTAGTTGGTTATCAGATATATTCTTATTTTTTGGGTACTGATATTAGTAATAAATTATTTTTCATCAGTAGTCGTCCCAGTGATTTTATTCACTTGTAAATACCATTTGATAAGTCACCAAAAAGACAAAGTAGACGAAAATAAATCATTTATAACGGTTTGTAGATAACTGAGGAAATTATCATACTACAAAAACGAATAAGAAAATGTATAAATGAATCTAATTACTTTGAAAAGACAGTAGACTATTTATTGCTCGTAAATGGCTGTAAATTAACTCGCTAATTTTTTCATGTAACAATAAAATTACAGTTTCCTATATACATTTTGCCTAGTTATGATTGCACTTCTTGCATGTTGCAGTTGGATGAACATGTGGGTAGAATTACTTATAATAATTATAGGAACTATAATTAATAAGTACTCGGGTACTAGAAAATAAGATTTAACTTAATGGAAAATGAAAAAAATAATGATTAGGAAGAACATGCTACAAAAAGTTTCTTGTATACTCGTACTAGAGAAAATAATTAACACTATACTATGGTCATTACTATCTGTGGTTTGTGTAGGCTTTGTTACTGTTTCTCAGCACGAATTTAATAACAGAAAAGCTATTTAGAACTCAAAACCGATAGGTCAAGTCAGACGTCAACAAAACTGCTTTGGCAACACTGCTTTTCCACTAGAATACTGCACAGGCCCGGTTCTACTAGAAAATAGATTTTTATGGCACACATACGAACGGATGGAGTATAAAATATATTTGTAGTGGGTTAAAATTATGATGCACTGAAAATGAATTAAAGAAAATGTTTCCAAAAATGGATCAATATTCACAACGTTAATAGTAATAAAAATTTTAAAAATACAACAAATCATATAGTAAGTTTTTAAATTCGCTAATATACTTTTATTTTTTAGACAAATTTTGAATAATTCAGTATATAGTCAAATATTTTTCCGAGAACTTTTATGATTCTCGGTGCAAGTATGCTCCATGATTACTTATATAAGTTTGACTCAAGGCGTTTACAACGATCCTGTACAAATAATTTAAATTTTCCCGAAAATTTGGCCGCAGTCAACGTCTGATATGAGAGTGTAAACTGTCAAAATTTATCAACACTGTTGGTAAATTATAGATTTCTATATTTTTAGTGTATATGCGTAATCTGCTGACTAATTTTTTTCAATTTTTGAAATGTCGTTTTACTGCTAAGCGGTTGAAATTTATAAATTAAAACCAACATTTTTATCGTCAATAAAGAATTAACTAAGTCATTAAAACAACATTTATTTAAAGCAGTAAAAAAATCTCGAAATGTTAAAACTACTGTCTGGGCTAATACTATTTAGCTTTTTTAGTATCTTTTTATAAATACAATAATTATCGGCATTAAATACAAACTCAGCGTAAGTGAAATCTTAAACTAACTGCTTCAAATTGAACATTACGGCGTATTTGTGGAGTTTAATAACACTTATTGTTTCAAACAGTTTCACTTTTTATTTTGAAAGATAGAGGAGAGCTTATAAATCGAATAAGGCACGGTTTGCGAGATACATTGAGATAGTCGGTAAAATGAAAACGTCAGTGGAAGTGTAACTCGATTTACTAAGTAAACGTTGAAATTTTATCACGTTTGTGTCTCTAGCAGGTATATTGTTCAAATTTTCGGCAACCACAAGGATTTTTGTTAAAAAAAAAACAGGACAAAGCGAACTCTGAAATATTAATGCTAAATAATTGTTTTCAGCCCTAACAACAATTCTACAGGACTAGTAAAGTTTCTGGGTCAACACAGATACAGTAGTAAACGTTTTGAAATTATTTTTACAAAGAAGAAACCGATTGTTTTTCTTGTGGTTACTACCTAAAAAAAATGACTAATAAAAAAGTGTTTTACTCTTCTTTTCGACTAGGTTTTATCATTAAAAATATGTAATTATACAATAGAAAAGCATGGAGACCACTTGCAACAGTAAATAGTAAACAAAATGTTATAATTATTATTGTAGCGTAATTGCTATTAAAATTAAATCATTTTTATATAAAATTAATTACATAAATTTACTATTTTTAGTTATTATAAAAAAGTACATTTTTTAGGTTTTAAAAAATATATTTATTTTTTTGTTTTATAAGATAACCCTATATACAGATATACTTGATTAAAAAACGCTATCTACGTATAAAGCTACAGCGATAAAACCTTTATAGAATTACTAACCATTATTGCTTAAAGTTGGATTGCGCGAGTTTTGGAAACTTGCATTTTCTGTCCCTAAAAAGACTACTATAAAAACCACCATTTTCCTTTTTTTGATCTCTGATGAAAACATTAATGGCAAGTTCTTGATAATTTATTCAATAGGAAGAATCATTTGACAAATATGCATAAATCACCACATCAGATTTTTTCATAGTACTTTTTTATTTTTCTTCTAAAAGCGCAACTTCTATTTTTTTCTATTCATCCAGTTTAGACAAGTTTACAATAAATAACAAACCTAATTTTGTAGTAGCATCAAAATAACCAAGGACTGTTTTGAAATGGCTTTATTACATAACCTATTATAACAAATGTGTAACAGCTACAATCATTTTATTTTATAATAACATTATTACTGCTTACATATTTCGCAGCGACTTTTAATATATATTACATATAAATATCGCACATTGTTTCAGATAAAACATTTTAAATTATTATTATTTTAAACTGGGATTAAAAACTATTAATTATTTTAAACATTATATAAAACGAACTAGTTTTTTAAGCTGAAAAATGTATAGAAAGGTAATATTTATAACGATTAAAAATTGTTAGATAAGGTATAACTTTATTGTAAAAATATTCTTACCATAAAGTTATAAAACAATTCAGTTTTGCGCAAAAAAATTAGGTTGTAAGCACCTTTTATAAAATATAAATATAAAATAAGCAAGAGATCTAAAAACTATAATAAAGTAATAACAGAATAATATCTCGGATAACTAAAAATGTGTTTAAAAAAATTGACAGTTGGGAATAACTTTATAAATTTTACTTTATTTTAAATCAGACTGCGCATGCTCAAATCTCATAATAACATTTGTCTAATTAACAATAATTTAGCTTGAATCTGTCAAATCGACGTCGTCTATGCTCGGATTTCATCCTGGAAAAGACGAAAAAGTCTCACGGTGCTAGGTCAGGTGAGTAGAGCAGATGGGGCAGAACAGGCATGGTATTTTTGGTTAAAAATGTTCTTGTTAGGATCGCACTGTATGAAGATGCGTCATCATGATGTACAAACTAGTCTTTATTGCTCTGGCAGGTCCCAAGCTACATTCCTATAGTTTTAGCCACAACGTGGATGGTTTGTCGTCGAATCTGACTATTATTTGATAAACAATAGCAATGGTATATCGACTGATTCAAGGTGAAGGCCTACATGAACGCTTATCGTCTTCAACAGTCTCCCAACACTCCTCAAAATGTGTAAACCACTCAAAAGTCTTTGATTTACTTAAGGCGACAACATCGAAAACTTAAACTATTTTAAAACAACATTTATTTAAAGTCGGTGCTCTTCAACACACAAAAATTGCATCGCGTTTAAAATATTACTCTAATCAAAAGTCCCTACTTGGTTATGGGTAGTTTGCACAATTGTCTTATTTGGCACACTTCACAAGGTCAATATACAAGTCTCAACTGATGGAACATCGTATTACGATATGTTCGTGCGTACCATTTACATTCCTGGAACTTTTGGGTAATAATATATCATTATAGTGATATATATTCGCAAAGATATTATGCAAACAACAGAGAATTAAAGAAATCTCAAAAACTTTAATTGTATTGATGCGACTGAAAAATAATTTAAGACTTATCAGTCCCGGGTCCGTATATATGTCATTCCAGGTGCGGATTTCACTTCCTCAGAATATTTGTGGATTTAATAATTTTTAAATTTCTGAATGGATAATATTAAATATACTAATTTATTATTTTAAATTAATACTAAATAACAATTAATAACATTAACATTCGGAATTTTATAAGTTTGGTTTGGTTTGGTTTTCGATATACACTTAACGCGATATGAAATAAAAACAGAATAATTCCCATCAGAATTTTAAAAAGGATATTTTCAACATAATTTTACACATTAAAAACAGAATGATTTTCTATTCAATTCGGCAGAAATGGTTTTTTTAACAAGTGGATTTTAATGTGAGTTTAAAAGTTTTTGTTTATGTTACAAATTGCCGTCCTGCTTGGGATTTTATAAACAAGAGATAGCTGGCCGAATTATAGCGATGGCCCTTTCAGTATTTACCTAAACGCTAAAGGAAACCCCATTTTTTTTATTACCTGAATTTTGAGTGACAAATTATAGTTTTGCCGTTAAATACTGTTAAAATGTCGCGAAAAAATCCATCTCTTTCGACTATAGAGGGGTGGATTATGAATTAAAATTTAATGGTGTTAATGTCTTTTGTGTAATTTGTGACAAAGTGGTATCCTGTAAAATGAAGTTACAGATTTAACAGCACGTTAAAACACAGATAAACATCTAGCATGTTCTAGTGGAAATGTAAGTTCCAGAGAACGACAGCAACTTGTTAATTTTGATTTAGTTAAAATGACAGTGACTTGCAACATTCCATGGACTACATTAGAAAAACCCGAGTTTAGACAATTTTTACAAACTTCTAATAATGGAAACTACAGCAGTGTTAGTTTACCTGCGAAGTCTACTCTAAGAATAAACTATTTATTGCCAGTGTACAATCAGGTTAAAGCTGACATCAGTTAAGAATTGCAAGGCAAAGACTAATGGGTTTCTGTTGACGAAATCACCAACATTAAAGGGCAATACGTCGCTAACGTGATAGTTGGGGGGATGGACGAGTTGGTTCCAATGCGACCCCATTTAATATCGGCACGAGTACTAGAACGCATAAACGCCGATACAGTATCTGAATATCTCAATGACAGTCTCAAATCAACGTGGGGTGAGAACAACGATATTAATAAAGAGCGTGTTCTCCTGTTTTTAACAGATGGAGTTGCATATATGAAGGCAGTTACGTCTGTGGATGTATAAGGATCGTTTTCTATTTACAAATGGATTTTAAATGACAGGCGCCAAAATCTAACTTCCGAAAATACCGAACAGTTTTTAATAATTTATGCTAATTCTTACGTCACAAATTAATAGATATAATATGTCGTATATATGACTGTGCAGTAAAAGTGCAATTTTATAAACTTTCCAATACCCCCGATATCTTATAAATTACGAACACGCACTTTCAAAGTTATAAAGTAAGATTATTTTACGTAGTATGTATCATTTTAATGGTAAAATTTGCATGAGTGCGAGATGTGCTGATTCCACACCTGTTAATTACGTCATGACATATTTACATACGGGCCCTGCTTATCACTCCTGATTTTCAATCTCCTAACATTTCATTTATATAAAAATATGGCTGCATCTTGAAAACTCTGTCAATTTTTAATCATTCTTTAGATATATTCCTCATGCGTTTATTTTATCTTGTTTTGACTTTGAATCATTACATCAAAAACATATTGATTTTATTATTTTTCTTTGAAATATAGCAAACAGTAGAATTAATTGGGTAGAAAACATTTAGGTTTTCAGTATGGTGTAGCGGCTCTTTTTAAACTTAATCTTAATCCCTCGGGAAATATTTCGAGAAGTTGCAAGTGAAACTTGAGAGTTGTGACCATCCTAAAATTTTTGCTAATGATTTATTCAGAAATGACTACTCCAGTGGGAGAACTTGTATGTGGACTTCAGGAAACGTAATTTTTTTAAGAAAGAGCAAACTGTCTGTAGGATCTAAATGAAATAAAAATAAAAGTTTTGCAAGTTGTACAACTAATATTTATTTAAAAAGTAAATTTGAAAAGAACTAAATATACAATTCATTTTTAGGAACAGATTTGTAAGTAAGGAAGCAATTAGCGGTGTAATATTTTGACTCGGTCGATGAATTATATTTTTTCGATATTATATTCGCTTAACACTAATTTGTAACAGTAAATAAAGTACAATTTTCTTCGAAGATTAATATGGGAGTGTGACTTCAACAAGGAGAAAATGTGCTAATTACTAAAGCGATAAATTTCCTTTAGAAAACTGTTGTTAACTGCATCTTAGCGATCGTCCTAATCGACAAAGATTAGAAACTAATGAAACGTAACGTTCGGATTTCTCATATAGGCCATTAGCACAAGAAAAAACTTACAATGGTGGCGGAGGCCGTCCAGCATAAGAGATAAGCAGAGGGCAATGGGTGATAAGGAATTAACGCCGTTTCCTTTTGTTTCTGATAAGGGTTAATAGACAGTCGGATTTCACCTACTCGCTGGCCGCTTTTTATTTTAAGATTATCGACGTTTTTTTTGATTCTGTATATACCACTTGATAGAAACCTTTTGGATGACAAGCACAGTCGAGTCCATTATTATTTTTACAACTAGCTTAAAAAGTTTTTTCTTTAAAAACGAGAATCAACTCTAAAAAAGAAAAGTTGAGAAATACTCAAAAAATGAATTCAGCAAAGGTGGTGACCATTGTTCAAGAAAAAATTAAAACTATTTATAACGAATATCGGCAAAAGTATATTATTACTATTCTACAAGAAAGAATTACATTCTCGTAACTATAATCTGGAATAAAAAAAACTACTATTCCTTTTATTAACAGTATGTAATTTTTTGTAAATTCTTTTTCAATTCACTACTTTGCTTCAAAATTTTTGTTATTTTATTCTTTTATTTATTTCTAAAAATCTTTACTCTCTAATTTTAATACAGGTAATAATTTGTTAATAGTTAAATAATAATATACCTATAATAATAATAATTATTATTATTATAATAATATAATATATTATAATAATAATTATTATTATTATACCCGTCTCTTTTGATGATTTTTTTTCTTTTATAAGTGACATTTAACCGTTGATGCAAAAATTATATGTGCCACAATCCTTTTATATACAGTGTGTACATAAAGTATGAAATACATTAATTTTAAGACAAACAAACAATTTTGAGGAAAAATCCTGAGATAAGTCGGTTTTTGATTTTAATTTAATGTATTTTTATATAACAATTAAATATATGGGGTAAACCGTTTGTGAGTAACGAAGCAATCAATTTTTTAAATGGCACACCCTGTATATTTTATTTTTTTTAGATTGCAAATTTCAAGACTATTCCCAAAATATATCATACCTGTGTTCGATAATTAATAGTTTTGAAAGTATTGAAGTTCTTATGTTAATTGGTTGTGGCGATAAGATGCGAACTCAACAAGAGGTATGTGCTATGTTCAATAAAAATTTGCTCCTCAAGTCATAATCGATGAACTTAATCTAGAAACTTGAGAAATAATATTGGATAATTAATTAAAATACTTCTGTAATAATTTGTAAAATATAAATTCCGTTCATTTTTGGAAACAAGGAATTTGTGTTCTTGAGCGTTTAATATATTGAGTTTAATAATCAAGCATTTTTTAATTTAAGTGTTAATTAAAAATGATTACCAAGTCTTTGAACTGAGGAAGAAATAAATAGAATTCCTTGGGTGAACTTGAAATAATTTAATTTGTTATATACAAAGGAATATTTTGTTTGGACCATTCAGTTAATTAAAAATGTTTCCTTTGTAGCGTTGTAAAAATAAAAGCAAAAAAAATGTAGGGAAAAATAAATTGAAACAAGAAGTAACACAAAAATCATGTAAAAATTTGCAAAAAATACCATAATACTGATTTCAAAAAATTATAAAGTCAACTTTTTGTAAATCAATGATGTAGTTTGAAGCTCAGACTTGAAGATCATAGAATAACAATTTGACGCTGAGCTTCTTTACGTTCAAACTCACTTAGGAACACAGTAAGGTGTGAAAGAAGCGAGATAATTAAGTTTTAGTATCGTATATAGATTTAAAGCCGCCCTTCTTAGAGGTTACCTTTTCTTCTACAAGATGGTCTACATTTTCTCCAAGCTACATTGAACCAAACTGTCTCTTGGTGTGACCATTATTTAGTTGTATTTGAATACCTCAAATAGCTTTTTGTAATCTGCCGTATGCAGAGAGAAAATGGCTGCTATTTTAGTTAATCATATTAGCTATTGAATGACACTAAAAATATTTTGGCAGCCCAATTCTATTGAGTTTATGATCAACAGTGGTGTTCTTCGCAAATCGGAACTCTACTCTTTTGGAGGTAAAAAATGTCGCAACTGTGGATTACATGAATTTTTATCTGAGGAGAATTTGTAAGTAGTCACTTCTTTAAGTATGAATCAGCTCGACAAGAGGTTTATAAAAATGTAAAAACATATGGAGGTTTCCATTTAAAGAACATAATTTGGTACATATCTTTTTTTGGGACAACCTGTATAAGTGGAAATAATTTCAAATTATGACTTTTTTGAATATACACTGTTCTAGAGTTATGAATCTTTGCGCCTACGGTTACTCACCCTGTATATTATATAAAATATCCTCTTCGAGCAAATTTAATAGCTTTTCATTAAAAAAAATTCCAAAATGACAGCTTCTAGTCGACGTCATGATCGAGTGCGCTGAAAGACACACTCAGGTATTCGGTTCCGAGGTTTCAAAGTTCGTATCCTGGCCTGGTCACGAACATGAAAAGAATAGTTGTGAATGTTTCTATACTATCAACTGCGATTTATAACATAGACATATTGTGATTAGTTGAGTGGCATTAAAAATGTGCCGTTCAAGTTGGTAGCGCCACAAGTTCTTAATTGGATTCCAGCATATACAGTATGGTCCAGATGAAAGGAATAAATTCGTAAATTCGTAAATCGGCGATTTTAGGGGAAAATCCTGAAACCCGTCGATTTTTATTTTTATATCGGCGCTTCGCCAGATCACCTTCTTATTTTTGACGTCATCTCTGTGAGCATGATGACGTCATCAATAAAAATTTTAAATAGTAAAGTGAGTCTTGCAATATAACAACTGAAAGGTCTTTAAAA
The DNA here is from genome assembly GCA_951812935.1 of Hermaeophaga mercurialis. Taxonomy (NCBI): domain Eukaryota; kingdom Metazoa; phylum Arthropoda; class Insecta; order Coleoptera; family Chrysomelidae; genus Hermaeophaga; species Hermaeophaga mercurialis. The sequence continues at coordinate 7,445,806 of OX638363.1, read as the reverse complement.
TATATATATTCACCCATATAAATATAAGTAATTATATTTTCTATGTTCCACCTATCCACCGATTTGGGAAGACGTGGTCCAAGTAGTTTCTCACCAAGACAGCTTAGTGCAGTGGCGCACGATCTTGCTGCAGCCACAAATATTTTTTGTTTGGGAATAACCGGTTTAATTCTGGGAGCAAGAAGTTCTGCAGAAATTGTAAATATCGAAGACCTGTTAAGGTTTCTTCGAAAAAGTATGGTCCTATAATCCTATTATCTACTATTCTCGCCCAAACATTCACTTTCTCTGGTACTAGGTACGGTACTCCTGCATTCAATGTGGATTTTCTGTAGCCCAATACCAGAAAGTCTGTCGACTCAATGACCGTTTAGGAAAAATGTAGCTTCATCAGAAAAAATAACTTTTTCTGCTTTTTTTTTCATTAGAATTTCACAAAATTCAACTCGTCTATCAAAATCTTCTTCCATAAGTTCCTGCACTAAATTTAATTTATAAGGACGCCACTTCTTCTTTTTTAGCGATCTAAGAACTGTTTGATGGCCAACCTCATTGTCTAACGCTACTTGCCCTGAACCGGTATGGGGATTATCTTCAAAGGCTACCAGAACATTTAGTTTCTTTTTTCAGATATTTGTTTTCTACTACTTTTAGGGAGGTCTTTTACATGACCCATTTCTCTAAATGTTTTCTCAATTTTGCTTACTGTGGATTGTGTAATTGGTTCTCAGTTGGGATATTTATTATTGAATAACGTACATACTTCTTTTTGCGTACGTGTTTTATCTCCACAACCAATTAATATTAGAATTTCAATTCTTTCCGTTTCAGTCTGCTTCATGATGATAAAAAAGTCAAAAAGTTTTTGATTTCGTCTACTACAATATCATTAACACTTGACAATAACAATTATGTTGAATGTCAATAAAGGAATTTTGATAAGGTAACTAGTTTTTTAAAAAAAGGGGTAAAAAGTAGTTTAGATATATTTTCATTATCAGTGACGGTCTTTACAAAATTTATTTTTGGGTATCAATAAATACATCATAACAATACTTAATAAATTTATAAATCTGTTCGAATGTCATTAATACTACTTTTGACAATAATACTTAGACATAATTGATACGGGTAAAGATATTTAAAATACGTTTCAATTGATGTATTGCCAGACCCACTTTTCTATTTAAAATTTTTATTGATGACGTCATCACGCTCTCAGAGATGACGTAAAAAATAAAAAGGTGATCTGACGAAGCGCCCATTTAAAAATAAAAATCGACGGGTTTCAGGATTTTCCCTAAAATCGCCGATTTACGAAATAATGAATTTATTCCTTTCATTTGGACCATACTGTATGTTACCTTGTAGCGACATAAAGCTTTTGTGGTTTGATCACCTGAAAAACTATTATTATGGGTACAGTCTTAATTACCTTATGGTTCGTTGCCATTTCTAGTATGGCACTGCCAATAACTTCTGTAATATTTTTTTGACCTAATCTAAGTTTTATACTACTTAGTTTATTTTACAGTGTATACAACTTATTTAAATTGTTGTAAAAAAAATGACTGCATCATATAACTTTGCTAAATAATTATCATTTCTTCGTACATTCGTGTTACTCCTCTTGCTTGCTCAGTATCAACATTAAGCTTAAATGTATAAATAATGAAACCACTAGTTGTGCATATTTTTTACAGTGGTCATGAACTTGAAAACGTAGGTACTTCACGCTTCTCCGTTTTTCCCCTTCATCGAGGTCTTTCATGGTTAACGGTTTTCCATCACTTTAGACATGTGCCGGGCAGCCCCGGTTTGCATGATTTATTTACTTTCCGGCAATTTGTATTATATTCTGGGAGTACAACCGTATTCCGACTGTGAAGTGAAGTTGTTACATGAAAATAAACCGTGTGCATGCAGTTGCTTTCTGCTCTTGTTGTTGTGCTATTCAGGCCGTTTCGATTGCCTGATGAAACGAATGCAATTTTTAAGCGGATTTTCTTTCATTTTGTGTATTATAACTTCGTAAATTGATGACTGGTTTTTACTTTCCCCATATACAGGGTACTTTACCTAAATCAAACTTGGAAAAATAATTTCTTAGTTTCTAAAATTGAACAGAAAACAACAACGTTTAAGGAATATTTGGTTCATATTAATATTTAGTAACATACAGCACAAATAATATTATTAATGTTATTATTAGTAATTTCCAATCTAAACTGGTAAAATTTTATCAACAATTATACCCTTTTTTATATGTTATATTTAGGGCACAAATGTCCATATCACACAACACAAATGTTAACTTCATAAAACAATAGGCAAACATTGAAAAAGTTTTTGTTTCCGTAAAACAGTAATAAGTCATTTTTGAAAGAAAAAAATAATTAGAAAGTACATACAAATGTATTTTTGTAGTCATCTGGAATTCCAATGTGCTTTATAATTTTATTGTTTTATATGAGCTTATGGACAAAATTACATTTTAAAAGTTTTATAAAGCCTTCCGGTAATCACTTTTAAATTATATTTCTGTTGCTTTATAAAATACTTTATCGTTTATACAAGGTGTTTTATTCGTAAATGGAAATAATTTAGAGGCAAATAGAGGTCACATAGCTGATTATAAATAACCATATATAATTGGTCTCTTGGCTACTATAACCGACTTAAAGACTATTTTATCACTTATGTCCAATTTTTCTTTAATTTTAGCCTGAAGTCATATAGCTGATTTATAAGGGATATGTAGCAGCTGAATAAACTCTTAATAATAGGAAACCGTTTAGCTTACCAAAATGTTTATATAAATGAGTACATTACTTTTATAAAACTATTTGGATTACTTTTGTTTGTAAATAATTACTTAGTATAATAATATATTAAAGAAATAAGTGGTTATTTTATTAAAAAAATATATCAAGCAACTACTCCTACATTAGTGTTATTGGTAATAATGATAATGATGTATAAAAGGTTTTCAATTAATCAATTTCTAGATTTGAAGACTATACTAATCTATTCAATATTTCATAAAAATGTATGATATTGATAACATAATATCTATAATCTGTCATTATACAATAGAAAATAAAAACTCGAGTTATTCCTATAAAATACTCACACTGGTTTAAACTGCGCAGGCTTTAGTGACCGACATCCTGAGTTTGCGCTTTCCTTTTAAGTAAGTAATGCTCTTGTAAAACATCAGAAATTTTTTTATAACTTAGTCGATGTCACTTATTTAAATCACTGAGTTTAAGACATTTTTCCTCCGATTTTACAGCAATCTAAAAAACATCTGGGAGCACACTGGCATGAACCCCAACACGTTTTTATTCCCGAAAAACCCTATATATTAATTATATTAATTTAAATACTGCAATTCCAAAGTACCTTACAAACTACAGATTAGATGAAATTCGTGTTCCGTTCATTATTCAATGACAATTTCCCTCTGAAAACAATGAGAAGAATTTATGTTTAGATAAAGGTATAAATATTATGCCTCATACAATGATTGCAATAAGATAATAAAAATAACTCAAGAGCACTTTGTTCACATCCGGCAATTAGGCAGGCTTGAATTTAACCACTTGATTACGGTGATTCATCTTCTATTATTATCAAGAAATTTCTCTTATCTACGACTATTTCTGGAATAGGTACCCTTCCTAGAAGCGATTGCCTAGACGCTTCAAAGGTCAATGGTCTGGAAATTTACAAGACATCTATTTATTTTTAACGCTTAAGTCACATTACATTTGAGTTGACAATCATTTTTATACAAATCCGATCCGATAAAGTAGCTTTTTCGTCTTAACTGAAGTTAAAAATTGCCACAAGAAGAAATTATTTCGATTTTGTATAAATCTAAGAGGCATGCATCTATACTATTTTCGCCATCAGAAAAGATTAAATAAATGAAAGTAGATCAATAAAGAAAGGATGCGTGTGCAAAAATGTAAAATATCATTGAAATAATATTGCATTGTTCTTACCTAGTGGATACCATATTAGGTATTTTGAAAAGTATGACTTATGTCCAAGAAAAAAATTAAAAGCTGGTTTTCGAACACAGTGCCTATTTTCAATACTAAGATAGAAATTATAAGTTAGTTGGTAATAGATTTTATATGCATTTGCTTATCAACTCAGTAAGAAAGTAGTTATTTAGCCCTTAAATATCTAAATTATTCTTGGAATTTGTAACACGTATAGGGGCGAATGCCAGACAAATATTTATAAAGAACGTCGAAACTAAACATTACTTCGAAAGTAGTCTTGGTATTTATTATATTGTATCTGTCGTAATAGATCAACTATACTAAGATTACCGAACACACGGAGTAAAAAAACAGCGTTATCACAAAGCCCTTAGGAAATTTCACCAAATTTCAGGTTCATTCTTATTTTCGTTGCAGCGGCGGACGTTTCGTTTAATAATTTTAAAATTTTCGACTTTAAAAAGAATCAACACAGGAATATAAAAAGAGAAAGATATATCAATTTTAGTTTAACATTTAATAATTTTAAATTCTTACTTTGGCATACAAAAATTTAATGTCATGCAAGAAAATCCAAATTTGCCCGACACAGAACTTTTAAGATTAAATTTTGCACAATCAGAAAAAGATAAGAAAACCGTTATTATTAATTAGTAGATATATAGTAAATTATCAAAAAATATTTGGCAGTATTTAAAATCTTCATGCATGTTTGCAACTGAAGAGAACTAAGCGTGCGGGTTGGCTTCGCCATACAAATTACTATACAAACTATTACAATATGATCCAGACTAATAAGAGGGTGGCCATCTCCCACCTGAAAACTTTAAAGGATAGAAAACAGGAGCTATATTTCCATATATATTCTTATTTTCTTTCAGCTTATTACATTTTAGGTATATTTTACAATTATTAACAGTTATTATTAAAGTTTGGATTGTTGATAAATTTCATTAGATTCCATTCAAAATTTGGTAAATGTTAGTTTGTTGTTGTTATTCGTGTTAAAATGTATATATACAAATTGTTAAAATATAACTTTAGAAAATACTTAGATCGACTCGGATTAATTTATTTTTGGAATGCATTCCACAAAACATTTTTTTTATTACATTATTTGTTATTTATTTTGATAATTTGCAATGCGTTTCATATTGTTAAATTTAAATTGACAACTTAACAGTATTACAAAAAAAATTTCAGTGGCACTTATGCATTTTGAAAATATCCTAATTTTATTTTTCTCTGGTTTCTACTTATTCGTAAATATCTCTGTATACTTGTCATGGAATTATATATTTACATTTGACACTAGTCGATTTATTCTTTTTGTGAATTAAAAAATTATAAGTTTCTTCGCTGTGTTTACGTCTGTTGGTATCCAACTAACGGTTCACACTTTAGTTGAATTTAATACAAAATTACTGAAATAGAAACCGCAATTTTTCTGGTCCCTTGACAATACGTCCTTGTGTATTCTTCAAAAGAGCTATTACAGTTTGTCACACAATAAATGCTGTTAAAAATGTAATCACAATAAAATTTAGACAGCTCACAAGTCAAATAGTTGCACTTGGAAAAGGATACGGAGAAGTGGTATTGTATGAAGACATTAAGAATAAAAAGTTGGATGCAGATATCACAAATAAGTTAACAAGATATGGGGGAACCGATGATGGCAATGTACTGCGTACTGAAGAAATAATCTGAAAGATTTACTGATCTTTCCAAGTTTTTCTTAGATCGTACTACAATCTGGGAAAATCTGGGAAACCCACGAATCCATTTATATTCATTACAAGCATAGATAAATTAGTTTTATTAACGGGATTCTTCTCAGTTGGTCTTCCAAAATGATACCATATCAAATATTCTGAAAATGTCTTAGATCGAGTTTTTGGCATCACCATTCTATTCAAACAGTATGAGTATTAACGAAGCTCATAATTGTGTCACTGCATTTTATATATGCTTGTGATGAAAATCACTGGATCCACAAGTCTTCATATGGAAGATACTGTCATTTCAATGGCAGATTCGGTCCTGGATTCTCTTAGATGAAGATCTCTGAGAATGGTATCGCATTAGAAGACCATGGACGAGTCAGTGGAGCTTCCAGGACGAAGGATTCACAATACTTTTCCATAATCGACCCATATGCCAGAGAGCATTGGTGAAACAATTATAAGAATATTTAAATCGTCCTATAACACTTATGAAACTCGACAACAAATATGAAGATGATGCCACATCAAATAGTAAAGGACATCTTTCGTCATTCTTTTGGTTGTCTTATGTTGAGTTTTTGGTAGTCCCATTCTATGCAACTAGCAGACTACTAAAGCAGTTCACATGGCACAACGACCCAAAATACTGTCAAATATAGAAATATTATAACAAATATTCCTAATTTAAATCGTCCAATTACCTTTATGGACTTCAATAATAAAGATGAAGAAGATAGCCGATTCAATTAATTCGTGTAGAAATTTCTAATGTAGAAATTTCGAGTGCAGAAAATCAATTTTTATTGATGTAAATCATTCTACTTTAAAATTGTATCTAATAAAACTAAAGGAAATTATAATAATATTTTATTTTAGAATAAAATATTTGTGAATAAAATTGTATTTTTCTTCAAGCGTATAATAATACGATATCATGTAACGCATTTTGTATAAATAGCACAGCACTAGCCTAACTAGCAAGGGAGTAAAATGAGTAAAATTTCCAATTGGGTGAAAAGAGGGAACCATTAAAGATTAAGAAGAAGATAGAAAGTATTGCATGGAAACTATACTTCATAATCATTGTACGAGAAAAACCACCTCTAAAAGTATATCTGAGGAGTTCACCATATGGAATCAAAAGTTGGAGTTTTTATTCAGGAAAAAGCAAAATAACTAAAAGAAAACTATAATTTGAAATCGCAGGTAAAAATTAAAATTTGGAAAACGGAAAACAAAGTTCGGAAATAAATCAAATTTTGGCAATGACCATTTAATATAGAAAAAAAGAGAAAATCTATCAAATCCCTTTGGAACGAAGATGTCCTATTTTGAGTTTTTGGTAGCCCCATTTTATCCAACCAGTAAGAGTGCTAAAGCAGTTCACAAGGCATTAACCTAGTAAGATGATTCAAAGTACAACGGCCAAAAATATTACCAAATTCAGAAATATTTTAACAAATGGACCCAATTTAAATCGTCCAATTACACTTATGGAATTCGGTAATAAATATGAAGAGTGATAACGGATTCAATTAATTCATGTACAGAGTGCAGGAACATTTTCTTGTGATGTTAAATATTCTATCTTAAAATACCATCCAATAAAACTAAGGAAAAATGTAACTGTTTTTTATTTTATTTATTAAACATAGTTGATTTGGAATGAAAAATCAAATTTAATGAATGAATGACTTACGATTATATTAACATTTTTAGTAGTGATAAAATAAAAATCAAGTAATTTACTGAAAACGATGAAAATAAAATTACACATCATTATGGATTCGAAGGTTAATATTTGGATTTTAGTCGATAAGTCTTGCTAGTAAAAAATGATTTGTTTAATTCATATAGTCCAAAAAAGTTAGAGATAGAAAAACATATATTCTTATTTTCTTTTATTCTTTAGACTTTTTTATTTTATAATTATTAACTGTTAATTCGTATTAGTTAAACGTTGTTAGTTATTTGATATTATTCATGTTAAAGTTTATATGTATGTATACGCATATCAGAAAAATAAATAGTACTTAAAGCCAAAATCTTTTCTATCCTTATCTTTACGTTGTTTGTCATTTTCATAAAATTATAATTAATCTGTAAGAATATATAAAAAGTCTGTGATGACGGCTATCCTACACTCATATATGCTGGTTATCCCCCTACCTCCTTTCCCACTTCCAACATATATCGAAGGTACAAAGCAAAAAATTCTACCTTCAAAAAACAAAATTTTTAATTCTATAAAAGTATGTACAGGTTCAGAAATGATAATATTGGTATAGGAAACTATGCGAGCATAAGAGAACGAATTATAAAAAAAAATGCAATACAATTTCCCCGCTAATATCTTGAAATGGGTATATTTGAGGTGGGAACAGTAACGTACAGACAATCGTGATCGTACCTCTAGCGCAGCAGAGTTCGAGAGAGTGTTGGAGGGGATACATAATTGTTGATCATTATATTATTCATATTCTTTTACTCCTTTGGATTTCTGCTTGAGGTATATAATAGTAGATTCTGTCATAAGATTAAAATGAAAAAAATTAGCACATTCCACTAATTGTCATAGAGAAATTTTATATCTGAACTTGCATATAAATCAGGTATGAACTGGTGTAACTATGATAAATAAAAATCGGGCTGCGGCTACACAAAGTTCATATTTTAAATACATTTAGCGTAGCATTCTTTTGCCATTCCAATCGATCCATAAATGCACTAGATTGGTTAAAATCTAAGTAATTACATAACGAATCACTTAAATACGACCCAGGTGAATAATGGAATGACTTCCTCCAATCTAAATCTACAGAGGTGAAGTACATACATATATTTATAATTATTAATTATTACTTATGTTAAAATTGTTAAAGTAATTGTCAGTCATTAGAACAGGCTATCCCCTGTAGATTATTCTGTATCTAATTAATTTCTGTTTTCCTTAACATGTATGAACCTGGAGTGAATCCTGTCTATTCTGTCATTGTGAACTTAACCATTTGGGCTGATATGAATTAAAATTAAAGAAGATTTTGTTCAGAAAACTTTTAAGCTGAAGATTTTTTGGAAACTTCGAAAATAATATTAGGCAAGTAGCGGCTGAAAATTGGTAAAAATGTATCGATCATATCGTTAAAGTAGAAGAAAAAATGTAAATAGTAGACTATGTTACAGAACACAGACAACTAACTTGTAATTTTTTCCTTTAATAATAATGAATCATTCAGCAAAAGCAGTTGTGAATAAATGTTTATACATTTTTGTATCATACAATTTTTAATAACTTTTAGAAAATATAATAAACACATTGTTTATTCTGAGGTAAAAAAAATTCCAATAATTTTGGTTCCTATTAAAATTTTAATAAACATTTTGGCTCTTGGAGTAAAAAAATTTTAGCTCTCTGTGTAAATTTTAACTTTACAATTCATTATAAATCAATATTTTTTATTGTCCCTGTATTTCAAATAATGTTTTATGTTTGTTTATTAATTTCAAGTAACTATAAAGAAAAGTACTTACCAAATGATTTACATCACCAAGCATCTTAAGAATTTAAATCTGTAACAAATATATTTTTCTTACCATTTATACACTACTCTTAAATATTGGTTACCTATAGATATAAAAAAAATAATAAATGACAGTGGTGGTAACCAACTGTTTCATAGCATTAACATGGAGTAATAATATTTAATTCATACAGGCGACTTACAAGTAACTGTACATAATAGAACAGTAGATGGAGTATCAAATCATAATTAGGGTTAAAATTATTTAATATCAAGTAAGGATGGGTGGGTAAAATTTCATTGGGTTACCAGCTCTGAACCAATAGTCAAAATGAACTCATGTTTGTTACAATTCGTACTTGGTTTATATGAAGTATAAGACATACAATATGATTGTAGTGAAAAAAAATCACAACTAGGTTTTCAATTCTAAAACAAATTAACATTGTTTAGTTTGCAAAACTTCCGAGTCGTATGAAAAACAATTTATTTTTAGAATGCATTGTAAAAAAACACCTTTTATATTTTTGATACTTGATGTTTATACCAACGAAATTACTGAAGGTGATTGGGAAAGATGAGCAAAATTAAAAATAGAGAAAATCAAATTTTCAAATAAAGTGAATTAAAAGTTTTATTATTGTTTCCACTTGAACTATTACTAGAAAAACAATCGATTTATTAAAATAAACTTTTAGTATGGCCCGTATATATTTGAAAAATTAAATGTATCAGCACTTACGAGTGTTATCAATATTTAAATGTGAACGTTTACTGTTACATTAGATAAAAAACATGCAATTTTCAATACTTTTTTTAATGTAAGTGCATATTATCCCCGATATGGATTTATTAGCATCAAGGTCTCAATTTCATTAAATACCTACTACGTCCATCCGTTTTATTAATTATACTGTTTTGCAGACTTGTTACCATGATGCCTATTAAATTACAGGAAATTTAAAATCTTGTAAAACGCCCAAACCAGAATTAAAATTATGATTGTTAGAAGTTAAACACGCAAAAAATAATTCATTTAAATTTCTTGTGGCATTGAGTTGTGTGTCGCTTTTTAATTTTAAAATATTCAAACTTAGCAGTAGTTTGTCTTTCGTTTTTACCCAGAAAAGCAAACACGTCACTTTTTACATAAATTGATCTAAATGTTTTTAAATCTACTATTATCAAAATGTATCGAATCAAATTTTTATTTCTTTTATTCAGAATTGTTTGTTACGTTTGGCTAGAGCCCGTAAATAACGCTTATAGAATACAAATATGTTTTTCAACATATACAAAAGAGTATTGTAACAGACAAGCACTGTGTCGAATATTGATTATTCGACGTCTTATTTTATTTGCATTATTTATAGTATCTGTGTTAATTATTTACCAACGTTTTATAAAGAAAAGTTATTGAAATTTACAGTTATTATGATTTTGATTACACAATAATATAAAAGAGTTTTCAATGCAAAAGCCTCTAACGAAATTGTTTTAACTATTACAAAATATTATTCCGCGCATAGGATTCAGCTAGTAAGCAGATGGATGCATAATTTGGCAACGTTTTGCCGTTCGTTGGGGTACTCAGTAACCGTAAGAATCAGCTCTGAACCGAAGCTGGAGTCTCGAATCTCAAGGTAGAGACGTTGAAACGTTGCCAAATAGTACATTGGTCAGCATAGTATCTTAATTCTTAACATGGCTATGTTCGGAATAAAATTACACAGCCTGTATGTGTTTTTGTCCTTTTGTTTAGTCAAGAATTATGTGATTGATTGACCAATGAAAAGCTTTTATTGCAATGAATTTAAAACATCGATGATTGTACTAAATTTGGTTTTGATCTGTTTAATAAATGTATTTATGATCCTTTGGTAGTTACTCTCCTGCGAATCAGAAAGAACATAAACGAAATCTCCAAAATTTATTATACCTACTTGAAGGTGAAAGTTCTAAATTAGCCTCCAGGTCCACGTCTAGTACGCTTGGTTAGCTTTAAAGGGAAACATCGACCCACCAAAGTTATTACCACCTGTAGAAACGACCAATAAGCAAAAATAAAGGAAATTCTAGCAAACATTTATTAATATACGAAATAGGAATGTATTTATAGTAGCACCAGATTGTATTAAGTATAAGCTGGAGTTAAAGAGTGAACTTTCGTTAAAAAAGCAATATATTTTCCAGAGGAGAAGCACCATTGCTTAAGAGATATAATTTGTCATTAAAAAAGAAAAGTCGTAACCAGTGGATTTAAGACGTAATTGTCATATTTCAAACACGCTTTATTAAATATGGTTATTCTTAAGGAGGCCTAGATTATGACTTTTTCCAATAGAATCAGCAAGTCTCTATGGCTATAAAAATATAATTTGAATCAGTAGAGTTTTTTAGGTTTTGAAATTGCATGATTTTTGGATGAAATACTTTCTGCAATTAGTAGATTGTAGCTTAATCAAATTAACATCTTCTACAAATTCTAGTATGGCTTTTATATTGCCTGTAGAAACCTATGAAGAAAGACAGGGAAAGCCTAAAGAACATTTCAAATAACCTTGGAAAGACTATTATATATTTTATTTTAATAAGTAGTAAACAAGCTAGAATTTAAAGCGATGCAGAATTCACAGTAAATTACAATATTCTACTTCTGGTTTGGTATGTACTTCTGACCGAGATTTAGTTTTTCAAGTCAGAAGCAAAAATCAGTACCTCCTTCGGCCATAAAAGCCGGGAAGATATTACACAGAAAAAATATTTTTTTGGCCCAAACAACGCGTGTATGGGCATTAATCAATAAGTATCTGCTGTTTAAAAAATTAAGATTAGTATGTTATATGCAACACTTTATATTTATTTCAAGTATTTGACCCAAATAAGAGAGTTCCAAATAATTAAATTTATTATTAATTAAATGATTATTTATGATGGTTTTTTTATGAGAGGATTTCAAAAATGTTAACAGTTTTCCAAAACTCAATATACAAGGTTGAATTCTTATTTTGTTGAAATTTCTTATTTTTTAGGTTGTGATTTATTATCATTTTCAAACCACGAAAATATTAAAATACGCAAAGCCGGGCCTGATACTTGATTAAAACACGGTCTTCAAACTATCTATAAAGTTTGTATAAAATCGGTACAGCGGTTATATTAAATAGTAACGTACATCAAAACATGTAATAAAATTGTAGAATACTCATGTAATTTTGGCTGAAATTATAAAAATAGCTAAAAAGCATGCACATAAATTAAACAATTTATTTTCATATCTAACATATTTTATTTAAAAAAAAAATAAACTAAATCAAAACTATAACATCTACATATTATAAATAAATAAGAGTTTAAAAAATAAATTATTATCAAAAACAAACTTTGTTTTCTACCTACTACATACACTACACCTGCATGAGAATTGTGATTTGGTTTACTTTTTCACTATGTTATAAGAAGCAAGTTAAAAGGTCTGAGTTTTCTATTTAAACGTATTTCATTTTTCACGTGATAAGAAGCTTTCCTGTTTTTCAGCAAAGATTTTACTCGTCTTTTCAACTGTTAACCTCCTCTGAGCTTAGACTATTAAATAGTAGTTAGTAATAGACGTATAGTAATTCGTGATATTTTTTTATATATATATATTATATAAAATGGGTTAGTCATCTCAAAAAAAAATTGTCAAAACCTGTAGTTTTGAAATAAAAATTTAAATTTAAAACCTAAAACTACACCATTATCAGTTGAGAAATTTGAGATTAAAATAGAGTTATTATATTTTTGCACTAAGATGAATACTGAACACTATCATTAAGATACCAAAATTAAGCAGTTCTTCATTTGTGTTTGTGCACTAAAATAAATGGTAAAACATTATAAACATCTTTATCTCCGGATTCTTCATGTTCACAAATTACAATGACTGCCAGAGTGGTCAAGAAGAAAATGTTTTATGATTTTTATTGTATTTTTTCATAAGGATGCAGTGACGAATATGAATAATGGACTAGGCTTATTTTTTGCGCAAGTTGTAGCAAGTAATGTCAAAATTTGAAAATACTCGATATGAGTAAATTAAGTAACAATAACAATATCCAATATAAGAACAATGGGAATGTACAACTTTTAATTTTCTACAGTAATTTAATTGTCTCTAGCTATTTTCTTAATACACAGTGTTTTCTAGTACGTTCTAATAACAATCTTGAAAAACTGTGTGGTATCAGGTTTTGTTTCAGACTTCGACAGAGTGCAACGGAAACTTTTACAAAAATACAGCAGGTCTATTCTTTTGGTCATTTAAGACATTTTCACAAAGAATAGAGTCAACTGAAAATGAATAAAGCAGCAGAAGGCCTTCATCTTCAAGAACTGATAAAAACGTCGACAGAATCCGGGAATTTATACTTTTAGACCGTCTGTAGACGGTCAAATGATTGAAGCGGAATTAAATTTGAATCACACTACTTGTTAAAATATTTGAATAATAAATTACAGATGAAAAAAAAAATCCACCCTAAAATGGTTCCAAAAATGCTTTCCCAAAAGAACGTCAGAAGGGAAACGTATCATTACATGTGATAATTTTTGGGTATTTGAGTAGGGTCCGGAAAAAAAGCCCCTCGAAATGGAATGGGATATATCAACCTCTCCAAAATTCAAAAAAGTAAGAATAAGTAAGTCAAATGCATAATGCGTGGCTTTTTTACAGCCAGAGCATCGTTTATAATGAGTTTGTATCTTATAATGAAATGATTTAATAAGACAGTTCGAATTATCATTACTTATAATTTTGTTGTTGTAACAAATTACGCAATTTCTTGTTTAAAACTTCCTTCAAACGAGACTTTTTCCGTGCTGGAAATCATAAAAAGATTAATACTAATAACTAATTTAAGCAAGTGTTTTTAAGTCATCAATTTTTGCCCTACCTTCCCTTATGCCCCTTAATCTGGGACAGCCTATATTATACTGATTACGAACCTAAAAACAAATCGTGACGAAAGAAACCCAGTTTTTTTTGTATAGCAGAAATTGAAGAGGATACGCTGAATACGCCCCTGGCCATCAATGAACGAGTTGGCAATCAAAGTGAAGTATGAATCGCTGCCCGACGGGCACCGCACCATTCAGAACGTATCCGATTATACATATACATCCCAAGCAACACAATAAACAGAAGAAGATAGAAGGGAAGTGAACATTTGAAATGAACACAGAAGCCGATTTCCGATTGTGGTGCACAGTTTACTGTGATTAGCTGAGAAATAGAGCGTGAGCATGTTGAAAATCGTCCTGCAATTGACGCTTCAAGTGGCTTTATACGGCCCTAATTCATTCCAATATCTGATTTTACTTAACTGATTAATGGGAAAGTTTGTTTCAGCATCAACGATATTATCCCTGTTAGGTAAATTTTGTTGGAGATAATTACAATAAAATCAACCAAAGCAGACAAACGCTTTATTAATTTGCTGCGAAGACAGTATTTAATAAGATTAAGGTGATAAACAAATATCTTCCAGGAAACATGAAATTAATAAAATAAGGAAGAAACGAATTTAAAGCGGGATGTGCCCCAAAAGAATCCGGCTTCTGCGTATATCTAGATCCTTGCATATTGTATTATGTAAAATAGATGTTCAATGTATACGATAATCTGAGAATACGCCCACCAATGGGCAAGATCCTAGAGCTGTTCAATTCCCAACGACACTCAGTGATATGAGCGTCCAAAACTCACACACCCACCTTGGACGATATCCTGATATACTGAATAATAACCGCCACGGGCTTGCCTGTCTCTAATTTGTAGTTTGTTGTCTTGTCTGTCAGTTCTATGATATTAGGAACCCTTCTGCGGATTCTAGTTTCACCTTGTAGCTATTGTCCAAAACTCGAGCAGAAAATCTGTATTAAATTTTGTCAAAAAAAAACGATACGATCTTCGTTCCGACAGTCTTCAATTAGATTGATTGATTCTAATTCCCAATAGCACATCTTGTCTGTTATTTCTGTGACACTAGGAACCCTCTTGAAGGATTCTAGTTTCATTATAGAAAATCAAAAGAGTTGAAATTTATGGAATTTATCGAGATAGATCCCAATTGGCTAAAAAAGGGGGTAATGGCGATGAAACATGGATTTATGGGTACGTTCCTAAAACAAAACACAATCTTCGCATTGGCCGACAAAAGAAGAGCCTCGATCCATGTTTTCATTGATAATGGAAATTTGACTGGAAAAAGCCGGCAAATGTTTATAATATCTTTTAAATTTTTATTACCATTAACGTTTTAATTATTGATCCATTCTTAGAAATTTTCTCTTTAAATAATTTTCAATGCACCATTTCTCCCCCCCCCTTCCTATACCCCGTATGTGCGATTAAAAAAATTGAATATGCTTTCTATTAGAACCGGACCTGTGCAATGTTCTAGTCGATGTGTATATCACAAAAGCAATGTTGTCAAAGTAGATTTGGTGGGATCGTATTCGTTTCTCTCTTTATGTCATATGTATAATATAATCGAATCAAATGAAAGGAGACGTATTTATAGTTAGTGTGTTTGTAGGTCTATATATTTTTCGAAGACGTAAGGAAAAAATCAGTTGATGATGTTGACTGTTAATGAGTCCATCCTAAAACAATATTTGTAATAGGACAAAATTGTACGCAAACAAGAATATTTTATACTGATTTATATGCTTTTCCAAATAAGAAATTAACTTTTCCATCATCGGATCATCTTTCAAAACAATTTTACTTGGTCTTGTAAATATTGAAAAATATTTTATATTTCAATACTAAAATTCCAAACATAGATATTTATTCTTTACGACGCTGTATACTTTTGTAATATTATATCTTAAAATTATAATCGGGTACTCTTCTTTGTTTACTGTTGAAAACTCCCGAAAAGGGTTACTACAGGATACACATTAAAATTATTTACACGTGTTCTAAATACAATCTCTCCTTTTATTTACTGTCTTTTATGTTATGTAATACGTAATACTTTTTGCCCAGTGCCAAACCCGTCGGGTTCAATTCATACTTCACTCTGATTGCCAAGTTGTTAACAACTGGCCAGGGGCGTATTAACGTCCCCCGCGGACCACATCGCGGTGGATTTTATTGTAAACTGCGGGCGAATACTAACGATTCATATTTTGTTATTTGGTTTATACTTTTCGGTTAAATAAATTCTTACACAGTCTTTATATGTATTTTTATACCGATATTAATTGATAATTAATTTAAATATTTTAATCAAAAACTATAAATATATTTTACTTAAATTAAAAAGATTAATAACTGAATGTTGATCAAAAAACGATTACAGTTTGGAGTTTCGTTTATAGTTCGGTGTTTATAAGAAGTCTATAAACTGTATAGTCGTAGTCATCTATTTTATAAATTCAGAATTCTCCAGTTATCCCAAGCTTAAGTTTTTGAATTTCGTCAAGAGAAGTTTTAAAACCATAGAAAATTGTTATTCTATAAAACCCTTTCTACTAATCCAAATTCGCACCGTTAGTACATCCAGTGTAGTAACTTTATTGTGCTAAAAATATCAAATTTGTTTGCCTAGCATATTTCCTCCGTGATTCTGATTAGTCTTTTCTTCCAAGTTTGTTTTAGACAATTCACGCAAAGTAGTCAAGCTGTGTTCGCCGGAAGCGAAATTAAATACAATTTCAGGTAAAAACTAATTGGTTCAAATCTGGAAAGTATTTAAAAATACATACAGGGTGACCCAAATAATTCTGATAGCAAACGTTAGTTCTTTAAGGAGCTTCCTTCTATCATAAAGAAAGCTAGTGACTTGAAATTTTGAAATAAACCTATTGTTTCAAAAATTTGTTGCATTATTATAAAATAATGATTATAACATAAACTAAAAATAAACACCTGCTATATGAAAGAAAAGAAGAGGAGAAAAATAATCTACAAGTATAGACCTGTGTGGAAACACCACTGTGATATATCTAAAAGCTGAGTTGTATTGATTGATTACAGTAACTTGTTGCACTCGTTAGCAACATTCATAATACCTAGTTATTTAATTTAACGATTAACACAGTCGAATTGTTTACATAAATCGAATGATTTAGTTAATGTCCTTTATAAATAAATTATTGCCAACTCAGATAACTCTAAACCCCTTCTGGAATTTTATTATTTAGTGCATTTGTTTCTAAAAATTTAGTTAATAACATTGAAAGTAGTTTCAATAGTTTCAGATATTTTGTTAAGTTGCTTCGGATATACTATAATTCCTTGATCTCTTATTTTTAAAAAGAGATTTGTATTTTTTAAATTTTAATGACTTGGAAAATTAGCCAATGTTATTGCTACACTCAGCAAAATATATGAAAGAGACAAAATCTGACATATTTTTACCTAAATGGATTAAAATCTCTTATAGCCAGAAACATACAATCCAGGGTCGGCTTTAAAAGAGCATGTATATTAATAACTTAAGATAGTTATGATATTCCTACCTAATTAGATGATGGTACTAAAGTACTTAATTACCCTTAAAAACAAATTCAGATAATTTCTTTAAAAGTAAAATTTAAAATTTTTGTAACTCAATCGACCACTTGGTCGCGAGTTTTAAAATTAGGTAGGCCTCGTGGTTCTCATGGTTATCAACCATTAAATGTATCCGAAGCGATTTATTCAAAATACTAATAAAAATAAAAGTGTATGTATCAAAAATGTATCAAGCCAAACCTGTCTAATACCAGAGTGTATGGCATTCTTAGAATCGCAAATAACTTTGCAGAGTTCCCAATCTAAATTTAAATAATAAATAATCCTTTAAAATTTTAAATTCAGTTTTTAAGGTGCTTGCTTTTTTATCAGGTAAAACAAAAAATACTAATAGTATGTAGTGTCTATTATTATCAGCATTCACTGTGAAAAATTGCACAAACTAATTTTAGGCAATAGTCAAACGTGCTCTTCAAATAAATACTATCACCACGTCAGAAATGTGAATCACGTGAAAATAAAATAATATAATGAATCTTCATTGTTCGATAAAAATGTTTACCTTTATTTGTATTGTTTTCAATGCAAAGGAACATCACTGGCCTTATATACGAGTATACCTCTTTTGACCGATCATAAATCGATTAAAATTTAAGTGTAATAAAACAACCCTATTCCTATTTAATTTTCCTGGAACCCTAATCCAAGCATAGCGACCAAGTGGCCTACACGTTTCGAATTGAGAAAGGATTAATTTTGGGCACATCTGACCGCGGCGACTTTACGATAGTGATGTAAAATGCAGGATGGTCCATTTAAAACATTTGGGAAAATGTCTGGTAAGTAAAGTTCATTTCAAGATATTTCGTTGACTTACCATCTGCTTGGAGAGTACTATCAGTTAATCTTGTAGATACTTCATTTTAAAGTAAAGAAAAACAGGGTCGTAGTTGAATGTATGCCAGGAATTTAGTGACTAGTGATGCTGAAGCGCTGATATTTAATTTTTCAAAAAAAATTTGCAAAATAAAACATAATAAAAACAAAATGAATTACTTTCACAATCAAATGTTTACAATAAACTAAAATTCAGTTTCAAAATAATCCTCCAGTAACCCCGACTTTCTCTTCCAGCAATACAATTATTAGGGATTTAAATACCACCCTGCATTAATTTGCTTGGATTAACGACCACCTACCGAGGGATTTACTAATAGTTCTCTGAATGCAAGTGGCAGCTCAACGAAATATCTTGAAATGGACTTTACCGTCCTATTTTTATGATAATGATCGGAATATCGGTATGAGGACAATAAATATTATTTAAAAGAAGGAAAAAAAATTAAACAAAAATAATCACTTTACCATGAAACATGAGTTCAACTTCGAAAATGCGTCAACATTGGCAAGAGAAAATAACTCGTTTAAATTAAATATGTTTGAAATTATTTATATTCAGTCTAATAATACTGTTAATTTTAAAACGGACATTCAAAATTTAAGTACAGTTTACTCCCATCTCTAGAGAATGTGGGATAAATTAAAAAAAAACGTCAAATAATCATAAAGACCTTATGACAGCGGATTTGGTTGTTACTTGACAGAAATTCAAACCAATCCTACCTACAGAATTTCATTTCCATATTCTTTGATAAAATAATTAACTATTTTATAGAAAATATTAATATGTTAACCATTATTTGAAAAATGATGTTTTTAAAGGTTATTATCCACATAATTTTGAAAAAAAATTTCACTAATAGTTGAGTTGAATATTTTGTATAAGTTAAATCTAATTTATTTTATATTTTTATTATTGTATTATAGAACATATTATTGTAATATTAACGAAATACGTCTGTGTATGTTTTTTTAAAAAAGGGAGAGAAAAGAAATTAAATAAATGTGGTTTAAAGCTGCTAAAATCCTCCTAAAAATGTATTTTGACATAGAGGATATAGAAGATAATAAATACACTTGATCCAAATAATCAATTTCCCTGTAAAATAACATTTTAAAACTACAATACATTCCTTTGAAAAAAAAAATACAACTAAAAAGACTATATTAAGTATTAATTTAAACTTCATTGTTGCCTTATTAAACAGCTAATAAAAAAGCCGGAGTATGTAAATTGTTTTCAAAAGAAATATTAGCGAGATGAGTTTTTAAACAGAAAAGTTGTAGACTTTGATTAAAAATTCACCATTGCTGACGAACTTTAGTTTTACCAGAAATAAGTACATAAAAGTTTCAGTATTGAAATAATTAACAGTTACTTTTTCAGCCTTTAATTTTACTTTTATAATTATATTTTATCACAATATAAAGTATATCATCTATGGAAAGGCGGAATATTACTTATTGTCACAAGGAACTTAAAGACTGCAATATCCTTTGAAATTTTTTATTATAAAAATGAAATAACGTAACGCATCATTATTGCAATGGTTTATTCTAAAAAATACGGAAAAAATCAAATAACTATTATTCGTAGGTAATGCCTTTCTCTTCATACTTATTAATCAGCGTAACTTCTTGAATTATGTAATAATTATATAGTATAAAATCTGCAATTTAAATTGATAAGAAGGATAATTAATTCGTAAAACTTCTATTCACTTTAACGTTCCCAGAGCCGCAGAAATAACAATTCCCAAGAAACAATATGTCTTTATTCCCAAGTATTTATAAAGAAAGTGATACTCGAGCGCGGCAGCCTTTGTGTACAATCCATGAAAGGAAAATACAGTATAAAATGGCCCAAACACACAGAAACTCTGTTTCCTATTCAAGCTAAATCCTTATGACAGTGCTCTATTATGTAAACACGGCTTTTCTTTCGTTGGAAAGTTATTTCTCGGAAATCTGTCATGAAAAATGGGAAAATAAAATCTTCAAATAATATAAGCAAGGTTCGCTGGTTTCCAGGGTGTAAAACTCGTGCTCGATACACAAAATTTCAGGTCGCAAATCCTCCGTTTAAAATAAAAAATCACGAGAAAATATCGGAAATACATAGTTACATTTTACAAGCGAACAGATCTGTACTCAGGAAATTATAAGTATAACTTGAACTAAATACCATCAATTTATTAAAATAATTTTTATAACATTCAACCCTGACTTGACATAGAAATTAAAAAAATGATATTATTTTTCTTGTTCTATATAAGACCCTTTTCGAGAAAATTCTTCACTAAGAAATGCCACAGTTGCCGGAAACCAAAGAGGCAGAAGAAATAAAATATATGTTTTTACAAAATTTGGAGCACCAAAAACAGCTCACACCCTAAATAAGTATTGATAAGGAGAAGAAAATTTAGAGAGAGAGAGAGAGAGAGAGAGAGAGAGAGAGAGAGAGAGAGAGAGAGAGAGAGAGAGAGAGAGAGAGAGAGAGAGAGATAGAGAGAGGGAGAGAGAGAGGAAGAGAGAGAGAGAGAGAGTTGTAAAATTTTTTCATGGCTTGTATAACTTCTGATTCTAAAGCTTTCTTATGCATAATTTTTATAATTTTACAGCAAATTTTTACGAAATTTTCTTATAATATAACCTTAATAATCTAACATTAAATAATAAAAATGTTACTACTTAAAATAAGTATATATTATGAAATTTCAAACCTTCTTTACTAATCTGCATATAACAAATTTTCTTAATAATTCATATTATTCAAAATTTATTTTGTGGATTTAAGGAAAGCATGATCTATCACTATGTCACATTTTTTATAATAATTTTGCAAAATTTGGATAATCAAATAATTCACCAATTTTACAAATTAAATTGATTATTCAAACATTATTGGTTCCTAGATGAGCATATTATTTAAATTATAATAACCTCATGAGATGATATGAAATTCTTAATCTATTTTAATATTCTTCAATCATTTTCTATGATATGCCAAAACTTAAGATGTCAAATGAGATTTTTCTAGAAATTGTAAAGAGAAATAATTTTTGATTTAATAAATACTCGGATCAGAATTATTTTTTTTTAATTTTTATTATAATTCCACAAATAAATATATTTCATTTATAATTCGGTAACCCTTAATGATATTAATTGCTTTAATAATAAAATCCTAAATTAATTTTCTCAAAATTTTACAACTCAAAAATTCCGTTACAACACATATATGTTTATATGTATAACTACTTTTGTGAAATATCTCCAATTGATTTCCATGCAAATCAATTAGTAAAAAAATCCCTTAACATTAAAATTCAACATAAAATACCCTGAAAAATAGAATAACAGTATAAATACCAAAACTATTGTTTTAAAATCAATAATGTCCATTTGTATTATTTGTTGTATTATTTATTTTTATCCATATAGTTCATCACCTTCAAATTTTTCTTATGAACTAAAATGATTTAAAAGTGTCTTATTTCTATTGTCCCTGAACTTGCGCGCATTCAATCATGGCCAGTTTATGCATTATGAAAAAAAGAAAAAATTCTTTTTTCTCACAATAAACAGGATGCTTCAAACTTAAATGTATATAAGTTAACTATAATTAGGGGATATTTTCTCGTCTATTATTAGAGGATCTATCGCTATTCGCTAGAGCTAGAGGAAATTTAAATTCTCATTATTTATCCTGGCCCAACCGGTATAATTTTTTGAAACATAGCTCATAAAATTGGGTTATTTTACTATTCCAAATACCAAAAACTTTCTGATCTTTTTAACAAGCATAAAAACAACAACGTGTGTATCAATTTAAATATTTGTCTAGTCATGTGTAGAATGGAAAATATAGTTTTTTTAAATATTAAATGAATTATTTGAACATTATTCCAACATAAATAGTTTTGATATGGCTCAAACTACCCAAAATATTTTTTTGAATGAACAATTGTTTTTAATGTAATAGAGATAGAGAGAAAAGAAAATATTGGACAAAATACCTATTTATAATTTATAAATTTAATTAATCAATTTTGTATAATAAAACAATAATTACTAACCTTATTCAATAATATACGAAATGTTTCGTGTTTTCTTTACCAATATACGGTACATAACGGCAACATTATATACATCATTTAAACTATTATAAAATAAGCAATTTAAAATAGGAATGACCCACTAAATATTCCATTTGAATTAAAAAAAATTCCATAACCGATGAAAAACCGATATTAATAGCCAATCAGTTGAAAACAATTGGTATTTCCGAAACTTTATAATTTTCTCTCGGAGTTTACATTTATTTCGTCATAACCGATATTTGGCACTTACATCGTATGAAATAAGAAGAAATCAAAATTGTCTGCTTTTTTGCAATTTTACGTCAGTAAGAAGTGAATTTTAGTAAGAAAACCACAAATTCAAAAAAACATCGGTACTTAGTCTTACAGTAAATAAAATAGCTTGACTACCTGAATCATCTGGTATAAACCCTTATTTACTGTCTTCAATCTCTATTATATATTCATTTTATTCAAAACACAAATATTACAAAATGCGATTTTTACAGAATGTTATTTTCTTAAAATAACCTTATTATTCCAAATCATGAAGTTTTAAACGTGGTTTCAGCTTCAATTTTGTAATTGAAGGTTATATTTATTGTTTAAAGCCACAGTAATTATGCTACATTGGCATTGGTCGTTAATCATACATTAGATTCATTTTATTTGTATTGCGATACGATTTTTTATGCCTCGTTGGTTTATTTATGATTACACGCGTTAAACAAAAATTTTCCATAATAATTTTGATTGGTCCAACCTGCTAAAAAATGTATATCACGCCATTACTAAAAAATTAGAATAAGTTTTTTCATTTTTTTTCATTTACCTAAATTTATAAAACAATGTTATTATAGTTATTATTATCATTAAATAGTAATTTCGAATAAAGTATTTGGATTTATTTTCAAATGTGCAAATTTAATAGTTGAAATGATCCAAAAATATAAAACTTTTTAAAATGTAATAAATCTTTAAAGCTAAAGTGTTAAATAGATGTTGGAAGCAAAATTTATTACTGGAACGTATAATTGACCCCTCAAACAGCGAATGAACCTATTAACTTCAGTGCTATGGGTACATGAGAAGACTGGACGAGAAGTCAGAGGATTTTTCGGTGTTTTCCTTCTCGTCCGGAATTGTAACCCCGTAAAAACCTTTAAACGCAGAGGGACCTAGTCGGAATGTTTAAAAGCCAAAAATTCATTAATAATCGGAGTCATAAAAGCAGTAATATTTAAAAAATGGCATATTTATTCTAAGGATTAGTCCAAGTCATAAAAAGGTGATGGACTAATGTCGCTAGCCAATGAGATAATTAACGCCAAAAGTTAATAATGAAGCAAAAACATACATTTTTGAAATCAGTTGTCGTTTAACTCTCGTTTCGAATGTTACTCAAGTTACATGATTCGGTTCATTAGTCTTTTTCTCTAGTAAGTTTATCGATCTTTTTCTAAATTAGCCGTTTAAAGTAATAAGAATATGATTATTAATGAAATCAACCAGATTCAGTAATCGTTCAATTCATTAATGTAATTTCTTTACCTTTGGTAATTTACTTGTTTTTTCATATTTTATTGTTAAATTATCATATTCTTCGGCCCAATAAGTAGATTAGATAAGTATGGATTTTTATAATGTATGCGTAACCTAATCAGGGATAAATGTATGCTTATACTGGGTGTCTTCCTAAATCAGAGCAGTATATGAACCTGGTAACTACATATTTTCTTTGTTAATAGAGTAAGACTATTGGCTAGTTAAACCTCCATGCTTAATATACGTCAATCATTTCTATCACAAGAACTCACATACTTCCGCTCGGCATAAAATTCTGTAATCTTTGAGTTCCAAATTAATAAGTTGCACTTTGAAGCGACACCATTCGTACAGATGTGATATTCTATGAGAAATATTAAATGTTATTTTGAGTTTAGTTATTAAAAAATGTAAACAACCATTAATAAACACTGACTGCATCTGAATACAAAAAATAAATCAAGGGATATTTATTTCAATCGTACAATTTTCGACATTGTCCTGCAAAGAAATGCAGTTCTATGCGAAACAAGCTCGAAAATAAATCAGTAATGCGAGAGCTGCCTTATTTATGGCTTCGGTAAGGAATTACAATAATTAGAAAAGGGAAGACGGGAGCGTTCTTTGGGAGAATTTTAATCTTTCACCACCAGGTGAATTATTACGGAACCCAGTTATCGAAAAAAATTGCTAGCAAAAGTAGTAATTTTCGTTAATTTCTTTTATGGGTAATGCATGCCGACCTGATCGTTCAATTAATCAATATATATGCATCATGAACATTATAAATAAATTTGTAAATGAATTTAATTTTCCATGAATTTTGACGAACCAAACATGTTTCTAAAATCAACGACGGAAAAGATCCCATGGGACGCCCTCTTTCGTTTTTAATACCGCTTTTTTTGTTGATCTCCATTTGCTTTAATTGCAAGGAACTAACTCTTTTCCGAAATTTGTTGACACTTAGAGCCTCTTTTCGCAAAATTTTAGCCGAATGAAAAAACATTTTTTTTTTAATTTTCGAATAAACGAATGAATAATCCAAAATTGAACATGAAATAGGAAGAAAAGAGTTTTATTCTATCTTTTACTACTAACTACATTTGAGAACAACTCTACTCATTAAATATTTTGGACACAAAATTAAAATAGTTAAGAAGAAGAAATAAAAAAAATATTGTAATTATATTTTGGTTACCATTTTTAATAAATCACCTTCTCTGTCGATTACATTTTGTAGCAAATTACATTACTGAAAAAACAAATAAAAATTCCAAAATTGTTCATCATATCACGTTTTTGCAAGTTACATAATAAGCCACTTTTACTTAACAGCAATGAGAATGCAGAAATATGCCAATACTCATTTACATTTTTGTCGATACTGTTTGGGTATTAAACATTACACTCGACTCGTGTTTCGCCAACAATATTAGCATCATCAAGAGATTATTAAAACTCAGTTTTAGAGAAGTGGTTCACTACCAAAGAGCAAAGGTTCCAGTTCTCACCGTAGCGTAGATCCTGTAATCACTATATTTAGATGCAATCGTTTATTTTAAATTTTTTGTTTCCATCGTTTCATATGTTGAAAAAATAAAAAAAAATGTTTATATTACTTATTTGATGAGTTATAACACAGGCACGCTATTAATATATTCGCAATATCATATCTGATATATTTTTATTTGCAACTTTTTATGATGAAATTTAAACCAATATTTTGTTTGATGAATTAATTAAAAATAGATAAATAAAACTAACCAAGCTCATTGTTTCCAAATCTACATATGAAAACCCTGACAGTTTTCCATTATTACTGGACTAAACTTCAAAAGATCTATCTTTATGCGAATATTCCATTCAACTTTTAAACAAATACATCCCTAAACAAATATTTGTATGTAGTACATAAATATTTGTTGAATCAATGGAACATTTGAAATAACTTCAAAACAATAACCCACGCAAAATGGACAATAGCATATACCATCAAATAATGTAATTTCGGTAAGTGCTTCCGGCTATCGTTATTTAATTTATTCTATTCGTGCAGAGGCAGAGGTAAGGGGAACACATTTTTCAGAAAAAATAGATTTTAGATACAAGGGCGATTCTCGATAACTAAATTACAGCAAGATTGGTAGTACGTAATCTATACGAATACAACAAAACCCGAGTATCCATTTTATTTTTGTTATTTGTAAAAAAAATATTGGGAATAAAACCATGATTGTATCCAGTTACCACAATGAACACGGTTTTGCTTAAACTTACGCTAAATTTTATAAATTTCGGAAAAGGGTGCTAAAAACAATCAACATTTCAAAATACAAACAAAAATTAGAAACAAAAAAAACAATAATTTTTGCCGTTTGAGAAACATTTCTTAATTGTCATCTAAAAACAGTAATATAATTACACAAATTTGAAAATAACATATTACAGAAAAAGAGAATTTAAAAAGTCGTGTCAGCCTATGGCGTTCGTTCATTTATCATTTATCACACCAATTGTTTAATGTATTAACGACTCTTAACGTAACAAAACACATAATATTTGTTTTCAAACCTGTCCTCCTAGTTGATAAAATAGAAAAACCTACTTCAGGCCTTAATGTAGCCATTATTTACTCATAATGAAAAGTTACAAATAAGTATTACATACATTGAATAAAAAAGAATTAGTAAAAAATGGAATTGTATAATAGAAATAATTATAGGACTATCAACGAGAAACGCCGAAAAAAGAAACAACTAGAAGAAGTAAAGAATGTAGGAAAAGTCACAATTATATATATATTTTTTAATTAATTTCATATAGTACAGTTAGTATCTATAAATTAAATTAAATATTTATTTATGGATTGTAAGTGAAAATAAAGACGTTTAGTTTCTCAGAGATACGTGTAGAATGCACCATTTACAACAAAAAACACTTATATTTTTTTTTTAAAGCCAACGATACCGCATGAAATCGTAAATTCTAAATATTATGAAAACGCATTGAGATAATAATATGATTCAAAAACTGAGAGATGCAAATATTTACACCAAAGGTGAGGGGGAACGTATCTTTTTTCTTAAATATTTGTAAGTATATAACTTTTTTAGTGGTTGCATATTATCGAGAAATTTCATTTTTATTTGTTATCCTTAAATAAGTTTTGAAACAATGCATCAAACAAAAATATTGAAATTGCAATATATAGTTACTTTTTACGAGAAACTTTAAAGGAAAAGTTTTGTAAAGAACAATATTTGTTTCATTTTCAG
Source organism: Hermaeophaga mercurialis (assembly GCA_951812935.1). Taxonomy (NCBI): domain Eukaryota; kingdom Metazoa; phylum Arthropoda; class Insecta; order Coleoptera; family Chrysomelidae; genus Hermaeophaga; species Hermaeophaga mercurialis. The sequence continues at coordinate 7,418,231 of OX638363.1, read as the reverse complement.
TACACCACTTCTCCATAAACTTAACTCACCGCAATCATATTTATATACCCCATCCATTCATATGTGCGCAAAAAAAATTAAAATCTATTTCCTATTAAAACCGGGCCTGTGCAGTATTCTAGTGGAAAAGCTATGTTGCCAAAGCAGTTTCGTTGAAATCATATTAATTTTCTCTTTGTTTCATGTAATCAAATCGAAAGATATGAGAGGTGTTTATATTTAGAATATTAGAAGGAGGCAAATGTTTATAGTAGTAAAAATTCACGTGATCATGTTGGTTCTTAAATCAGCCGTTTTCAAAAACAAATATTTCATTAGTTATTATATCTATCTATCTGCATATTTATATATACATTTATATATGTATATTTATTATTATCTACAGAAAAGAACCTAAAGACGACAACACCGCGTCGCGTTTCAGGTAGTTACAACGGGAATCACTTATCTACCATAAACATAAGATGTATAGCGCCGGGTTGCCATATGTAATATTGATTTAAAAAGTGTATCCTCAATTTTTAAGAAAACTGTTGACTCAAGGAACATATGTTATAAAAAAATGTTATTGTTAATAATGCATTCTACACGTACTTTTAAGGAACACACACACATACACACATATATATATATATATATATGTAGATAAAATAAAAATATAAAAATTGTATGTAAACTTATATAAGTAAAAGTAGTTAACTGTTTACAAAAAACGTATAATTAATTAGTAAAAAGTATTCACAATTTCAAAACTAGTATTTGAAATTACATACCAGCATACTTAGTAATCTAAATCCGTTAATTTTATCGAAACCAACAGTGTTCGGAAAAAATAAATTATACTTAAGTGACCTTCGCATATGGGATTACAACATGATGGAAATAACTTTCAAACAATAACAAATAATTAAATTGGACAAAAATAGTATCTATACCACAAAACGCCACATACAATGTGTTACCTGCAAATTTGGCTAAACTACCACGGGGAAGAATATTCTACACTTTTGCAATCTAGTACGGTTTCAGTTGATAGAGAAATTGGCATTTACAAATGGAAAATTTTAATTAGTCAACTCCTTTACAGACGGAAGGTTTTAATGCGTCAGCTTCGACCCATTCATAAGGGGCTGGAGTGCAAATTTATGACGGAGTCGTTTTCTTACTAGAGCGAAGAGATAAACGTTTTCTGTAAATTTTAAGTGTTAGTGCCTCTTTATGAGACAACTCATTGGTAATATCTTCAGAGTCTATATCGCTGTGTCAGGGGGTAACACCTTCCCCAGATCGATATGAAAATTAAGTAGGTGGATTTATTGAAAAGAAAAGTCCAATCCTGGTCCATTGGGGTTTCTGCTTTTATGTTTATTTTGGCATCCGTATTTCTGCCTTCGGTTCAACTTCAACCTCTTCCAAAATTGTTTGATCTCTTCTACTTCATATCACAACTGCTGAAATCAAGACTAGTTTTGAGTCTCTGGATGATTTTTATTATCCATTCGCTCCTGAGCCCCTAAAGTGATCTGGGATCTGCACCAATCTTTTGGACAATCCACAAGGGGTGGAAAATTGTTAAGAGAATCCACATCAGAGAGGGGCATCCACGCTTATTGCACCGAAAATACTGGATATTTGGATAACCTGATGAGTTCATTTTGTTACATATAATACTGATCATTGATTTTTGGAATTTTACTCAATAATTTGTTATCTAGTGTTAAGTTATTAAGTCGCACATTTAATTAAATTTGTCAATTGTATAGTAAACAGGGATTTTAATCTCAAATTGCGTTAACGTTTTAAGCTTTAGTGTGGCTATATTTTTTTGTCATTTAAAAAGCTGGTGATTTGGTTTGTACACTAAGGGTATTTACCTCAATTTACTTTTCACCTTTATTTTCAACCGGACAACTTTCTTGTCCGGCCCAGAGTTAATAGCGGTGAATACCCCAATTTCCCAATTGTCCTAAGACAATTTGACACATATATGCCACACTGGAGTAGCAGTAGTTTATAATTTGGAGCTCATAGGTGTCTAGAGATTGTATGATTATTTTGACAATATTTTTTGAATAACTCAAGCGCATTTATCGAATATATTTGTTTGAACTATAATAAAAATTGGTTTTTAAAGTACGCAGAGGTATATATATTATGATGCAATTGTATGAAATAAATTCATTATTTCCAATACGATTCACTTTTGAAAAACATTCCGGAAAGAGGTCAATTTTAAATTTTGAAGGACCATCTCACGATGTACAGGTAAAAAAACGTTACGTCAACAAAGTTGGCGTAATGACGTAATCGAGGAATTTATTATATACAAACAGGTCATGTGACAACTCGTTTGAAAGGTCTTCTAATCATCTATGTAATGGTATGATTATTTGAATATTTATTTATACAGAGTCAATCAAAATTATGTATGTAATTAAGTAGAAATTATGCTAAGGACCTTCACTGAGAGTAAAACATGGTAGTGTTTTATCATTACATAATCTCGTGGGTCTTTTAAAAAAGATTCATTATCATTTCTGCTATGATTTTTTACTCATATATTTTCTGGACTTACTTCCCACAAATGCGTTGAACCGCTCGTACTTTAATATATCCATCTTTAATTGCTACTGTAAAGTGGTCTTCGGTATATAGCAAATAGTTTGCCCATAAAGAAGACGCACTTTTTTTGTCTAATTGAAAAAAGTAAACTATGAATACATTTACGGCATTAATATTAATTGAACCCAAAGTTCTTGATTTTGCAGGCCAAATACTATTTTCTGCATTTACGCTTCTTTTATAATATTTATAATAGTAGGATAGAAACAAAGCTATCTAATTTTTTTTATAATTGATATAAGAATGTTTATTTTAAAAACATACTAAAAGCAGTATTATATAAAACTTTATGTGAATCATCTGTTATATTCCTTAAGTGATTCCAGTTCGTAGGCCAAGAGGCCTAAATATCAGTACAAGGAAAAAACTAAACTGATATTCCAAACATTAAATTGTGCCACATTTCGTTTAATTTTTACGTAGTGATCTTTAAATTATACTCGGGAAAATAACTTTATAATAGTTAACAAATACGAGTAAGAGGTGGATTCGTCATTATTTAACTAGATTTATTAAAGTTGAACTCCAAAATTTAACATTCAACTACCAATATTTAGATTTAATTGACAATATACTTATAATAATAATAATAATATAAAATATTAATCTCTTTCGCTAACATTAAACTAATATTTTTAATATTAACTAATATCCGATTTAAATGCTACCAATAAAAAAATATTAATTTTATAGTAAAATCACATTAGTTAATACTACTAATAATAATGTTTTAAGTGAAATGAATAAAAACTGTTTAATTTTACAAACAAAATAGTAATGTCATAATCAAAAAGTAGCTTATAATTTAAATTACTATTCTTTTGCCAGAAATATTTTTCAAAATAAATTAAGTTAAATATTTACGTGCCTGATTGGAAATTTTTAGTTAAATAATTAGAGCATATTAGTTTAAAAGTACATAATGAGAAAATATTAATAAAAGATTGTCTACTTACTTTTAAAAAACATTAATTAAATATTAAAAGATGAGTACTTTATTAAAAACTTTTGTTTTTTAATATTAATTAGTATACGGTTTTATTAATAAATATTCAAAGTAACTGATACTTGTTGGTAATTGCTATCTGTGAGCCAGGATAGTTCAAAATTCACTTATTGGTCACAATAGTCAAGTTATGGATTGGTCAGCGATGAGTCCCGATTTAAATCCCATGGAACACACTTAGAAAAAGCTTGATGAATCCTCATCCCCAAATAAATAGAAACAGCTAGGCCAAAAAATAAATCGAAATGTAGCGACGTTCTGCAGAAGCAAAAAATGGTTTTTTAAATATCTTGAAAATGACTTAGAAAAATAATTTCAAATTCCTGACATAGAAACTTAACATATAGATACTTAATTTTATGTTATTAGTCATTTCATCTCTTCTGATTAAGGAGTAATTTTTGACGGTAACTACCAGTGATTAAGTCATATTTTTTTAAATACGTCAGTATGGTAAATAGGATTCCCTGGCATTTTTTTATGCAAAAAAGTACTCTTGATACGTAAATAGCACCGTTTTCGAGTAATTTAAACTTAAAATTACACATGCTATTTGCAAATAATAATAAAAAAGTGTTTAATAAGGCGCTAGCCTTCCACTATTATCGGTTTCAAAACCTACTTGCCGTTAGACATTTTTTTTATAATTTGCAAATTGCACGTCTACTTTTAAGTTTAAATTTCTCGAAAACGGTGCTATTTATGGAAACGTATCAAGAATACTTTTTTGAGTAAAAAAGGCCACGAAATCTTAAATATCAAAAAAAATGTTTAATACTCACATATTTAAAAAAATATGGCGCATTCAGAATGGATGATATGACTAATAACATAAAAATAAGTATCTTTATGCAAAGTTTCTATATCTAGAAACTGAAATTTGATTTTTAAGTAATTTTCAAGATATTAAAAAAAAACATTATTTTATACAATTTTAGAGGTCTGTATCTCCCTTATTATTGAGCTTTCAAAAAAAGTGTATATAAAAAGGTACCTTTACTTTTAGGTAAACTGTCTCCTCTAGAAGTATTGAACAACAATTTTGGACCACCCTGTATAATTATATGTATATATAAAAAATTTCATTAAAAACTACGAATATTTATTTTCATTTTGAGTAGAGTATTAAGAAAGCAAAACGTATCTATATTATGATAATATCACAAATGATATTGTGTATAACTAATACATTAAGCTTATATCATCATTAAGCATACCCTTGCTCAATAAAGTTTTATTAAAGTAGCTGTACATTAAAAATATTTAAATGCGTTAGCATTTCGTGGTATTATAATGTCGTAATAGCATTTAAAGGTAATCTCTTGTTGACATATAAATTTTATCAAAATGCTTATGGCAAATTCTTTTTGTAGTGTAAAGAAACAATGGACCCATTTCTATCGATTGGATAAAATGCACAACACATACCCATTTTCTAAACCGTTCAATACCTTTATTAGGATTTGTGGCGTATTTTAGAAATTTAGTCACATCAAGGAACACAACATTCATTATGAAATCAACGTTAAGTTAACAATGGCCGACTGAACAGCACAAAATTTATAAATAGAATAACCATAATCAAATAAAAACAATAACAACTAAAAATACTAATTATTAGTTACATGAAATCAGGTTCGGTTTTTAAACTTAATTCTTCAGAAATCTAATGTTACGCAGTATTATTTGAAATATGATTAAAAACCTATGTTTAACGGTAGTAAAAGCGATTTGAAAAATATTTTTTTTCTATGAAGTTATCATTCATTTCAACTTAGTAACTCTTAACTAATTTGTTGGCATTCCCTTGGTAGTATTATCATAATAATGTATATTTAGATTTTGAAGTAGGTGCGTTAATATACACCTCCACTTGTTGATCTATTTTTAGAGAGATCGCTATTTACAGTTTCTCGTATTCCCGCTTGTATTGTGATTTTAAATTGGCACACTTTACTATTTCATTTCTAATTTGTGTCACTATAAACCCATCTTATAGTGAAGCCCAAAAAAAACACCTTGCTTAAATTTAATACTACCTACTACCTACTCCATTTAAAGCCCAAGAGGTTTTTTAATTTTCTTCTTGTTTTAGAGTTAATAGGATATAAAATACAGATAGTTTTACTTACCTTGGAGTAAATATTGATAATAGGAATGATGATAGTGAAGAAATAATTGCTAGGATTAATAATGGAAATGGAAGTGAAGGAGCAATGGGAAAAATCTTAAAATTTAAAGAAACTATAAACTCTAAATAAAGATTTAAAAAAATAAATTTATATTATCATAACAATTGGTCGCCTGCAATGTGGTGCACAAAGACAAAAAACTATAAAACCCAGAAACAAGATTTATAGTTAATGTCGCATCATATGAATCTGTCAAAGCCTCATAGAAGATAAGAGGCTGGTGATCAGGATGAATAAAGTACAGCAGAACAACAAGAGAGAGTAAAGGTGATGGATGGAAGTGACGAAGAAGAAAACGTAACAGTGCTGACCATGTAAGACCAAAATGAGACGAATTCGCAGGGCAGTGGTAGGGAATATATTCGGGAAAATATAGAACAACAACCACAGGAAAGGCGTAGAAATCAACAAGAAAATAATATTGAGAATATAGCAGCTATTTAAAAAGCCTATTAGAAAACAATAATAAATTTGAATAATACAATCGAAAAATGGGGGAAAACTTTAAAAGAAGAAAACAGAGAAAATAGAGAAAACATTTTGAAAAGAATTGATAATTTGAGAAGAGACATGGAAAAGAAAATACAAACAAAATTGCTAGAAACAACATGAATAAAAAGATAGAGAAAAATATAGTAAAGTCGAAGATAGGTTAAAAATGAATTTTACAACAATAGAGTCGAAAATTAAATTTGGAGATATTGTAATGTAAATATTATGGTTATGTAATATTTGTATCAATTATTAGTTGAATTTGTTTAGAGAACTAGCTTGTTTATTAGATGGGCAAGATTGTCACATTTAAAATGTAAAACAAAAAGGTTTTAAAAAAGTTAATAAATTTATATTATAACTTATCGTTGTAGCACTGCACATTTCTTCCTTCTGAGCCTTCTTTTAAACCTTCTTTTAAACCCTCTTTTTGATATATTTCGAAGTTGTGTGAACGTTTGAGTTTTTCTGCAAATCTCTGATATGAATTCTTCGCTGAATATCTTTTTAAATCCCAATTAAGTTGATCATTTCTTTATGAAGGTCATGGACAACCGAGCCTTATTTTTTTACAGAACATTAAATGAAATTAGAGAACAATCAAACAATTCATGCAAGTAATTAATCTCTTTTATTGCTTGGTGTTTTTTTTTTAACTATATGTATAATTTGTCTTTAAATACGCACATATTCATCCAAATATGGTCAAAGTTAAGTATTTAATATGTATATTAAAATTATTTCATGTAGTCTTCGAAGACTTTGTCAAAGCAAGTTAGTATAAATAATATAACATCCAGTAAATTGGTTTAATAACAAGAGATTTGGAATAAAGCTTACGGCTAAGGAAGTTTAGCTTAATTTACATGGATTGCATGAAAGGATTAAGACCTAAATAATACATAATGCAAAAGAAAAATTTACCTTAGCCGAGAAGATTATGGTTTAACTTTTAGGTAAATGTTATCAAAAATTTAAGCTATATAATTATGATTAAAATGTTTTAGATAGAGGTATTTGTTTTAATTTAAAAATGAATCAAAACTTTTGAATATTAAGTACAGTCAGAATACAGTTACATTGAAACAACAAAAAAAGTTAATATTTTGATTGAGTAGAAATACGGTACAACCGAAATGAGCATAAATTATTTAGTACTTAACATCTTAAAAAATCAGATACTTTTCTATCTTATTTATCTATAAGGTACCATCTTCTAGTATTATTATTTACTTCAAATAGCAATCGTTTCTAAGAAGAGCAAAAGAGAAAAAATATAAATTCCTTGGATATTTTCGATTGTAACGGTAAGATATGATTCGGAATGGTTCACCAAGAGGACTTAATATTGAATCTGGTTTTGGTAGGCATAAGAATTGATTTAGAAGTAATTCACTAACTTAAAGGGCATTCTTTTTCATTTTGAGATCACACAAGAGGGTGACAATAACAAATAGAGCCACTCTCACCTGATAGCTTTTTTTATCCCCAGTCTTTATTCGGACGCGTGAAAAAGATTTGAAAAGAAAAATTACTGCAATTTGGCTTTCCTTACTTTAAGAAGAGATTTTAGCGGCAGATAAATCTTAGGCTTAGCACTTAATTATTTAAAGAAGTAAACAGTTGTGCAGATCTTATTTAATTACACCGTTGAATCTTATCTGGATTCTATAAAAAAGAACTAAGGTATGTTTAAGGTCAATAAAAAATGTAATGTAGCGTATTGAAAATAATAAAAATGGGCAAACATCAGGAAGAACACATTAACTAATCATCAGTGTTATGGTGCATAATTACGATTCCAAATGCAGAAATAGTAAAAAATACCATTATGTTTATTTAGATAAAAAAACAAAACACATCATTAATTTACTGTAATATCTTCACCGCTTATTTTATTAAATATTATTGATTATTTCGATATATACACACATATCTAATAACTGAAATATAAAATAAGTGATGTTTTTGCTTCAAAAGTGACTTATTGATTATACTTGAAAAATGGTCAGCTAGTTTTAACACATTTCAGTCATTTCTCCTATACACTTTTAAACCAGGAGCCCAGAGAGGCCAGTTTTTAACTGACTAAGCAGGGAATCTAAAAATTGTGACACCCAGTACAGCAATTTCCCCAAGCAACACATTTGGTCACAGTTACCGAAACTTCATAAATCTAAATAATACTGGGGCTAAGTTAGAGTACCACCTGTAGCATTCCAGTGGAAAAATTATCAAAGCATTATTTTCATGAGAATTGTAGCTGTTAAGAGAGGAACTTAAGTTACAACTTTACAGAAAAAATATCCTGATTTTGATATATAGCGAAAAAACGATTTCAATTTTTGAATCTGAACGCCTATTTATTGCAAACATGGATTTTTCAATGGAAGTATATTAGTGTTAAAAAACGATAATATTCGGAATTTTTGAATTATCAAGACTTGTTCAGTAATTAATATATCTATGGTAAATTACATAATTTAAATATAAGATATCCACTTACTAATTAACTGTTTTTTAATAATACATTACTAGTCAACTTTTTTACCAATTAAAAATTAGATTACTATTTAAGATAATAGTCAACACAGACTAATAATTAATACATATTTATTAGTTTTTCGAGGTTAATTTTTTATCAAATACTAAAAATTTATGCAATTTTCAACAGCCCTTGAAAGATGTGATGAATAAAAATGAATGTTTGAAATTATTTAAACTAAAAAACATCATGAAGGGATACAGAGTACTTTCAATGTTTGTCATATCTCTATCCTCCCTGTTTAATTTTAATAAATGGGAAGATGATTTTGTTTGCCAATGTTTTAAATAAATGAGATTTAATTTTAATTTTATTTCTACAAAACAACTAAAAAAACCAAATGAAAAACCGGGATAAAAACATTAAATAGTTCAAGATCCATCAATAACGAAAATGAGGGAAAGACTTAAACAAATAAACTTTAACATCGAAGGTACTACCATTTAATAATAAACATGGAAAGAAGTAACAGGTAAATTGGGACAATATAAAGAAAATGATCATCGGCAAATAATGATCAATAAATCGTACGTAGGGAAGCAAATTGTTGACTAGCACAAAAATACCTGGAAAGGCCTGTTTAGATAAAGAGTACCCCATGTCAATTAAAAGTCATGTATAAAATATTGCTAATAAGAATAAGTCGATTTAACATATACTCAAATGAATTTATAGAAGAGAACCAAAGGATTCCGTAAAACCCACCCAACTCTAGTCCAGATCTTTTTCAATGAAATGTCTTATGAATACGAAAATAATTTTCATTGTAAATAAAATGTGTATCATGACTAACACTGATACTAAAACAAAAAAGGAAAAATTATTCATTTACTATCGAAATTATAGTCAAAATTTACATAAAACTATAGAAACTGTTGAAGATGTTGTCAATTTAAGCCTAAACACAAATCAACTCTTCTTCGTAAACAGCAAAAATTTGATGAAACATTTGCGGTGAGTTGTTGATGCCTTCAAAATTTTTGGTTACGCGATGGCTTTGAATAAAGCAAATTTTTGATGTATGACGATATTAAAAATGACATACGTTTAAATTACAAGACATAGTTGTATATGGGATTTCAGTGTTCCTGCTTATTATTCGGTCATAAAAAAATTCTGCAAGATTATGAATTGTTTCTCTGTATGTGCTATTGCACCATTTTGTTGAAAATGCCCATTTTGTAGTTCTTCATCATTCATTGCAATATCGGGCAGCAGTAAGTGTGCCTTAAAAAAATAGGACCCAACAATCTTCTTCGACTATTCCTATATTATATAAAATTTAAAACCAAACCATATTTGAGAAAAAACCTGTGTAAAGGATATACTCATTGTTTAGATTATTTTGAAACCATTGAGAAAACTAAGTTTTTTAATCAATATAATTAATTATTTTTTATTTTTGTAGCTTTTGTTCTTGTGGAATCAAGATTTTAAATATAAAACATATTAACTAATGCTGACAATTTTATATAAATGGAACTTTTTTGAACTTTGATTAGATCAAGTATTTTTCGTATGTATATGTGTAAAGGGGTATTTAATTTAAACTTTAATCATGATTTTTTACAGATATGTTAGTTCTTTTTAGCAGAGATATTGATTAAACAAATGTATTAAAATATCAGCCAATATTTGCTATTTATATTAAAAAATATTTGCTGACGACATTGGCACCTACTACGAAAAATTAGTACCTTAAGTACCCACACAGATAAATCATTTATTTCAATACTATTATTAGCATTATATATTATAACAATTTCAATTTATGTTGAAATTTTATTAAAAGTGGACAAGGATATTCTATTGTAAGTCAATTACAATCATTCAAAATATCGTTGAATTATTATTATGAGATTGTAATATGCAATATATTAAAATAAGCTCAATTAGATACGTCAAAAGAGTTTTCAGTGTGTTTAATTTAATTACACATTTCAAATTCATACACGTAAATGTAATTATGACTTATAATTTTAGAAGGTAAGTATATTCACGTTATGCTGCTCCACATTAATGTGTAAATTCGATTCTTAGGGAATAAAGTGTGTTGAATTTGAAAAAAATTATGAAATGTATTGTTTATAAGTGATCCATTTTTTTAGATATACAATTTGGCCCATTGCTTATGAGTTGCCATATTTCACCAAACTTTAAACGATTTCTTTTTTAATATGTTTATACTAAATTTTCTTAATACTAATAATAGTTTTTCTATATCTATAATTGTAAATTCATTATTTGTTCCTTAATTATCAGAATTAATTAAACATTTTTTGATTTTTTAATCTGAAATTTATTTGAAATTCTGTTGACTAATTTTTTTAACATTAATTTAAATAGTTTTAATCAATATGTAATTTTTATGACAATTAAAAAATACTTGTCGCTATTTTATTAGCTATTTGTATTGACTCATTTTGTGAGTTAAAAATTTATCACATAGAGAAAAACCGTTCTTATTATTTATCTTGTACAAAATACTTTGTTTTCTATGCTAAGACTAATTTTAGTAAAAATTTTTATTTATCTCTCTCGAGATTTCCAATAATTATTATTATAAAATTTTCTAACATTTATACGGATAATTTGAACAAAGAGACGCAGACAAATTGTGCAGAGCATTTACAATTTCACTTTGACGAAGATGTATATTCTTCATTTACGATTCCTATCATTTTTTTGCAAGGAACAAAATACAATCCTTTTAGCACCTACAATTTTGTTATAGTTTTCCTCTGTACGCGTTTACGATATCTAATGAATGGCATAATGGCACTAATAAATCTCCGTAGAAGTCTTGCCAAGGAAGCAATATTCCACTGACCGTCTCCCAAATAAAGATGTCACTTCCTTTTTTTATCAGCCGACTCGGTAGATGTAAATTGAATTATAACCATGCTGCCCCCTTTTTCATTATAGTTTTTTAGACGATCACGTCCGACTCGGTTTATAAAATACAGGACCGACCCCAACACATTTCACAAATACAAAACCAAATAACTAATAAAAAAAATTAAAAAAAAATAATAAAAATAATAAAAATTTCAAGCTAAGTATAATATAAGAGTGGGTAAATCAACAGAAATGAACGAATGTCTAATATGCCACAAAGAAAGTAATTTTGAAATAAAAATGTTTATGCTTTAAAATTTATACTGTACTGGAACCTAAAAGGGAGGAATTTTTAGTAAAATATGCTCTGAATTTTTAAGTTTGATAATAAATATTTTATATACAGGGGGGGGTCAATTTTTGTTGTATTGAGAAAGATTGAAAAAAGCTTCACTGGTATGTTTTTTTTATGAAACACTCAATGTATTATTTTTAATTTGAATTTAGCAATGTAAGTTCTATTGCTCTCAAATAATCGTCCAATTTATGTCAATAAAAACTATTTATAAAAAATATTGGTACTTAAGAAATTTCTTTATAAAATAGATTAACACAAGTTATGTGCGACTTTTTAAATAAATACATTTTTATTTTTCTACTGAAGTGTGTACCACATTTCATGGAATATTTTTTCAAGAATAAATTTACAGGAGTGCCATCCATCTGTATCTTTGGTTTGGGTGTGATGTATTTTATAACAATTTCTAGTTGCTGCTTAAAATTTTCTCAGCATGTTTTACCTAACTTTTTCATATTTTATGAATAAATCAGGCCTGGGTCAAGAATCGCACATTCTAATTTTGGAAGATAGTTATTGAAAGTGCCATCTTTAAAAAAATAATTTTTGCATTAAAAATAAAATTTGTTTTAACCATTTAAGATCTGAAAAATCGTTTTTATATCATGTGGAGTGGAATATATCTTTGAAAAAAAAAACTAACTGTAAATAAACAAATGCGAGTTTTTAAAATTAAGTGGAGTAAAAATATGGCTCACCTTAGATAAAAAACTAGGCGAATTTTTCTGTTTAAGTATCTTGATTAATAATGTCACTATTAAAACCACAAAAAAAAGCAACTGATTTCTCACGTGGTCGCAATCGCGATCGCGTGTTCTCACCGTAAACCCGTCGACGAGCAACAACTTCCTCTCATGAACGCTGCCTGCTAACTAAAATTATTCCTGTCGAATGATGCTTGTACCGAAGAAAATCGCTTTGACTTGGGAACAGACAACGAAAAGCGTCGCGGCGCCGCGCATGTTTAACAATGTTAATTTTCCGAAAAAAGAATGTAACATTTTTTTATGATCAGGACGGGAAAAATTTACCAGTATGGTTAACAAAACTAGGGATCTGATGTATATAACACAAAAATATTTTGGTTATAATAATAATAATAATAATAATCCTTATTGCTTCTTATGAAATATTTATATTCAAATCGCAAAAATAGATAGTCGTATGATAGTTTATTTAAAACATAACAAAAACCAAAACTACTTATTAAATAAGAAAAACAAAAGCTACTCATTAAGCTGGAAAGATCGCAATTTTAATACTCCAACAAAAAAATGTACTCGTCTTTACACAATGTTGATCGTGATTATCCAATCACCTAATAAACTAGTTAAAGCTACGCAGATCTTATATACTTCACCTGAACAGATTAAATCCTCAAAAATGTTTTTGATAACACCTAATTTAGTATGCAAATCATAGTATCTTAAATATTTGTAACTGATTCTAAATTTTTTAGGACGAATTCAGTATAAAATGTAATACATTTCTCGGACTATCGTATTATTTTACTATCTTTCAATGACGTAGCAGAGTACCTAAGAGGGTTATTAACGCTGGTCATAGCCGTAACCGCGATAAAAAGGGATAATTATATTTTTCTTCAAGCGTATGATAATAGGGTACATTATATCATGTAACACGTTTTGTAGAAATAAGCTATTATTTTAGTAGTAAAAAAAATATTTTTCATTTTTGGACTAGTACAAAAAAGTAACCATAGCAACGGATTAAAGAAAAGAGATCTAGGGGGCCTTGATATTTTAGTGTTAAATATTTTTTCACTTTACAAAACTGCACATTTAATAAATATATAGTAATACTTTTTTATTTATTTAAAACATTTTTTATTTTCAAATCGTTAAAGCAATTCTTAACAAAGGGGTGATTTTTACCTTAACTCTTGGATCTTGCTTTTTTTTATATCAGTATATAACACACAACAATAAAAATATGATTTTATGATGATTTTTAATATATTTTTTTTATTTTAGATGTTAAAGAATTTTGGAAATTTTGTAATTTTATTTTCAGTTAAAAAAATTGTTCCTTTATTATTATTAATATAAATAAAATTGATAGCATTTATTAAGTTATTTATTTATATTTTTTCGCTAGATAGGAATTATTTCTATAACAATTGAAGTAACCTTTTTTATATATATTTTTATTTCAAAGCTTGGAGAAAAAATAGTATATGTTACTGGGAGTATGAGGCTCATTTATACATTTCGCCCAGTTTATGAGCTAAACAAAGTTAGCATTCTACTCCTAGTAATATAATATATTATTTAATGGCCACGGCGCACACAAGTAATTGATATTTTACTTAAATAAAATATACCGTGTGTGGCACGTCATCAATTGTATTGCGATGGACTAATCAGCCATATGATCATCCATGACTTTTCTTTCGATGTTAACTATATGTTTGTAAAAAAAGTCTTAATTTAATTAGAGACTATTACCTCTTAAAAATTAAACACAACGCCTATGTTTGGCTAATGTAACACATTATAAATAAAATTAACTAAATTAGAAGAATTCATGATCCCCAAATAGTTTACTCCTATTAGTTATAATTAATAAGATTTTCAAAATATTCTCCATCGACATCCATACGATTGTGAAGTTGGTGTTCTAAATTACGTCTAACGTCTATTTAGACGAAACATGGATTAATGTAGGAAAAGTTTAGCAAGGCAAAAATATAAACTCTTCTCAAAATTCGTTTTTATAAAGATTTACTACTAGTATTAAAAAACTTACAGATAAGGCTGCAAGAATAATTGTTTGTCATATAGACAGTATCAAAGGTATTCTTGAGTGTGGTTTATTTTTATTTAATTCAAAAAATACCGTTGATTATCACAAAAAAATGAATGAAGATGTATTTGGAAAATATCTCGAACAAATGATTGAATTTAATTTGCCATTACAAAACTTATTATTTACTTTAGTAATACTTTGATATTTGGTTTATTGTGAGTAGCAATTCGTTTTGTAGTGAGTAAATAGGATCAAGCTGAAGATCCAAATTAGTTGTATTTTTGAATTTTCTACTAAAACAACAGACGTATTCGAGTGAGGAATCGGAAAGAACGATGTCAGGTCCCATTTTCAGTTTGGATTTTGAACAGCGCTATCTGTCGTGATAAAGGGCCGACCAGAGGATTAAGGGACTTCGGAGAAATAGACACATCGTAAAGGGTGTATTATCCTGTACTGTAAAAGAAGTAAACTGACTTCCATTCCACGGAACAATTTATTCAATAATATAACTGTAGATTCATGAAGAATCGACACTATAAACATACATAGTTCGGCTACAATGTGCCATTTTAATTGACGTTGAAATGTCCAGTGAAACGAATATTTATGTATTGATGCATATTTCGGTTATCCATAACGCGGCTTCGACATGTATATATGGCGAATGGAGGGCAAGTTTCTCGCTTTTCCAACGGTGATTTTTAGTATTTTGTTAAGAAACTGAAATAATAAAAACGTTAAGGTAAATATTATTGCAAAAATTAAATTTACTGTAAATGCCTTCTCCACTTAATTCAGGTGAAACAGATCTTTACGAGACCTTTGCCGAAAATAATAAAGCAGATGCTAAGTCAGAACAGGAGGTCGTTGGATTAATAGCCAACCTCTTAGTCGAGTATTGCAGATTGTATACGGTGTCTTAAATTGATATGTTGCAAGGTATCTCGAAAACAAGAAAAAAAAGTAGTCAAGATATTATGACTCATAACATAAATTATTTTTTTGTTAAACAGACGATCCTCAAATCAGATCTTCAGCAGGTTATTCAGTTTTCAAAATACAGGGTGATTTTCGAAAATGATAGAAAATTACAAGGTTGAATAACATTAGAGAAACTTTTGACAGATATACAAATGTGCAGTGATGTGTGCAATACTTTTTTAGATAGTTCCATTAGGGAAATATAATATAAACTTGTTTTTTTAAGGGGCACATTTTGGTTTTTTCGTTTACATTTTTAATCTGCTTTCACTTAATATTACATGTTATATGTCTAAAATTCAATAGCTGCCACTACTAATTACATTTTTCATAATTGGTATTAATTTACAACTAAATACACTTATAAAAATGAATACTCAGTAATTTATACTAATATTTTATTTGAAAATACTGAATCATAGCTACTTTAAATTACGAAAATCAGCAATCACTGTCAAACTAATTATAACATCATGAACAGCAAAAAACAAGTTAACACTGTCTCCTAACATTAATTTATTTATGAAAATTATAGGTAATATTCTATTTTCTTATAATAATAACTGACACTTTTTCTCACCGATCTTACACAATTAAGTAGTAAATAGACCAAGTAGTGCCGATGAGAGGTACCGCCCTCGAGATACTCATGAAATTCATAACTGTAAGAGCTCTGGAAGCTGTCCTTAACATTAAGCTAACGATGGAATTTAGAAGTAAATTGAACAATCATGTTTTAAATAGTCACACTCATGAAGTGATCACTGATCACTAATGTTTTTAAATATATGGCGGAAGAAAAAACTGCAGGGTGTTTCAAAGTTCCACTTGATAAGTTGTATGAACGAGTTATTGCTGCAATTGGTGTTTCTGTAAGAAGTATTCGAAGAATTGTCAAGGAAGAAAGTGAAATACATGCTGGCGCTAGTTCATCTTTTACACCACCAAAAAAAATAGAAATAAGTCTAAAAACGACTTAGACGATGCAGATAAGGATGTGCTATATAAAAAAATTATGAATACATTTATTAATGACAAAATTGTGCTTAAAATGCCGAACATTCTGAGAGAATTTAAATAAACAGGATATACCGGAGGGACATATTCTCTTCGGAAAGTAAAAAAATGTATGGGCTATCGTTGGAGGAACAAAAAACGAACAAAAAACTTGTGATGGAATGGAACGACATTAATCAATTAAGAGTGTTTTACTTAAGGGCCATCAAAAGTTATAGAAATGAAAAAACACGATTATATACAGGCTATCCTACGACGTTTTGACGGTCCAGTATCTCAAAAACTGTTCACATCAAGTATGAAAGACTTCCGTTTTTCCTCTCATGTGACCCCAACAATTTTTTTCAAAATGTGACAACCAGTATGATATTACATTTTTGGTTATATCTTTCAAAAACAAATTCAACGATCCCACACTTGTCATGATTATATTGTGGAGTAATATATGGGCCATTTATTTTAATTAAATTTGAATAGTTTTCGAGATATTGGACTGTCAAAACGTCGTGGGACACCATGTATAACAGTTGTTCAATTCAAAAAAGTAAAGTAGGCGTCACGCATTGTAGTGCCAAATTTTGCTTTAATAAATTTAATAAAATGGCATTATTATGATTACTGCACAATAGAATCATAAGTGTCGTATCGTGAATTTTTTTAAAGATTTAACCAAAAATCTAATATTATACTGATTGTCTAATTAAAAAAAAAGGAATAACGAAAGTATTTATATAATAAATATTAATCAGTTTCGAGTGTTTATAGCTGCTAAATTTCATACTTGTAATGTGAACAGTTTTTGAGATATTGTATTGTAAAAACGTCGTGAGACACCTTGTATATAGATGAAACTTATCTCCATATAACTCATACCATAGCTACTTGTTGGAATGATAATAGTGCTGCTGAATGGAGAAACATAGGATCACGCAATAAAGTGGGAAGAAAAGTTTCTGGAAGCAGAACCTTTTACAGGAGAAGTTAGAGACAATTTTATTATTATAATTTGGGTGTAGATTCTAAATTAGAAATTGAAGAGGAAGACAGTGATTGTGATCTTAAAATATTTTTTTTATATTTATATAAATGGTATTAATTATATTTTTATATTGATTCTAGGTACCTATTTGTTATGAGAAATTCATTGACAACAAATGTTTTCTTCTAATTTCCATTGATTCATAATTATCAATTTATTCATTCATTTTCAAAATACTCAAAAAGAATTATTTATATCTTAGTTCTGACTATAACAATGAAATATAGTTTTATATGAAATGCTAACATTAGCAAGGGCTTCTGGAGGAAATTAAAATATCAAATCCTACTAGATAAAATTAAATTGTATATTATATTACTAGGAATAGAATATTTGTTGAGCCCAGAAACTGGACGAAACATATAATGAGCCTTATTCTACTCCAAGTGGTATACCTGATTTTTTTTTTTAATAAAAAAACATGTATAAAACAGATTATTTTAACTGTTATAGAAATATTTCCTATCTAGCAAAATAAAAATAAACAACGTAATAAACACTAACAATTTCATTTATATAAAATGAACAATTTTTTAACTGAAAATAAAATTACGAAATTTTAAAAATTATTTAAAATCTAAAATACAGAAAATATATTTTGGAATATTTATTGTAATGTATAGTTTATACTCACAGAACAAAACTGCAAAATCTAGAGCTCATTTTATGTCGATTTGAAGCAAATCACCTTATCCAAAAATTCTTCGTAAGGGAGCTAGAGCTTTTTAAAAATGGCGCCCTTTAACTTTTATAATGAAAATGAATTCGAGTCGTGCTTTTCTTAATCTCACTATCTTTTTTTCTTGCACGGCACAAGGCCGTTGCCTTTCAAGCTAGACGGAGTGAGAATAAATTCAAAATGAAATGAATATGTTTTTCTCTAAGTCAATATTCTTCTTCGTAATGTAGAAAATGGTGCCAAAAATCAATCTTGATAAGAATTTCAGAGTTTATTTTTTGGGCATTTAATCCGAAATAAAGTGGAAAAATAAATATGTAGGCAAGTGCCACAATTTTGACATATTTTGTGATTTTTATGAATACTTGAAATATACTTTTCCTGATAAGAAAACACCGGGTCAACTATGCCCAGGCGCACCTCCCACTATCCTAAATTTTCTCCTCATTCTAGTAACATATAAAAGTGACAATATGTCAAAAGTACTAACAAGAAGTGGGACAACAAATCACAACAGTGATACCAATAAAAAACTAGGTACTTTTAAATTGCCAACTTTATTCTATTGCCTTTTTTTCCCCTAGAATAACTGACGCGTGGGAGTGCGCGGAGTCTACATCACCCAGGGTATATTTGAAAACAGGATAGGTGAATTTATAGCATAAATATGAGCTTTTGTTCCAAGTGTTTTGCAGAAATGAAAGAAGGCCTTAACATGAAAAGTACCAACATATGCGTAATTCTGAAACGTAGTTTATGTTGGCAACTATTAAAACCATATCAACACTCCTAGCAACATTATTTATTTAACAATCGAAGCGTCTGCGGCTGATCTTTTAAATATCCTCGTCAAAATGAAGCATCGCTTGTTGGTAAGTAAATCATGTAATTTAACATAAAAATAATTTGATTTATGAGTAAATATTTGCACGATTTTCATGTACAATGTGTGGTAGATTTTGACATATTAAAAAAATTCGCGAGTAGGGTTTAGAATATGGTAGTAATAACAAAAGTTCCAGTACGTATTTCGCGTTTTTCCTAGTGAATATCGCTTATTTGCTTTTTTTTGTATTGTGATAAGTACATTTATTTTCACAAAAAAATCACTTAATTTTAACAGACTAATTAACCAACTAATTCTACACTTCTTTTAGTTAGTAAATCTGTCAATATGCTAGTCACAGTAAATGTCATTTTATACACAAATCTCCAGAACATTTTTAATGAAAAAGTTGGAAAAATCCGCTTAAAACGGCCTTCGGTTATGCTTCTTTTTACTGGGGAGACATTTTTAAGCGAAGTTTTCCTCTCAGATATATTTGTGTTCTAATATTAAATTCGCTTAAAATTGCCTTCCTTAGTACTTTTTTACTAGGGAGGCATTTTAAAGCGCAGTTTTTCTCATTGTTGTGGTCTAACATATTATTGAAAGGGGATCCATCGGCCTCTAATTAATTCATATTCATTTATTTTTGCTTAAATTTGCCCATTCTGGACTATTTTGTTTATAATAACATTTCTGAAACAATGTAATAATATCTAGTTCAGTACTTAATTTGGTGCTCTGAAGATTTGAATAAAAGGTAATTAATTCTATGTAGATAGAAATCGGTAGCTTATTGACACGGTCACTAACCACAAGACTTTTGAATTCTATGAACTTTTTTGTGAAATATTAAATAAATTATGTCTGGTAATTTGCTGGCATCTGAGTTTGGTTGCTGTATTAAATACACATTAATAAAAAGAAGCAATAATAAAAATGTTAATTTCTTATGCACAAATATGTTCTGATAGATTCTCAAATTTTAACGCAGTCTGCTAAAATATTGAAATCAGTCAACTTTTTTACATATACCTAGAAGAAAATTTTAAATTCACACCATGCGACATTCGCTAAAAGATGACTAACACGTAAGACCCTTTTATATCAACTAAAGCTTATAACAAATTTGACACAATATCATAATGCTGCTGTTCAGAAGTTTTTTATCTTTCATTCTTTTTATCTTTTCTATTTATTTTTCGTTAATAGTTTTTTTCTTTGCATTCTTTTATTATTAACGTGTAACGTTGTAACCTGTGCAAAACAAGTATGCGGATAAGTTTCCATCGTCATAATTTCCGAAAAGAGCTGTGATTCATTCAAAAATATCAGGGTACTTTTTACGAACAGGAGGGCCTTCTAGGCCTCCAACACACTATTCAAGCCGAAGCTGATGCACAATTAGTTCTCGTTGAATGGCTTTTAAGTATTTTCATTTACTGGAATGATTTGAAAAGAAACTTGGGACTCAAATGCTCTATGCCATCCTTCTATAGAATTCTTTGGTTTTGAAATTTCTTCTACTACAGTCTTCTACATATCGTGACGAAATTGTAGTATGCACCGATAAAGCAGTTTTTGCCAGTATCCAACCCGAATGTGTTCAAAGTAGTAGACAATTGGGTATTCATTACCCACTTGCACATCCTCCTCATAAATGGCTTCAAATGTATCGAATATATTTGCTATGAGTACAAATGCTAACAATGGCAGTTAATCTAATTTTAATGCAAATTAAAATATCCAGATAAATGTTTACTGCTCTAAGTACGCCTGGATTGCAGACCGGCAAAAACTCTAATTTCGCCACGTGCCATAATTTCCTCAAGATATCTGGAATTGTTACGAGACTGTATTCACTAGAAGGGGGCGTAGAACGTCCGAGACACAATTTTTTTTATATCATTACAGTATATGGAAATTACTAAAAGTCATTCAACAACGAGAACAAATTGTGCGTCAGCTTCTGCTTGCGCAGTGTCTTGGAGGCCTAGAAGCGCCCCCTGCTCACAAACAGCACCAGATATTGCTGAAAGAACTGCAGCGCTTCTAGGGAATTATAAGACGAAAACTCATTCACTTCCTTGGTAGCACATCTCACCACCTTACATAATAATGAAACGGTGAAAACAATAAAAATATATTAACAAAATAAAATAAAGAAAAAAGATAAAAAAAATAAAAAATAAAAAAAAAACTTCTAAACACGCCAGTTTTACACTGCTCGTCCTAAGCCGAGATCAAGTGCGAAGGGGAGAATAAAAAAATATAAATAAAAACAACTTTTGAACATGCTAGCATTATGGGTTGAAGTTTGTTGTTAGGTATTTTTTTATCGGGGAATTTTCGTAGAACCACTCTTAAACAGCTCTTGCTAAATTTTTACATAAATTAACTTTCTATCTACGGCCAGTAATAATTAAAAGCTAAATACATGTTCATCGTTATTCTATCACAAGTTGGACATAAAAATCGGAAAATATTTATTCTTAATTAAATGATGTACATATGTTACATTACTTGATTTTCTTGCCACAAGATGTTTTTTCATTATGACTCGATATTTAAAAAAAGCGTACGTGGACCCCACAGATGTCCACCTAAATTTAAACGTCCAGGTAATTCAAAGTTCATGTTGTTTTACTTACCATTAAAAAATATTGAAAATAGAAATTACCTTTTTTATTTTGTTTCAGAAAGTTTGGATTCATCGTGGAGAAATTTTATCAGAAATAACAGATAAAATTGCCAATGAACAGATGCTAAATTCTTCTTCTAACAAAATATTGGTCCACAATGGGTGCCAGTTAAATACTTTCTGACAAGTAAAAAATGGGTTAGTCTGTTTTGAATAACGGGCTTTTGAAAGGAGTAGGTGAGCTAAAGATGTTATTCATATATCTAGTTCATCCCTAAAAAAAAGTTTTTTACTACACCTTTTTAATCTATTAAGTGCATTAAAATATCAAAATGAACATTTAGATCTTGCCTGCATATTGATTTACTATTTTATTTTCTTTATAGTTAATTTGCATCATTCTAAAGCCCACGAATATGGAAGAAGCGAGAATAACTACTGAAATGTTTATCAGAATTAACATTGTAGCCCCATTATCCAACATTACAAAGAAAAATATTACGATTAAAAACTATCCAATTATCCAATGAATAGTTTGTGAATAAATTATTCCTTCTTCTATAACAATATGAGCTAGATAAAAAAGAAATGAGAATATGGTCATCTACAAGCAACAGAATAATTTTGAAGAAGGCATGAATTTCGACCCGAAGAACTGACTGTAGAAGTTCCAATCCCAAACATACTGCAAAATTCAGACATACGCAGAAAACCAAAAATCTCGGTTTGGTTTTATTAACTTTTTTTTTTATTAATGTTGCGGCGGATAATCCCAAACCCTGATTGGATCACTCAGAAACCATGTCTAGTAGAAACTGCATCTGAAATTGATGGACCGTAGTTTTCCTCTTTCACATTTACTGCGATTAAAAAGTTAATACATTTAGAATAAGAACGGAAAGAAAAAATGGACGAAATATTTGTTTTTAATTTAAGTAACAATTGTATTCAATTAATTTTTACTTGTAAAATAAACAACATTAATAAAAACAACTCTGTTTTAATTTAAAACATATTTGTATAACGACAAAACTTCATGGTCACTGCTTTTAAGCGTTTGGAAGTTAGCAGTAAAGAAATCGAGAACTTTGAAAGACATCTTAAACAAGATCAATAAACTTATGAGTAGATGATGGGAAATTTTTAATATTGATGGTGGTTCGTAAGAATCACAAGGTGTGTTTTATGGCTTCGAGTAGTACACACAAAACACAAGTTTTAGACACTGTGAGTTGCAGAAGCATTAATAGTTCTAGTAAAAAAATGTATTTAAAAAACTTAATAAACTTACCAGTTTGTTTTGATTGCACCGTATAAGTTTAAAATCTGATTAATATTAACCCTTTTCAAACAGATCGAATGGTGCGACAATCCATGACTGCAGCTTAAATGAAGATGTATTAAATTTTATTTTTCTCAAATGATAAGTATATTTTTTTATTCTTAATGCCTTTTAATGCTAAAATATTTAGACCACTTAGCACCGGCTCTTTAATTAGAAAGTATTTAAGGGATTAAAACCTAAAAAAATGGATAACTACTTACCTGAATTTAAAAAAAAAAGGTAGGAAATCATGCTGGGAAAGCTCCATGCTCTAACCATACCAGACAAAGGAAGAAATTGACGATAGTTTTAATAAATTAGGAAAATAATAATTATTAAACTGCAAGAGAAACTGTCAAATAAATATAAAACTAACCCGAAAAATTACATTAAACAATGAAATTTCAAAAATAAGGGAGATACGAGCCTCTAAAGTTGTATAAAAAAAAATGGTTTTTTAAAATGTCTTAAAAAATGACTTCCAATTCTAGACATAGAAGCTTTGCATAAAAGACAATTAATTTTATGTTAATACTCATCCCTTCTGATTAAGAAGTGGTTTTTGGCGGTAAGTACCACTGATTACGTATTGTTTTTTACATACGTAAGTTTTAAAAAAAATGGTGAGTAATTTAAACTTAAAAGTAGACGTGCAATTTGCAAATAATAACAAAAAAGTGTCTAAGAAGGAACCGACAATTAATTAATACCTTTGTATTTATTCTGAAACAGCATTACAAATTTTTGTTAAATGTTGATATGTACCCCAGAAATGGTTTATTATTTTTGTGAAACTATGTTAAATTTTCCCAAAATGGACGGTATCAATATTCCATTATTAACAAAATACTATACAAAGTTTTATTCATTAAATACTCTAATGAAATTATTCCATCGCAATGCATTACCTCGTAGTTCTTCACACATATTATTTTTTTGTTTCATTATAGCGTTTTTAAATTTTAATGTGTGTTGTGTTGCCTACCTTTAGTGACCAGTTTGCTAAATATAATGGATTGGCCATACTGTTAATGAATTCAAGCGTATAATAATACTGTACATTATATCACGTAACACGTTTTGTAGATAACATATTATTGTACTAGTATAAAAAAGTATTCATTTTATTACTAGTTACTACAGCAACGGATTAAACGAAAGAGATCTATGTACTTTTGATTTATTAGAAAAATCTTAACAATTGAACTTTAATTTATGTGTTTTAGATCACCTGCCATTATTGTTTTTAAAATAATACACCGAAGTAAAGCTTTAGTTGACAGTTATGATAATCAATATTAATGATACTCTAAACGTCTCGTTCACACAACTTCGTATGCTTCACGCGACACTTACCTGATTGGTTGAAATTTGACACCTAACCTCCCTCTATTACGCACCGCGATGATTTATCGACAGCTGTCAAAGTTGTTAACAGTTTGGGTAGAAAAAATTTAAATTAAGTTGTTCATGTGCTGTTAAGAGGAGCCTTTAATACTAGTAACATAAATTCAGTTGGCAACACTGAAATTATGCGATATTTTGTGGATATAATGCAAAAAATTTATGTTAAATTGTCATGTTTGATTCATTATAACTATACCTAGGAGATGAGCTTTTTTGGTGTAAAATTAGAGTCTGGTAAGAAAGATATTCATATTCTCATTTTTGACAGTTTGACAAATTCTGTTCACGAAATGTAACCAAAAAAGCTCCTAAATTGAGTATAGATAAGTCGATTCTAAAAATATGAAATGTCAAATATTTTTATTTTTTGAAATTTATATTTTCTATATATTTTTTATAAAATAGAAAATTATTGATTTCCTTATTAAAATACCCTGGAAAGTAATAGTTCATGTTATTTTGTTTCAAACCCTGTCCACGTCTTTTTTATTTTAGTTATTATTATTATTTTAAATGTTCAGTTTAGTTATTTTGATACATTAAATATGAATAATTTCAATAAAACATTCACAATAATACATTACTTTACAGTTTAAACGTAAAAACTACAATAATTTTCTTCATTTTAAAGTAATGAAACTTATCAATAGCGATATTTGTTTTCTTTTTTCTATGTGAAGAAAATACTTTTCAATTTTTCTGTAAATAAAAAGTGCGTTTTCATCAACCATTTTATTTTCCAGTTATTCCACTAAATGATTTCAATGAATTTCTTTAGAGATATCTAAAAATAAGAGGTTGTTTTAAGTAGTTTATTAAATTTATTTAAGTAATTCCTTACATGAATAGAATTAAAGTTCTTTGTAGTTGGTGACCTACAACAACAAATGAAGTCTGAAAATGAAAGTTGTTATTTAAAGCAATGCAATAATTAAATATACATTTTTACTTCTTTCTGTATCTCAGGACCCTTAAGAGTGACTACATTAAAGTAAATCAACAAACAGAACTGTATGAATTGAAAATATTCCATACTTTATACTTTTTAAAAAGACCTTAGTCAGTTTTCTGGAGGATAATTCACTGCCACCCTTTTTTCTAATATTTCAAAATTGCTTCCTAAATATAGGGATCAATGCATTTTTGTCCTCTCCCTATACAATCTCGTACTATTTCTGGAGCAATAGATTTACTATAAAATTGTTGCAATTTCGGTAGCATTTTTTCGTGCCACAATTTATCATCTTGATGAATTTCTTCACTATATAGTTCATTCAACATTATTATTTACAAATACAACACAAAAGTAACATTTGTGTTTATTGGTTTATTGGCCCTGAATCTGCAAAAAGGAAGAGTTTACTAAAAATATTTTAAGCGAGTACTGCGATAAATGTGAAAACTAGTTAAAAAAACGCCACTTCATAAGGGAAAAGGCCTATATTAGGCTAAAAATCCTTTAAGTGTCCTGTTTCATATCAAAAAATCAGGGAGTAGATCATTTAGGGAAAACAAAGATGAAAATATACTTTGGTATAGATAAAGAGAAAAAAATTACGTTCTACTCTCTGTTTCGAGAAAAGGCACTCAGAACACAATTTTTCCCGGTACTACATATTATCTAAATTAACTAAATTATCTAGGATTTCTAATTTTTAAATATTTTATGCGATATTTGATGTTTAAGAAGTTCAAAACTCACATAGTTACAAGAAACCAGTATAATTGTGATTTAGGAGAATTTTTTTTAACGATATGAATAAAAAACACCAAGTACTCACCTAGTAGATTTCCATTTAAAGAAAGATTTATTCTTCCAACCTGGAGAAAAGTTGATATCCCAATTTTGGCATTCGAAAGTAGCTAGAATAACAATATTTCGAAATAAATGGCTTCCGTTAGCGCTAAGCAACTCCATAAATGGCTTCCTTTAGTGGAAGGCAACACCAACTAAAGTATAATGTATAGTTAAATATATTGGTAAATTTCCACACCACCCCTGAGGTATTACCTTGGCGCGTTACCATTTTTAAGGGGATGGTTCGCCTGTAGCCATATAACCCCATACACGAAATTTACAAGTAATGAACCATATTAAAAGTGAATAATTTACAAAATGAAAAAAATATCCTTACTTACTTACCCTTCGAACATTGTTCATAATTGAACACACTGTATATAATTCACTTTTCCAAACTGTGTATAAAATATACGCACAGAATGTAAAAGTTTTAAAAACGGTTAATTACCTTTCGAAGACTCTCGGCCATTGAACACAGTGAATATCACTAACTTTTTACAATCTGTGTGTAAAATATACGCACAAAATGTAAAAAATTTAAATATGTTCATTTCCTTTCCAAGACTCTTTCGTTGAACTCACTGTAAATCATTAATTTATTACAAACTGTATATAAAGTATACGCACAGAATGTAAAAGTTCTAAAAACGGTTAATTACCTTTCGAAGACTTTCTGTCGTTGAACACACTGTATATCAATCACTACACAAATATAAACCGTTTTTAAATATGCGCATAGAATAAAACAAGTAATAAGAAAAGTCTCCTTTTGTATATGAAGGGAATAATAATATAATATTTAAGTATCACCCTCTACATTATAACTGCTGTATTAATATTTAGTCAAAATCGTACTATTTTTAGAATAATTAAATTGAATTAAAAAAAATCAAAAGACCACCATGCAATATTATTCCAGTTTTTCTACTACCTTTCCAGACGAAATCAAAATTGAAGAAATTCTGGAACCAAAAAAAAGAAAATTTTATTCATTCGATAATTAATTCTTGTTTAAAATTTAAATGAATCATACTACAACAGTAGAACAAAGAATCTGATCTTGTTATTTTAGTTTTTTTCGCCGTTTTTTGTTTTGGTGTTTACGTGTTCATTTTTAAAGAAAAAACTAGAAATTTAAAAGAAATCTATAAAATGAAAAATAATAAATATTTAAACAAGAAATGAAAACATGTAAGGAAATTATGCAGTCCTACTGCAAATTTACTGGAAAATTTTTCAAAAGATGAAAAAATTTAATGAAAAAAAATATTTAAAAATTAGCATATCTAGTTATTAAACGGAAAAAATATATTCGAAAAAATTAAAAGTTCTATTTATTAGTGCGAACAATCTATTATTTTATTTAAACTATTATAATAAACTAAAGATTAATTACAAAAAACCAATTGATATTTTTTGACTACAAAACAGTTGTTTACATTTTTAAAGTATAAATCACACTCTATTGAAAAGAGCGTGAAATAATAATTAAAAAATCAGAAATCTTAAATGCTTTTTGATTTTTGTTTATAATTTTAATGCTGTGAGACTCTCTGTATATCTCACTTATTTCTTTGTAAAATGAAAGTGAGACATTTTGTATATCTTACTTTTCCTTTCGAATAAACTTTTCATGCTCTCCCAATTTTTTTTAATTATAAAATGAAAAAAATAATATTTTTTACTTGTTTATATTTTATAAATATTATCCATTCGACAATTAATTCTTCCTTAAAATTTAAATGAATCATAATAATAAAAAAGATAAGAACAAAGAATCTCATTTTGTTTTTGTGTTTCGTGTTTATACAGGGTGTCCCACAACGATTAAGACAACCTAACCTAACCTAACCTAAATTTTTTACAAAATATACTTCCAGACCTACTTGAAGAACATTCCATTGAATGAAAGAAATACAATGTGGTGGCAGCAAGATGGTGCACCTCCACATTTTGATGGTAGAGTGAGAAATTATATTATATAAGTATATTTTGTAAAAAATTTAGGTATCTCTCTCCCGTTAGTATACCATCATAAAAGTACTTTAGACCCCAAGTGTGCTAGTTTGTTGGAATTGTTTTATCGGGAGGAATACAGAAAAGCACAAATATACAGGTTGTCCCATTAATAATTTTGAATGCGACGTCACGTGACCAAAAACAAATACCTCATTGGGTAACACAATAACAAGAAAAGATTCAACATTTGCTCTAATTTACACCCCCAAAATTATAATTCTCTACTACTGCCCAATTCTGATATATTACTTGTCTTAATCGTCGTGGAACACCCTGTACATATTTGAAGAAAAAACAGTAGAATTTTAAAAGAAATTCACCAAGAAAATCAAGGAGTGCTACTGTAAATATAACGGAAAAATTAAAAAATAAAAATCTAATTATTAAACCAAAAAAATATTTTTGAAAAAACTAAAGTTCTATTTGTTACAGCACACAATCTATTATTTTTTTAAAAATATGATAAACTAAAGAATATTAAACACAATTGCTAGTCGGGCGTAAAAATTTGAAAAAAAAACAACTACATTTTTTTCTAATTTTTCAATTCAATTTCATTTCTAAATTTAAAATATCGAAATAAAAAATATTTATCTTACCTTCTCTTTTTAGAAGGAGAACCAATTCAAAAGGGCATTTCACACACGCTAAATAAAGGGATCAAAACCCGCACTAGACCCATCGAATCGGAAAATTGAAAATGAAAAATTAAAAGCTATTTTATTTTTTAAACTAATAAACTACTAAATTTCGAATTAATATTGAATTAAAGACAATTATTTCATTTTACACCTTACGCGTCAACGAAAAATTCTCGAATAAAGGATTTATTTGAAGACATTCACAAATTAATCAGAACTTACATAAGTAAGACTAAAACCTTTTTGTGGCAATGCACGATCGGTAGATTTTTTTAAACGCATAGGCGTATCATAAAATAATTACTTATAGTAAACATGATTTGATTTAGTATTCCAAACAAATGTTTAATAGCAAATTGTAATAATCTTTATAATAATAATTTCTATCTTTGAAACTTAACAAATTAAAAATGTAGTCTCTTTTAAAGTGGAAAAGTAAAATATATTGTCATTTTTAGAAACATAAATAAAATATAGATGATCAAAATTATAAAAAGGGATTTGATTTATAATTTAAAAATGTAAAAAACTCTGGTGCTGTTAACTGTGAAAATAGTTTTAAATTTGTTATTTAATACAATTTAATTTAATTACATGAAATGTGGAGGAGGATGGTGTGACTACGGTCCAACAGTATAACGAAAATCTCAGATGCAGTTTCTACTAAACATGTTTTCTAAATAATCCAAACAGCGTTTGGGATTATGGAGAGTAACATAAGGAAAATAAAATGGTAATAAAACCAAACCCATATTTTTTTTGCGCATGATTTAATTTTGTAATATCTTTGAATTTGGAACTTTTTGCACTCAGTTTCATCTTCGAGTCGAAATTCTTGTCTTCTTCCAAATCTTTCTGTTTTGTTCTATCTTCTTTTTATATTGTGTCTAGATATAGAGCCATATGCTAATTTGTTTAACTTGATTGTTGTAAGCTTGAATGATATAAAAGTGCTTTACATATTAATGATCTTTTAGTGAATGTCGAATGTTGTGAATTTAAAATTTTCTGATAGGTATATGTGCTTACAAAAAAGATTTCGTTAATATTTGAGCTTACAAAACAAGTGGACGTGAGTCTATCGGAACTTATTATTTTACAAGAAAATTTTTTAATATTGGATTGTTTTCAATATTCTATATAGCAGCCAAACTCAGGTTGCAACTTCCATAACTTTTTTAATATTTCATAAAAAAGTTAAAATTGATAAAACTCAAGAATTTTGTAATTAGTGACCGTATCAATTCGCTACGGACACTGGGTTACCTTATGTTCAAATCTTCAGAAAATTAAATTAATGAAAAGTAAGTACTAAAACTTATTCTGTTACAGCCATTTTGAGATAATAAAATCCTAGAGTGGACAAATTTTAGTAGAAATAAATGGATACAGTTGCGAATTTAAAAAAGGTTAATCGTTCCTCTCCTAAAATATAATTGACCATAATATATCAACGAAAAACTCCACTTAAAAAATGCCTTCCTCCTAGAAAAACATTAAAGTTTTAAGGGGACTTTATTAAATAAACTGTAATATTCTAAAGCTTTGAATATGAAATGACATTCATTGTGACAAGCGTGTTATTAGCTAAAAAACGTGTAAAGTTGATAGTTTTTAAGTTGGAAAAACCAAACATGTTAAAATGAAATGTTTTTTTTTGCAAAATTAAATATACCTATAGTGATTGCGTTAGCACTTGGATGGACTTACTAACTCGAAAACGCAAATAAGCGATATTCGTTAAAAAGAACACGAAATACACTTATACGTGCAGGAACTTTTATACTACTATTTAGTATACTGCTACGTCTCTCGCCATTTTTTTTAATATATGTTAAATTCTATCGCACATTCGATATTTGCTCTTCAATCAAATTATTTATGTTAAATTACTTGATTTACTTATCAAAAGTGATGCTTTTTAAATATAACGGGGGCAATAAAAAAATCAGATGTAGACTGTTCAAATTTTTTTAAATACCACGGAACCACAGAAATACGACTAGACATAAATACTGTTAATTCTTCAAGACTTGGATTGTGGACATTCATTTGTGCTTTCTAATCATGAATGGATATTAATGATCCTGTCAAAACAACTTTAAATTACCTTTCATGTACAAAAGTGCGTTCCAATTGAGAAACGACCAATAAATGCCACAAGAAAATACACAAATTGTCATCTGTCAGATGAGTTAGTATAGGGAATTAAATAAACTTGGATTAGATGAGAAGATCTAGGACGTGACTTTGTGGCAATTAAATGGTGCCATTTAGTGGTAGCCTTAAATTCTTTTTATTTAAAGGATGTCCCCGAAAAATGTGCGTTCCTTAAAGGTACGTGTATCATTAACAACAAAATAACATTATTTCTATAAGCTAACCGTTTTCTGAAAAATTGAGAATAAGATTTTTGAAACAAAATTAAATTAGGCAACAATTTTTTTTATTAAAAACAAAATTCTAAAATTTTCTTTAAAATCTAAAATACATAAAATACATTGTTTCTGAATATTTATTGTAATGTAAAGTTGTATGTACAAATCACAGTTTCCCAACAAAATTACCAGATCAGTATCTCAGAAAGAGATTTTACGAAAATACCGAGATTAAGGAAAAAAGCCATACATAAAAAAATGATAAGTCAGGGTGTGAAAACTATAGAAGTATAGCTTTACTAAATATAGCTTACAAAATCCTTGTTTCAAATATAAAGAATTTATTGAGTGCTGAGCTAGAAGAAGTTGTGGGTGAATATCGATGTAGGTTTAGAGAGCGAAGATCACTGGTAGATCAGATATTCATGCTAAGGGAAATTCAGGTAGAAAGTTTTTTTTATAAATTTTAAACAGCCTTTCGGCAGATAAAGAAAGCTAAACTACACATAGCATTAATGGAAGGTATAAGCATTAAATTAGAGAATATGATAAAACTAACACTTGCAGAGACTGAATGCTATGTTAAAGTAGGAAACGGAATAATTTTTTTTTATGGGGATAGAAGAATTATAGCAAGAAGACCAATTATCTTCAGTACTATTTAACTATGAACTTGAATATGTTATCCAAAGAGCAAAGATAAATAGAACAGGACTACTGTACCATAATATTTGACATTTGCAGACGATATTGTCATAATAACAAGAAGTAAATAGGAACTGCAGAAAATATTGTTACACTAGGAACAAAGCATAAAGGAATTAAAAAAAAGAAAACCAAATTTATGGTATGGACCAAAAAAAAACAAGAAAACTAAAAACTTTAGATATCCCTAAAAATAGAAATCGAGGACTTCTTGGTTGCCGTTTAAATACTCTTCTTCGTCAATTGTTAAGGAAATATATCATTAAGATGATTTGCAACTACTACTTGCAAATGATTTATAGCTCCGTCCCGTATAAATTACAATATTTTACTTAGATCTAGTGAATGATCTTTCAAAATATTAGCAAAAGTATTTTCCAATTAAATTTGGAGTTAAAACCTAACCTAACATAACCTATGGCCCTGATAGTTGTCGCCATATAATACCAAGCCAAATCTTTCTCATGCTGAAAATTTCTTTCCTAATAGCCCTTGGATTTTCTACATTTTAATAGTGGCTGCTCTTCAGCAATTTGAGATTACCTCGACTTATCCGAGAGGAAACGGCTCGTATGATAAAAACATTTAAGTTCTCTATTCAAATCATAAATGAGTGATTTAGTGTTGTTAACGCTATAACAGGTGACTTGAACTTATTTCAGAATTTTCATCCACTCGAACCAAAATTTCATCTTCCTAATTATTTATTTGGTATGACTTCCCTGAATTTTAGTACAAAACCATACGTATACAAAAAGCATATTCCGTATTTCCTCTTTAGTAAATTGATTATGGGTATTTTAACAAATAGTCTAAAGTATATCTTTCATGAAAAACACGGTGAAAATTATCAAGTTTAATTAAGTATAACAATTTTACATAAAAATGATGTTATATTATGTTTTCTAATCAAAATTACTAAAAAGTTTTATCAATTTTGATAACGATTTATTGTGAAATTGTTATTTTAACAGCCATATTTGGTAAAATCCTCATATTTTGGACTAAACTATCTGCCATTACTCTCTTTTAATAGCAATTACTGACCCTGTATATAGCTGAATTGGGTTTATAAGATTAAATAATTTATCGGAAACTTATATAGTTCCTCCGTCTGCAATTATTTCTTTTAGGACTAGAAATCTATCTTTTTTCAAGCGTATAAAATCAATTTATGGACATTATCTATGGGAAGTACTTCATAATCATTGAGCCAGTTAATTTTGTATGAAACTAAATAATAATTCAACAATTTAGTGCAGTTTTGTTGATGAGATTTTTTTATCTAAAACGATTGGAAAATAACGACGTAGTTGGAATTCTAATCATCAATACGAACATTTTCAGTATTCCACATTGTTTATTCACGTATTTACTACGTAAATGTGGAAGTTCTTTTAGTTTTATTTCGCCTTAACTTTGTAATGCGGGCTCCAAATTTTTCCACCAAAAAATGCTTTTTTTGCCTTTGTATGAAATTTTTCCATTTATAAGTTTGACTTATTGTTAGTTGAATAGTTTTTAAGTTAGGGTGTTTCTGTGATAATAAAATGAAGATTATTATGCTAATAACGCTCTGTGGTTGATGTAATATAACAAATAAAAAAAATAAAGATTATTGTTTGATTTTTTATTTTTTATTTAAGTTGTTTAAAAATTATTTTTATATATTAATTCATTTAATAAATTGTAACTATAATTCAATATTTTTTTGCTTCACTCAGTAATTAATACAATTTTTTAAAATTAAAATTAGCTCTCCCAGTCTCGTCAAGGAAACTAAACATGAAACATCAAGGATGAAGAATATGAATTAAAATTAGGTTATCCTGTTCACTCAATTTTTATTGGACGCTCCTGGTATAATTGGTTAATGATAAAAAACAACAATTTTCGTTGAATTCGGAGGTATGATGAAGTGCTTAGAGGGTTTCGGTACACAATGGTAGACAAACAAGAAATTATTGCTTCTTATTTTCCTTCTGACTGAAAAAATATTTGCCGCAGTTGGAGTAGGGTTTCACAAACTTCAGGTAAAATAATGGAAATCCTTGTCCGTTGTCCGTGCCTTATGGAAACAAATAATGAGTTAATTTAATAAAACACCACGTATAAAGGGTATTTGAAGAATAACCGCTATATAGATAACGAAAAACAAGGTAATAATGTTATTATTAATAATAAATAATGTTTATTCATATAAAAACTTATTTACAATACTCAACAAAAAATTATATTTAGGTATATACAACAGAATAATACCAAAAATGATACAAGTGAAATTTTTGGCTTTGAAACAAGTTAGTTTTAATGCCACAGGGATATAAGATAAGTTATAATCAGAAAAGTATTTGATATACATATACGAGGGTGATTCAAATATAAAAGGTAATTTTGTTATAATCATTTATTGTTCGATAATATATAGAAAAAAAAATTCAGTTTTTTTCTACACCGTCTACACACTTTTGCCAACGATCTGGAAGTTTGAACAGTCCTCATGCAGAGTAAGTTTTCGGGCGCGTCGTCAACCAATTGCGCACGTGCTCTTCAACTTCTTCGTTGCATTGAAATCTTTGCCCTCCAAGCGATTCTTTCATGGCTCCAAACAAAAAATAATCACAGGGGACAAATCTGGACTGGAAGTAGGGTGTTCCATGGTTTCCCATCGCATTTTCTCCAATTGCTCGCTAGTCAAAACCGCGGTAAGAGGCCTAGCATTGTCGTAGAGAAGAATGACGTCTCGGCTTTCACTGACTGTAACAGCTGGCAATAGTAGGCTGCATTTACTGTTCGTCGATCGTGGAGGAAATCGATGAGTAAAACTTGCAATCAAAAAATACCGTCGCCAGAACTGTTCCGGTAGAAAGTCGGGTCTTGGCCTATATTGGACTGACTTCATCTTTTTTCTGTCACTCCTTACTCCCCATTTTTGTCACGATCCGCCTCAAGAAATTCTCCTCATCTTGCCGGAATCGATTCAGATGTCTCTCACAGATCTCCAACCTGATTTGTTTTTGATTTTTGGTAAACAACCTTGGAACCCACCGGGCACTAATTTTCCTGAAGCCAAGTTGTTTTGTAATGATGGAATGATCACTTCCAATACTTATACCCACTTCTGACGCGATTTCCTTGTCAGTCAATAGGCGATCGCCTTCGATAAGGTCCCTAATGCCACGGATATTGTCGTCTGTAAGACTTGTCCTGGGGCGTCAATCATGGCTTTCGTTTTCTACACATTCTTGGCCATTCTTAAATTCTCTGGCCCAAGAAAACACTCGACTCTCAGACAGTGTTTCTTCCCCAAACTGTGCCCTCAAGCGAGTTAAAATCTCCGATGGTTTAATCCCTTCATTGGTTAAAAGCTTTACAATAATTAGTTGCGCACCGGACGAGGGAACCTGTTGCTCAGACATGACTGTAGTGAGGACAGAACAGAGTGTAGCTGCTACCCAAGCTGGTTCCCTACTCCTCACATACTAGAGTTCAACCCCCACCCTACCATCTTTCCCTGAAATACCTACAAAGTACAACTGCAAAATCACCGATTATATTTTAATCACCCTCGTATATATATATATATATATATATATACTCTGACTTCACGCAGCCACAGTTTCTCCCACCGGCCACTAGCTCTGCCTTCTTTAAGTACATTTCAAAATATGTGAATACCCAGAATTGTACTCGAGAACATGAAACGTGTAAAAATGTGCAAACAATCGGAATCAGATCATTTATTTGTGTATAAGTAATAAAGCATGATATTGAGTATAAGCGAATAACATTGTGCGAATTAGAACAAAATACGAGAAAATAAAAACTGGTTACTAGCCCACAATACATATTCTCACACTAATATCCTTGTAAGAATATATATTATGAAGTAGTTTCGATTTTTTAATTTTCTTTACACTTCATTCAACTTTGCGAATGAATTACCTACAACTAGAATAAAGTAATTAATCAAATTAATAAGTCTTCAAAATTGAAGAATCCAATTAGTACTTAGTACCAGAATTCTTGATTATGCGTACTTGTACTTGGTATTGGTGTACTCTGTACTGTTTTCAGAGTACCTCTGTAGTATCATAAATAATTATTACTCCCGTTCTACTTACAAATATAAATTATCTTTAAAATTACTGTAGGAGCATGCATTTCTACTGCTAAGAAAGAAATTAATGTTTCTTTGTTCTATTTCTTGGATAATTTACGAGGAATAATAAATAGTTAATGTAGACAAATTGTACAAAAAATGAATAAATTTTCTGAATTGATTGGAACTGCCTTCTGGCAATAAAATACTTTGTAACATTATAACAAGAACTTCTCTTCTGTCTATCAGTCGTAATTAAAAAGTAGCAAATTTGGTTATAATTCCCATAATGCTGCTTGCATTTAGTTGATTAGAAATATCCCGAAGTTCTGTTCATTTTAATTCTCTGTAGAAGCTGAATTTTTCATTAGTAAGACGCTTCTTACCTGACATTTTCAGAATAACTCAGTTCTCATTAATAAAGGATACATTGAATTATGTTAATTGCAAGTGGATCATTTTTTCTTTGGGTTTTCCAATAGACACAGAAAAATACTTCTGACGGATTTTTAGATTTTGCTTCTTAACATTTTGAATTCTTTTATTTACAAAAATATGCACCAAGGCATCTTAACTAGACTACAATTTTTTAGTGGTGTAATTGTTCACCGTTATTTTCCTCTACAGGAGCGGAAGATGTATCAAATAAATATGTACTAATAATAAAATAAGTGAAGAAGATCCGTAATGATCTGAAAACAAATTTATATTATTGTATTGTTAGATATCATTCAAGCTTTTGGTAAATTTTGTCATGTCAGTTTCTGTTAGAAAATGAAACAAAAATCCTTCATTCGTACCTCACAAACAGGAAATTTCAAATTAAACAAAACAGAGAACATATGGAACTGTATGACATGGATTCAGGAGTTTCATTTGGGTCCGATTTTATTCTATGCGACAAACTTACTAGCAACCATAACTGTTACAAATGTCAAAGCAGCAGCTCACTTTCATGTACCATCGGCCTGAAGGAATTTATAAATTACACCATTCGAAAATAGTTCAAAATCATGGGTTCATCAACAACGACTGAAAGGAGACATTTTGATGGTTAGAAGCCATATTTCAGACACAGAGATAGTACTGTGGTACTACAGGGTTACCCGAAAGATGAAGTAGGGGTTTAGAGGGGTATTTATTTATAAAAAGTTTTGAAGCTGCTGGCCATAATTTAACGATTGAGAGCTTTATTTAAATTCACTTTTTATGACAATTCGTACCGTCTTGTTAAGCTGAGCTTAAAATTAAGGAAGGCTTTACTTCTCAGGTATTTATTATTCTATTACGAATTTAAATAAATTGAGATTTGGCAAACAAGTCTTATTAAATTTTAGGCTCAGCATAAACGAATTAGTATAAAGGACCAAAATGATTAAAAATTATAAAAAAGAAGGTATAAGTTAAAGTGGGTTTCACTTAGATTTGGACTCAATATTTATATGGCTGTTTATTATGAAACGAATATATTATCATTAATGATAACTTATCTGTTTATATACTTTAAAGACGAAAGTAATATTTATACATATTAAGGACTGTAAAATTTAACCTTCCAAAACAATCGAAAATGAGTTCGAGGAATGCAAAGAAATAAAAGAACATTCTACAATATGTAAATAGAGAGAAAAACGACTTTGACTGGACTGCAGCTAATTAATCATGTTGAAATTAAAATTCATTCAATTCCAACACGATATCATTTTTCAAGTACAATACAATTCCTACTAGTCAGGTAATTTACATTATATCATTAATTTCAAAAATCCTTGATTATTAAAGCAAATTTTTTATACAAGATAATTCATCTTTTACAATATACTATTACTTTCAAAAAGTCAGTTATAAAATCAAATTCACACTAATCAGTTTTTATTGCTTAACAAAAAAACACTAATCCGGAAATTCGTCGTGACGATTTTTGTTACACCGTCTTTAGATTAATTCTGTAATCAACCACTTTCGAAAAATAGTCTCTATTCGTTCTCAAAAATTGGTTAAGAGTCATCCTGATAAAATGCAGCTTCGAAAATGTCAATCTTCGTTCATACAGTCAATCGGATTATATTCGTAATAATTTAGCGACACGATTTACGAAAATAAGTGTTGAAGTTAAATAATTATTTTGTGTTATCTGCAGAAATGTGTATTAATTAAGCCTACAGAATTGTGTCATTTGTAAACTGTTTTATATGTACTCTTTGTTATAAAATCATTAATACAACTAGTGTATTTTTTTAAATCCCCCTAACTGAGCTATCCAATAAAATCGTATGGCAAATAGTATTTGGCAAAACGGATGTTTTTACTAACGTTCTTATTTTTCATTTCTAAGTCATATAAATGGCTTCACAAGTGTAATAACGATAAGTAACCTAATACGATCGAAACGTTTGTCTACAAAATCGAAGTTAAAACTCTATAGCCAATAATATTGTATGGATGTGAAACGTGGGTATTGTATAAAAAAAAAGTTAATGAGATGAGAAAGCAAAATATTATAAAGTGATTTTGGGAGGGAAGAAAGTCGAAAGAGGATACACAAATATAAATGAAGTGTTGTATAAGATATATCAAAAGTCAGTGATAGAACTAGGAGGAAAGAAAAAACAGCCTGGATATATTGTTTCTTTAATACATTACATTTCATACATATCATAATACATGATCATTTGGACGGCTAAATATAAACCAAAAAAAATCAATATCTTTCAAGAAGACAATTTTCCAGATAATATTTCTCCAAACATTTGGTGAAAATACAAGACGAAAATTCTAATATCCGTGTGGGTGATTTGTGACCCCTAAAATGATTTAAATAAAATAACTTTCCGATGAGGTTTAATCAATGAATTATTTCGTGTTGTCATAAATAATAGATAAATTTGTTTTAAAAAAAAATTTCATCAGTACTTCTTAACAGAATAGACTGTATTAATCTATTTATGGGAGAATAAATTAAAAAATACTCCAGCAATTTTCATTTTTTTTTAATA
The DNA here is from genome assembly GCA_951812935.1 of Hermaeophaga mercurialis. Classification (NCBI taxonomy): domain Eukaryota; kingdom Metazoa; phylum Arthropoda; class Insecta; order Coleoptera; family Chrysomelidae; genus Hermaeophaga; species Hermaeophaga mercurialis. The sequence continues at coordinate 7,378,850 of OX638363.1, read as the reverse complement.
ACTGAATTAACTTTTTCTTATTTACCCTATATTAAAGAACACTGCGTCATCTTACTAGAATTTTTTATATCTGCTGATGCTAGTCTCAATGTATATGAATTTTCTCCGATTGTGGTAGAACAATACTCATAACCATATTAGTGAATTGGTCGGGTCTTGACAGTAAAAATAAAGGGACGACCTCATATTCCCACTGTCTTGCAATATACATTTTAGATTTAGATAAAAATAAATAAATCATTTGATACGTACCCTGCTTTTCAGTATGAACAGATTAGACAAGATATGTATGACAAATTTTAAATTTCAAATGAGAGATTAGACATATTAAATTAAAATTAAATAGAATAAATTCCGCTTAAAGTTTATATACGATTTACAAAATGCTAATGATAATTCACCAAAAACCTTTTATTTAATAGTAATAATTTTATATTTTATTGAAATCTTCATTATTTCACAGTGGTCTTGAGTCTTTTGTTATTATACCATGCTTACATATGTAGATGTTAAGATTCATAACAATCCTTATCTTATAGTGATAGACGATAAAATGTTCTCAGAGTTAATATTTCTAAGAGTGGCTTCGGTTTAAGTTATACCAAATTTTTCTTGATGATGAAAACATTTTCTGTGTCAATAAATTCAATTATTTGGGTACGATCCTCTCCTCATCTTGTCTTTTTCGTGAAAGCACTGTAGAGAAAGGGAAGCTATCTTACCCGTAAAATTGATACATGATAACCACGAATTACAATCTGTGAATATCTCTCTCTTTTATATTAGAAAGAGTCCAAGTAAATTTACTGCCTATGACTACACCAGATTCATTCTAAGGCTTGAAATTGGGCGATTTAAATAACTTTAGCAATGATTGCTAAAAATTTGTTTTAACCAGCAAACATTTCTAAACAAGTATTCTGCATTTTAACTGGAATTTTTTTATTTGGTTGATGTCTTCGACAACTGGAAAATCTCTTTCATCATGACAGTTTAAAGCAGTACAAAAAGTATTTACCTGAAAAGTTTTATTCTAAATTATATGATAGTGATATCGCATTTTGACAACGTTACTGTATCCTATATTTTTACAGCGAGTTATCCATCAACAAAAGTCCTCAAAAATAATTATGACAATCGTTTGACGCAATCTGTTTGGTCCCGGACCAAATTTTAGTCGGAAGCGACATGTACTTCAAGTCTAGCAGTCGATGAAAGCAAGTGGTGTAGTAGTGCCACGATAATGAAAAAAAATGAATCCACTACTACACTCCAGAGTTGAAGCAGTATTCAAAGCAGTAGATAACGCCTGGTGAAATTGCGCCAAAGAAGGCTGTTTTGTCGGCTAGAATGGTAATGGCCACTGTTTTTAGGATTCCCAAGGAATTATCCTAATTACCTATTTCTAAAAGAGTAAGATAATAACAGGAGAATACTATGTAGCATTATTGAACCGTTTCAAAGAAGAGCTGAAAAACAAACGGCCAAAATTGACGCGCAAAAAAATATTCTTCCACCAAGACAACGTCCCTGCTCACAAATCGGCAAAATGGTAAAATTACACGAATTGTCCTTCGAATTGCTTTCTCTTCCACCCTATTTTTCGGATTTGGCACCATGCGACTTCTTGTTCCGAAATTTCAAAATTTGAAGGCTTTGAGAAAACATGCTTTTCCGATGGTATAAAAAAATTGGAAACTCACTGAACCAAATGTAACGCGCTATCGTTATAGGTTGAAATTTTCTTTAAATGGTATCGCATATATTATATTCTTTTTAAGTGTCCAATTTATTGCCATATGAAACATTTACACCACGATTTGCTAAACAATATCAAATAATTAGATAATACTTCTGTAAAATCCAGTAAAATCATTTGGTAATATATATGGAACATATTTAATATTAATAAGTGAAGTATTAAAACAATCCGTTTCTTTCTTTTTGTAAGTATGTATTTTTACTAAATGCTTATACGATAAAAACGTTTATTTTTAGAAAAGACATATCTTCCTTTAGATGTATTTAGAATTTTGTGTTATCAAATAAGGTTTGTGAGTGCTAGTATTATTTTGTCGGTGGACACATTAAGATAACTAAACGAAAATAAATTATGTGAATTACATTTTTTGTATTTAATAATGTGGCAATCATTTACTTAGCTATTGATCCACACATTTAAAAACTAATAAAAAATGTTATCTAAAATTTATGTAGCCTCGTAATTGAGGAATTAGGAAGAGTTGTTCCTCATTATCCTTTTGAATAAGAACTACCAATAGGCGATCTTGGGAAGAAGAAGAAATAACAAATTTTAGTTATATTTTGTTTTTTACATATTTTTTCAATAGTTTTGTGCAGTTAAATATACAGTGAACGGCTAAATTATGGAATAAGCTCATTATTTCGAAAACCATTGAATTTTTAGAAAAATCCCGAATCAGGTTGATTTTTGTTATAAAATACCTATTTTATAGTTTACTTAGAGTAGATGACGTCACCGATGTAGGTGTAGTGACGTAATCGTTAATTTTTTTAAATAGAAATCGATGTCATGTTATACCTCATTTGAAAGGGATTTTAATTCACTATTTAACGACATTACATTTTTAACTAAATTATTTTATACAGGGTGGAAAAGAATTTTATTTTATTTAAATTCGACCAAATTACAATTAATGCTTAAATCAATGACTTTCTGAAGCAAATACTCAAAAAAGCAAAAATAAGTAAAAAGAATAATGAACACAAAAAAGTGCTTATCATTACCGCATAATTTTTATGAGTGTTTAAGTATTACTCTATTAAAAAGAATTACTTTTTTCCTGAAAATAAATATTTGATTGTTTCAAAAAAATATCTACTGAAGACTTTCAACCAAACACTGATAGATTTAAATAGTTTGTGTGTTTGAAAACATTTTTTTCAATTATGATTTGAATAATGTCACTCAGATCTAATCCAGCATTTCTTAGTTTCAAATACGAACCTGCTACCCATATACAATAAATAATTCCCATACCACCGGGAATTGCGGAAATATTGAACATATTTCGTTTTTACACCTAATTTCGTATTCCTCGACTAAACTCCCTAGGACGTCTCACTTCCCTGTTGTTGTCAATGTCGCCATTTTACTCATACGTAAAATTTCCCTGTATTAATGAAATATTTAAGTAGTTGTGAAGTTTGTCTTTTTAAAATCCGTGTCTCAGACATCTATTTGTTTTAATACGAGCATGCAGACATCAGTTTCAATGAGACGTCCATTGTATGAGTACATTAAAAATTTGCAGAAGCTCTTTGTTCATTGCCATCCTACTTTTATAAAGGTAACAGGCTACGCTTTCTTTGAGAACCTATGAAAATTAAAGAGGCGGTACACTTGAAAAAAATGTGGAAGGGAGGTGTATGAGAGCTATTAAAATTGTTTTTTTTTATCAAAGTCTAATGTTTTATACAAAAACGTGGGTCCCACAGATGTCCATATAAATTTAAACATACAGGTAATTCAATTTTGATTTAAATACTGTTATTTTAACTCCTGCCACCCTGGACCTTATTTCATTATTTTGTTTCAGAAATTTTGGATTATTATCAACTAAATGGTTCGTAATGGAGAAATTTTTATCAGAAATAATGGGCAAAATGGCTAATTAAAAAATGCTAAATGCCCTTTTTCTAACAACACAGTGGACCAAAATACTTTTTCTGTTACTGGTCAGTTAAAAAATTGAGAATATGGTCCTATATCTAGACGCAATAGAGGAAGTAAAATAGATAGAACAAGGGAGCAAGATTTGGATGAAAGCACGAATTTCGACTCGAAGATGAAACTGAGTGCAAAAAGTTAACAACTCCAAAGATATTACAAAATATTCAGTCGCCGGCAAAAATTCAAAAATCTCAAAAATCTTGGCTTGGTTTTATTTCTATTTTATTTCCCTTATGTTACCTTCCATAATCCCAAATGCTGATTGGATTACTTAGAAAACATGTCTAGTAGAAACTGCATCTGAGATTTTCTTTATCCTGATGGACCGTAGTCACACCATCCTCCTCCAGATTTAATGTAAATAAATTGTCTGTATGTCCGTAGTAAATAAATATGTTTGAGATGAATCACTTTTTTTGATATGATGCAAATGTATTAGTAAAAACCATTGAGAATATGATCTCAAATATCAGAGTCCAAAATGTTAAGAACTTAATCAAAGATTTGAGTTTTTTCTTCAATGATTAGCCATATTAAAATAAAAAGTTACAGGCCTGCTAGTATTTCTTGGGTTTTGGCATAATCATTTAAATGCGTGATTTTATTATCAAATATATTGATTGAACTTTAAACAATATTAAAATGTATTAACTCTGTTTAAAACCAATAACAATAATGGAGGATATGAAATTAACATTTTAATAGTTACAAGCGATTTGTTTTCTGTTGAAATTGGTAAATATTAATCAAATCCTAATTACAATCATTACTAATTAGTCTAAATTTCGTAATGAATACCGTTAATTTTGAAAATGTTTCTAAAATTTTGGAGTAGGAAATGTGGATCACACTGTAGATATATATATATATATATATATATATATATATATATGTAAAACATCTAATTATACCCCATTTTTTAATAGCTCTATGTTATATTAAATCCGATTATTTCTTCTCAGCCATTGTTTCGAGAAAATAGATTTAATTTACTCTTAATAGGAATAATTATAGATGACTTAGCTGACATTCTATATAAAATGAAGTGCAGTTATTGAAAGTTATTTTGAGAACAAAATAAAAGAGCGCCAGAGCGTTTCAAAAGAAAAACGAAATTAAATCCATTATAGCAAACGTTTTTGGAAAGCGCTTGTTTCCAAACTTTTCCAATAACATTATCATGAAATTGTGCTCGGATTATGTTGTCGGCTTATAGAAATGAAACATTCTGTCCTGGAATTCTAGGTAATAATTTTATACCATTTAGATAGAATTAGTTTTCCAATCATAGGGAGTTAAAAGGAAAAAAATTAAAGTGATGCGTTACGGTTTTTCATTAAATAAATTTCATTTGTAAATATAGATAAATTTATTTCCGAATTTTGGAGAATCTGAAAATATAAAAGTTCAACATTGTTTTTCACATATTCTTTAGACAATATTAATCTTTTTTCTAAAAGGTAGATGAATGTAATAATAGTAGAAAAAAAGTAATAATTAATTATGATACATATAAGAATCACAAAAAAGTATCAAAAAAAATTATTTTGATATTTTATTTAATATAAGAAACAATAAAAAATGTCTTTAATTAATATTAAAAATTCAGTGAAATTATCTTATATTAATACTATGAATTTAAATAATGTATGAAATTTTTATTACGTTTCCGAGTCCCTATGGCCATTTTGTCAGTCGCGTTCAATATAAGTTTGTGCCAGGAGTATTCAATCAAACTTTTTCATTACTCACTGGTATACAAAGTTAGTTTACCTAACAAGACAATATAACTTCGGGAATTATCCCAAAACTGTATTTGGTATGTTGATGTGAAAAGCAAATATCTGACACGGACAGCTACCGCAAGATTCCCTAGACTTTGCCTAATAAAATTTATATGATTAAACTACAAATATAATATTATTTGTTTAACTCAAGAAAAAGAAATGTTATTACAATAAACTGTTTTATTTTTCATTCAAAATACATCTAAACAATATCTCAATAAGTATAAATTTGTATTAATAACATATTTAACTCAAAAATATTAAAAAGGTATAATAATAATAATAATAATAATATTTATTTACGGAAAATACAATTTACTGAAAATACAATTATTAAATGTAAATAGCTATAGTTACTCAATAAGTGCAAAACACTTGTTTTAAAAATAAACAATAATAAAATATTAAAACAATACAAAACGATACATATTAAAAGGCAATAAGGAAGTATTGGTTAAATGGGTTGTGATAACATATAGGTCAACAATTATAATGATCTTAGTTCAGAAAACATGTTTCTTCCAAAACAAAGGTTATAATCATAAAAATTACAATGATTTTATCTAAACAGACTAAATTGTTCTAGACCAGTGATGGTGTGGCCATTTATATAAAAAAATATCATCCCTAACAATCAATCCCCGTTTAATACTAATTTAGAAGTCTTCGCTGTGTCAATTTATGGTAGTCGTAATCCTGACATCTGTAATGTTTTCTTAAGTTCATTTTTAGCTGCAAACTTTGAGGATCTAAAAAATCTTATTCTCATCACTTCTCACGTAGCTCTTCTACTAACGATTCACGTGGGAACTTAATTTTCATTGTTATCAAAGAATGTAATAAAACGATATTAACTAGTTTCATCAGTTATAATGGTGTATTTTCGCATATCGATGTATTTAAGCATTTCTGACCCACCCAGTCGCCTCCTGTAATATATCCAATGTTATTCCCGATCTTTATACATGTGATCACTTGATTAAAATTTCCAATGTACATTTCACCTCTGACCAACCCTCTCCAAATAAGATGGAATTTAAATATCGCTAACTGGAGCCTAGTCCGTCAATCAGTCGACAATACTATCCGTCAGGAATATCTGAAACCGCGAGATGCGCAGTAACTTAAAGGAGGAGGGATACGACGAATTAGAAGCAGGCGAAGATTTTGTAGGACCAAGAGTGATTTGTTAATATATGTTGCCGTATTTTGTAAAATTTTCAAATTTTAAGTAACCGTATTGTGCATAAACTTTATCTGGAGTAGATCAGCCTTTATTTTTAACTGTCGTTTAAAAAATTTAATTTGGAAATGAAATTAATAATAACATGCTGCTAGTATGGTGAGAACTTTCTAAAATTATTTTCCTTATTTTTATAAAGCAATTAAACCTACTTACCTGTTTAATCCAGTGGTATTAAAATATTTCACCGGTCTTTATCTACTATATGGCGCCGATGTAGATAATTTTCGGGATATTCCAGAAACACCAGCAGAAAAATTTAAAACTCCAATAATTCCAACTATGGCGTAGACTTTCTTCAGTACAAATATCGAATAGAATCCCAATAACCCCTTACTCTAATCCAAATTTCTGTTAAATACCCCTATATCCAAACAAGAACTTTACAATGCATTAATACAACAAAAAACAGCAGTCTCGGACGAGACAATATCCCAATAATCTTCATAAAATAATTATCTGAACAAACCGCAGGCATTTAATTATTACTGGTTCGAACACAAATTTTCCGATATTTGGAGAGATTCTACTATTGTTCCGGTGCTAAAAAATAACTCTCCTGCAAATCCTTCAGGATCATATAGACCCATTTCTCTGACCTGCTGCTTTTGTAAATTATTGGAATAAATCGTTAATAACCGTTTAGTATGGTTTTTAGATTCAAACTCTTTGCTGTCAATATATCAAAGTGGATTCAGGAAAAATCGATCTTCATGCGCTTGTAATCAGAAATTCACAAAATCTGTCATAATAAACAAAAAGTATTGGCTGTGTTCTTTGATATCAAACTTTCTAAAAATCGCCAATTTCGAGTTAGAGCAAATGGATACTTATCCAGGAGGAAAAAGGTAGTAAACGATACTCAAAAAGGATCAATTATCAGTGTTGCTCTTTTCTTAATTCTTAATTAAATTGTAAGCAGATCATTTAGTTCTCTATATCAAGGGCAAAAATACCACATTACAAGAGAGAAACAATGTAGAAACAAATCCAACATCTCGAAAAATTTAAATTTCCACCAAAAAACCAAGAAAGTAATCTAAGGACTAGGTGGCTGTTGGAAAGAACCAAACAGCAACTATGATTGATCATTGGAGTACTCACTGGGCATTCCTGGCTGTAAAAACGCCTTTCTTTGTTTGGAGCATTGGAGGACCCAGACTGCCAGAAATGTGGAGGTGAGGAGGAGACCTCACTCCACTACTTGTGCAACTATAAGGTCTACCGGCATCTGAGGATAGAAATCTTTGTTGTCGAACAGATGGAAGCTGAAGACCCTGTCATGGAACGACATTCTAACCTTCATTGGAAGGTCAATGCGTTTCAAGGAGGGCCAAACATGAGGAAGTAAGATGCAGAACGGCAAAAAGGGCCTGAATAGGCCTGCTTGCCAGGCATCAGCCTCCCCGCCCTACTACTTCTACTAGTAGTACTACATAGGAATGTGTTATGGAATAATTAACCTGGGCGCAGTACATACACAATGTTATCTGCAAATCCTCAAATGGTATAAACCTCTTACGCCCATTACCATTGCGTTTTAGAATTGTATTCACATCCTAGGTCAATTCTAGAATCAGGTTACGTTTTAAAGTATTTCACCAAACAAAAATCTGTATTTCACATCTCAGGAAAAACAGGAGTGTTTGCATTGTAATCTTTGAAATTATAACCATATTAATTTTTTGTGTTAGTTTTTATATAAAGTGATTTTTATTTGTTTAATTTTGTTCAGATTTTTCACCCCACAGTTTTAAAATAAATAAAAGCATTTTGCTTGAACACATCATGAATATAGATATAGCAGATGTTGATGTAGAAAATTATAAGATAATTTAATTTTTTGGTCTTTACTTTTAAAAAGCGTCTAATTAGTAATTAATTAAATCCCCCCCCCTTTATACATGTCTTATAATTTTCTTTGTATAAGTATTTGTTGATCCTCCTAAGTATTAATCGGTTTCAAATCCAATAACTATGGCACTAGATATACAACATGCATTACACATCTAATCCATATTGTTGCCTACAATCAAATCCGTACAAAAGCTATACTACAACTAAAAATGAAACAACAAACTATTAAAACTACTTTACCAAATGATAAATTTAAAATGATTAAACATTCTGAAACTACAAACTAATACAATTTTATAATATATGAGGTAAATATTCCTTTTGTTGCATAACACATATTTTTATGTGAGGTGTCACATATCAATTTTCCAGTACACGTTTAATGTGCATTTTTGTGCAAACTAATGATGTTAGAAAAAAATTTTATTAGGTTATTTTGTTGCAAATGAAAAAGGTCAGGATTAGTCACAGAAGAAAAAAATCCTCCGAATAATACTAGTTCCTGTGTAAAAGTGTAAAGTTTCATATATTATAGTTTGTTTTGTATTTCATTGCGAGAAAATCTTAAATCATCCATTTTTCAAATTCAAAATAAATATTAATTAATTTTCTTATCTATGGTTTTTTAACAGAGGGTGAAGCAAAACTAAAATCAAGCAATATTTCAAAATGTTTAAGTGAATTACACTGTGACCCTTTTTACAATTTGTTAATACAATTAATAGCATATGTAGGGTATATTGTTAATAAAAACAGTAAACATTTTATGATAATCGAAAAACATTGTAGTTTACGTGCTCAAATTAAATTGTAAGACATTATAAGTTTTTGCGCCACTCCATATGACCAAAAGGAGAATATACATTAATTTCAGGAATTCTAAAAACTATTGTTTAAAATTAATTAAAATTATTTCTTTATTTAATTTATTATGGGACTCTAAATATTGTTTTTTCAATTTCAAATAAAGTTACCATCATCATTCATCTGTAGCTGAATTTATGATAGTGAACCTTAAATCATTTTAAAATTCGATGTGTTGAAGTTCTTCAAATATTGAATTATTTTTTGTTGAATTATAATGTATCAGATGTTAAGGACATTTTGACGAAGTACTACACCAGGGCAACCAGTTGGATAAGCTAAACACACATTAGCCAAAAACAAAATCATTTTTTATTTTTTTATTAGAATATTGCTCTATACTTATCCCCTCATACAAGTAGAAAACTTTTATATAATATAATTTGTCATAATGATTGTTTCTGACCTTATTTTGTGGAATCTATACATTATAAATGTAAAAGATAAAATATACTTATCTTAAAATTCGATGATAAAATTCGATTTTTCAAAACTTTTTAATTATTTATTTAAAGATCAATCTCATCTGATGATGCCAAAAGGTGAAACAATTGTTATAAAAATATCTAAAAAAGTTTTGGAAAATAGTGAAATTTTAAGAAAAGTATATTTACTTTTATAATTGATAAACATGGTTGGGATAAAGTATGGAACCAAGTAATCTTTAAAACGAAACGGACGATATTATTTATGAAATTTTGTAAGTAAGGGCAATGGGGCAAAATGCAGCTGATATACATTTTTTTGTTAATAATATACTTCCGGTTTAACCAGAAATACCCTCAACTTTTTTCATTTAAATGAGACACCCTGTATATTTTTGCAAATTTTGAAGGATCTTGTTATTTGAAATTCGTACATACTAGGTTTAGTGTAAAAAATCTGTAAAAACGAGGAATACAGCACTTTAATAAACCACTTTTAAGTTTTTATACATTAGAGTAAAATACCATTCAGATAAACAAATTGATTTTGTTTGAATTAATAGTAAGAAATAAACGAGTACTATCTAGTAGGTAAGTGTTGCCAAACTGTCAAATTGTAATTTACGGAAATAAATTGTACGACTAAGATTGGTTCATTTAAGTGAAAAAGATTGTATTGAAATATTAATGATGATCGGTTATGATGTTCGTTCTCCGGATCCAGGCCCATTAGATTTTTTTCTTTGGATTATCTAAAATCACGTTAATCGACCAACATGCTTGCAGGAATTGAGACAAAGAATTATTGATGAATGTGAATTAATACGTGGAGAAGTCTTGGAAAGAGTGACTCAAGAATTTGTTAATAGGCTGGCATATTATCAGGAGGTGAACGGAGAGCATTTTGAACATTTCAATTAATTTTGTTTAAATTATTATTCTCATTAGTATAAAGTAAATAAATTTACTTGTTCTACAACTAAAAGTGAGTTATTGCTCGTTTTTACAAATTATTTCTACTAAACCCACTATGTAAAAATTTGAGAAATAACAAGCTCTTTAAAAATCTGCAAAAATATACAGACTGTCATATTTAAATGAAAAAAGTTGAGGGTATTTCGGTTAAACAGGAAGTATATTATTAACAAAAAAATGTACTTCGGATGCCTTTTGCCTAATTGCACTTACTTGTAAAATTTCATAAATATCGTCCATTATGTTTTAAATAATTTTCATCAATTAAAGATTTAATTGGTTCCATACTTTACCCCAACCCTGTCTTTACAAAGTAAGAGTAGAATCGCTTTGACAATTATTATAAATATTCATATACTATTTTGCCTGTGCTCTGTTGGTAACAGGGAATTGTGTAATTTTAAGATAAGTATATTTTATTTTTTACATTTCTATCTTAATTTGTTTTTATGCCTTGTCAAGAAGTTTTTAAATAATCTGCTCACATTCTATTACCATAGGGTTTGAACGGGTTTTATTACATAATGTTTACGTTTTTTTTTATATAATTATCAGGTTTCGTCGAAAGTGTAAACATGCAGAACACTTGTTTTTATCTATAGTTTATTAATTATAATCCATGTAAATATGAATCGTGAAGCAGTCATCAATTATTGATTAATGCTTTTCCCCGTTGCTAACTTATGGACGGACGTCATTGCATTTTTATTGAATATCTATCCACTAAGGATGCCTTAACTCTGTAATTGTAATGTAAACAAAAATATATACTCAAAATCATTAAAGATTCATAAGACAGGTAAAAGTATTGTTAAAACATTCCAAAGTTCACATTTACATTTTGATTAGTTGTAGGTAAAAAAACAAAATACTTTCGTTTTTGTAGCTATCAATTTGCTTTTACAAAGCATTTATTTGCTTATTTATTGCATTGTTTATTATACAAACACATAAGTAATACACAACAAAATTTAAGAAAAATAAGATAATGGTATGAATGACAGTATTAGTTAATAATTTTCAAGGTACTCGTTTAATTTATTCTAGTACCTATTTAATTTCTACTTTGTTCACAATATTTATTGTATATTAAATTTATATACTTACATTTTTCCTCGTTAACCCAGAATATAATGACTCCAGATGATAATTTTGGAAAAACTTTTAACAAACCCACTCTGTACATTAAACATTTTTTTATAATTAAAATAATACATGTATATGCCGTGGGGTTTTCCAACTATCAATTTTTCATTTCTGTATTAAAATTAATATGCCATTAGAAAAATATTGTCGTTCATATTAAACTAACAAACTTCTTATAAAGCGAAAATGCAATAGAGGAGGAGGCATTATAGTATCTATTGTCTAAATTATCAGTAGGTACATACAGGTACAGATATAAAATTATTATCATTGAGCCTTAAAGATTATAATATTTTGACAATAAACAAGAAATTAAAGAAAAACAGTTTGAAGTGAGTTGAGCTCAGAAGCACCAAATCATTTTATCAGTTTCATTTTGAAAGACGATGAAGAGTGAACGTTAAATATTTAACAAATATTTAACAGACACAATTATACTATTACTTTTATTTTATTTCCAATAGAAGTATATATTTATTCAAACGAATAAAATTTGTTATTTTCGGTATCAGAAACCGAATTTGTCGAAAAAAATGTATTTGAGGAAGAATGTTATTTTGGCCATATTGGGCGGTAAGTTTATTTTATTTTTGTTCAGATTTTTTATATTGTGTTTAATATTTGATAATAATTAAAAATTGTGGTTTTATATCAAAAACAACATATTATTACAAACTATCAGATATACATCTGTTCTTCAGACGACCTTGAGATGTATTTCTTTTAGCGCATTTTATCGCGTTTATTGAAATTGCAATACATTTTTATTTACCTCCACATTTTTTATCAATTAAGAAAAACACACACGTATTATGTTATAATTATAAAATATATAAATCATTATATTTAATTGTATCCGAAGTAAATGTTATAATTTTTTAATTAATTGAATTTGAATATTATTTATATTTAAAATTTTTAAAGTAAATTTTTACTTTTTTTTTGAAAGTTAGAGTGTGTATTTAGATCTTTTGAATTTTCACTATTTGTAAAAAATGTTGTTTTTTCCTCCTTAAATATAGGGTATTTTAAGGTAAAGAGATAATCCTATAATCTCAACGGTACATTTTCAATGTTTTAAAAGTAATATTTTATATGTAGAAGAATATTATTTAAAAATATTTTAATAGTATATAGTGTGTTTCAGAAAAGTATAGCATATCAAACTTATCTTTTTTCAATGGGACAGCCCACATCGTATGATATTTAAAAAAAATTTTTGTCAATAAGATACACAAATGAATATTTTGGACAGCTTAGAGAATAAAACGTCGAGAATTTTTGAGTGTCTGAAAATCATTATCTATATAAAAAAACTATCTCCATTGTTCAACGATATTATTTGAAACTTGAAATATCGGTTTTTCCTATTTTCAACGATTTTCACATCTCAGGCATTTAAAATTCAAAATAGGCGTTTTTCAATTATTGTTCACATTTTCTAAACTCTACATTTTAGATTACAAGAGATCTACCTCGTTAAAATCGTCCTACTATTACATTTCAAAAATGTAATAAAATACAGTGTGTCCCATGTAAAAAACCATAAGGTTGATGTGTTACTTTTTGAATTGTAAATATTTTTAAAATTTTTACGTACAGAAGGTTGTTTTGAGAAATTGTAGACTGTCTCGTTACACTTGAACACTTTGTATTTTTATTATTTATCTAAGAACATGCAGAAAAAAAGTTAGAATGCATAATAACTACATATAAGATCAAATAAGAAATGAACATTTTTATTGATATATTTATTTGTATTTGAATAAAAACATTAACTGTTGGCCTCTGAAGATCCCATTCTTTGTATGTGATTTTTTAAAGTATATTAAAAATTGAAATGAATTAACAAAAAACACCCATTCTCTTTTTAAAATATACAAAATTTTACCATTATGAAAAAGTTTATATTTTGTATTAAGAATACTTTCTATTAATTTTTACCATTTAAAACATTTCTTTAAATTAAATTAGAAATTCGAATTTTTCAAATTGTTGGTTCCAACTTCGCTTTTCATAAAAATTTATATGCATATATTTTTAAGTCAAAATCCAAGAAAATATTTATTTAAAAAAAAACGAATTTTAAGTTTTACTTTCTTATAAAATAATTATTTCCTATACATTTTCATTAATTATATTTAACAACTTCAGTTTTAAATTAAAAATAGTATTTAGTGTATGAAGTAGACTTGACATAAAGTATGTTGGAGATTTTTTTTTTGGTTTATAAGTGCTCTCCAAACGGTTAAAATGTAAAACTTATGATCTACTTCATAACCGTAATTAAAAAAACAATATTTACATTAGTAGATTGATTCTAAAACTTTTTCCTACTAATAATATTTATTCACTTTTTGATCATACAATATACAGAACAGGTCAAGTTCAACATATGATATAAAATTTCTTATTTAAAAATAAATACATTTAATGGTTAAAACTTATTAACATTTTTAAGACTTTTGTATTTTTACCTCCTTAGACAGCAATCATACGCTAGAAAGAAATTACAAATTTTAATGTGTCAAGTGTTATTTTATATACGAGGTTTGTTCAAAACAAATATTACTTCTTATTTTACTCGAAAAATATTTATTTATTCATCAATATCTATTTTATCCCCTTCAAAGTAATCCCCCTCACATTATAATACACTTGTTTCAACGCTTTTTATCTCTTTATCTCCTCAATCGTTGCAAACATCCGTCCTTTAATGGGTATTTGCAGTTTAGGGAATAGGAAAGTCACAGGGGGCCAAGTCCGGTGAATAAGGTGACTGATGCATGATTACCGCGCTGTTTTTGGCCAAAAAATCATGAACTAGCAACGATATGTGAGCAGGTGCATTATAGTGATGCAAAAGCCATGAATTGTTTTTCCACAAATTCGGGCGTTTTCTTCGTATTGCTGCACGCAAACGGTGCATTACTTCAAGGTAATCTTACTTATGCACTGTACGATCTTCTGGCAAAAACTCATGGTTGCACCACGCCATTATAATCCAAAAACACAGGGAGCAAAACCTTCACATTTGACCGAACTGGGCGTGCTTTTTTCGGTCGTGGCTCTTTTCTTTCCGCTTCCATTGGGATGATTGGTCTTTAGTTTCAACGTTGTAACCATAGACCCATGTTTCGTCACCAGTTATAATCCTTTTGCGCAAATCTGGATCGTCGTTGACGTCATTCGACAGCTCCTGAGCGATGCTCATGCAACGGTTCTTTTTCTCAAAATTTAGCAATCTAGGAACACACGTTTCATGCCCAAAACATCCCAAAAAATTGCATGGCATGAGCCAACCGATATGCTGACTTCCTCAGTAACTTCTCTTATGTGAAGAGCTTATACCACTTATAAACATTTTTCTTTGCTTAAAGTATATTTGCCAAATGCCACACACAACATTTAATACAGATTCTTTGATCCATTTTTTTCTATAGCAAAAAATCGCCAAGCACACCAAAACATGTCTAACCTTTATATCTGTCAAAAACAAACTAATAATGCAAAATGGCTGATAATGTCAACATATGTTGGGAACATGTGTAGCTTCATAACAAAAAAGTCACCTTTTTTTTTGAACAAACCTCGTACTATGTATGATATTTACTAGAATACAATTTTTTATATAAAAATTTCAAAACCATGTTCTTGAGCTACCCTTTTAGAAGCTCTAATTTCCCTCTGCACATCATCCATCCTATCGTGTTAATCGCATCACAGAAAGATGTCAAACTTATAAAGGCAACCTAGTATCTCCCTGCTCTGATTTTTTTTCCAAATAACGGTTATTAAATGTTTATATTTTACCATTTTCGTATTTTTTTGCAGGTGAGCTGTTGTGTTTTATGTTGACAACCCACATGACATGGACTTCATCTGTCCTACCAAAATTGACTAACGCAGCTACTAGTCCATTTGGAAGAGCCATAACGAAAGAAGAGGCCAGTTGGATCACGTCAATTTTGACATTTGGAACGATTGTTGGGACCTACATTTTTAGTTACCTCTCTGATAAAATAGGCAAAAAACTAACTCTGTTACTAGCAGGAGTGCCTTGCTTGATATCCAATGTTATTATTTATTACAGTACTTCAGTTAATCTTTATATTCTTGCGAGGTTTATTGTTGGTTTATCTGTGGGAACTGTGTTTTTGTTTCCTGTTTATGTTGCGGAATTAACACATAAAAATATGAGGGAGGTGATTGTTACATTAGGTACTTGTGCTTCGTGGTCTGGAATGATTTTTTCCAATTCAGTTGGTCCATTTGTTAGTATTTCAACGTTCAGTCTAATCTTAGCTGCGATTTCATTAATATTCTTAATATTTTTTGGCCTTTTTGGTCAAGAAGTACCACATTATTATATAATTAATAATCAAGATTTTCTAGCTAGAGCAGCCCTAGAAAAATTAAGAGGAGGTTACGAAGATATTGACGAAGCTTTTGACCAAATAAGAAATAAGTATGAGGAAGAAAAATCTGGAAAATTAATGGAAATATTTACGTCAAAACCGCTGATTAAAGGTTTTATTATTTGTACTTCCTTGTTAGCTTTCCAGCAGTTTTCTGGTATAATCGCTATTATGTATTATGGACAAAATTTAGTCCAAGAAATAGATCCGTCCCTATCCCCAGAAATATGCGTTATTCTCTTAAGTATAGTAATATTTTTATCCAGTTTATTTGCACCACCGTTGACGTCAAGGTTTCCCAAAAGAACATTGTTAATGTTTTCAGGAATCGGCATGTTCCTCTCGGAACTAGTCCTAGGGATTTATCTATATTACCAACACACTGTAGGCTTACCCAAATCTATGGCCAGCTTACCCATGATCTGTTTAACCCTGTTTATTACATTCCACAATATCGGACTTGGTCCTTTACCTTATATAATCCTTGGAGAAATATTTCCTACTAGGATTAAAGGGATAGCTACGGCAACGGTGAGTCTGGTATTGGGGATAGTAAGTTTTCTTTTAAGTAAATATTTTATATATATGATTGATTTAATGGGTATTCACGGATACTTTATATTTTGTGCCGTTTGTTGCTTAATGGCAACTATTTTTACCAAATTTAATGTTATCGAGACGAAAGACAAGAGTCTTGAAGAAATACAGCACGAACTTTCACTCTAACCTATTTCGATTTAGTATTCATTATTTGCGAAACACGAACCTCGCAAATAATCGGGTTTTACACGACTATAACTTGTGATTTAAATCTAATATTATAACTTTTATTTATTCCACAAAAACTGTGCACACTTACAGTTTACTTTAATCACTATAATCCAAATCTAAATTATTACAAGTAATTCAAATACGTATAATGATTTTTTTATTGTTTTATGTGATGGCTGGACCATTTTTATCTTCTGCTGTGTCAGGAATAAATAAAACAAATGTATATTTTTATTTTTTGACTAATTATTTATTTTTTATGACTAAATACTTATTTTGCACTTAAATTATAACATAAGTCTGCTAATTCTACAAGTTATGGTTAGGTTAACTTTCCAGTTTGACTGTTTAGGATTTTATATTTTTTATTATCTATGTGAATCTGTGATATTTATATTCTTTATATTATTTATTGGTTGGTACTAACTTGATGTAGGTTAATTTAAAATATTTATATTTGGCTGGACCAAATTAAATTTTCATTAAATTTTATTTTTTCCAACTGGATCTAATTATTTTTAATTAAATTGTTCGTGACGAAATATTTTCTATAGCGCTTTATTTTTAAAAGCACTGTAATTATATGATTTTTTTTTATTATACGAAACATATTTCAGAAATATTACGAATTTTTTATATTAAAAATTGTTTTAAAATATTCCAGTTTTTTTGTAATTTGTAATTAAAAATAATACAGTGACAATTAATAAAACGAATAGAAACTATATTTTGGATTTTTGATTTTTTTAGCAGATCAAATCTAAAAATAATTTTGTAATAGAACTATTAATGATAAGATTTTTTATAACATCTTTGTTTATGAACTGTATTATCGTGCTTATATGTTATGTATTATTGACTAAAAATATTTTTGTATAATTTTATATTCGACAAATGTATTGCAGTTTTAATCTGTATTTGGAATTGTTTTAATAAACCTATTACAAAATATTGTTTTTATTTTCCTCAGTAATATCAACGGGAATACACCAGATCTACTTTTAAAGGATGCATTTCTTCTTGTTACAAAATATGTATTATTGTGTAGGATGTTCTAAAAGAAAAGTAAAAAAGTCATGGTATTTTCTATGTGAATATTAAATGTAAATATATGTATTACATGTAAATGATTATCAAAAGTTACCCCAAGTAATTTATTTACTTATAAATTAGGTATAGTTGTAGTGAAAGTCAATAAAGATGAATTGTTTATGTTTAAGAAATTATAAATTAATCACTGGGATACAATAGATTTTATTTCTATATAAAGTTTTAGGTCGTCAGTTTAATTATTCGATTATCTCATCGATAAACAACGAAGAACAAAGTCCTGTGGAAATCCAGAAGTCATATTTACATCCGATGATATAAAATTCGAGTACATTCTTTGTTTCGAAAATATAATTTCTATCAGTCCTAAAACCAATCTACTTATCTGAAAATAATTCATAAATATATACAGATTCATTTATCCAGTTTCCGGTAATCACATGGGCATTGTAATTGCACATTATTGAGGCATTTTGTTAACCATTTATTTAACTGTTAATGAACTACGATTATTATCTATCTTCTTTTTTATATAATTAATGAATGTTTAATCGATAAAAAAATATTTTTTTAATAACATTACTTCACTTAAATTCAATACTAATCTGGCTAAGACAATTCTCATAAATTGAAAAATTGGGACAAAAATTGCAAACTGAAAACTGTTCAAAATTATCCCTTGAATGACAATTTATAGATAAGAGTACTTTTCTCAATGCAAAATAATAAAATATTCCACATGAATATATTTATTTGCCTTGACCTGTATAAAAAAATTTAATAAAAACCCCAATATCTTTCCTCGTTCCCGAGCAATAAGCATTCAAAATACGATACTTTATTAGAGATACTTTCCTGGTTGTACCTTCAAAAATAATACCATCATTATTCATGGTTTTTTATATAATTTTTACGTTTTTTCCTCATTTTGTTTAAGTTTATCTAGTTCTGCTGTAGTGCAAGGTTACGTGTATAAACATTTTTTGTAAATTAACTGTTTTATTTTATTCTGTCCTAACAAAGTAATTATGCCCAGAATATCATATTTTAAGTAAAAATGAGTATCTACATTCATTTCAGAAGAAAAATATAATCTAAGTGATGATGGATGATCCGGATGTTTGTCATATTGAATTAAAAATTCCGGTTAATTATCCCTATAAACAAATGTTGCCAATGTGCTCAGATTACAGGATGACCCAAATAAAAGTAATCGATTTGATTTCATTTGCCTAAAAGTTTGTTCACATTTTACCACATCAATATTGGTTGTTTTATTAATGTTGCTCGAATTAAAAAAAATGTATTATTTTAAATGCAACACACTAGATATTCGATGGGATACAAACGAGGAATCTATTTTCTTTTCAAGAATATAAGATTGAGATCTTTTTTTAACAACAACACTGGACTTTTACTTATGTATTAATTGACATTAAATAAAATTAATAAATCTAACAAAGTATTTATTCAGTAACAAAACATAACAAAAATTTAAGAAGTTCCATAGATTTTTTCTAGGACAACCCACACCATATACTTTTGTACTATGTCTTTTAAATTTATTAAAAGTACATACATATATCTGTCGATTTAATAGGAGAATAAACCACTAGTAGGCAGATTTATTTAAAAATAATTCGATACAGAGTAAGATAAATCAACAAAATCAACAAATTTGACAATTTATATAAACAGAAGTAATTTAATTTACTAAGTAACATTCGAAATGATTTAATCAGCAACTCAAAGAAAAATTTGGTAAAAATCCCTGTTCTCTGGAAAATGGCATGTAAAATTTATCGAAATTAGTTGCATTGCCTACCTAAAAAGACCAAGGAATAGTGAATGTCTTTTAATGAAGTGCTACACGCTAACAATCACAGAATTTCACATATATTGCTGGAAAAGTAACATTTGAAGGTGTCTACAAATTTTAAAACTAACTCCAGATAAAATTCAGACCTACCAAAAATTGTATTGTATTGTCTGATTATCGAAAACCATATTAGATTTATTCATGAATGAACGTAATACATTGTTAATTAAGGTCTTAGACGCGAAGGGAAGCAAGCGAAATTTTTTAATTAATATTTAACCAGGTTGCTCAAACACTCATAAAATATTTGAAAATAGTTTGAAGCAAAGAGATACAAGTGTATCGTCAGAAAATGAGTAAGAAAAGTATTCCAGAAATTGGAGATAAATGAAAGGTAAAACTCTTACTACTTATTGTCAAAAATTTAATTTAAAAGTTAAGTGAGGTATACGAGGATGAAAAAATTTAGAAACTTTTGGAATCTTTAAACAGCATTTTTATGAACTTTACAAAGAGCTAGGTAGTAAAAAATTAACAGCCAGTTAAGCGTAGTTACTATCGGATTATTTTCACTTCTTGCTTGAATTTCCGTGAATGCATTCATTATTTTTACATAGCAAATAAAGAATATTCAAAAACAACTTTTTCAGACTGAACTCAGTACCTAACGGCAACAATTACAATTGTTATCAAACGATGAATTGTCACTTTAAGTACTGTCAATTTTGCAAAACCTGCTGTGGAATACTAATTATTAGTTTTCTTTTTTTACATTACACACGTTTATTATTAATACTATTTGGAAGAAACTTTTTAATTCATTTCATTAATAAAAAAATAGTTTATAAAAACACGACAGATACGTACTCTATAGTACCAATAATATTCTGGTATTTTATTATGTTTATGCATTAAATTCTTCAATTCGATGGCACTATTTATTTAAGTGCTAATATCTTGAAAGATACTCATTTTATTGAAGTATGACAAGAGCACATAATTTACTCAGATAACTTGTAAAAATAAATCTAAAACTATGATTTATTTAGTAACATCCAAGTTAGGGGGGAAAAGTGGCTCTTCAATCCAGCAGTACGCCACTGGCTGCTACAATTAAAAAGCTTTTTTGCCACAAAAATTCCCGTAAGTTAATTAAACATTTTATAAAAAATACAGAGTGATGTAGAAGTTATAGCCAATAGTCATTTTTGGATTTTAAACTTTAACCCTCGGTATGTCAAAAATGGAAAGTTTATTGGACACACCCTATTTATTTTTGGACGTACTATTCACACTAAGAATATTGGGATGTTTTTTTGGAACACCTTGTAAGTGACATGAAGGTAAGACATCAAGAGAAAGAAATACTGTCTTTCTTGCCTTTTAAATTTAATTTCTGGGTTATCTTCCACAGTAATCCATATGATTACTAGAAGTCAAAGTAAGAACAAGAACATAATGAAATTCTGTAAAATACCCATATAGAGATTGTAGACCACAATTATTTAGTATCGGACCAAACATTCATGTAATGTTGCCAAGAATTTGGAGATATTGAAGATAAATAAAAAAAAATGCAGTTTTCAATATCTAACTACAATAAATAGTATTAGTTTTAAAAGAGTTCTTTACTTTTTAACAATTATTAAATGTTTTAAACAACATTTCATTTTCATTGAAACCATATTAACATTATTATTATTCTACTGTTTTTAATTATTATAAGCAATCAAGTAATATATCAAATTTAATATTTAGGCTACATTTATAATAATATTATCCTCTCGATTTTTTATATAAACATTAACTTTAGTTATACTTTTTTTAATAATTAGATTTTGTCACTTATATTCCGCTTAACATCTTAAACCCCTCAGTTATGTCTGATAAAGTAACGTTTCACAATAATGGAGAATGTAACAAACAAAATTGCAAGATAAGAAGCTTTGAAAAACCCAGTTCTTTTAATGAATTTGAAAGACACAGTTTAAAAGTTAATGTTTACTTTTAACAAGATGGCACACCATCTCATTATTCATTGATAGTACGAGATTCATTAAATTATTTTTTAAATCAAAAGTGAATATCTCGAGCTCGACCGATGTAGTGGTCACCGCGATCTCCTGAGTTAACGGATCTCTGGAGATATTTTAAGAATAAGTGCTACAATCCTAATCCTAACAACTTAGAAGAACTAAAAAATAACATTAGGAAAATTATCGAAAATATTCCGCTAGACAGAAAATTCATTTGAAAATATAAAATTTCACTTGCGTATGTGCAGTGAAGAAAAGGGTAGACACTTACGACATATATTGTAATTTTTAATTATCAATAATTGCTCTCTTATTTGTATTAAATTTTTGTTCTATTATTAAATAAATTCTTTGGCGATTTGTTAATTTTATTCAATGTCAGTTTTTACGTAAGCAAAACTGTAGTGTTACTTAAAAACTCGAAACAAAAGATGTCAAAACTATAAATTTTTGAAAAGAAGATGAATCCCTCTTTTGAATGCCCTTAATTATACAGGGTGTTCTATTTAAAGTAATACATATATTTGTTATTTTAATTTGAGCAACATTAGTAAAACAAATTTTAAACACAAATTTTTGGGTAAACGAAATCAATTAGTTAAAACCTTTGCTCTTTAGAGCAAGTACTAAGCTATGCATTTACATTTAAAATCACTCTTATTTGGGACACTATGTTTTAAAAGTGTATGAATTTATTCCCTTAAGGATTTGAGTTCGTTTCCATATAATTTTTTTTATTCAAGTAATTATTAGAGGATAATCTTTTTATTTCAAATATTTTTATTTTTAATAAATTTGTCAAAGTTGGTACCACTTGTCTTGTTTTCTCATCATCGCTTCGAAGAAATTCGTAAACTTCGCATGATATAAATCTTTTACACTGCAGGTTGAAGGTGAAACTCTATGTCACAGAAAAATTCGAATTTTACTATAATTACAGAATCTAAAAAATATAATTCTCTACAAAGAATTGTTACAAATAAAAAAATTAAGAAGGTCAATAAAAAATTAACCACGATATTTTCTTATAACTCATTCAGACTCAACAAAAGATTACATAAATTAGGCGGTATAATCCAATACGCACAATATCCTCGAGCATAAGTAGTCTGTAGTAAACGTATTCAAAATGAAATAAATTATAGAGAGGTGGAAAATACATTGACAACAATCCTTGTGGGGAATTTACATTGGTTTTTATGATGGTACAGAATACATTTAATAATAATATTTTATTTTGGAAGAAATCTTCTCTAAATAACTTTTTTCGCCTGTATATTTTTTATCATATATTTTATGTAATGTGTTAATGTAGTCAATTTTAATATGATTATCTAACACAAATTCCAAAGAGCTTAAAAATTAATTATTACTCGAATGATGAATATATCGATACAAAATGATTTATTCTAAATTATAAAGATGAATATTCGGCCCAGTAGTATAAATTTCACTTATAATTATCAACCAGTACATACCCAGTACATTATGTTTCGTTTTAAATTAATAAAAAATAATTCTAAAACAGTCCCTGACATCTTTTAAAACAGGCCAAAATCGTAATGTAAAAACTGGCATACGTTTCCTCGCCTGTTTTCCTCTGTTCTTCAGGTCTCTATTGATAAAATGAATGTAAATAATCTACCAACGAGATTCTTAACGTAACTTAAATTTTCAAAAAAAAAGTGTTTGAATAATAATATTATATGTCCCTACTAGTTATTTTGTTGATCCAATTTACATTCTGGAAAATATTTTTAAAATAAAATCTGAAATAAAATCACTTTAATTTGTCACCAAGCACAAATTAAAGAAACTTTTTTGATAATAATTATTATTAAATTGCCAATATTTTCTACGTATCTCTCTTTCGATAAAATTAAATTAATATCAAACTGATTTTTTATTATTTTATTTTTATTTCAAATCATTAATTATTTGTGCAGGAAAAACTGAAAATTTTAATAACATATTATGTCATCCTTAGATTAATATCTTTTTTCTATGGGAGGCCAATTCGTTCTCTAGCTTTTTAAAATTAAGTTTGAATTCTTATAAAATCGGGAGCCAACTCTACCCCGTTCTTTTTTTGCATATTGGTAATGCGGTAGTTCTTGTTTTTTTTTCATGGTTAAGTTTACCAAAGTGCTGAGAAACATCGTAGATGTCCCCTGGTATATCAGAAACAGAGATCTCCATCGGGACTTGGAAATGGAAACTGTTGACCAGATCATGAAAACATTTTGTAAGGATGACAATGATGGACTTCATGGTCTCATAATGTTGATGCCATCCAGCTACTTGACAACACTGGATTAGAAAGAAGGCTAAAGAGAATGAACCCTTTTAAGTTAGTTTAGTGACAAGCTAAAAGCAAAGCTTGTGAAGTGTACACTCCAAGATTTGTATATTTATGTATCAAAACAACCTGAGGAACACTAATGAGTATACCTTAGATTAAGTTGAAAACATAGTTAGAAACAAATTGCTCATTGGTCAGCATTTCTTAAAATTAAATAGAGTTGTTTTTATCAGTCATTTATATAAAAAAAAATTAATTGAAAACTACTATTTAAATTAAAACAAATATGTACTTCATTTCTTCTACATAATTATTAAACTTTTTAATTACAGCAAATATGGAGGAGGGAGATATCTACGGTCCAATATGGTACCCAAAGTGGCAGATGCAGTTTCTAGTAACATTTTTTCTAAGTGATCTAATCGGATTTTAGGATTATTCGCAGGAACATGAAGATATTGTTAATAAAACCAAACGAAGCTTTTTTGGTTTTCTGCGGATGACTGTACTTTGTTATATATTAGAACTTGGAACTTTTTCTACTCATATCATCTACGGGTAGAAATTGGTGCTTTCTTCCAATGTTTTTTACTTGTTCTTTTTTACTTCTTCTACTACGTCTAGATGTAGAGCCATATTGTTATTTTCTTTTTTATTTAACTTGTATAGTAGCAGTAGTTAGCTGAGACACATTGTGGTCCAATATTTAATTAGAAAAGCATTTAGCATCTTTTAATTCGCCATTTCATCTATTTCTTGTAAAATTCCCACACTACGAACCATTTAGTTTTTGATAATCCAAAATTTCTGAAACAAAATAATAAAATTAACTTCTATTTTCATTTTTTCATTTATTCTGGAATCTAGACTAGCAGAAGTTAAATAAACATTATTTAAACCAAAATTGAATTACCTGGACCTTTCAATTTATGTGGACATCTTTAAGCTCCACATATGCTTTTAATAATATCTTCGTCATAATGAAAAAACATCTTTTCGCAAGGAAATCAAGTAATGTAACATACATATATAATTTGATGAAAAACAGATATTTCACGATTTTTTTATCCAACTTGTAGTAATAAAAAAAAGTAAAACATGACGTATATGTATCTAATTTATAATTATTACCTTCAGTAGACAGACCACTAATTAGTTATTCATTTTAAGAATTTAGCTAAATGTGTTTAGAATGAGTCTAGGACAATTGTTTTTTTCAAACCGTTCGCCATGGAAAATTTTCCAACAAATTCGGAATAACACTCTCTCTCAAAACACTGGCTTGTTCAGAAGTTGTTTTTATTCTTTTTCTTAATTATGGTCAGACATTAAGACATTTTAACATACGTTACTGTGAGCACTTAAGAGCTTATAGATTACGCAAAACACTTCATTGAAACAAACACAAACCTACACTTAATAACACAATGGAAACAACAGTGAAAGTACTACATATAAGTGAGAAGAAAGAAGAACTTGACTTTTTGGAGGAATATGAAATAAAGAAACACCTAAAATATCCTCAATATAGAATATTGAATGAATAACTAAACTTGGGAAGTCCAATTATCTTAGATCATCTTTTGAATTAAATAATACTAACCGAATATATTTTTAGAAAAAGAAGAATATTACTTAATAATGATTGGTTGTCATGTGAAATTTATTTACGTTTTTAAAAAAGATCTGTCAAACTTTTTTCTGTCTTGGAAAATGGTATTGTCAGATACCGAAACCTAGGTAGACTAGAATACATATTAAGACGTAAGAGTTGAAACAATTAATTACATGTTTTACCTTTGTTTTTTTTATTTGCATTCATTTATTGTTGTCATCTAAAGTTGTGGGCTAATGCCATATAAGAAGTAGATAAGTTTCCATCGTCATAATTTCCTAGAAGGGCTGCGATTCGTTCAACAATATTTGGTACTTTTAACGAGCAAAGGGTGCTTCTAGACCTTCAACCTCTCGTTGAATTGGTTTAACTAATTTCCATATATTGGAATGATCTGAAATAATTTTGGGTCTCGAATGTTCTAAACCTTCTTCTAAAACATTTAACTTATCGTGAGGAAATTGTGAAGAGCAGCTATATTCGAGTTTTTGCGAGTATCCAATCCAGGTGAACTCGGAGAAGTAAACATTTGGCTGAATAATCTTTTTTAGTACAAAAATCTTACAGAACTAGTAAAAAACCGATGCAGTATTTGCATTAAAACTAAAATAATTGGTAGCGTTAGCATTAATACCCATGGCAAATATTATTGATTCATTTGAAGCCATTGGTGAGGAGAATGTGATAGTATGTAATGCCCAGCAAATTGTTTACGCCGTTCACCACAATTTCTTCACGATGAAGAAATGCCCAAAAATAAACAATTTAGTAGAAGGTTTGTAGAAGGATGACCTAGAGCGTTCGAGTAGAAAGTTTCTCTTCAGACTATTCCAATAGATGTAAATTCGTAAAAGCTATAAGAACAAATTCTGCAAAAGTTTCAGCTTGAATAGTGCGTTGAAAGCCTAGAAGACCCTCCTGCTCGTAAAAAATTATTTATTGACCATCCTAAATTTTTAATTTTGATATGTGTATATGTATCTTCGGAAATATATTGAATTTCTGTTTATAATTTTGTTTTATATGTATGCTACTTTTTCCTATTTAACTATGTAACTATCTAATGGTTACCAGTTACCGATAGCGGTGTATTATTCATATTAAAAAGTAATGACATTGCATAAAAAACACAAGGTGTCTAGAATCGCTCTTTAAAAAACAAATGCAAAATGTACAGCTTACTTTGTGTCAATTTGAAGTACCTAAACCACCCTATCCAAAAATGCTTCCTAAGGGAGTTAGAGTTCTTTAAAGATGATGCTCTAACATAGGTTTAGTTCATATAACGTCAAAACGGATTCTTGTCAAATAATTTATTTTTTGGAATGCGCCTAATAAAATTTGAATACGATTTTTTAATTGTAGCCATAAGCAGTTCTAGGGTATTGGACATTTTTATTAATACCTTTTCATAACTCAATAAACCTCCCAAACGAGCCGCTTATAACTATAATTGAAAAATCGTATTGCATATTCGAAGAAACAAACGTACAGGATGACATAATTTATTTGGATTAAATCAATGTTTAAAGCGCCATCTATAAAAAGCTCTTGCTCTACCTTTTGGATAAAGTGATTCACCTTTAATCGACAAAAACTAGGTCTAGATTTTGCAGTTTTTCTTTGAAATTTCTTTTTGGACACGTTACTCTGTATATATTTATACTAATATTCAACATTTTGTTTTTTTATTTGAATATATTCGGGTTACTCTTCATTTTGTTATGAAATAACTCTACTTACGTACAGTAAATTTCTGGAGGTATTAGTTAATTAAAAATCTTCAAAGGAATCAATGAACTATTTTGAAGTTATAAACTTATTCACTTATTACTTGGCGACCGGGTATATCTTTAACAATACACTCTATATAGGTATCTATTACTATAAATAGTGCTAGTGAAGTGGGTTAATTCGTGATTTCTTAGAATGATTACCTATTATTTTTAAATATTTAAACAACAAATGATTTGTTTATCGTGTTTACATTTACAAGCGAATACTGAATGTAATTGAAAATAAAATTACGCAGTTTTTTGCAAAGGATATTATTTAAAATAAACTTTTGTCGTCTTATTAAAAAGTATATACATAAACACTGTAACAAACCTTTGGTAGATTTTGTATAAATTATCTTAATTTTAAGACTTTTCGTTATTTTCAGAAAATTTCAAAAATTGGATACTAAAACTGCAAGTAAAAATAATTTATTATCCCAACCCCCTAACCAAATATTGGATCAAAAATAAGATTACGTTAGAATACGGTTGGAATAAAAATGCAAATAAAATACATAGTCATTATTTAAAACAGGAGAAAATGAGAAATTACCTGATTTTAATGTAAATACCTCTTTTTCCTTAACGAATATATTGTTTTTCATGGGTGATATAACTGAATGACGTACATTGGGAATTTCTTTTTCCTCCACTCCTGCAGATTCGATGTATATATAAAATTTATTTTGACCCATTGTGTAAATACAAAATAAATTGTGTATTTCAAGGTTCTGATCCACTTGTAACACCCAAACTTTTTGCAGTACACAGGAATTAAGAACTAGATTGACTTGATTGAAACATGTTAATATTCAACTAATTGTTTCTCTATTAGGTGTTACTTAAACAAATTGGTATGAGTGATAATAATAGGACTGGGTTTATGTAAAACTGTATGTTTTGACAATTTGGGTTATTATTGGAAATAGTTTTTCGAAAATGTTTATTAAATCTTCTGTAATCTTTGCGGTAATATCAGGTATGTACCGATTTTTTATATTTAATGTAATAAATAATTATAAAAACTGTGTTCAGTTTATTACATTAGAAAATATGTCGATTTCATGAGAATTTATTGCTTTTTTATATTAATTGGATAAATATTTATAAAAAATAAATTTAGTTTGTTACATTAGAAAATGTTTCGATTTTTAATAAATTTATGGAGAATTTCGGGTTTTCTTATACTTAATACTATAAACAATTATAAAATATAAAATAATTTTTTATCTTATAAAATATCTCGATTTTTGATCAATTTAAGATATTAACGCTTTTTTATATTTAATATAATAAATACTTCATAGTGAATTTAACGCTCTCTACTTTGATTAATGTATTACCAAATATGTACACCCAAATTATCATGAATTTAACAATAACTGCATTGGAAATAATATTTAAAAAAATTTTTTTGCTCACCAGTGACTATAAAATTATTTTTTGACAGTTTTATAGATAATATTAACGTTATCCTATTCATTATATCCTCCAATATAATATTAATAACTTAAAATGTATTTGAAACAAAGCTTTCATTATTATTTAACTAACAACAAATTAATTTTTGTGCTAAAAATAATGAAAAAAATATGAGAATACTACTAACTATTTTTATAAAACACAAACATTTTTAACAGAAATTTTAAGTAGAAAAAATCTAAAGTAATCATGAATCCATTAAATATGAGTTTTAAAGAATATCCATTCTTAATTGGAAAATTTGATTATTATAGGACAGATTTTTTAAATATAATTTCACTTAACCACTAACTAAAAAAAATCTTTAATTTGGTTTTCTTCTTAATACATTTTATATTGGAATAACTAACTACTAATATGCTAATAGATACAAAAAAAAACCATGTCGGAAGTCGATGCTCTATAAAATAAGAAAAGTACATAGTTTATTGTATCTGGACCATGTTTTCTAGAATCGGATAAAACTTGACTACAATAAATACAAATCCCTGTTCTCAGTAGCATTTGTACACAAGAAGAAAGTACTGTACGCCTTAATTTAAAAAATATTGCGTTGTTTAACATGAAAGACACACTTAAACTCCTCTTACGTTTGTTCTATAAAATCATCAAAACGTCTAAATCCTCCTATTTGTATAATTAAATAACATTTTTATAATTCAGATCTTATATTATATATACAGTGTGTCTACTTAAGTTGGTACCATATGGAAAACTTTTTTATTATTAATCTTAGGAAAAAAAGTTATTCTTCATAAAAAGTTCTGCATTATCTAAAACCTAGAATACAGTCTTAAATATCAAATTTTTTCAGTGGTATACGAGGTTTGTCAAAAAATATGAGTTTTACTCAAGAGTAAATTACCTTTAAATTTGACAATATCGAAAAATGTTACTAAAAAAAGTTGTAATTCTGATCAGCTTTTTTTAGTTACATTTTTCGATATTGTCAAAAATTAAGGTACTTTACTCTTGAGCAAAATTTATATTTTTCGACAAACCTTGTATACGGCTCAACAAATTTTAAATTCGATGGTTGTATTTCAGGTTTTAGACCATGCAGAACTTTTTATAAAGAATAACTTTTTTTCATACAACCACTAATAAAAAAGTTTTCCATATGGTTCCAACTTAAGTAGACACACTGTATATATATATATATAAACCAAATTTAAACTGCCAATTCATAGAACATCTTTATTTAAAGGATTTTTACCAATTAACAATTTCAAAACACAAATAAAAAACGAATTATTAAATAATCTTTAATCATTTTTAAAAAAGGTTGACTATGAAGAGTAAATTCCATTTAGAGTGAAATTTGAATTCTATATAAACATACATACACATATTCAGTTATTATTAAATTGTAACCAATTTGTCAATAAAAACATATTGGAGATAGATAATATTAATTTTTCTAAACTTAATTTTGTTTCAGGAAATATATTATGCTTCATCATATCATCAAGTCTAACATGGTCTACACCGGTTCTTCCAAAATTAGCGAATTCTACTACAAGTCCATTAGGTAGGGCATTGGAAACAGAAGAAATAAGCTGGATCTCATCAATATTGACGTTGGGGGCCGTAATGGGCAACTACTTGTTCAACTACCTTTCTGAGAAAATGGGAAAGAGAGTAGCTCTATTAATAGGAGGAGTACTGAGTCTGATTTCAAATTTAATGCTAGCCTTTTCTTACTCAGTCAATTTTTTTTATATAGCAAGATTTTTGTCAGGCATAGCATTGGGATCATATAGTATATTTCCAGTTTACATTGGAGAATTATCGTACAAGAAACACCGAGGCATCTTGGGGTCCACTTTGAGTTGTTCTGGTTCTACAGGACTTCTTTTTTCTAACGCTGTAGGGCCGTTCGTTAGTATTAAAACATTCAGCCTTATCTTGGCATCATTCTCGGCAATGTTCTTACTTTTTTTCTCATACTTTGGAGTAGAAGTACCTTATTATTATCTTGAAAGAAACGAACATGATATTGCTAGAGAAACATTACAAAAATTTCGGGGCAAAGATGAGGACGTCGAAGAAGCTTTTAACGAAATCCAAAGTGCGTACATGGAAGGGAAGAAGGGGAGTTGGAGAGATATTTTCGCATCCAAAGCACCGAAAAAAGCTTTTATAATATGTACAGTGTTAATGGCTTCTCAACAATTTTGCGGAGTGACAGCGGTTTTGTTTTACGGTCAGAGTTTCTTCAAAAATAAGGACTTTCAATTATCTCCAGAAATTTCGATAATTATAGTGAGCATTGTTTATTGTTTGAGCAGTTTTTTGGCATCTGCTTTAATAGTGAAAGTAAAAAGGAAGACTTTGTATATGATATCTGCACTGGGTATAGCTACAGCAGAAATTTTCTTATGCTTATACAATTATTTTGAATCTAGTTTACCTAAGTATTTATCTACTGCACCATTAATTTGTTTGGTGTTAGTAATTTTATTATACAACATTGGACTTGGACCTTTGCCTTGGTTATATATAGGAGAGATGTTTTCGTCAAGAATTAGAACCTTTTCCAACTCTATAGTTGTAGCTATTTACTGGGCTATCGCCTTTGTATTAACTAAGTATTTTATGTATATGGTAGAAGCCATGAGTTTGCACGGGTATTTCGCTTTTAGTGCAACTTTTTGTATTGTGTTCGCTTTTATTGTGAAATATTATGTCATTGAAACGAAAGATAAAAGTCTAGAAGAAATTCAAAATGAACTATCGAAGTAATATCAACATTTTGTTTAATTGTTCTACTCTCAACTATAAAAATATGCACAAGTACAAAGACTTGAGACGGCTAATTGTTATTTATATTATAAGGATCATGATCGTAATATAGGTGAACATTATGTTATATGGTATATACTATAATCATCGTTTTTTGATCTGAATCAGTGACACTGTCAAATATTTATATCATATTATAGCACCACGTTCATTTTAGTCTTGTACCATATTGTATGCTCATTATGGTACTTGGACTACAATGAACACCCTTAGGATACTACAAACATAATGATTGCTTAAGTTGGTAGACACTTTTAATAACACTATGATGGTGAGTTATCAATGTTATCTTATCACTATAAAACCATCCAATATTTATGAAAACGTCGTAAAGGTTATCAAACTCAAGACAATGGAAATCCAGGAAAAAGTGAAATTAAATATTTATTATGTTACATATTAAATATAATAAATTATTGGAAAATTTTAAGTATTTGTTTTATTATTGTAGTATTGACTGGTGTATTAAAACAAATACACTAGCGGTATGAACATCAAGTTTAATTTCTTCTCTTTTTTGACTAAAATTCAATACGAAATGAGACAAAGACAATTATTATCAAAATACATGATGTTCTTAAATACCAAAATTCTACAATTAGTGTTGAGAATATTATTGAAAAGTGCTGAAAGATGGCGAGTATCGGAAAGTTATTAGTCATTTTTAGGAGATAAACAAAATTACCGAAAATTTTTAATAAGAATACTTTTAGATTAAAAAAATACATTTAGTGTTGTATCAAAAATTATATAAAATATCTTTTATGCAAGTTAAATATAGTATTATAGTACCATAGAATTGGGACTACTCATATTTCAATTCTTCATTAATTATTTATCAAAATTTGATTATTTACGCTGATGTGATGATACATCCGTAAACCGCCTTAATACCCATCCCTGAGTCTCTAGAATTATTTTGTTAAATATTGTAAACTTAT
This sequence comes from Hermaeophaga mercurialis, assembly GCA_951812935.1. Taxonomy (NCBI): domain Eukaryota; kingdom Metazoa; phylum Arthropoda; class Insecta; order Coleoptera; family Chrysomelidae; genus Hermaeophaga; species Hermaeophaga mercurialis. Next base: position 7,345,821 of record OX638363.1, on the reverse strand, counting down.
TTTTTATCAAAAACAAATGAATTAATGGTCAACGTTAGTAAAACTCAAATTTGGTATTTGCATTCCTACATAATCTTATTTCTTTGCCCTAGAATTGGACTCCTCCTTAATACCAAGTACTAGAACAATAATTTTTGGAGTTATATAGTAATTGTAATCTTGAATGAACTGTGCAATGAATGTAGTTAATAATAAGCTAAATAAAACTTGTTATGCACAATTCAGATTAAAAAATAGTATGTCTGCTAATCCATTCATAAAGTAATTTAAGCTATACTTTCATTGTATGAGGCAATTCTTTTGACGTTACTAAAATCTTTATTACTTAAAAAAATTATTGGAAATTTTTTTTCGGAACTTCAGGGCTAGTCAAAAAACAAGGAATTATGATTTTTTTAATGATAGACCTCAGTGATTGTTTCTGAAATTATTAAATATTTATTAAAGAAACAATCTAGAACTAAAGAATTTATTGTAGTATTTCAAGCAGATATATCTTCCTTACTTATCTTTGTAACAAGTAACAAATCCACGTACGCCGATGGAGTAGAAACTGCATTAATTAGGGCACCGTTTTTGCCCCAATCGGAAATAGTGAGTTGATTCTCTGAAGTGATTTAAGTCGCATCCACGGACCTTCTTGTTTTAAGAGACAAATAAGTACCGATAGATTAACACAAATCAGTTGTTTTGTTCTGTGAAATACTTAATTTATTTTTAATTAAACGCTGGAAACTCAGCTCTGACGTTTTATTGTAATAATTGCACGTTACACCTTCCCAATACAATTTTTATCAAGATAAATTACCGACAAAATATAAGAATGACTGGCAATAATTTTATCTTCTTGGTAATTTGTTCTGCTAAAATTTCCTCAAAACGTCTTAATAATTATAACTGATCATAATCGTTCATCATTTTTGGTCCCTACCGAAATGCAGGATGTTTAATCGATTCCGTCAATTTCTTCATTACACTTAAAAAAAAAGTTCTAATTAAAATACAGGTCCAGTTTAATAGAATTCAGCCGTTTGTTTCCACCTCAAAAGCAAGTCCCTGTATAATCTAATTTCTAATGAGTAATAAGAAAAAAAATATTATTTCTTTCGAAACTACTTTGTGAAAATCTTTTGTTCAATTCGATTTTACCATTTATTATAAACATTTAAACATTTAACATAAACATTTAAATCGGCTCATTGTACACAAATATTTTTTGACAAAATTTTAAAAATATAAAAACCACTATTAGTATTTTTTAGCGGAAATACCAACAGTCTGTAACGTAAATAAATACACAGTGAACGGCTAAATTATAGAATTTCGAAAACCGTTGAATTTTTAGGAAAATCCCGAAACAGGTCGATTTTTGTGGTAAAATACCCATGTCATAATTTATCTTATTCCATAATTTAACCGTTCACTCTATAATTTAAGAATATAAATTTAGTTAATTATAAGTAAGAATATTTCCAGAAGTTTTAGAACCACTGCAATAAAATTATTTACTTTTGAAAAATTTTAATTTATATAAATACGTTAAAAAGTGTTTGTTTCATCTGACTGGGAAACACTTAAGGTTTATAAAAAAAATGTTACCTAGAGCCACCCTTTTACGTAGTATATTTACTATTAAAAATTTTTTTAATTAAAAAAAGTGAAAGTAAAAAATCTTCACTCCTGTAATACTAAACAGAGGGACGTTGGGGAAAATATTATATTAAAAAAGTTTCTTTTATTTTGAATTTCCAGGTAAACGTTTGTTTTTAATTCCTGTTTTTAATTAATAAAAAATTCTTAATTAAAGTAAATGTTATAGCGATTTTAAAATTACAATTCATTTAACTGTAGTTAACTAGAATGTTACATCTATGATCACAATCATTCTTTAAAAATATAATTTAGTTCGGCTTTTATAGATTGAGTTGTTTTCAAGATAGTATTTTTAGGAAATGAAAGTTTTTGACACATGGTGTAATTTACGGTTCTAACTATTTATGAGGCTTCTAGTTATTATAAATTGAATCGCATTAAAAACAGTTTAAGAAATAAGAGGTTTATCATTTGGACATGCTACTCAGTCGTGTAACTTGGCATGAGTGACTGAATAATAAACAACAATTTATCAAAAGTCCTTAAACTTTTCTACGAACACTTTTTATTTGGAAAAAGCACTAATACAGACAGTACTGGGATTTTATCATTGTTAGTTACTGTTATTGTTATTATTAAATATTTTAAAACATAGTTACTCCGTAAATGAAGTAAATGAATGAGTAAGCTTATGTACACTTAAATCTAACACTCCCATAACAGATGTTTATCAATGATTATATTAATAAATATCTCGAGTACTTAATATTATTCATAAATTTTTAGTTTCTTCGAAAGCCCCTTCTTTTAAGAAAGCACTACTCGCATGGGGAATTATCCTAATTAATCATTGTTATTGATGCATTAAAGAAGCGGGTTATTCCTTAACTCGAATGTTACAAATAAATAAATGGTGAGACAAGAAATCGAAATTCATTTCGACTAAACAATTTGCTGCCATTGATTTGGCAGAATTTTCATACAGTGAATCAGTTAGTTAATTAGATATTTTTGAAGCTAAAAATTATAGTAAACGTAAACCAATTATAGACTGAAAAAAAGGTGAGCTTATTTATTATCAACATAAATTTTTAGATTTCATTATTAATAGTTATAATAGTACTAATAAAGTAATGATAAAATGACAGTCCTACGTAAAATTTTATATAATACGAAACATTTTAATAATATGTTAATAATTGCTTTTTCTATAATTAACGAAAACCTCATCCTGTATTCTCAAAGTTTTTAAAATGTAAATTAACTTATCGTCTGTTTAGAATACTTTAATTAATACGCACACTACTTGAAAAATGTTGAAAAGCTGTAAAGAATGTCAAAGAATTAAATTCGCGAGGGTATAGTTTCATGCAAGTATTGGTATATTTTTTTGAATGGGCTTTTAGGAAGCTTTATCCAATTCAGCATGGAAAAACTATATTTATATTACTCTAATACATAACAATAACAATCTAAGACCTCCAATATACTAGGGTTTGCGTGTGGGTGAGATTATAACCACCATGCAAACGCTAGTGTATACGTCTCCATAAATGTTAACTATACCCTGTATATAAGCTCACCACTTTTGCATAGGGACCACTAAAACAAAATTGCTTCGAGTTGGTTCTTTTATTACTGTCAAACCATAGCTATACTTTGCTAACATAAAATATGGAAACACTTAATATCTATGAATTAAAAATAATTTAGAAAAAGTAGGTGTATTAGATACATACTATCAGATTCCGATGCTTTTTTATTGGAAACATTATTTTTGTTTTATTTTTCAAATGCGATGTTAACAGATTCAACGGACATTTTTTAATAACGGTCTGATTACCTAACAAAATCAGAAATTCAGTTTGTTCAGGTTTATTACTGTTAGCCGTTAGTCTAAAATTTTTTCTTCTTTCTCACGGTCTCCTGTGTACAATTGAACTCCAGGTGTATAAGTTTTCTTTAGCTGCCATTTTGTAAAGAAAAGTTAATAATTTTTTGTAAGACAGACAACGTCTTTTTACTCAGCTTTTAATTTTCTCATTAATGCAGCGCTCCTATTCAGATTGTGTGGCACTTTATTCCTTTGCCAATTTTTCCTAATCCTGTTCTTGGCTTAACCCAAATATAGTATTTTTGTTGGTCATTGGAAGTGTGCAAGTCCGATTTTTACAGTTTTTGTCGTCTCTTTAATTATTTTCTATAAATAGTCTATTTTTTTCCACACTTTCTTTATCATCCATTTGTTGTTTCACTTTCAATTTCTTGTTTTTTATTCTCATTGTTGCCGTTAGTGTCAAGAATTTCAAAGTATACTGGGTCGTATGCTGTTATTCCTGCACCATTTTTAGATTAATATATTTGCTTTTTAAAATTATATGGAAAATGAGTTGGTTAATCATCATCAGTGACATATATCACAAACTGTTAATATCAACAAAATCCATCAGAATGTTTCAATATCTGTTCACCTTAGTACAGTTCTACTCCTAATGTCATTTCCATCATCCAGTAGTAGAACTCCATCGGAAATTGGGGTTGGAATTTATTTAGTAGTTTGGTATAGACAACTACCAAATTTGGTTCATGTTTATAAATGATATACCATCTATTCTGTAAAAAAACTATTTTTAGTTTCGTCATCACAATCAGAAGATCACTCTAAATCTAAACTTTTCAATGCTAGTCACCAATTTTTGGTAAACATTGAATTTGAAAATATTATCATTAGCATTCGCAAACAACCGTTTCAAATCCTCTACTGACAGTAAAATTTCATTCACATTGACTAAATTATTAACTGTTTTAAATCCGTCAATAAAACATAAAAGGTTCTTCTAGTTACATGAGCGCTGTCTTATAGAAGAGTTCTACTACCTTCTAGTACTGGAAATGTTTCCTACGAATTGCGGCCCATCATAATTTAGGAGTGATTCCAATGTCTTGAGGAATATCAAGTTTTTTCGCGTATACAGGGCGGTTTCTGTAATTTACAGAACGGTTACCTTTTACATTTTTGCTGGCATGTCTACCGTTTTACCTGTCACAGTATGCAGTTGCATGTCCCCATGCCTAACATCTATGGCACTGAGTTGTTTTTCTTTGTCTTTTTCTTTGTCTTTTCCTCATTTTTCACTATACCATAGTATGTACAAGAAACAAGACATTACGATTAAGAACCTGTACCTCAAAAATATTTATTTTACAGATCTATAAATTAAGAGACTTCACAATATTTCTTCTCATTTCTTCCTGAAGAGGGCTCAGCCACTCTGGTTGAGTTCGATCTAGTTTCGAACCCATGCCAACAGAGGAAAGTAAAATGTCAACTACTTTTTCCTACTTATATTATCAGCTGATTTTGAAGTAAGTAAATTGAGCTACAATATGATTTACAAGAATCCTACGGGGTTTTGGTTGATTTCTTTATTGTGATAAGGATTTCCTGAAAAAAACAGTCGATAAAATATAGAGGTGTAAAACAATATAACTATCTAATTAATTTAGACCAGAAACTATTCATAGCATAACATTTGAAGGCTCTGCTTACTATTTGGATTATTGTAGGATTCTAATCAGGCTAAGTTCCATACTAACAGAGAAGTTTAACTCCATCGTCACGGCCTCTTGAATAATCTAAATCGAGTCGTGGTGCCATCCTTTCACAACCTGTTTGATTCGAGAGAAGAAAAATAAGTTAAGGGAACACCATCTGCGCTGCAGGGTGGCAGGAGAACCGTTAAAGCACAGTGTTTAGCCAAATAATCCACGACAGCAAAGAAGCCGTGGCTCGGTCCATTGTCATTGCGAAGTTTTCAGGAATTAGCGATTGGCCGACGCGGGTGATTCCTTTCTGCAGTCTTTCAAGCAGTGTAATGTAAAATTCGGCAATCGCTATCTGAACAGGCCGTACAAACTCTTTATGAACCACCCCTTTATAATAAAAAAAGATAATCAATATGGATTTTATTTTCAACTTGCTCATTCGGGCCTTTTAGGGACAAGATGAAGCGGCGGTATGCCATTCAGCTTTGGAGTTTTGTCTCCGGGTCATACTTAAAAATCAATGAGTCGTCTCCGATAATAACACGTTTTAGAAAATTTGGAACATCATGAATACAATCAACAAGGTTTTGACACATTTTCACAAGCCTGTCTCTCTTTCAATTTTTCTCATTTTCAAGTTTTCGGTCACCATTTCGTGCACAGTATTTTTTGGCAAATTTAAGTGTTCAAATATCATCCGCATACTTAATCTGCGTTCAGAGTTCAAAAAGGTTTTTCACTTTCACCAAGTTTTCATTATTTTTGGTCGTTAAAGGGCGTCTTAAGCGTTGATTATCCTCAATTTGCTCTGTTCTTGCGAAACAACTTGTACCACTCGATTCACCAATGGCATCATCACCTTAAACACATTTCATCATTTCATGAGTTGCACTTTTACTAAGTCTGAAGTAAAACTTTACCCTAACGCTAGAATAAACGTTTCACCACTGAACGTGACGAGGCAACTTGACTGGGGTCCACTGTGAAATCGACCTACACTCAGGCTCAGAGGCAACAAGACAATATTTTATTTGCAATATTTCCGGTTATTTCTCTACTTAGTTACCTTTGGCTTTGATATTTTTGGTAGCTTGGTACGAACTTTCGAATACCCTCGTCATAGAAGGCAGCTGCTTGTGCTTTTACCCAATATTCAATACTGGTCTTTATCACCTTGTCTGTGCCAAAATAGTATCCTCTTAGCCAACGTTTGTGAGCAAAGAAAAGAAAATCAGAAGGGGCCAAGTCGGGCTCTATGGTGGCTGATCAAACACTTATTTTCATTGCCTGATGACAACATTCTTTTTCGTTTGTTCTAAATTGCCTTTAGTAGAGGACCGAAGTACATCACGTACTTCATACTTGCTAGCAGACTCTATTGTTATAAACATGTTTACGTGCTCGCTTCGCACTCAGAATTGACAAGTGCGACTAGAGAAATTGTGCAACATATCTGCGAAAGGCTCCATGGGATTTTCATTGTAGTTTTAATTTCGCAACTGATTGGCCTTGAACAAAATAGCCGTCGTTCAAAATGTCGTTAAATATTAAGGAGTGTTGTTCTTTTAAACCTTTGTTCATTATTTTAAATTTGAATTCCGCTCAGTTTTCCCATTTTGGTCCTATAGGGTTATTTCAGAAGCGAAGTTTTATATAATAACCCCTATATGGTATTTGCTTATATAGTCGAGAAAGATATTGTCTTACGGCTATTTTTACTGAACTCAAACTTAGTTTACAGTCTAAACTATATGAATACATAATTTTTCTTTTTTTTTGCTTAATTTCTAGTACCCGCATTCTAATATATGGTGGATGCCTTGTTATATTTAATAAAATATAAATGTTTTTGGAAAAATGTGTTTTAATGTGAAAAGATGGGTTTTAATATTATTGTTTCGACTTAGACATTGAAAATTATATTTAAATAAAATTTTAATTATTCTTTTGTTTGTTTCTTAGTATATAATTATTGAACTGGTGCTACTTAGAATTGACGCATTGACTATCATAAAAATTTCCAATAAAAAGTCCATTTTTACATGTATACATATTTGCTGATCAGTATTTATTCTATTGTTATTTTATTCTCTTCCTTAAGGCTAATTTATTTAAATTGTCATATTTTTGTACTATAACTACATATAGCATAATAATGAATGACTGTTAAAAGGGCATGGAAGTTATTGACCTTAAAATTAATTTCGACGGTGAAAAAAAACTGAAAAAATACAAAAAATACCAGAATAACTTTCCTGAATATTAAAAATATAAATAATAAGCAATATTTTTGGTATATTTTCGTTTATAACCTAAAAAATTTTATTTTTCCACGGTTTTCAATAGATTATCGATTTACATTTTTTATTGATATTTAGCATGCAAATAATATTTAATACATTTTTAATATAATTGACAAGACTGTTCACACTAGAACACTATTAGCTGAACCTATTTTGTACTAGACCCAATAATCACTCTTAATAGAAACGTGAAAGAATACATGTAATTCTATATTGGAAATGGGACCAGAGTCCCATTGAGCTAAAGTAAAGTCAATAAGGAAGTTATCCCTGTAGCTTTTTTTTGATGATTTCTTTAATGAAGTTATTTAATAATACTTGATTTCCCTAAGATCAAAAGACATTGGCTGACGCAAGAAATGTCAGTGCTCCTCAGGATAATAAAATATTTGTTATGTTAACAATTTGTGATGATAAATATTGACGTTATTCGATAATTTATTTATTTACTATAACATTAAATATATAGCACCAATACATGCAATTGTATATATACAATAATTAAGTTATCGGTAATATTAAAAGATAATAAAAACATCAACTATATATGTTGTTCAAATAACTTTATGTCTCATAAAAGTCTGGGAAATAAGTATTACATGTTTCAAAAGTATGCTGTCGATAGATAAAATGTTTCATCTATATACAAGGTGTCTGAGAAAATAATGCATATTTATGTATGTACAACGCTTCGTTTGCAGCCAAATATTCTAACATATTGAGTTTACCCAAAAATTCGGTTTGAACATTTACTCGAAAATTTATACGTGACAACACCTCACACTTTTAACTAAAATATGTGTCATGTAACCAAGGAATATCTACCCGATATATCATAAAATTGTCTGAGTTTGTAGATGATTTAAACGTAAAGTTTATCGTTTAGTAAAGTAGTTTCAGTAATTGAGTGAAAAATTAAATTTTATACAGTGTCCCAAAGATTGTTGGAAAGTGTAGTGTATTATTTAAAAAAAGTAGTGGTAGAAATCGTTCAGATCGTGTAATAATTGACGAGAATATATTTTTCACTCTTCTACATCCCCTGTAATCGATCATTCTAAATAAAATAAAAACTTATTTTCAGAACGTTTAAAAATCCATTGTTTATTAACCGAGTTATTCAAGAGTACAGGTGTTGCCGGCTTTAGTTGGTTTTCGGAAAATAATAATTGGATATATGTAAAATCACATTTATTTTTAGAAAACGGTTGACTATAAAAAAAAATATAGAATTTAAGATATTTTTATTCTGTATACGTTACTATACCTCATCCAGAAAAATGTGCATTATTTTCTCTTAAAGCAATAATTTCTCATATATTCGCAGGCGATGGGATATACCTAAATATCTTGGAAAGGTGAAAATAGTTGAGTAGACAATATATAAATATAAGATCAACTTAGTTCTACTTAATAGTTCTACAAACGTTTTCATTTATTTGCTTTTAAAAAAAATTGTCAAATCATTTTAATAAATTATCTTCATTTAAGTACACTTATGATAAATTTATTCTTTTATTTAAATTTTAAGTAAAAATAACCTATTTTATATTCATGTAACTTATTGTAAATGTAAATAACTTTTAAATAAAAATTTTCGGAAATTTCGATGATAACAGGGGGCAAATATTTTATAATTTATTAATTTTTATTCCCTGTGCTGAATTGATTGGATTTCCTGGTATACTAAGAAAAATACTAAAGAAATGACGTATAAACATAAACTTAATTTAAAAAGAATTTTTTAAGTAAACTATCAGTAATATTTTTGTCTTTAATTTAATATCAAATTTCACGTTGCTACAAAAGTCAATAATTTTCAAAAAATATCTATTTTTTTTATTGCTAATCATTTTATAAAGGGAAAAAAGGGCTAAAGACAATTTCATGGTAGGAAATTACAAACAACCAAATTAGCTGTACACCAAAAAAAAACAATTAAAATGAGACTAAAAAAATGGATCTAAAAATGAAATGTTGTAGTTTGGGCTAGGCTATTCAAAAAATATATAAACTACGGTATTGAAATTAATTATAAACAGTGAAACATATTGCCTATTTCTTATAAAAAACGACCATGTTGCATCGTCGCATTTCAAATTAACTGTCTTATTGAGAATATTAAATGTAAGACCCTATATATTTTTATATCCAAAATACTCTACATATTCTACAAATTTTAATGAAATCGATATGGTAAAAAAATTTACAAACTTTTTCGAAGGTGATCTTTTAAGCCTCAGTTATAATCCAGTAAAGACTTGCAACAATAATCCATATTTCAATATACTTATGTTAATATATGAATATCTCCAATGATATAAACATCAGTTTCAGGAGAAAACTGGAAAGTATCCTAAATTAATTATATGTTTCAAACTGAATCATAAAAACTGTCCAGGTAGTTGTTTTTTTCAAGATTCAATCGGTCGCTAAATTAAACCAAGACTCAAAATCAAATGAAGCTTTGCGCATATGTGTTCGCATTGTCTCTAGTATGCTTCTCGATTACGTCAGGTCGCACTTGTCAGTTCTGAGTGCGTAGTGAACACGTAAACATGCCTACAACATCGGAGTCTCCTACAGCAGCTTCGATGGGAAGTGGTTGATCAACCACTATTCAACCCAGTCTTGGCTCCCTCTAATGTTCATCTTTTTTCATCATTTTGGTACATATAACGAGCTGCAGACCATCGTAGAAGACTGCCTGCGACTATATAGAGAAGTAACTGGAATGTGTAACTCTAAGTCAAATAGTTTTGATTTTCAGTGTGGTTTTAATTTCGTTACCGATCAGTTCTTGATAAAAATAGCACTCGTATAACATGCTGTTTTAAAGAAATTCTACAGAGTGTTGATGAGTTTCTGCATTTTGATGGAATTTTGAAATTTTTAAAGTAACCTTTTTTTTATACCTTTAATAGTATAATTATACCTTATACTTGAATAGTACTCTTTTCGTACTGGGTATGCACAAATTAATAGTTTTGTGACATGCTAATATAGCGGTATTATTTGCCTAGGTTTCAGTAACATGTAGTCCAGTCAACTGTCTGCAGTAGGTATAAAACAGGTCCGAGGACGTTTCCCTGCGGAACTCCTGTTTGAACGGATAAAGAGTTCTAATGCTCATCTTCATATTTTACAGGGAAGTGAAGATCTTACTGACAAACTTATGTTTCATTACTATTAACTAATTTTTTTCTTCCAATAAAATTGAAAGTATATTATTAGGTTTCTAGGACCTGACGTCTTTCTCAGGTTTTCCTGGTTTTAAATTTTAAAAAAGGTGAGACACTTTATAAAAGGGGAAGAAAAAATATTTATAAAACAAGCTGTAAAAGGTCACAGAAATTTTGAAAAAGAAACGATAATTGCACTAATTTGTACATCTTTGCCCATTGAGCTACAAAAGTAGTCTAAATAAACTGGCTTATTATGAAATTCAATTATAATTATATTGTATGTAGTATGATCTGTTGAATCGAATGTCCAATATATGTCTTATATCGTATTTTGGATTTCCATTGATAATTAGTGTGTTAACCTAACACGAGTTAGGTACTTCTCGTTTTCTTTCAAACCTTGACCATGATTAAATAATATCCTAGTGATTTCCAATTATGTAAGATTTTGTATATTTCATCGGTAAACATCATTAGCAATTTTTTCTGTGTCGCCAGTTCTAGCTGATATATAGATCAATTAAAAAGAGTATTTAGAAACTTCTGATTTTTTTATTTCACTTTTAATAAAACTAAAAAACACTGTTGTTGTAATATGCAAATTTTCATAATCAATATTGAAAAAAAAACATTTTAACGCAGCACATTATAAATATCTTCAATACAAAATGGAAACTTTCATGCATTTTAAATAATTTTAATCTGGGAATACCTTTTTTGCGTGTACGTATTTTCCTTTTAAATTATACTAAAATATTCTTACACAAATGAGCTTTTTATTATACTATCATTATTATCAGTACTGGGTTTCATTTATACGGCAGCTTAATTAGTTTCCGTCGTGTTCACTGTCGTCTGAAATGTGTTTGTTATAGCGCTTGTAAAGAAAATATTTGTTCTTTGCTTTCAGTGAAATATTCGAACTGAAATAGATGGATTCGAGTAAAAGGTACACGAATCCTTCGCCACAAGCTTCTGCTAATTTTTTGTCGAAACTATTTTTCTGGTAAGTGCTTAAGTTTTACGTCAAATTTGAAAAAAAAATATAAACCTTTAATAGGCCCTATCATGGATTGTTTATCAAAGAGTTTGACAAAATTAAAGATTATACCTTTGGCTAAAGAAGTTGAGATTTTTGTTTTTGTATGGACAACTTCCGATAAAATTTAAATTGTGCTCATTACTTTTTAAAATGTGTTCACTATTATTAAGTTTTAGCAATATTTTTTTTGTACTATATTTTTTATGTATTTACTAAATTTAAAGGATTTTTAATTTATTTATTTTCAGTTTTAAAAGTAAATACTGTTATAAATATCTCACTGTTGATGGTTTTCTATGTAATTAATTTATCTATATAAATTTAAAAATGTGTTATGTCTTGTATGAAATAATAATAACAAAGGTAATAATAATTGAAATGATTAAAGTTGGATCCAAAAGACTCTTAAATGTTGCGTTTTTTGTTAAAATTTGTAATTATAGCACATTTATTTAATGCATATTTACAGAAACAATCCGAAATAATCAAAATTTGTTATGTAATCTTCTGTATATTCCAAAACACCGATTATAACAGGATAATAAGTATTGCATAGAATAAAATTAAGTTAAGAAATTCTGTGTTTTCTTTTTCTCTAGTCAAAAAACGGGGAAACCAGAAGTAGGTGTTTCATTGGGAAAGGGCCAAATTTTAACTGATATATAGTGTGTTTTATCAATTTGGTCTATTTCTTTCGAAACTCATAGCTTCCCGAATTTTACTCTGTATATTATTTTGATATTATATATATATATATATATATATATATATATATATATATATATTAATAACCGTTGCCTGGAAAATCTACTAAAGTATTACCAAAAAGAAAATCCAGGACCGGCTTATACCACACGTCGTAGGGTGGAAATAAGAATTTTTATAGCATTGGAAAGCATAAATGTATTTTTTCTACCTTTCCATTTGATACGATACTGTATATTATTTTGATGAAGATTAAAGTCTGTTTTATGTCAATTTAGAATATTTGCTTGACGTAATTAGGATTTTTTGTTACATGTTAAATTAGCTGAGCTAGTACGTTTCATATTTTTTAAAGAGATTAAATAAGTAAAAGTAAGAAATGTGCCAAAAATATAGTATTGCAATTATTTTCACTGGTAATCAAAAAATGCAATATATCTTAATTAATTACGAAGAAACTAGACGGTGTAATTATTCTTAGACCTTCAAAAAACAGATAGTAACGCCACTAGCATCATTGCATTTTTTTAAATAATAAAGATAATAATAAATGGAAAGCATATTCATTGTACTTAGTGACTAGTAATACTAAAAATACTAATGATAATCCGAATTAGTAATAAACAAACTACACGTGAAATAACTGTTTTATATCTTTAAAAAAATAATTATAAACGCCCCGATAACATTCTACTTTACTTTTTGATGCAACAAAAACTAAAATATCCATAACGATAATTTTTTATGGGTATCTATCGAGAAGGGTACCACAATAATTTAAAATTTTAGATAATTAAGCTGCACTATTTACGTATTTTGTCTTGTTTGTTTTTATTCACTAAGGGACGTTTTCAAGGGGTAGCTGCCTTTTTTCAGAAATATTTTGTACAATAAATATATTTAAGTAACGGTACTCTTGATATGTCATCTAAAAAATAGCCGTTTCCGAGTAATTTGAGTTTATGAAGAACCAATTGTGGTTAAACATATTTTAGTGGTTGCTTCATTCTTATTAAAGGGCTTTGGACATAGTTCATTAGATAAATATTACTTATTGTTCGTAATATCAAAATCAAAATTTTATTTAGAAATCGAAATACCTTCATGACCAACATTTTATAAACCTTACTAAGTAACAATTCAAGGACAATCCGAGAAACAAAAATTATAAGTACATTAGTGGTAATATTTAAGTGAAAGTAAAAGTAAAAATAGCTCGTTTTTAATATTACACCGAATATTATTAATGACTGACAACAGCCACCATTACTCCTGTATATACTGATTTATTTTTTCATTGTGATTATATACTCGAATTACGAAATTATGCTTTATGAAAAAGCTTTTCAAAAAAAATAATCGTTTTTGGTACCGTTCCGTTTGTGTATCCTGTGTGTCTACTACAAAGCATAATGGAATTTTGTTCACGATATTATTTCAATGTATGTAGAATAATTGAAATTTTTGCTGAAAATACAAATTTTTGTCCGATTTATATTTCATAATGCGTTGTTCATTTAAATTGCAAAACCTATTGAAAATTTCTTCCTTATTCTCATTGTAATTCAAAAGTTCCAGTCTACTATTAATAATTGTATATTGTATAAAATTTAATATGTTAATGATGATGCTTCAATCTGATTGAAGATTCCTTATTTGCAACAAATTGAGAAGTATAAGGACCCCAATAGGTGTTATAAGAAGTAGTCATATCACATTCACCTTTATGTTAAAGAATGACCCAGAAAATGTATATTTTTTATTTATCAAATTGCCTACCAAATTATTGTTTAATGTATAAAAACTAGTTTTTTATTATGTTCTCATCATATTATATTACATTATATAATAAGTTGATTGAATTGCATATTTTAAATGTTAAGTTTTCTTAATAAAATAAATAAGGAAGTAAATGACACAGAGACTAATTTTCGAAAATGGTAATACTGTTTTGTTCTGAATATTTACAAAACATGAGTGCCAAGTTCAGTTAATAAATAGTTAGTAAATAATCAAAAATCTAGTATAGAGTGATTATAATTGGATAGTGTGGTAAAATTAAGGGTATAAATTATTTATAGAGAATGATTTCTAATGAAAAAGAATGTATTTTATAATATCCAATTTTTAATTATTTTTTGAAACAAAAAAAATCGGACGATACCATAAAATTGCAATTTGTATTATTAACTCTTAATGGAACATCGTGTCAAACGCTTTGCGAAGATGGACAAATATGTCCAAGCTTTTTATTGTACTCTTTGAATACACCCTTTATTGAAATCTTTAGAAGGTAATTTTAAATTTAAATTTAATAAAATAAATTAAAATAAAATAAATATTTTCGCTAATAACTAAAAATTAAAATATTAAGTTAACCAAGAAGATATTATGATTGATGGAAACTACATATCCGAAAATTTTGTTTTTTTTGCAGAAAAAAAACATTTAAAATATCATTTCTGGAATGATAAAATTTTAAGTTCCGATTTTAACTTCAATCAACAGTAATTTGTAGGTGTGTTTCTAAGACGATTCAAATTTTTACTCTTCCCCTCCGTAGTTGCCTCATTACAACTAATAAAAGTAATGCCAAATAAACTTTTAGATACATCAAAAATAATTAATCATAAAATAATACGTTGCAATAAAAAAACAAGCGAAAACCTTTTAATTACAACCTTGCTTGGTGGCTTAACTTAAATGAAGTTTTTTCCAAAAGTACACTTCAATGTACCATAGGACGATTTTAATGAAGTGCATGTTTTAATTATGTATAAACCGGGCCATTTAGCATAAGATAAGATAAAAAAAAATTGGAACGAGGAGATTTCAGTAGCGTAAACCGAATTGGAAAGTTTTTTTGAATCAGTTCTTGATAAATTTTGTTCTCCAATTCGGCCCTTTTCCATAGCTTTACTTTTCATTATTTCTTACTTTCTAAAGAGAAATAATTTATTTAAGTTTAGTTTAAATCTTGCTTCAAAGCAAAATTTAATAAAAGGGCAAAAAGAATTATTATTTTTTTCATCATTAGAAGATCTTATATTATATGTCGCACTTGCCCAGTTAAAGAAAAAGAAATAAAACGTGTTGTAATTATTAGTTATATAAATTGTTTGGTTTATTTTTTAAGTATAAAAATAAGGTCAGGACAGTAACACGTTTTTACAAAGAATGCAATTGGAAAAACAAATGCAGTTATTCAAATTATTTACACATAAATCATTTTATACAAATTTATTCTTGAATAACTACAAGTACTTTCAATCAGAAAGGACGAAGAAATTAATTTAGAACAATATGTATGTTAATATAATTATTCACTATTCAAGAATAAAAAAAAAATAATATACCGAAAGAATAATAAAAAATTCGTAGAATCGCCAAGGTAAATGAATATTATATATATAAAGTGATTTAAATATTTATTTATTAATTTATACCAACTGTCGATTTTTGCATGACTGATAACATTTTAGTAAAAATAAACCCAAATATATTACGTATACATTACTCGCTTTTTCTAGTTTTATTATCCAAATTACACAAATAATGTTATTGTATTTTTGATCATTTAATACTTAAATAAACAATATACAATATTACGTGTGGCTTTTAACAATAAATAATCTTATGAATCGTTTTGAGACTTTATACATATATGTATATATATAGTGAGTCACAAAAGTATTTATACACTCAATCTTAATGAACGGAACACCAATAATACATTTTTATAATATCTAAATAAATATTCTATGAAATGATAGCACAGTCAGCATTGACTTTAGTGAGAACAAAACAAATTTCATATATAAATATAATACTATTAAAAAAATAAATAAACAAAAAACTAGCGCGCAAACGTCTTCATATACTACAACCTTAATGATAATGAATAGGCACCACTAATAAATATTTATAATAGTTAAATAAATATATTGTGAAATGATAGTAGAGTCAGCAATTCTTTTAGTGAGACCCAAACAAGTTCTAAACATCAAAATAACAAAATAAGAATTAACAAAAAACAAACTAAAAAGACAGTGTTGCTATCACTAATCAAAGTTCATTGAAATAAGTCTTAAAAAAATTAGGCACAAGTAACTTCAGATATTACAGAATTCAATTTTTTTTTCTATAAATTATATATATATAAGCTGTACAAAGACTTTTGTGAAAGAATTTATTGATTTTTTTATATTACAACTTCAACATAAGTAACTTGTTTTGTTCACACATATACAGGGTCTTCGCGAAAATAATGTACATATTTATAGATGATGTATAAAAACGTATGCAAAATCAAAAAGATATTTTAGATCTATCCAAATATTATTTACCGAAAAATAACTAGAGCCAGCAACACCGATAACTTAGTCAAGGATAAACAATGGTTCTAAAAATAAATTTTTATTTTAGTATACCTAGATATTTAAAATGGTCGACAACAGGGGATGTAGAAGAGTGAAAAATGTATTCTCGGCAATTATTACACGATCCGAACGATTTCTACTACTACTTTTTTATGTAATACACTACACTTTCCAACACTGATACAAAACATCGCCAATTAGATTAGTTAACATGTCATAGTGCCATTTTTCACTGGATTATTGAAACTACTTTACCAAACAATCAACTTAAAACGATTAAATGATCCGAATCTTCTATAAACTAACACAATTTTATAAATCATGAGGTAGATATTCCTTGGTTACATGACACATATTTTTATTTTTATTAAAAGTGTGAGGTGTTGCCACGAATAAATTTTCGAGTAAATGTTTAAAGTGAATTTTTGTGTAAACTAATTATGTTGGAAAAAAAATGTATTAGAATATTTTGTTGCGAACATCACGTTCTACATATCATTTAAAAATATGCACTATTTTCGCAGACACCCTATATATAATAAATATAACTTTGTTTCAGTTGGATATTTCCTTTTTTTAAATTTGGTTATAAAAACAATTTAAAAACTACAGATATTTACGATATACTACCAAAAGATAAATGTGAAGCATATGTAGACAACTTAGAAAAGTAAGTAGATTTTATAATGTGATAGAACTGTTTTTACGTTTTTACGTTGATGAATAAATTAATTGAACTTTCCTTCTTCTAACATTTATATTAGTGATTCTTTCCTCACAATTTTACGATTTTATTTCTAGAAATTGGGAAAAAGAACTGAATGATAAAAAGCAAAAAAAGCCTAGTCTTAAAACAGCTATATTTAAAACGTTTGCCAAATCCTATTCGTTTTGTGGAATCAACATATTTGTCCAAGCTATTATAATAAAGTAAGTATTCACTGAATCAAAATTAAAATCCATTTTAAAATCAAGAAAATTTTCATTAATAAACTTCCTGTATTCTTAATACCAATTTAAATTTTTTAGGTCTTTACAACCTCTAGTTCTAGCTGAATATATTCGATATTTTGATAAATCAAAACCATACACCACTTTTGGGGAATACTCAGGATGGATTTTAGGATCTGCAAACGTTGCTTTAGCTTTTTTATTTGCTCTTATGACCCATCATTCTCAATTCGACAGCCAAAGAATTGGAATGAGAGTTCGAGTCGCGTTGTCTTCACTTGTATATAGAAAAGTAAGCCCTCATTTTCATAAATATTACCTACGCAGTATCATCAAATGTCATTATTTTTGTTAGAAAAATATCTAGATCTATCGGATGTTTTCATCACGCAACCAAAATTAATATTTTTATACGAAATATTGACCTCTAAATTTTAGTGTTTGTATTTTCTTTGTAGTTATTAAAATTAAGCCAATCGTCTTTAAATAAATCACCAGCTGGTAAATTGGTAAACCTACTTTCTAATGATTTACAACGTATTGATATTTGTTCAATGTATCTTCATTTCATATGGGTGATGCCTCTACAGGCAGCTGCTTGCTTCTATATTATTTATCAAAATGTAGGAATAGCTGCTCTTGCTGGAACCGTTGCCTTGATACTTGAAGGAATTCCATTACAAGGTAAAAATGTCATTTTTTTTTAATAAAAATATTAATAAAATAATTAATGTCGTTTTTAGGGTATTTTTCTAAACGCCAAGGTGAAATAAGGTCAAAAATTGCAGAGAAAACCGACTACAGAGTAAAACTGATGAATGAACTGGTATCTGGTATTAAAGTTATAAAAATGTATGCGTGGGAGAAATATTTTGCTAAAGTAGTTGAACAGTCAAGAAGGTAAGAATTTCTTTATGTTGAAATCAGGATTGAATAACTTAGTTTGATAAAAACTACAGTTGGACAATATTTTTCAAATCCTCTCACATATCCACAATTTTGCTTCTTCTTCTTATTCCTTAATGAAAAACGTTTTCTTAAAGTCCCCAAAATACTCATTTATAACCTCTTCATTATTCGAGCATTTTTTGGGTCGATTCAGGACATACCTACGCCACAGTTGCGTTTAGTTTTTTAGAAAGATTCTAGAATATATATCAATGAAAAAGCATAATTAAAAGAATCCTAAAATTGACGCCATTCCTCTTCCAAAAATACACTGATTGCTGGAGTGGGAATTACCTTTAGGGATTAGAACCGACTTCCCAACTTGTACTCAAATTAGGAAATCAATTTCTAACTTATAGTCAAATTGGAAAAATTCTCGCCCCTGCCGGGATTCGATCCAGAGAACTTTGGGTCATCAACTCGCGGCCCTACCATTGAGCCACCCACCACAATAATCCTTTAATTATCTCTCTAATTAGTTCTAAATTCGTATTCTTTTAACCCCTTGGAATAAATAAATGCAACATCTACTTCTCTTAAAGTTCATTTATATGAATAATAAAATAAAGTTAAAATAGTAAATATGGATTCAATTTTTAGTGAAGAAATTTTAAAAGTGAGCCAAACTTCGCGAATCAAAGGCGTGACCTTAGCCTTAATCGTAGTAACGGAAAGATTCGGATTGTATTGCTCAGTACTGGCTTACGTTCTACTAGGTAACAAACTCAATGCAGAGAAAGTATTTGCATGCGCACAACTTTTTAATTCTCTTCAAATGTACATGTGTATCATGTACCCTTATGCTATGACTAGCTACGCTGAAGCAGTGGTATCAGTAAGAAGAATAGAAAAATTTTTATTGTTAGAAGAAAACGAGTCTATCCAACATCCTAGTAGTTCTCCTTACAAAATAGGTACAATCTCTATAGAAAAAGCATCTGGAACTTGGAGTGGAGCAAAAGAACAGACACTCACAAATGTTAATATGGAAATGGAGTCGGGGAAACTGTGTTGTGTGGTAAGCATCCTGGTTCCAAGTTTTTCTATCTTATATTTTTTAGTTATTATTATTTGGTTTTTATCTTTTGGTTTTACTTTCTTCTGCCATTCTAATTTTCATCCAATTTTAAAACAAATATCGTTTACATTTTACAAAAATTTCAGGTAGGAACTGTGGGCAGTGGTAAAACTTCTTTACTTCAAATGCTTCTAAGAGAGTTACCACTTATTGAAGGAAAACTTGAAGTATCTGGAGATATATCATACGCTTCACAGGAACCTTGGTTATTTGTATCCAGTGTCAGAGAGAATATATTATTTGGCAGAGAATACCATCGAGAAAAGTAAGATATGAATTATTTGTTATAATAACTTTCCGAATCATGGAATGTTTGATTAAATCAAAACCTTTACTTCCCTTGTTCATTTTAGATACAGGCAAGTTGTCCATGTTTGTGCCTTAGAAACAGATTTCCGCCAATTTCCATTTGGAGATAAGACCATAGTAGAGGAAAGAGGGGTATCTCTAAGTGGTGGGCAAAGAGCCAGAATAAATTTGGCAAGAGCGATTTATGCAGACGCTGACATATACTTACTAGACGATCCTTTGTCAGCTGTTGATACAAGAGTAGCAAAACATCTTTTTGAGAAATGTTTTAAAGGATACCTTAGTGATAAAACAACCATTTTGGTTACTCATCAACTGCAGTTCCTCAGAAAAGCTGATATGATTGTTATTATCGAAAATGTTAGTATTTACTTTTTTATAAACAGACATTTTATTATCTATACCTGCAAATTTTAGGGAAAGATCCAAAGAACAGGAACATATAAGGAATTGTCAGAGGAAGATTTAAGTGCGCTACATCTAGAAAATGAGGGACACGAAACTCAACATCCACCAGTTGTAGAGAAAAGGTTCGGATGGGACAAAAGAGAAGTAAGTGCTAGCCTTAATAATTAAAAGATATGTTACGATTACTGCAGATAAATATTATCATTTTTGTTAACATTTTTAGAGTATTGTTTCACAATTGGCCCCTGAAGAAAATATAGAAGAAATAGAAACTGGAGCAATTCCATTCTCGACGTATAAAAGATACTTTGGATATGGCACCAGCGCATGTGGTTTTATTATTATGGTGTTGTTATTTGCAATTGCACAATTGACCTCTAACGCTGGAGATTTGTGGCTTACATATTGGTAATTTTCTGTTTCCCTTCAGTTTACACTGCTACTTACAATTTGTTTATTTAGGGTCAACCACGAAGATGACATTTACAACCATACTAGGGTCCAAACTTTAGATCACAACCATACCTTACAAGACCACAGCATCTTTAACTATACAATGTTTGAAGATCAATTAAAGAAAGACCAAGATGAAGCTGACATAACCCAACATTATTATATGATTGTATATTCTGTGTTCATGCTGGCTGCTCTGGTATTAACACCATTACGATCTCTAAACTTTATCAGAATAGTTATGAATTCATCTAGGAACTTGCACCACAAAATGTTTAGTAATGTTTTAGAGGCTCCCATGCAATTTTTCGATACCAATCCATCAGGTAGTGCTCTATTTTTTTATTTTAATAATGGCTCATTTGTTTACCTTTTGAAGTACTTTTCATAGAATATTTATCTTTGTTGTTGATTAAAATAATGTGGACCAACATCCTATTATGATTGCTCAACCTTTAGTTGAGAACACGTTAACTGTTTTGAAAGAAGTATATGTCTTGGTTGTAGTTAAATTAGATTAATATAAATTTTAATAAACCACATTATCACTTTTTACAATTCTCACTATTAACATAGATCATATTATTATACTTATTATACTTTTTAGGAAGGATTTTGAGTCGATTTTCCAACGACATGGGAATTATAGACGAACTAATCCCGAAAGCCTTTATCGAGTTTATTCAAATATTTTTAGTTTTAATAGGGATTCTTCTTCTTATATTCATAAAAGTGCCGTACATGATTATTGCTGCTGTAGTACTTACCGTTCTATTTTATTATGTAAGGCTGATATATTTAAAAACAGCTCAAAATGTTAAACGACTAGAAGGCGTCAGTAAGAAATTCATGAAGATTTTGTGTGGGATTTTTTTAAACTACGTATTTTTGTAGATCGAGCTCCAGTTTTTTCTCACTTGATTGCCACCATGGACGGTATAACAACAATAAGAGCGTCAAAAGCTGAAGAAATGGTTACACACGAGTTTGATTCTCTTCTAGATCAACATTCTGGTACATGGTATATTTACATCGCAGCAAACGAAGTCTTTGGATGGGTTTTAGATTTCTTAAGTACCATTTTTATTGCTGTAGTGACATACCAGTTCATGTTCTTTGAATCTTGTAAGTATCCAAATATTTAAATAAGTCAAAATATAGAAGAGACCAACCTTGTTCTTTTTTTAGATCCGGGAGTAACAGGAAATGTTGGTTTAACGATATCTCAGTGCCTTATTCTGACAGGAATGTTGCAGTTAGGAGTTCGACAAACTGCTGAGGTAGCCAATAATATGACAAGTGTTGAAAGAGTGCTCCAGTACACAAATTTGGTAAAAGAAACTGAATGTGAAGAAAAAGTGAAATTGACTTCAAAGAATCTAGTCGAAAGTTATAAATCGCTGAATTCAACTTGGCCAGAGCATGGAGAAATCAGATTCAAAAATGTTTATTTGAGATATAATCCAGAGAATGAACCGGTGTTGAAAAATTTGAGTTTGGTTATTAAGCCAGGACAAAAGGTAAATTATGTTTTTTTTGGACTGCAATTCAGTTCAGTTCAAAAATGTTTTTTTTTTTCAATTTAAACCGCTTCAGAATTAAATAATTTTATATTTTAGGTTGGGGTAGTTGGCAGAACAGGTGCAGGAAAGTCAACTTTGATCGCTGCTCTTTTTAGACTAACCACTGTTGAAGGCAGCATCATTATAGATGGCGTTGACACTAAGTCAATAAAATTAAGCGAACTCAGATCGAAAATATCGATAATTCCTCAAGAACCAGTACTGTTTTCAGCTAGTGTTAGATATAATCTTGATCCATTTGGAACTGTCACTGACGAAGAAATCTGGCAGGCATTAGAAAATGTAAGCAAATATTTGAGATGACAAAAGGCTGGCACAAGAAAAGGCTAACAATATTTTTTTTTAGGTTGAACTGAAGAATGCCATAGTAAGTTTGGACTCAGAAATTAGTGAAGGTGGTTCCAATTTCAGTACAGGCCAAAGACAGTTACTCTGTTTAGCTAGAGCTATTGTTAGAAATAATAAAATTCTAGTTTTGGACGAAGCCACTGCTAATGTGGATCCAAGGTAATAAATATGTTATATATATATATATATATATATATATTATTCTTTATATCTAATGTATTTTCTTTTTCTTTTTAGCACTGATGCCTTAATTCAAAGGACCATAAGAAAGAACTTTAAAAACTGTACAGTAATCACCATAGCTCACAGGTTAAATACCATCATGGACTCCGATAAGATCCTGGTTATGGATGCTGGAAAAGCTGTAGAGTTTGCACATCCTCATTTATTATTGAAGCAACCTCAAAGCCACTTTACCAAGATGTTACAAGAGACAGGTACTGTGACAGAAAATGCTTTAAGGAAAATTGCAGAGGAGCACTATTCCCACCAGTTTTTTGATGAATTGAAATAGTAAACAGTGATATTGTATTTATGTTAATGTTATATTTAGTTTTTTATAATTATTACAATTCAATAAACATTATTAGTTAATTCTCTTAATTCAGATCGTCTCATGTCTGATTCATTTTCTCAAAGTTTTGCTTACGTCTAAAAGTGAAAGAGATTTGAAGGGATTATCCATTTAGGGTGTTTTGGTAATAGAAAAAGGGGGTTTTAGCGAGTGTTATGGTTTGATTGAAGAGGATTTGATGGCATGACTTGATGTAAAACACCTACTTAATCTATCTTTATAATAAAATGATTACTAGCGAAAATTCTGACAATAAAGTTTCCAATGGTGTATTTTTCTGAATTCATATAGACCATACATATTATGATATATTTTGAGTTTTGTACATATTTTGAATCTCTTCAAAAGTTTTATCTTTCGTTTCTTCTAAATAAAAATTAACGAAAGCAATTGTAATCAAACAAAAAATTGCTAAACTTAAAAAACAAATACCGAGTCCTAGAATTTTAACGTAACATTCAAAATAATTTACCATTAATAAGACTGTTATAAAATATATTGTTGTTACAAGTGAGACAGACAAAGATTTAACCCTCCACGGTAATATTTCCGAAAGAATAACGAACGGAATAGGTCCAATACCGATGAAGTAACTCAGTAAAAATAAATTTAAGACTATTAAAGGAAGAGTTTTTAAATGATAATGGATTAAACCATAGTCAATTAACATACAGTGAACTCCCAAAATTGTCAGAAGTACAGACATTGTTAAAGCTGATGTTATGAGTAAAGTCTTTCTACCAAATCTTTGTTCATAAATAAATACAAATAAGCTACTAAAGAATTGTACAATCCCCACAATGACGTAGCAAACTGAAGAGTCAAAATTCGAACCTGTCAATTCAAATATAGATTCATTTAACATAAGTACAGCATTAATACCCGTTACTTGCTGGATTATTAGCAAACCCAAAGTTAACAAGAAATTTTTAATGAAAGCCGTTTTTTTAATAAAGCTTAACAATGTATACTCTGATTGTTCTTTTATTATGTTACGTATTTGTTCAACTTCCCAATCAATACTTCCACTTAGAACCCCTAACTTCGTTAAAGCTTCTCTGGCTAAAACTTCTTGGTTCTTAAAAGAGTAATAATGAGGAGTTTCTTCTCCAAAAACAAAAAATAATAGCAAAAATAAGGCGGGAAAAAAAGATAAAATTAGATTAAAGTTATTCAAGGATAACATTGGTCCTATTACATAAGAAAACAATGCGCCAGCTGCTAATGTAACGCCTCCAATAGAATTAAAAGCTGCTCTAGTTGATTTGTTGGAAATTTCACCGGCGTAGATTGGTATCACTGAGAAGGTTCCACCCATTGCTAAGCCAAGTACAAATCTAGCACAAAGATAGATTTTTACCGTGTTTCTTAGAGCCATTAATAGATAAGGTAATAAATAAGGCATTCCTAGTGACAAAATCGCTATTTTTCTTCCAAATTTATCTGCTACATATGTGTAAACATAAGCGCTGATTGTTGCTCCGTATTGTGGTAAACTTGATACTAGAGACACGAAATTTTCTGGTACAGGTTCGTCAAAGATGGCGGTGGAATTTTCTATTTTTGAAGATAGTGGCGATATCCATGTCATTGTTGTACCAAGACAGAAAAACAGAATGTTCGCTGAAATAAAAGAAGAACTGCTTAAAAATGTAGAAATAAAAACCAAAAATTCAAGACTATGGAAGTTATAATAAAATGGTGATGAATGGCGTTTCAATATAAAGCGAAAATTTCAGACAAATTAATATTCGAAGGGGGAGATATTGTGCCATATTTATGTTTGCACCCTCTCACTTCTGTGATCATCCCTTCATTTTCTTTAAATAGCTCGCCTCATTTTTATCCAATTTTGGACTTTCCTGGTTTAACTGATTTAACAAATATAGGAAACAAGGAATTTAAAGCAATTATTTTAAAAGCTACACGGTTTTTTATATCAGTGATATAACAATAACAGTTATCTACGAGCTGCAGCTAGAATGTTTAATGGAATACATCATGGAGGTTCTGCAATGCATAAGTACTTATGTAATTAATCTTAATAAAGATAAATTTACATCAGACGACTCAGATTTCAATAAAGAAAATAACCTACATGAACTCAAAAGTAACGAAACAAGTTGAGTTTAGAAGAACAACAACCACACTCACTTTCAACAATAAGCCAAGAAGTTTCATTTTCCAATGTTGTTTGAATATTTGACAAACACAAGAACTATTCTTACAAGATTAAATTGGATCAAGGATTGAACGAATATTATTTTGTCTCGCATTTTGAGAATTATTGAGTCAGTTTTTGACTGACAATCCACATTTATTGGTTTGGTTAATACACATAATTGCAGATATTTGGCTGATAGTGATCCACATATTGTGCGTGATGTGTACACACAGAATCCTCAAAAGTTGAATGTTTGGTTTGGTATCGTAATTGACCACATACTCGGACTTCATTTAGACAGAAACTTAAATGATGAATCGTACCTTCAGTTATTGAGAGAACTAATCCACGTATCACAATAATAATTGAAAATGACGATAACCTTTCCGAAGAGTTGCTTGTATTTCAACAGATTAGAGCACCTCAATATTTTGCTATGACTTTACGACAATAATTAAATGGAACTTTTTTCTCTCGTTGGATAAGTAAAAGATGGCCGACGATGGAGTAGCCACCTAAGTTACCGGACTTAACAACCCTTATACTTCTTTTTATGGGGTTATTTGAAAACAAAAATTTATACCCAAACAGAATCTCTATAAAAAAATTACGGCAAATATAAGAGAATGTATGCCTACATTTAAATGTACACACAATTAATATAATAAATTTTGAAAATGAAATATTCGTTCTATTAGTAGAAACGCTTATGATAAAATTGTTAAAACAATTTAATATTAATTTAATTTAAAATTCTTTAACATATAAACTAATTATTTCAATCCCATGTTTTATACATTTTTGAATTCGGTTGAAGGAAAAGAATCTAAAAATGGATAGAAAAATTTGGAAAGCAATTTAAAAAAATTAAAGCGATGATAGTAAAGGTGACTTTTCAAGCAACCTAAATATCTCTTCCCTTCGAATATTAATTGACATATATTTTTTATTTTTTGTAAACTTCAATTCTTTAAAAGTTACATAATGTGAATACTTTTGTCTGGAAAACATTCTATATTCAGGTATATCTAACTAGTACAATAATGGAAATTTTAAAAGTTTAAAAATAATTAAAAAAAATAATATATACCTGTTATGGATGAGAAGTAGGCAACATTTACTTTTTTTCTTATTTGCTCCATAACACCAACATGTACTTCAAGTATTCTCTTGGAAATAAAACTACTACATCTAGAATCTATTAATGTATTTCTCATCAATTAAGGGCTGTTAGAAACCTTTTACCTTTATTAAATCAACAATTCAATTGAAGTATTGACTTTGAGAAAATAACAAAAACAAAAAATAAAGCAATTAGGTGTAGGTTAGCAGATATCATATATTTAGCACATAAATATATTGATTAAAAAGTGAGCTTTAAATTTTTTCATAGAAGAGGATCATTTAACAAATAGTTAGTTGATAAACAAATACAAAATTAAACGTAAATTAAGCCTACGTGTATGCAGCACACGTTACAAATATGTATAAGGGATTACCTAACAACTAGGATACAATATGGATTCAGAAGAATATTTTAATTCTAATTTTACTGTTAGCTGTACGAGCGTCAATAAAAAAAGTTATTACATACTACTAAGCCTAAAGTAGTCTTTGTGATACAAAAAAAGGTGGCAAGGAGGAAAATGTAAATTTTATTGATTTTTATACACTTTTTTTTGTATATTCGTTAAATTTTTTCATGTATGTTTCTACAATTGCATCTCACCTAACGAGTATTTTTCTGGTAACGATCACCATTAAAAGCGGTACGTCTGGTGACGTTGTAATCCCCATTCGCACCAGCAGTTTACCACATCTTTAAAGAAAAATATTTTTATCTTTAATATTAAATTCATTATTTGAATTATGAAACTAAATAATAAAAGTAGATAGCTTAAACATGGTTGGGATAAAGTATGGAACCAAGTAAATATCTTTAAAACGAATATTTATGAAATTTTGTAGGTAAGTGCAATGGGCTAAAATCCATCTGATGTACATTTTTTCTTAACAGGAAATACCCTCAACTTTTTTAATTTAAATGGGACAACCTGTATATTTTTGCACATTTTGAAAGATCTTGTTATTTGGAATTCGCACATACTGGGTTTATTGTAAAAAATCTGTAAAAACGAGGAATACAGCACTTTAATAAACCACTTTTAAGTTTTTATACATTAGAGTAAAATACAATTTAGATACACAAATTGATATTGTTTGAATTAATAGTAAGAAATAAACGAGTGCTATCTAGTAGGTAACTGTTGTCAAACTCAAAATTGTAGTTTACGGAAATAAATTGTACGATTAAGAATGGCTCATTTAAGTGAAAAAATCGTATTGAAATATTAATGATGATCGGTAATGGTGATCGAATCATAGAATGGCCTGCTCGTTCTCCGGATCTAAGCCCATTAGATTTTTTTCTTTGGGTTATCTAAAATCACGTGTTTACATTAAACGACCAAGATACTTGCAGGAATTGAGACAAACGATTATTGACGAATGTGAATTAATACGTGGAGAAGTCTTGGAAAGAGTGATTCAAGAATTTGTTAATAGGCTGTCATATTGTCAGTAGGTAAACGGAGAGCATTTTGAACATTTCAATTAATTTTGTTTAAATTATTATTCTCACTAGTCGAAAGTAAATAAATTTACTTATTCTACAACTAAAAGTGAGTTGTTTCTCGTTTTTACAAATTATTTCGAGAAATAACAAGCTCACAAAATCTGCAAAAATATACAGGGTGTCCCATTTAAATTAAAAAAATTGAGGGGATTTCCAGTTAAACCTGAAGTATATTATTAACAAAAAAATATACATCAGATGTATTTTGGCCCAGTGCACTTACCTACAAAATTGATATTTTTAATTTCAGATATTTTTATACATAAACCAAAAGTAAGAATGTGTCACCTGGTGAAAAGCAATGCTGAAAAAATTCAACAACGGAAATTCCAATCATATCTAAGATATTAATGGCGGAGATGAAATTTGAATATATTTCTATAAACCCAAAACAAACCAAGAATCGATAGTTTGTGTGTTTCAAAGTGAACAATTGTCGATAAAATAATTTTGCATCATGATAATCCAACATGCCACACCGCCCTGGAAGCCTTGAGAAAGCTGTGGATGGTTCAAAGCGCACATTTTGAGCAACCAATTTCTGAATGAAATAAGCGTTTTAAAAATTGGTTTGAATGTGTAAAAAAATGCGTAGAATGTATTGTTTAGAAATTGAACAAAACAATATTTTTGTACATAACTTTATTTCTCATAGATATTGCCCTCGAATGTCCGAAATGTCGAAGGTTTCCTTTCCATTTTGACGATTTGGCAACTACGTGCAGATTTACTAATATCAAATAGATTACTGTAGATGTGTAACGATTTTAGTTTCAACTATACCTATACAATGCGTCCTAAAAGTTGTATACAAATCGCAAAAAATCAAACATCAAAAATAATAATTAATCATGAAAAGTAATGGATGATAAATTTGAATAGAATTCAAAATGTTAGATGAAAATGTTGATGGGATTTAAAAATTAAGCTCGCCTTAAAATTCATGGTTTCCCTAGGCATTCATTTGAAAAGTTTCCAATAAACAATTCTTTGATTACTAAATAAATAAAGGAAATTGGAATTACTACAGATTTTTTTGATTTTATAACTAGTAAGCCTCTAAATCCAAAAATCCAAAATCCATTTACATCTCAAATTCTATATTTGTTATTACTATTCATATTCGAGATATACCTATAAAAGGTGAAAAAATTCAAAATTTAGACCACTCAAGTATGTGGGAAAACTATTTAGAAAAAGATAAAAAAATAATTTTCATATCCCTAATCCATATCTTTAAATATTAACTGGTCTTAAGGAAATTTGAATGCTTGAGTGGTTCACATTTTGTATTTGTTTACCACCCTATATACAAATTTCATCCAGGTCTTAAAATTTGAAGATGAGAATATGTAAATCGTTATTTCCTCATCTCTAAAGCTTTTCAAGCAGAAGAGAAAACAAAGTAGCATATACTTATTGACTGAGCTATTTATAAAATATAGAGGGTCTAAATTTTCAAATAATGTCATAAGATTGTCAAAAGTTTTTGGAAAACTTCTTGTATTAACAACTGGGTCTTTTGTTTAAATGTTTTCTCTAATTTTAATAATGACTGACGTGTGGTCGGTCCTTACTAATTTACATACATAATACACTCTGTTTAACAAAATTGTGTTTACAAAACTAAATGTTTTTGATTTTAAAAATAATATTAATAATATCATATATAAATAAATCAATATATTAATTACTGCAAGGTTTCTTAAAATACTTATTTTTAATAAATATGGAAAGATAAATAATACTTATCTTGAATTCCAAACGTTTATGACATATTTATTTACGTTTTTTAAAAAGAGCTGTCAAACTTCTTTCTGTCTTGGAAAATGGTATTGTCAGATATTGAAACCTAGTTAGACTTGAATACATATTAAAACGATTTGGAAAACTGTGGAAATTCAAGATAAGTATTATTTATCTTTCCATATTTATTATAAATAATTCCCACAAAGTAAGAGTTGAAACAATTAAATTAACTTGCTTATTTTTAACTAGCGCTTGCTGGTTTATCTTAACAAAATAACGGGATAATTATCCTGTTACCTAATAAAAGTTACTACCATTTTTTTAATGGTACACACTATATATTACTAAATTTTATTATGATATTTTTTCTAATTTCAAAAATATATTTGATAGCATTTTCTCTAACCATTTTTAAGATATGAGTATTAAACATTTAAGAGCGCAGTTAGATAATTAATATTGGAAATAAATATGAAAAAAATATCGTTTTATTTGATGTTCCCCTTAATTAGGGTGGGGCACAGTAACCAATAGAAAATGCAGAAAATACAGTTCTAATACAAGTGTAAATATTTTAGAAAAAAGTACTAGTAAAAATTAGTATCTTATTTTTAATTATTGTCAAGACCGTATTTTTGGAATTTATTATTTCCACAAATTCAAAAATGTGTATACAAAAGACTAAAAAGGACAAAAGTTGCTCTAAAATTCAAAGAACATTACAAAAAACTAATATTATAATTCGTACAAACTGTTACCCGCTCAGAAATTAATAAAAAATCGCAAATGAAGTGATTACTAAAAAAATATATTATAAACTAATGGGTCATCATCTCATCATTTACTACAGAAGTAATGTTTAATCTTAAAAACACACATTTTTGTAATAAGAAAAGGCAGTAGGAAAAGATTGGTTAATTAAACAAGTAAATAGATCTGAAAGAAATACTGTCTGTATTTAGTGTGGAATTTTGGAATAAAATAATTTGAACTTTATTTTTTGATAATACGTTAAAGGATAACATTTGTTTCAATACAGGGTGAAACATTATATATGTAATACCATCTTTATTGGTCAAACATTTATACGTGCATGTACATTTAGGGTCATTTTACAAAATCTAGAAAATCTTGGATACTGTAAAAACAATTTGTAGTTAGAATTGTTTTACAAAACTATTAAATATTTTACAATTCATACCTTTAATATTTCTTACAGTCTCTAAAATAATGATTGAATTTGTTGTACATACCAACATCCATCCTAATCTCTGATATTTTACAAGAAATGTGATACAGATTAATTTAGTAGATGTTTTTGTTCTCTGATCTGCCGTTGCTTTTACTCGGTTTCCTTGTTTTTTTTTCTACCTTGGTTTTGGTTTGTCTCACTGACGCAGATCTAGATTTTGAGTGAAGCGTTGTGAAGGGGTGCTTCTAATTGAGGTAACAAGTATTCTTTTATTTTAGCTTTTGGGGACCCTTACGAAGAAAACCAAGAAGCAAAACTAGTTCCGTGTAAATGAAGTTTTATGTTATATTTTACAAGAGAAAACTCTTAATAAAACGCTATGCATCATTTGGAAATCTATAATTGAGCATCAAACTCATCAAACAAATTATTTAAAATAAAGAGGAAAATACGTTTAAATTTAAATACAGAGCCAATTATTAATGAAAAATGTTAATAGGAGTTAAAAATTCTGTTGTAGTTCAGATACAGGGCCTTTCTAGTTAAATTTTTTTAGTAATTTCAATCTTCTTTTTTTAAATAAGCAGCAATTGCTGATTTGTGTATGCAAATTTCTTATTTCCTATTATTTCCAATAAATTTTTTGACCCCTTAAATTTCTTTTTTTATAAATCATTTTTTTTATTTTTTCTTTATTCCAACAAAATTTATCGGTTTGATGTTTGTTACTTCAATTATTCTCCTAGTCAATGTTAAATATCGAAATAGAGCTAAAGATAATATTGTATCGTGTACCGTATTTTTGAGATTAGAAAAAAAAAACAAATAAAAGAAGAACACAAATTAGAAAAAGCCAGGAACTAAGAGGCGCCAATACAAAAATTAAATAAATAATAAAACAAAAAATAAAAGAGTATAAAAAATTCAAGTCATCTCTAATTCTACAAGAAAGATAGAAATTATATATAGAGGATATAGTAGAAGCAATGACAGAGAACTGTGGGTCAAGTAAACTCAAACACAAACTGTAAAAGAACACAATGGTGCAATTAGGACTTAAAACAAAAAATAAATGATAAGAACGAAATGTGGAAAACATATCTAATGACTAAAAACCAAATAGATGAAGAAAGATACAAACAAAAAAGTTGTGAATTCAAAATATGGGGAAAATTTGGAGAAAGGATGGATAATAAATTTAAAGAAAATCAAAAACCATTTTATGGTACACTGATGCAGTTAAGAAAAAAGAAGAAGCATACGATGATAAATATTAATGTCAAAAATTGGATAGTATTTACTCAAGAAGATAAAATAATGGGAAACTGAAGCAATATTTCTAAGAACTAACTAAAACAGAGCAGCAAACAGAAGAAATAAAAGAGGAAGTTTTAGTGAATTCAGAGGAAGGTCAATTAACGATAGAAGAATTATTAGAGACATTAAAAAAGCTAAAATAGCAAAAACGTCAGGAATAGATTAAATACCACCAGAAATACATAGGAAAGGAAGAAAAGGAGATGTTACGAAATATTATAAATATAAACATTAAAGATAAAAGATACAACTCCATTAGAAAACAAGGAAAGTATTACATATTTACAAAAAGAGATATAAAGAAACTGCATAAACTATAGAGGATTCCTATTATCGAGCAACCCAGAAAAAATATTAGCGAGTATAATGGAAAAATCGCTAAAAGAACAAATAGATGAAACAATAGAAGATACTCAGTGTTTCGAGATTTTTGCAATGAGACAGATAAGTGAAAAACTGGTAAATAAGAATAATAATATACACATTTGCTATATACTCGTACATTTAGAAAAAGCCTTTGATAGAATTAAGAGAGGGGATATTTGGAAAATAGAAAAATAAATAAAGGTACAATTGACATAATAAGAGCAATGTACATCGGAAATGTAAATATTATGAGAACGAATAATGAAGAATCCAAAGAATACTAGACAAAGATAATGGTAAAGCAAGGATGTGGGCTCAGCCCACTATTATTTGAGGTAATAATAAGTGAAGTAATTAAAGAAGCCAAGAAAAAGATAAAAGACTAAATATAAACTACTGGAAAATGAAAAAAATAGAGTTAAGCGAATTGTTCTTCGCAGATGTAGATGCGGCTAAGTTCAAAGAAAATCCGAATAATTTAAACATCCTCAGCAAAGAATTTAACATGCATATTAATATAATCAAAACGAGAAGTATGGTAATAAGAAAAGATAGCTCGAAACATAAGATAACACTTAACGGGAAAATTATGGAACAAGGAAACGGGTTTCAAAGAAGTTGACGAAAAAGTTAAAAATATAGCAAAATATTCAATACAGTAAAATTTTCATTTCTGGGAAAAAAGAAATAAAGCAAATTGTCAGACCATCACTATTATAGAGCAGCATGGACATTATAAATGCAACAGAAATGAGATTCCTACGTAAAATACAAAATAAAACAAGGAAAAACAAAATAAGAAAAGGAACTTTTGGGCAACACACCTTAATGACGAAATTGAAGAGGGACAATTAAGTTGTCTGGAGAATGTTTTCGGTATCAAAGATAGTAGACTAACCAATAGAATTTAAGAAGCTAAAGTGCTAGGATACAAGAGGAGAAAGACATGAACTGAGGGAGTAACAAAGGCGACAGGGAAAAGAGGCAAACAACAAAACCCAAATAAGCCTTACACCGAAAGGTAGAACGGTTTTAGATTAAGAAGAAAAAACATGTAAATATTTGAAAAAATGACCGTAATATACATAAAAGTAGTATTCAGGTGATTATCGAAAAATTTAATCATACACCCATTATTCGACTTTTTTTTATATATCTAACAGTAACCAAAAAAGGAGTGTCCTAAAGTTTATGAATAAGCAGTTGTGAAAGGTTCATTTACTGCACCAATCCATCAATCCCTTTGGTGAAAAATCTTAGCAACAGTGTTTTTTGAGTTGTTCTCTCTGGGTATACCCCATTGCAGATATCGAGTGCAACTTGCATCTATTACATCCACAAAGGTGTGCAGTGCAGGTTCGTCGAAAAAACGGCTCTCAATTCACCGCAACGTCTTGTTTTTGTCTTTCACTTCTCGAAAAGTAGGCCGCAGATCGCCAACATCTACTATTAACATTGAGTCGCTGGCGATCAGAGAGCGCGGTAGTCGGGCGCTTCTATATACTATAATTTTTTCAATTTGCACCGACTTTTTCGAAATTATTAAGTTTTCAGTATAATATTGCGATATAGTTGTGAAGAAAATCTCGGGAAAGAACTTTCCAGATAAAAAAATGGTGCTGTTTACGAGGAATACGGAGTTGGATGAGACGGTAAGTGTCTACCTAATTATAATGTGTTAAAAATGTTCTCAGTTGTAACAGGTGGATTTTAATGCCAACCAAAATCAAACTTTAACTTTATTTGAATTTAATATATAATTAACATGACTTGTATATGCACTATACATTTACTAATTTTAGGCCTTATTAGTTATCAATTAGATTACTCATTACTTTATTATCGCTGGTGTTGATACACATATAGAGTTTGTTTGGAAACATCTTTGGATTATATTGAAAAATGAAATAATTACTTCATATAAATTTACTAAATTTGCAAAAATTAATAGAACTGTGCAAAAATGATTACCAACACATTTTGTTGAATTTTTAAAATACTTTTGCTGATAATAATTTACTAGTTAGTAAAATACACTGCTTTACAAATTATGTTATATTAGTTTAAATATCACAAAGAAGCTATCACGTGTGTTAGTAACATAAAATAAATGTTAATTAATATAATATGTATTTTTGCTGACTAAAGTCTACCTTTTAAACGCAATGGTCAACTTTCTTGCGCGAGAGTCAACGAGATATTTAATAGTTAGTTTTTATTCAAAATTTCCCTAAAAGTCTTTTTAATTTATCTGGCGTCAAAATTTTTTATAATCCAAATTGAAAATTTAGTGATTTTTATATGGATGTTTTAAGTATCTTTAAGCCTAGGAGGGCTACAACTATATTTTATTTTATTTTATCAGAAATTCTGACTATAATTCCGATTTATATCTCGAAATTCCGGATCGGAATTACGACTTATAATTCACAATTTTTATAATTTTTTAATTTAATTAAAATGACCAAGTTTGTTAAATAATATCTCTTTTCTCAAACACTGATTTTTGCTTAAAAATGAAAGTAGAAATAAACGCGAAATAAATAGTTAATATTATTTATCCACGACTAATCTATAATTTGTTTATTATACACGCGTTTCCTCGACAATAATAGTATCTATTATTCACAGTGAGTAATGATTTCACTAAGCAACAGAATTTTAAAGAATTTTATCTGAAAAACTGGATATAAATAACGAAAAAGTTGCAAGTTTCAACTTACTCGTATTATCAGAAAAATCAGAAAATTTTTTTTATTTTAGTTTTTATGTTTACCATAAATTAGATTATTATAAATTTTCAAAATTGGTAGAAAGATTTTAAATATTTGTTTTTATCTTTTCTCTTGTTATGAATTAAAAATACAAGCAAAGTAACTCAGTTTATTGAATCAAAAGTGGAAACACCCTGTATTTTTATTCATGAAGGACCATGTAAGTTAATTTAGAGATGAATTTTCGAAATTTCGGGTTACAATGAAGAAATTCGATTTATATCTTTGAACTGTAAATTAAAATTTCTCGTAAGATAAAATAACATATTATCTCCTACGCTTTCCCTGAATTTTAATAAAAAATGTAAAAATATTTATTTTAAAACTAATTTCGATTTATAAACATGGAACTTTTCGTTTTTTAAAATATGCCAAAATCCACATTTTTTGAACTTGGCTTTTGCCTATATTTTATTTTATTAATTTTTTAGAATTTTTGTTTAAAATTGTAATAAATTTTAAAAAAATACGAAATGGAAAGAATAAAAAAAAATCATTACTTTTTTTCTATGGAACTTGACAATATATTCAAAAATTTAGTATTTTATTCGATCTATATAAATAAACATGACTTGTACAATTTACTTCGCTTCATATTAATTTGTCAACAAAAGAATGTCATTTACTTTTATCGGAACTTATAACTGGTAAAAAAAAATATTGGAAACACTACGACTTGCTATAATACCCCAAACTTAGATTTCTCTAATCGACTAAAAAAATAGTATCTAGTGATAAAACATACTGTAGTAAGTAAAATAATTTAAAAAATGAATTTATAGAAAACATTTTTCAATTTCTTGGATATAATTTTCCATGAATAGAGGAATTTTATACTCTAGACACTATATTGTTAAACTTCTTTTAAAAATTAAATTTAAACGTAAATAATTAACACATAGTTTATTATTGAAATGATAAATGCCAAGTATGTTTACCAAATTTATTTTTGAACATATAAATACTCATTAATCGAATATAAATACTCGAATAAGTCGCCAATCAACTATAATTTGATAAAGATTTTGGAATCCATCGCTAGATTATCAGTAACACGAAACTCAAAATAACAAATAAAATAGGCTAGGTTAGCTCTTATTTAATCCATCCAACTCATCTTCACCTACAGACGTTAGATGGAATTAAGAAATATGAAAAGATACTTATTTGAATTTCCACAGTATTCCAAAGTGTTTTATGTTATATTCAATCGACCAAGGTTTCGCTACTTATCTATAGCATTCTTTTAAATATATGTATATATGGGATTAATGTTTTTTTCAGGCACCGTTTATTGAACCATATATTTTAGGTTACGCTTCATCTGTAGCTTTTTAAAATGATAAGTTAACTAACTCTTCGCAAGAGGGCTAAAATTAAATTAACAAAAGGAAATTGGGGGAAATAATTCCTTTAATCTCGCAGTCTCTAAGATTTTATTTTTTCATAGAATATAGAGAAGAACTACCGGTTTCGTGGCCACATCTTCAGGTTCAAAATCATAAAAATTCTGTAATTAAAACATAACAAATATTATGGTATAAAATAGAGAGTTTGTATATAAAGTAGGTACGGGTTATTTTAATGTTAGATAGAGATTTTTTTATTTTTTATGTTGAAAGTAATTTTTATAGAATTTTATTTTATTTTTATAGTTGATAGCGGTTATTTTGGTAATAGATCTTAGTTTAAAGTACTATAGTTTTATAAATATAGTATTGATTAGTTAAGTAGAAAATAATGTTTTAAAATTGACCAATGTCTTACACCAAACTATTTGGCTTAATCACAAAGATAAAACCATACGGGCAAGATGAAATTTCATCATCATTATAAACATTTTTTTCAATATAAAAAATAAAAAAATCTCACTATCTAATATTAAAATAACCCTTACCTACAAATTTTATATACATACTATCTATTTTACATCAAACTATTTGTTATTTTTTAATTACAGAATTTTTGTGATTTTGAACCTGAAGATGTGGACCATTTTGGCCACGAAACTGGTAGTTCTCTCCTCTATTTTCTAAGAAAAAATAAAATTTTAGAGACTTCAAGATAAAAGAACTTATTTCCCCCAATTGCCTTTTGTAAATGCAACAACAACTCATTTAAAATTAAATTAATTGTTTCAACTCTTACTTTGTTGGAAACTATCCATAATAAATATGAAAAGATAAATTATACTTATTTCAATTTGTGTATTGTTTATGTCCAAATTATAGCGACGTGCTCCAAATTGAGTGAATTTTTTATTGATTTTATAAGTGAAAACTGTTTTTTATTATTATATATATTAATTCAAGTAGAGTTCCGCACAATAATTGTTTCGCCACTCAATGATTTGGTAGAATGTATTTAAAAAAACTTTCTTACAATAAAAGACAAATTATATAAGGTGTGCCTAAGAGCAGGTTAATTTTTGCGTGAATCACCATCACTTTATTTTCATAAGAACAACAAGCATTTGCTGTATAAAGAGATTTACTTAATACTTTGATTCGATTGCTGGATTGGCTAGTACACCTTTAATTCTTATCTTTATTTACCTTCACCTTCAGCCTATTTTCGATTAAACTCTGTTCTATAAAAGTGGAAAAGTAGCATTTGAATTAGTGTTAAATTATGTAAGATATAACCTTTAAAAAATATCTTTAATCTTACTTCTACCACATAATGTATATATTATACAAACTTTAAAACACCACCAAAGTGAAAACATAAAACCATTACAGTATTTCGAAAGTTGCCTCGATAACCTCTGTATAAGCCATAACGAAATACAGTTCAAGAAAATTTTGATATTAACATGATGACTTATTTCACAGTTTACTTAAAATCTATAGGCTTTATACTCAATTTCAAATGCAGATAGTTTTATAGAAACATTTTGTCTTACAATATACAGGGTGTTTGGAAGTTGGGTGCAAAGCTTTAAGGGAAAGCTAGCATAGACCATTTAGGACCATTTTAGCTCAAAAAATTACTTTTTGTGCTCGAAATAATAACTGAGTTTAATTCTAAAATTCACTTATCATTCAAGCTGGTCATTATCAGCAATTAACTGTAAAATTTTGAGGTTTTTTGCCAAAACGCTTAAAAATTAGGTAACAAAAATAGCCAGACTTCGTCGAAGACAACCATAGCTAAAATAGTTCTAAATGGTTTATGTTAGCTTCCCCTTAAATCTTTGTATATCTGTGAAAGCTCCAATCTTTTAAAGGAGGTGACGAGTTTCACCACATAGTTGTTACAGAGCTGCGTTAAACATAATGTTTTAATTTCTGCTATAATAAAACTCACAAAGCTATAAAGAGTCCAAATAGCATTGAATTTGTTACTTACTAATAATCCAGAAATGGTCTAAGAAAGGATTACTTCTAATGACT
This sequence comes from Hermaeophaga mercurialis, assembly GCA_951812935.1. Lineage (NCBI taxonomy): Eukaryota > Metazoa > Arthropoda > Insecta > Coleoptera > Chrysomelidae > Hermaeophaga > Hermaeophaga mercurialis. The sequence continues at coordinate 7,306,824 of OX638363.1, read as the reverse complement.
ATTGAGATTACATATTAAAGTGACCTCAACAAATTTTAAGTAAAATATTTTAATGGTCTACGCAACTGGGGTCTCGATAAATTTTTACCTGTGGAGAATTTGCAAGTTATATATTCCTTAAAGTAGGGGCTAATACAATTTAGGTTGGGTTATGTTTCATTTCGAAAAGTCAAGGCAATAAAGGGTGGCATTAAATATACTACAGCAGCGTTTTTTAAATAAACAAATCTTAGATTGTCTGACATACCTCAAGCAAACACATCAGTAGTTGCAAATTTTCTTCAGGTAAAAATTTACCCCGTCCTCCTATGTTTTCTACCTACAAAAGGGAAAAGCCCCTAATTGAGAAGTCCCTACTTGCGAATGAACCATTTTGTAGGTATTACTTTTGGAAAGTAGTTTATAACTCTGGATTAGGTCTTATTTTAAAATCAACACTAACTCAGAATAATAATGTAAAAATCTACATTTGTTCGAATATCTTCATGAAAAATGTGTATATAATATAAAAACTGACGCATAAATAAAAACAGAACAGAACAGAAATAGAAGAAAAAATATAAAAGAAGAGGAAGATTAAGTGAGAATAAACAGACAAGGAATTTAAAAGAAGATGATATTCAAACAAATGCAATAAAAAATAAAACCAACGGCAATATGAGCAAAATCCAAATGTCTGTTATTTAAAAATGATTTTGTTTTGAATATTACAGCATAAATATTCCATTCTTAATTCTAAATAAAGACACATGAATCATTACTATAATATTTGTATTAACCGCACCAATTTTCTTGACCTATCGAGCTTATTTTGATTTACAATGAAATATAAATATTTTTCTTTCTAGAATTTAGAATAAACTTAAATAAGAACACAACTTTTGTCTTCTTTACCATTTTTTATTGAATATTTGAACAACATATACAGTAAAACATGTATTACTTTTTTGTCAACGGCACCTACTGATCTGGTCATTTGCCCACGTATTCTGCGTAGGTTTTGTTATTGTTTTCCAGCTCCACTTTAGGAAGACGACTATTAATGTGAACCAATTATTATAATTAGTTATTTGACAGAGCCTGTAGTCACTATTTAATCTATTCTGAGATACTGACAAAAAATTGTTTTTTTTTTGTAATTAGATACTTACCGAAGACTGTAATGTAATATCACTATTTAATTCTTTATTACCTACAAAAAAGGTTCTCATTTGTATACTGGTACTCTGTTGGTCCATTGGCGATATTGTGAGAGTCTGTAATTATTACCGAATTCTACCTGTAATATTGAATGTAATAAAATTGTAGGCATTTATATTTTATTGATTGTGTACATACAAACATTCATATATAATAATCGATAATAAAACTTATTATCTTGTTTAATATTATTTAAGAGTTCAAATATTTAACAGGGTTATCTGCCTAAGAGATATTGACCAATCAATAAAAGAAAAAAAACGAATGCTGGCTGGAATTTATTTAATGTCTTAACACGTGAAGTAAATATTTTAATTTCGGTGTGAATATCTACATTTGTGTAAAAAAATAGTTTGGGAATCACAAATATGGTAAAAAGATAAAACAATCGAGATGTGATGGCAGACAAAAGGCAGGTGAATTTTATATAAGGTTAGAAATTGAAGAGTTTTTAATGCAAAATTTAATCTTTATATATGTATAAATGATCCAATTGTTTTGAATTCTTTGCGGATCTTACCACTTCAAACTATGAGGTTTTTCATTTAATCTTATATATTGTCTCATATCTGTCTTGGTCGTCTTTTTTTCCTCTTTGAGTAATTTCTTGCTTTCCATATTGGTTTTAAATTTCTAGAACTTTCTAATCTGTGCAGATGTATCTGCCAATTCAATTGTCTTTATAAAATGTGATACAAATTCTATTTTGAATTTTTTTTATGTCCTAGTTCCTCATGTTATCTATTTTCGACAACGTCTTAACTCTTATTATTTCATTTCAGTTATTTATACATTTTTGTCTTTCTTTCGGTACTCATGACTCATGACTCATTTTTATAGTAGTATGGGAATATCTTCCTTAACATTCTCAAGTTTTATTTGTAATTTCTTTGTTATTTAAGCATGAATATAAATACGTTTTATTTACTAATATTTCCTGTTTTCCGCTATATTCTCTAGTCACCCAAAGTAGTGGGTTTCTTAGACGGGATGATTAAGCATACTAGAGACACATCGCAATATATCTGCGTAAAGCTTCATCGGATTTTCACGACCGATTGGACCTCGAAAAAAAAATCTAGTCCTCTAGTTATTTTTGCCAATACGTTTTCATTTTATTTTGTTCAGTCCGATTTTTTACTTTTACTTTACTTCTTTCGGCGCAAAATTTAAAACTGTAGAATGTATTAAACATATTCTGTAGACTCAATTGCGACAACAATTTCTCTAAGATTCATGTATTGTTAACTTTCCAGGAAAATTATTGATTATTCCATTTTCAAACGATATTATAAATAGATTTTCATAGAAACGTTTTTATAAATAGTATATAATTAATATAATCTCAATAATGATTTGAACAATAGGCATCCAATTTATGCAGTGCATTTCCGATTTATTGCATACTTTAACAGATAGTTCTTTTTAATGATGGCATGATATTTTATTCAGATAATATTAATTAAAAAAAAGAACTAATTAACATGTTATGGAATGTATACTAGAAATAAAATGTATTTATTAAAATATGGGAATAATCATTTCTACATAATTAATACAAATTAAAGTATTAATAAATAATTATACTATTAGTAAATTTTCCATATAAATAAACACACAAAATTGGTAAGTTACTAAAGTACATATTTAAAGCAAAAATAATACTGAAATCAACTGCATCGTATAATAAAATTAGCATACAATCTATGGAATAATTAAATGGAATTAATTAATATATGGAAAAATTAAAACCTGTCAAAAAACCGCTAAAAAAATCAGTTATTCTCATAGGGTTTCCAGAACATTAAAAAGTCGGGGTGAACGAAATAGCAAAAAACTGGCTCAGATGCCATTTGTTATTCCAAAACGCTTCTCTGAGATCAACATTACTATACTAGAGAAAATTGAGAAAGAAGAAGATATAACGATCAGACATCTGCTCTCGAATAATTACAAAAGGATGCCCTGGCATTACTGACTGGAAGATCACTTCAGGCAACCTAAAAGAGAAGCCTAAAGTTATAATATGTATAACAAATTAAACAGGAATACGTGTCTGTGGTGAAGATGAAGTGGAAAGACATAAGTATCTTGGAATCATTGTTTAAAATAAATTAATTTAAAAAAGTAAAGTTTTGTAACGTTGCTACTAATTCATTAAAGACAAAACGGAAGGTATAAAGTTGAATATATTACTGTTTTAAAATTTCAAAAGTGAAACCAGAAAAATAATTGTTTAATATTTATCTCAAGGAAAAGACACCTGACGTTATTAGGAAAAACGAGCTAAAGTTTAACAATTCCGATAAAAATAATTTTCTTCAGTGATTAATGAAATCCAAAAACTTAAATGATTCTAATAACTCGGATCAGATTTGAATGTTTTATTATTTGCTTTTAAGAAGCGTGGGTGAAACGGAAAACTTTCGGGAAATCACGAGTAAAAGTCCGCGAACAAGAAAATCCGGGTGATATAGACAAGACCATATTTCTAGCGCTGTGCTGTAATAAATACAAGTGTATTCATTAGAGTGAACATGCTTAAATAAATCATGTAGTTGATTGTTGGAAAAACCTGTGCTGGAATGACATTATTTCTGCCTTACGTAATTTAATCAGTTTAATCGAGGCGAAAACATTAAAAATGATCACGGTTTAATTTAATTATTGTAACAGTGTTTTATTTTCATTTTTAAATAATAAATTATGCATGGCGTCGTGTTCTGTGTTGTGTGACTGGATAACGATTTTATTATTTCTATTGTCCTTCATAAGTTTTTAATAATATACATTGTTTTTTTTTTCAAAATACAAGAACAAAAGATATTTATTTTAACAATACAAAATGTATTTTGAATAATAACGTACTTTTATATTAAAAATTAACTATTTTAAGGATATTTCCTTTTATTCAAATATTTGAAACAATGTTAAATTCGACGAAATATCAACAACACAGAAAATAACTCACAGAAGTTTAATTATAATTTACGGAGTGGATTCTGTCAATCCCGGACATTCTTTTTGTATTTTCCCAAAAGATGGTTCCGTCTTTGTAGAGCACGACTAATTATTTATAAATGCAAATTTAGACAAGTACGAACTGTCAGCCGCACCTTAAGAACGAGAAAACCTGGACCATATGTAAATTCCTACTATAAACAGGATATTGAAACATTTTTTTATTATGGTACCATACAGTTTTCTTAAGACTAAAATTTTCTCATTTTTTCTTCCAAAAGTAAGAACTTCCTAAAAAGTATTGTGCCTGTAATATAAAGACGCATTTTGTTCCCTTGTTAGGAAATAATATTTTACTCGAATTCAAATCAGATTTAGTGGTCCTTCTGGACTTTTTGGTGATTAACTTACGTAAATATGTAACAGTATTAAAAACAAAAATTTTCGGAAATAAGAGATATGGGAAATCGACAATTATATTTCGTTAGATAATTGGTTTCCTCGGTCCTTAGCAATCCTGATGTTTCATTGGGATCGTAAATCTTCCAACAGGAAAGCAGCGCCCTAAAAGATATACATTGTTGTGATAAATAACTTTTTTATTTCAATAAAGGATTCTACAGTTTCCTGTGGATATTTTTTAGAATATTTGTAAAAGAGAGGATTTAAATTCAGTAAGTAACTTGGAGAAAGGAAAAACGTTTTCTAAGAGGGGCTCAAAAGTTTAATTCAATATTGTTATTAATTTTTAGTACTTTCACAGCTTTTGTTTAATTAATTTAAGATAGTGTTGAACCAAATTGCAACTATATAAATAATTATTCACTGTGGTATCATTCTTGAACTCAAATAAACCATTTATTCTAATGTTCGCAATTTTCTGATATCAAATTACTACAATTAGATTTTCACGAATGACTCACTTACTAATTTTGTAGTAAACAATTTAATGGTACATAAAAATAATTGTTTTTTTGATAGGAATGATATTTACTTCCATTCACTTCTGTGATTCATTCATTCATAGTTTTTTTTCGTTTACTATTGTGCGGTTGGAAATTTTGATTGTAAAATAACAGCACCAGATTCGGTGAGTTTTTCTTAGGATTATGTGAATTACTATTGCCAATAAAACAATCATTAATATCCGGTTATAGTTGTATATAATACTATAAATGTAATATTTTGAGATCACAAATTTGATTCTGCTATTAAAAATAGACAAGTATCAGGATCCAGAAAAAATGTATCTAAGGAAATATAACTAGCGAAAAATTCTCCAAAAATAGAGAAAGTTTAACTAATTCCTGAATAATAAATTAGATATAGTATTTACAAGAAGTAAACTAACTTTTTTATATCTCTCTATTACTTATCTTCCACATTCAGTGCTAATTATAAAACATAATAAATATGTATGGTTTTTTTTCATTTACGTTGTCGGAAATTTTCACATTAAAATCTCAATTGACTCTCTTTTTATTGTCTATATGTAAATTACTTTAACAAATTGGTGACTAACGGAAAATGTTATAAACTATTGTAGGTAATTTAAATACCTACTTAATTTAATTATTATTTTTATTATTGGGATTTTGGGACTCTTTATACTGCAATAGTTGATAAATAATGTACTCAAAAATTTGTATGGAATACAGAGGATAGTTGCAAAGAACCGGAAAAAAACAGTCATAAAAAGAAAACATTATGAAGGTTATCAGAACACTTTGATTTACTGCTGGTTTGTAACTCATACAAGAAATAATGGATAAGGGATGATGAAGAAACATTAAAAAGTAAAGATACGACACTTCTGATTGACCAGGAAAATAAAATGAAGAATGTAATCGAATATTTATTAACAAAAGGTTACCACACTAACAGTCCTGAAAAATTGGCCAAAAAAATAAAGGAATTATTTTTTTCCTAACTTAGCCTTTTACTCTGTTGACTTAAGTTCTTGTTAATAACCAGATTTTCAAAACTTTTCGTTCTATATTAAATATACCCTGGATTTTCCTTTCAAGTGCCTTATATTTTTTTATTGTGTTATATAAAAACAAAATAAAAAATTATTTTTTCGTATCTATACTTTTACTTATTAACCCAGCTTTTTTTTAATAATCAATTCTTCCAATTTTTCCATTATATATCAATTATAGTCTGGAATGTCCTCTATATTTTACCTTTATACTTTCCAAAAGCTTTTTCAATCCATTTTAAAATAAAATGTTGGTTTTTCTGATTATAAGTCAATTTGGTTGTTTATATCAAGAAATATTATTATTTTTGTTCCATTCAGTTTTCACTATATTCTATCAAGAAATGGTATTATTCCGATTGTCTTACTTTTGATTCCTTTAGTTTTAATAATTTGTTCTGTTTCGAAATGCTTAAGGTTTAAGATAATTGGACAAATTAGTATCATTTTAACAACCAACATGGTATATATCTATTGCTTTGTTTATAAAGCTGATCTTATTACTAGTTAGCTAAATTAGATTTTGCCTGCAGCTACCATAAGCGGTTAATTAAATCAGTGAAAAAAATACAGAGAATGAGCTAACTATAATATAATAATACCTACTTCATTGTAGGCTGGCGTGGTAGGTATTCTAGTGTGTTTAATATTATATTATAATAAAAGTGGTATCTTCAAGGCCGTCCGGATTGGTTTTCCCAAAATCATAACGTAATCGGCATCTTTCTGCTACAACCAGAGGAATGTCGTGCACGATTTATTTCCTTGATATTTGCTGCGAAATTTTTAGGCAGGACATAGTTTTGTTGGGTCTCTCATGTTTTTCTGCCATTTAAAATATAATAGAATCGTTCTACCTTGACTAGAATGTCAAATCAGAAATTACACAATCATTTCTTATTATGTAGCTGCATATTTCTATAATTCGATTTTTTTGATATATTTAACAATGTTATTTCAGTACATTGTAAATAGAAGAGAATTATACAAAAGGCAAAGAATAGTTTTAATTAATTCACTAAACAAAAATAGATCTTACATTTAAAATTTTATTGTCTTGAATTAAGCTCTGATAAGCAAATATCTATTGGTTAGACCAGTATAAGTGGATTATTAAAAAAATTCATCAATTTGTATTTTTCCGAGTAAGTTTACTAGCTCGAAACAAGAACCATTTTGGCCCAAATAATTCTATTAGTATATTTTCAAACATCTAGAAACTTTATAAAGTAGACTTCATGTCTTCAAATACATTATTGGAAATCAACTTGTGTTTACCTTGTACCCATGTACTGTTATGTCTTGGTGCCGTATTAGTAAGCGGTTTCTTAGTGTTCCACTCTTTGATATTAAAAGGTTTGCAAACCGTTAGTTAAAAAGTAAAAGCTGTCTGGTTATAAATTTAGAAGGCCTTCAAAATGTCATAAAAATGTTTCTAGCTGGTTTGCAAATTCTGTTAAAGTGGTCCTTAATTTTTCTACTAATGACTTTATTTTAATGTATATATGGATTTAAATTGTAAATAATAATAATAAATATAAAAAGAGTAAAGTTCAAAATTATTGTTATTTCCATTGTCTATAAATATATACATAATAAAAATTTGTATCAAGAATAATACTTTCCAAAAATGAATTTATGTTTAATTAGTTAATTAATTAATTCATATCATAACATGGAGTTTTTACTTAATGAAGGCAATTTTTTTAAGTATACTGCAATTAAATTTCTACACCATTAGATCGGTAAGCAAACCGTATCTATATCAAATATTGTTAAAAAATTTGATATATACAGATAATTTCTTTAACAAAACTTTAATCTAGTCGAAGCACATAACGGTGATGTAAAAAAAGTAAAAATATGTTTAACTCTGGTCTTAAGGTAGGTCCTCAAGTTCTCACTTTCTCTTCGTTCTTTCTTAGAAATGACTGACGTGTTAAATTAAGTTATGAAATATTGCATGAATATAGATGGCTCATTGAAATCTTGGAATAACTGTAAACGAGAATTCTTGGGAAAAAGAATAATTTGGGGGATTATTAAAGATTGGCTTTTATTAAAGTTTACAGTTTTAGTTTATTTTATTATAAATATATATAATTTAATAGAAATATGTTTAAAGGTAAAGTAGTATTAATTTAACCAATTATAAGAAGTTTCCATCAACATTCCTCACAGATAGACTAATCAATAGATTCCCTGCTGGTAAAATTCTTGCGACTATTTGCGAAATAGTTCTTAAACCGCAATCTCTTCCTCAGCGTCCAAATTGAATCGCCGTCATTTCAATGATTCTTTTAATGGACCAAACACATAAAAATCGCGTGAGAAGAAGTCCAGAGTGTAAGTTGGATGTTGTAAAACCAATTAGATCTTGAATCTGACTGCATAGAGCTAAAAATTAATGTTGATACCAGGTTCTTTAAAATCCAAGAACAGTAATCAAATATACGGTTAACATTACTTTCCTGTCGAGGTTGGGATCAATTTTTTTTCGGAGATTGTGGTTGCTTCCACTGCATTCTCTGATGTTTGGATAATAGTTCTTAGTGACAACATCAAAATCCATCACCGGCAACAATTCGATGTAAAAAGCATTACCTTGTTGTTGTTAATGGATCAAATGTTGTAATGATAGGTCCTAACACAAATTTTTCTGATTATTAGTAAGCAATTTTGGGAACCAATTGACAGTAATTTGTATATTTCTCCATTTTTACCTATCCTTTATTTGCTCCCAAAATAATTGAGATTACTTTGTTGTACGTTGTATATAATTATATATTATTTTTACCCTCATCTGTTATTTATTCTTATTCTTGGATTTATTTTCATTTTATTTTATTTTTAAGCATTAGTTGGTGATTTTTGTTCAATGGTTCAGTAAAAACTTTTTTTAATTTCTGTCCTAAAATCTTGGAAACAAACGCAATCTGACGCTTGAGTTCCAGTTGAACAAATCTATTACCGATACCGATTAACGCTATTTGCGTAGAAAAAGTACACAATAGGTGACGTAATTGGTTTCATAAACAAAATTTCCTGGTAAGAGAAGAAACGCTCTGTTGACCGTAACGCAATAAAAAAGAACACCGCTATTGGATATTCCTTGCTAGAACGGTTCAAAACCAAGGTAAACGCAGGCTAAAGAGAGAGGGTAATATTGGGGATTACGTGATATTGAAAAAGATGGGTTCAGTCAATTCATGAATTTGACGAGTACGCGATTGGACGCGATTATTGTGATTTTATTAAAATTGACATCGACCAACGATAGAAGAATATGAATAGAGCGCAAGGTATGAAATCTCAGTAATATTTTCATTTATTTTTTATATATCTCAAACATAAATAGAATATTTCATTATTTCAGATGTTTTCGCAGCTTTTATTAGGGGAGGCTTATTTTTTAAAAACTTAGACAACATTTATTTTATATGTAAATGTGACTTTCCAACTATAATGAAGAAAGTTATTTTACAAAGTTATAGTAATTCAATTATTAATTTCATTTTCTTGAACAGTGGATATTGTAATTATCATTATCTTAAAGTCCCAATCGATGTTTGAATTTAAGAAAATGTAGCGGTGTGTTCACGAAGCTCTCCATATTATTTTATATTTCTATCTTCTGCAAGTTCTTATTTCGTGCCAATTTGACTTTTCTGTTTTCCACTGAGTTTCTGACTTCCTCATTTTATCTTTCCTTGTGTCTTCTTCCTCTATTCTTCCATTCTCATTATACAACCTTTTAAGTTACCGAATCTAGTTGACTAGTTTTAAAATGTGGTTCAGAATTTGTCACGTAACCAATTGTATTGTACTTGTAATTGTACTTAAGTGAATGTTGAAATAGTGGAATAATCTACTGGATTCTCTATATCTAGATCAGTTTTCGAGAAATTTTAATTTTTCGCGAAGGGCAGGGTTACAAAAAAACAATTACGCTAAATCAAATGATTTAAATTCATTTTCCCCAGCTCAGCTAATTTAGCTGAGCTATTTATTGCTTTATTCATTTTAGTAAAGTATGTCCTTAAATCTTTATAACTATAATTTACTTAAATTAAATTGAACACAAATCTCTTTCAATCTTTATTAGATTTCCCTATATTTAACTCGAACATTTTTCCATTTTTTATTATTTTATGTGCTTGAGTATTTTTATGATACTAGACTAGTAATTTTGTTTCAGATTAATCGCAAGCAGCTAAAATATTTCCCTAGTTTTCGCGCCATTATCTGGATATTCTAGATAATAACTTATTTATACTCCCGTACAGAAAGTACGTATACTCACTTTACGCATTCTCTACAGTGCGTAAAGTTCGGTTTTTGGATCACTAGTAAGAAATTGCCTTTTTGCCCAATTAAAATTAGTTTCTAAAATTAAAGACATCTCTTTTTAGAATGTCCTAGGTAAGCATTTATATATTACCATACACCATTATTTAAAAAAATGACTTTCTTTACTATGTTTTTAATACATTTCGATACATGGGAACTCCGCAAGGTAGTTTTTTCAACAGCAAAATACGTTTCCTCCTCCTGTGTTTTATTATATGGACTAGTGCGTAATATTAGTATAATTTATGGCTTTATTATTACTAACATTTAATGATTACTGTTACGGTATTTAAAAAAATTACTCAGTAGATTGTGTCATTTTAGACACTTGTTACATAAATAACCCTTTCATCTGGATTCAACTTTATTGAAGGAACATAAAATACATAGAAAGTGATGGATCTTATTTAAAACGTTTTTGAAAATTGACAGAGTTTTTGTAGAAAGAAAATTATTAATATTGGAACAATCTTAGGCATTCTAAAATGCACACCCATATTCCTCATTATTTGTAAATAGTTTTATATTTTTAAATATTTTCCAGAAGAATACTATTCCCTTTTTTACGTTTTCACAGTGTTTGATAGACTCCGAAACTAGTCTTAACGAATCTTTAAATAAATGATAATGAGAAAATATAGACTTCATAATGTATGATTTTTACTTTTTGAAATTTTGACAAAAATTTGTTTTTACAGAATAAAAATGAACTCACATGAATAAACCTCAAACTCTTTTATATAATTTATTATTAGTATATTTTCGATAGCTATTATTAATTCCAAAATAAAAATATATTTGATTTTATAGCTTACTTAACTTGCTCAAGTTAAGTAGAATCTCCAGTAATATTTTATTTCACCGGATACTTATTTATTTAGTGTTTATTGGGGAGAAATGAAAAACAACAAGGTAAAGTTGTAAAAAAGCGTACATAAAATAAACAATCGAATAATGTGGGAGTTAAAGGTAACCAAATACTATTTGAAAAGATTCCGGTAAAATAAAATAACAGTGGGTGTTTTATTTAACTTAAGTAAGTTTATTTAAGTTAGATTATAGTGATATGCCGCACTGTTTACAGAACTCTCTGTAGTTTTCTACATAACAACAAATAGCATTTTGTCGTTTGAAACAAAAACTTAGCTGATTAAAAACAAGCTCACATGGTATAGCGTTGTTTTTATCTTTTGTATCTACTTTTATTTCACGAAAAATAAGATTTTTTTGCGAACAATTAAAAATAATCAAATCTGTAACATTTTTTTGAACCATTATTTTTAAAATATAGTCCAGATTGACCTACATGTTTCTATATAAAAATATTTTATTTAATTGTTTTTGTTCTTCTATGATTTCTATTGGTACAATATTTAGTTTTTTTGTGAACAATTGATTCTTACTTTGTACTTTCTTGTTAGGAAAACCAGTCCATAGCTTTAACGGCAATGAAGATCCTTGGACTCAATAGTTTGTATCCAAGGATTTAGTTTATTACCACCAGGTACTTCTTTCCACTCCAACAAGCATTTTAAGATCATTCTCATTGCATTCAAATATGTCTTCCTAGATCTGCACCCTTTTTTTCCTATTTTTTTCATCGCTTCTATTAGTTTTTTTCACGGCCCTTCTTTAATTCATTTTATATGCTTTATATAATACTAATTTTTTGGTCATCCGCAAGTATCTTATTTCTGTATTAACTCTTTCCTCCAGTAAACCCCTCATATCAAGCTCTTTCTTTCTGAGATTTTTCATTTATTTTCTAAAGATAATTAACAGTTCTGGTAGTGGATTATTTAGTTTTTCTTGTTAAGTTCTTTCATTTGCAGTAGTACGTATGAATAAAATGTTCTTTATAAAAACACTTATATCCACTTTGATTTTCATACGATGACAAACGTTTATAATATTTACAAATGTGTTTGCTTGGTTAAAAAGCACATTACTTAAATATGCCGTAATACGTCAGTGTAAAATGCTTATCCATACGCAAATTTTCTCCAAATGCCTTAAAACAACATGTATTTGTTTCCCTAACAAATTCCTCGCGGATTTATATTGGCAAATTGACTTATATCGTTTGGAAATTAATATTTCAGTATAAGTTAAATTTAGATCTCGAGCGTTAGTTCAATATAAATATATTCCGGTATTAACATGTGGCCGTTGAACGTCATTTGTTTTGTTAAAATAAATTTCTATTATATTCAAGTAGATAAAATGGTGTATATTATTTTTAAATGATATATTTGAAAATATAACGAAATCATGGGCGAGAAAAGACTAAAATAAGGCTTCGTATTATACCCGGCATGATATTTGAGACAAAGATCTATTGAAGCTGAAACAGTCAATGCAGGGCTGGCTTTAAAAGATTTTTTCAGGTAAAAAGTTTCGTCTAGTCTATTTTTCATATTGAATTATTCTTGGGTAGATACTTGACAAATTATTAAAATCCAATGTAATCCCTTTAACACGTACCTTACCCTTAACAATATATTTGTGTTATCGTCACAACCCTAGAGAAACTATTCATTTTTGTCAAAAAATCAATATATATTTTTTTACTCCCACCACATGCCCAAAATTTAGCCAAACTTTTTATTTTACCAATATCTGCTTGTAGAAATATTATTAAACCTTCTATTTGACTTATTTATAATGTAACAATATTTTCAATATCTCTAGTTGAAAAAATTATTTTTTTACAGATGCCCCAAACTGTTCCTTCTGCCGGGTTTACGCCACCATGTGACTACAGTACCTTCGCTGACAACTTCGATTTATCCCTTCTGCCAGGAGGTGACCAGCCTGTTTCACCCTCTACACAATTCTATCCTCAACAGTTTGAAACAGAAAAGCTTCTCCATCCAAAGATCGTAACATCTTTCTATCCTTCGCCACCGTCTGAACAAGAATCTGAGTTAGAACAGTTAGCTCCGGATTTTCAAACTTTGCTTGTACCAAGCAAGAGTAAAAAATATTCGAGTAATATCTACTTGGACGTTCCGAGTCCTTACTCGCCAATATCTCAGGGGTTGTTGTCACCAAACGAACATTTTTCTAACTATAGAGACAGCAATTTTTATCCAAGTTCTCCTGAGCAGTCTACTTATACTCCATCACCGGGGTCTGTGTATTCGACATCTCCTTGCAACGAAGATTATTTGCAAATAAAGAAGGAAGCTTCTTCTATTTCCAACTTGCCACAGTTTGGTGTCAAAAACGAATCATTTCTCTTACCTACAAGTGCTACAGATCCCTCTCGTTGCTTGCCAGTTGATGGTACATATATCTTAAATCTTTTTAACACCGTTAATATTCAAAAATCGATTAAAAAGGAAACTGAAGAAGACTACAGTGCTTTTCCGGGAACGCATACGCTTCGACAACTTTTAGAAAAAGATTGTCAAAAATCAGATACTCAAACTGTTCCGGTACAACCAAAAGACCATCAACTCTTAAGGGAAGCCTTACAAGATACTAGTTTTCAGAAAAAGTTCAACATAAAGCCGTTCGATTTTGGTTTTTTAGACAACGATATTAAAATGGAAGAACCCGAACAGGAGGATTTGATGAGGACTTGCAACGAAGAAATTGTTAAAGGGAATATTGAACCTGTTTTGGATTTGGCAATTGAACAAATGAGGAAAGACGTTGATAATACTTGTGCTACTCTAGGAATTTCAGCAGGTAAGTCAGATTTCATAAAAATTAAAGATATATTTTAATTACTTAAATTATAGTTTATATTTATTTGCAAAAGACATAAATATCAAGTCAATATCATTCTTGGAGTTTTCAGCGACTTAAACATTTTTGCTTATTAATACCTATTAATTATTATTGTTTATATACATATAGCTGTAGTATGGCTTTTTTTTTATAGAAACTATTCATTTTCATTAATGATAAGGCTGAGTGAAATTTATTGACAATATCTTTAAAAATATTAACAATAAGACATAATTCACTGTCTTTATGTTTGTTTTTTATTCTATTCATATCTCTTCACTTAAAGGATGGTAAAACCTATTCAGTCATTCTAGATTATGGCATTCCTTATGCTAATTATTCCATGTTAATTTACTATTAAAAAAATCTATAAATGTTTATTTTGTCATACGTATGTACTATAATACTAAATCATTGTAGGCTGCTTGGAAATTTCACTAGATCTAATTTGAAAAGTCAATGTCAATTTTTGAGTGTATATGATTTAAGCATAATTTTTTATGTAAATAAACTAGGCTAAGAAAATAAAAAAGTAATATTAGAGAGTTACTGTAACAACAAAAAATAAAGTGTCCTTTACCTTACAATTTTAGCAATTGTTCTTTAATTGATTCTTAACTTTTATTTCAACAATTCTCGAATATATAGATCTAGTTAAACTTAATAATGTCTTAACACACGTAAACTTATTAGAAGTTATTAAAGTAAAATCTAAACAGTATTATTAAAGTTGCTTCAAGCTAAAATTCAACAAAAGGGCACAAATAGTTTCTATAAATGAGTCGCTAGTTGGATTTGTACTACATTTTACAATGTACTTCACCGAATTGTTATCTTTCTCATGAATATTTCTTTAAAGTTCGACTTAAAAAAACAATCGGTGTATATTTCCTAATCCACCTACTATTCTTTAAGGAATCAATGTTCTATAAATAGCATTTTTACATAACGTCCCACCCATTCTATAATATTTATGGTTAGTATAGCTTGGTATTTGTAGACCATAAATAAAAACTCAACATACCAGAGCAGAGTTTTGTCCTTGATAAAGTCGCACCTTAATTTGGTAATCTGGTCTTGTAGATTTATTAAACGTAGAGTAAAACTTGGCCAATTGGTTAACCTAAGCGAACGGTTGAAAATTGTAACGACTATTTGAAAATTTTTTCATTACATATACGAATAATACTGTTTATATTTATACTTAGATTTATATTTGTTTATTGCTGTATTAAAACATTGAATTTTTTTGTAAAATATTTTGCACAATTTGTTATCGCTTTGTCTTTAAAGATCTATATTTGAATGAAATCTATTTTGGCAAAAAATTATTGACAGTAATGAAGCATTTGAAAATGCTTTCAGTCTCACAAAGAGGATTCTCTGATTTTTTATTCTTACTTTTGTTTTACTAATATTTTGAATGTCCATTGTCTTGACTTTTGGACTTTATCAACGTTTTAAGGGCTTGTTATTTCTAATCATCTTCAGATATAGAAAATACGGGCGTTTCATTTAAAAATCTACGAATGCTCAATTATCTTCAGAAAATTTTAAATAAATCTTCAACCAATCAATGAAGACTTATTTCTAGAGTATTAATCATAGAAATATCAGTGACTAAAATTGAATACACCAAAGTACAAAGTTAATCAAAACTAACATAATTAAAATATATTTTCCCATGGTATCTCTCACTAAGCATATAATATTCTTCTAATAAAATATTCTCACAATGTAATAGCCTGAGGTATTCAGCAGTGCCAATATCTAAGTCGCTCTTATCTTCTCGTTCTAATCTATATCAAATAATTAACTTATAATTAACTAGTAAGTAGATATTAACGAAATATGAAATACGCACGAGGAGCGTATCCACACCTTAACCTTCATGGTATCATTATTTGTAAACAGTACCCAGCACCATTCACCCACACACATTATTGTTTCAGTGATAGACACTTCATGGTCAAACAAACTTGAGTATTGAATATTTTTCATAAAGTTGCACACGGGCTAATGGATTTCTGAGAAGGGGGAAAAATGCGAGATATACAGGTCAATGAAATGTTCTTAGAAAATGATTAAATTTTGTACTCTGGTTCTTGTAAATGTATACGAGAGGAATATGAGTCATTAGGTGTGCAAACTGCAGATAAAAATGGGAGAGCAAAATGGTAGTGGTATATTTAATACTATCACTATCATCTTCAAGCAATAATAACATTATTCTTTTCTTTAATTCATTTACATTAAATTCCTGCAAGGAATAAGTTACAGAATAATGATTATGGCACTATTATTTAGTAAAGGAATCTAAAAATATTTTTTTGATTAAACCGAAACTAGAGCTCTTCTAGTAAATATTCCTTTTATGACAAAGTACACAGAGTATGAAACAATACGTTGATTAATACATATTTCATCGAAAAATTCTGGTTTTCTGTCTGTAACGTTGACAAATTTGACTAAACTTTGAAGTTATCAAAACTGCCAGAATGAACCTTATATTTTCTTATGTAGATTTATATGGAAAAACCTCGAAAAAATATTTATATAGGTACATTTAGGCATTACAACGATTTACAGTTACATTTTTAAAACTTTATCCATAAGTCCCTCATACTGTTTTCATGCCACTCATTAGATTTTCATCTAAATATATAAAAGACTTATCCTTAATGCAATATATTTTTCTATCAACCGTAATAACATCGTCAAAAGTAATTAACATTTGTATTTTAATCAAAGAACTACGTTGTTATAATCCCTAATTTCAAATTAAAAACAACGCATCTCTTATATTTCATAGGTTGAATCTAATAAGTGCGATCATTTAGTGCTGTTTACTGATATCATCTTATTTATTTTTATTTGAAATTTACCTATATTTGGCGTATCCTAAGTTGAAACTACTACCGAAATAGATTTTTTAACTAATTTTAGGCTAGAATATAATTTTAACAGTAAGTATATTTTTAAATAACTATTTATTATTTCCATTTGTTAACTTATTTACTTATTTTCGTCAGTTGATAAATAAGTTCTGTATATAATTCCACCTTAAAAGAATTTATGTATAAGTAAAATAACACAACTAGAATTACGGAAATTAATAAAAATGAAATTTTTCCTATAGAATTTATAGATAACTAAGTATTTTGACCAATAAATAACCAATCAGAATGCAGAATGATGTAAATACTTATTAAGAGATATAGATAACTATTCATTGACAATACTGGGCGCAGAAGAAACATTTTTGAGCCTTCTCGCCTGTATTAATATTGTTAGTATGATTTTCATTCCTAATAAAAATGAAACTACGTCTAGATAGAAAAATGTACAGTTTACAATTAGCCAAACTAAAAATTGTCAGTGACGATTCTCTACAAGCCGCATCAGAATGTCTTAAAACTATATATATTAAATATTTTCTTTTATATCTTTTATTAGACCTAAGGTTTTTGTTATAGATCCATCACAGTGGGACTCAGCCAGTGTGTTGTCATGGATCAGATGGACTTCCAGACAGTTCAACCTTCCCGAACCTGTATCAGAACAGTGGGATATGACTGGATCCAATTTAGTGACCTTAACAGAAGAAGACTTTACCAGAAGGTCACCACAGGTAATTTTTTAACTCTAAATAACAAATACAAAATCTCGTATTTATATATGTATTTATATTTAGACGACTAACAAGTATTTAGTTGTATTCATACTGTTTACACAATGAATATTGGGGTTCTATATCTTTAACTAAAACCCCTCAGTCATTAGAGTAACTTTGGTTCAAGATATAACACAGATTTAAAAAACTTATATTAGGTAAAGATTTAAAAATAGAACGTAATGTTTGTGTATATAATTAGTCGACTTCAAACCACTTTATTAAGAAAAAAATCATGACATCATCTTCATTGATGTTTCACACACGGCAGCCGAAGATTTTCTCACGGTTCAGCTAATAGTCGACATTTTTTTAAATTTATGCGTCACGATTTTCCAAAACATATTGGTAATCTTAGTGGTTAATTCTCGTATTCGCAATTACTCATTGAATTTATTAAACTAACATTACGAAGAAATAAACGATTGCAAAAGGTCGCTTTAGATTGGCCAATAACTTGTACATCGAAGGTAGTAATGATCAAGCCATACTAGAGACTGTATTTATTAATATTATATATTAAAACCAGTTTTCCTGTAAATAAGACTCAGAACAATGATTTGTCACGTCCATGATCTTGTTTCTTTCCTTAAAATAATGATCCGTAGATCTATTTCTTCGACCACCTCTCTATGTTCGTCATTATAAAAAAATGGAGGATTCATATGTATGTATTGTTTAACTTCCTGATAAAAACATATAACAAAATTCTTCACTAGATTTTGCTCAAATTTTAATATTTTCTTTCATCTTTATCAATTTACTTCTTCTTGCTTAGAGATTTGTTTATTTTCTATTCATTTCTTTTATCTTGATCATTTAGCTTTATCGAAACTTTTTGCAACACTTCATTATACCAGATATTTTTGTTTCATTTGCTTATAGTTCAGCAATATTTGGTCTGCTACTTCTTAGGTTAAATACCTTTATTAGATTTTTTTAGTTGTGTCAAAAACTCCTCCTATAATGTCAAACCACCTAAATATTGAATTGCTCTTCGTTAAAATATCTTCTGTAATATTTATTAGAACATTCAGATTTTTGTTTTTAGCACCTGATTAATAATTAATAACCCGCTTTCTGGAATGTAAAACGCATATTTAAATTAAATTTTAATCAACTTCATCTGCTTTTGCCTTTTTGCTAGTAGCAATGTCGATGCCCGTCCTTCACAACAAATTCTTGTTGAATCTGAACCATGAGCGTCGGATGGACAGGAGCTCAAAATGAATCATCCGTTTATTTCTGTTTCTTTAATATTTTATACTTAAATAATAATGAGAAACAAGTTAAAAATTGCCGAAATAAAGAAGTACGATTCTTTTAATTACAGCTCATTTACAAAATGCCTTATAATTTTTTATAAATTATAAAAGTAGTTCAATAAAATATCAAAATGTAAAAGGGATCGAAAATTAATCTTTCAAGTTCTTAAGACAAAAAATGAAAAAATATTAAATATTTTCTATTACTTGCCTTGGTAGTAATACAATTTTGTCGGTTTAGTAAATAAGCAATTTCTGATGGGTTAATGTTAAAATTCATTAACGATTTGAGAATTTGGAAGTACTGACATGTATTTTTACATACGTTTTGTATTTTTTGGATTGTGTTTAATATCAAATTTGTTTTTGTTTGATTCAACTCATACATTTATTGATTTGTAGTCTTATATTTTGTTATATTATACCGATATTGCATAAATGGAAGTTGTGAAAACCTTCTATCTGCGCCTCTGATGAGGAGGACGGGCAAAGAAGAGAAACAATATTTTCTACTATTACAACGTCGTCCAAGAAGAGAAAGTCTTTCTTGTTCGACCTACTTGACCATTAAAAATGGCTGAGGAATGCGATTTTACATCGTCGTTGTTGTTGTGCATGGTTGACTTTTCTTAGTTACAATAATTTCAATGCATTCTGGTTACAAAATGGGGAATACCCCGGTGTTACCGACAGAATTTTATAACCAGGAACCATTACATAACTTAGAGATCTTATTCTTTTTTAGAACAATTTCTCAAGACTAAAGCAGAGATAAAATTAAATTGATAAATAGGAGAAATCTGTTTTTATATTATATTCAAACATCGTATTAAATTACAAGAATAAGTCTTAAACTTAAACTATAAATCTAAATATTGCAGTCAACGTGCGTTTCGCTTACTTAGCAGCATCAGAAGCTGATTGAATCTAATCTTAAACTACGAAGGTAGCATGAAAAATCAGTAATCCAACAAATCGTTTGCCCTTGTTTGGGTTGTTCTTACATCTACAAACTTCTATAATTGCGTAAATGTCTAGTAATATTTCCTCATTAATATTACTAATTAATTTAAGATTACCTAGAGTTACTCTGTGACCGCTATCAAGAGCATCAAGAGCATGTAGGCAACAAGATCTTTCAGTTTAACCATAACTTAAATAAATGTTCTTTAAATTTAATATGTATTGATCTTCTGGGTTGCCCAACAATTTTTCTTGTAGTCTGTGCTATGAATTTTGCATCTTCCTCTTTTCTTAAAGGTATTACTTTGTCTTTTGGATTTCCAAATAATGATGTTCAATTATTTGATGACTCATTTTAAATCCATGTTGTTCAAAACTTTCTGATCATCTTAGTAATAATATGAATCATGCGGAATTGAAATATATTTCTGGTTACTACTTTCATTATGTATGTGTTTGTTAATTAATTATTTATTCATCGTAACCATTACTTTTTGCTATATTCCTAATTTTATTATTTTGTGTATTGAATATTTTTTCACTGAGGGGAAAATTAACTAATGAATGCATTGTAGTGTATTATTTGTTTCTAATTAAGTCTCCAAAAATGATAGTTTTCCGTTATTCTCCAGTTAATGGGTAAATTTTATGACTTAGAAATAAGTAGAAACAATTTCATCTATATTTGCTAATTTTGTATCTGAAATTACAAAAATGTAATTTATGTATCTATAGCGTATGATCAGAAGACAGTCAAAGTGTTGACTAATTTCGGTTTCGAAACTACTCTACTACTAAAAATATTTGCTATGAACGAGGGTTTCCAATTGCTATTTCTTCATGTTGCTTATAATAGTAATTATTCATCTAAACGAAATTTTATTTTCTTGTATAATTTTTATGAACAGATCAACGATATTATTTTGTTCAAGTAATTCTGCAAGTTAATGCATAGTCTGTGGAATTCGAACACTATAGAATAATGAACTGAATTAGACAAGACTAAAATTTCACCTACTTGAAGCTGAAATTTTATTTTTTTGATGATATCCATAGAATTAATTACCATGAAATTATCCTGCTTTAGAGGTAAATTTTCAAACTCTGTTGATCATTTGGAAAGATTGCATGTTGGGGATTCTATTGCGGAAACTATTGGGGCATTGCCTTACCAGGTTTAGGAATCTTGAAAACACAATATAGTTTAGGCACTGTAGGATTTCTAGTCCAAATTTCAAAGAACCGGAAACGAAGTTGTTGTTACATTTTTTAAGAGTGTTAGTTATCAACTTTTTTATAGTAGTCACTCCTTGCCTCCTTTGTCAGTCTTGTGTTTAAAGTTTATGTTTTCAATTTCATGTTTTATCAAAATACTTGGATGATTGATTTTCAGCATTGTTTGTTCGATTCTGACAATTTTCATTCATATCTTCTAAATTACGAAGCTTTTTAAGTTTTTTATTAATTGATAAATTAAGGTATTTAATATCAATAATATTTTTCTATGAAACTCACATCATTTATATTATATAGGGTGTCCTACGATGTTTTGACAGTCCAATATCTCGAAAACAGTATGAAACTTGGCAGCTATAAACACTCGAAACTGATGCTTGTATTCATTATAAAAAAACTTCTGTTTTTCTGGTCACGTGACCCCAGTTTTTTTTTTAATGGGACTACCGGTATAATATTACATTTTTGGTTATACATATCTTTGAAAAACAAATTCAACGATACCACACTGATTCTATTGTGCAGTAATGTACTGTACTTTTTAATTCCCTATGTTACGTTTTTTAATAAAATAATTTATTTTTGGAACTATTATTAAAAGTAGTAAAATTATTTATTATACAGAATAAACCGAATTTGAATGTCATTTTTGGACACAATATATATCTAATATTTAAAAATGATACATACGTATTTCCTCTTTTTTAACTTCACACGCCAATAAACTATATTTATTTAATCTTTGCATATTTCAAATAACATTAGTTAAATAAATATTTCTAAGTATATGGTAATATTTAATTTTGCAGGGTGGTATGATCCTTCACGCACAGTTAGAAATATGGAAAGCAGCATATTCTGAAGATGATTTAGGAATTCAATGGAGGCCGGAAACAACCTCGAGCAATACATCTAGTGGCGATGTTTCTGATGGTAAATATTCATTTTCAATTTTCAAGTGTTTATTTTCTTACGAAATTTAGGAATTTTTACACCACTGATCACATATTGTTGATTGTTTATGTGGGGTATAAAACTGGAAGAAAAAAAGTCTAGACTATTTTGATAATAGATATTATGAATTTTCTCTCAATTTTTGATAAAACAAATGAAGTAAAAAGGACAAATAATGCAAATTAAAAGATAAATATGGGGATTTTTTAATAAAATTATTTTTTTGCTAATTGAAATTATTTAACTTTAACCGTTTTGAAGCGGCATTGCTGTAAATTTTAAACAGTTGGCAGCCTGGATATTTGCTTGTGTATGTGTAGAATATATTTCGAAAATTTATATAAAGTGTTCCATGAAATAATTAATTATAAATATATATTTGGTAAAGAAAACACATCAGTGAAAATGTACGAGTATATTATCAACCCTTGAATCTGAAAAAAATGGTCAATATTGAAAATCTAATAATTCAAATAACCTTCAAAAAATAATACTATTTAGGGCCAATACGGCGTTGCCGCTTCACCAACTAGTTAATGGCGAAAACTGTAAGTCATTGATATTTAATTATTTTTTAATACAGAAGCAGTTTTCTAAAACTTCTATTTTCTATGAAAAAGTTAAAAGAATAACATATTGAAACTTGGTTTTTCTGTAAATATTATTTTGTGCATTTAAGAAAAAAAGTTCCTAACATAAATGACCTTTTCTATTTTCTCAATAATGAGCTTTCTAATCGTCTCGATTTTGGTCACAGAAAAATTTTTAACCATAAAATTAATTTTAAAAAATATATTTTTTCACTTTGTCGTTACTTAATGGACAGATACTACTGCTTTTTTATTTTTCATAACTAGCCCATTGTTTCTTAGTTCTACGAGTACTCTAACGATTCTTGTTTAGTTTCTTGAATACATGCTAACTGCCTACATTTGTTTGTGTTTTTGGTATATTTATTTTAGTATAATTGCAATTCTACATGTTTATTTAGTTAGTAACCTTTAATAATTAATTAATAAGCATTGTCGATTTGATATATGTGTTTTCTAAATTATCGATACATATTTTCGATTTTGTTGAGCATAAATTAGACGAAACAGCCAAATTTCTTGTTTTAAAGTGGATATAAATATTTATAAATTAAAGTGTAAATCTTAAAATTTTAGCAGGTAGAAATGAAGTCAAAATATTTTTTAAATATAATTGTATGATATGTTTTCAAATAAAACAAACTGATCATAAATATATATTTTTAAGTAATTGTATAGTTCCTTGAATTTAAAATTTACTAAGAGAACATTATTTGTTCATTCATACGCCCCCTTATAGGAAATTTCATTTACATAGTGGAAAATATGAATGAATTCTAATAAATAATATCAATACCAAGATATAATACACCAAAATAAAATTAATAAGGTTAACTTGTTTAGTCTAGCTTTTGTTTTGTCCAATTTTGACAGAGGATTCAGTCGTGAACAAGTTAAAATTACTTTTACTTTGAATTACTGCTGTGCAATTTCGTATCATACTTCTATTTATTATACCATCAAGAGAATAGAAACATGTTATCTTCTTTGTTCTACGTGACATTTATAAAGCTTTTAATTCACGTTATTTTTTTAATCTGACGTAAAATATGCAGAACGGTCAAGTTGTTAACCTTCATGGGCTGTTATAACCCTAGTTATTATACAACTTTTCAACGATGTATTGTTAATTATTTTCTTGTAGATAAAATTCAAGCGAATAAGGTCGTTTCTCAAACGGATAGGCTACATGTGTAATATATGGCAAAGAAAATTGATATGGTAATAGATTTTAGCGCCAAGGGGTATAGGGATTGGTTCACAGCGCATGGAAAAATATTAAATATTTTAACTACTTAGATCTGAATCATAATTTAGAAACAACTCAGCAATGCTTAGAAATATATTTATTTAAATTTTGCACTCCGTATTATTCGAACTTTACTTGACCAATCAACGTTTTATACAAAATTTCACTTTTCAAAGTACTAGTACCTAAGGCGGTTACTTCTTAATTGTTACTTCTGAATGTAAATATATTTTAAATATAATTTACTGGCAAACGCTCTTAATTTCAAAATTTCAGTTACACAGGCAGTATCTTAACAAAAGTTTATCTCAGCAAAAACTATGATGCCAAGTTTATTTCTGTAAAAAGCTAGACTACCATAACAACAAAACAACAAAAACCCCTTTCCTAGTTGTGCGCATTTCCAAATAAGCAACGTTAGGAAAGTCTTTGAAAAGTATCGTTTCGATCCTTTAAGCTATTGACATATTAGTCGTTTGTAAAAACTGACATATTTTAAATTATTTTTTCGAAATTTAATATATCTTCTGTTTGCTGAATTACTCAAAACGCATTCCTGTATGACTTGTTTGTTCTTCTTTTCTTCTGACATAGTTGGTCACGATTTTATGAAAGCTTCACATTCAATTATAAGCCCATCCGAGGGGCTCTATTTTATAAAATAACTCATAAATTCTCTTCTGATTTAGCCAAAAGCGCTTCCGATATCGATAGTTATTTTTCGAATAATAAAAATCCTATCATATACCCCCGATTTGATCTAAATCCAAATTAGATATATTTTAGCGTCCATCCACTTTACACACTTAGCCCCTCATCCAGAATTTTGCATATAATTCTCGAGTCTTTATTGGCCTTCATTTTAAAGTTCTTTAAATTAATGTATCGACTGGGTCTCAATTTTTTTGCCGCAATATTTCGATTTAATTTTTCTTATCTTATTAAGTTTCATTAATTTGATCCATTCTTACTACCCTCTGCTATCTCTAGCTAGCCATCTTTCCGTGATCTTTTTAATATTCCATATATTTTATACAGACTTAAACTTATTTTTTGTTATAGATGAAGAAGAAGAAATCCAACCACCCACAGATTCCTCAAAACCCACCACATCCCGATCAGGGTCGCACATTCACCTCTGGCAATTCCTCAAGGAACTCCTTTCGTCTCCCCAATCACATGGATCATGTATTAGGTGGATAGACCGTTCGAAGGGGATTTTCAAAATAGAGGATTCTGTCAAAGTAGCCAGATTGTGGGGAAAGAGAAAAAACAGACCAGCAATGAACTACGACAAACTGAGCAGGTCGATAAGGCAGTACTACAAAAAGGGCATTATGAAGAAAACCGAAAGGTCGCAGAGATTGGTTTATCAATTTTGCCACCCTTATTGTTTGTAATTGAAAAAAAAAATTGGTTGTATATCAGAAAACTGCAACAGACGGAGTAGAAAAACTGCATAATAGTTTAGAAAAATTGTTGACGATAGTTTTAGAAACTATTTCTGGCTTAATCTTAAACTGTTACGCAGAATGGCAAAATATCTGTCATGATATCTGTGACTGTGGTGGAAAATGTCAGATATCAACTGTCATTTCAACTTACACTGAGGTGCAGATTTCTGATGTATTAGCTTCTAGGATACCAAAGTAAAATTTTGGGTGGTGATTTTGGTGAAGGTTTATGGGGTAGAACGTAATTATATTAAAATTTAATACATTTTGTTATCAAAGTGTCAACAATTATATAGGGTATTACTATATAATTAAGGCGCGCTAGTTAAGCGTGCCGATCATTGAAGGAAGGTAATTTCCGAAAAAAAATTAATTCTAAGTTAAAGCGTTTGCCGAATTTGAGAAAAGCCGCTGTGAAAAAGATAAGTCTGGTTGGAAATGAGTTTTTCGAAGAAATTACTGCAGCTCGGGTCATTTGGGACTTTTGAAGCTCGTTTTTCTGTAGAAGACTGATTTGTGGCTTTTTTTTTGAATAGCGTTTTTCGATATTTGGTGATTTTGGTCCCATATATCTATGATATATTATAACAGTAAGTTCTGTGAACGACTTGTATATTTAAAATTTTTAAGACATTTATAATATTTTAATGTGATGGAAAAATTATAATAAACCCCTTTTCCATCATTCTTGAAATTTTGTATTAGTATATTTTTAAGTTTTTTAAGGCAATAATAAATGTACCTATAACTTGATAATTAATAAGATACGGATAAATTGTTATCTGTTTATTTTATGTAACGTTACTAAATAAGACAATAATTTTATTAACTATTATGGCTCTATATATTTTTGATATTTAATATTTATGTATATATTTATTTCCTACAAATATTTGTAAAATGTTTATACTCACTTTTATTACAATAAAATTTGATTTCTCCTTCTTAATTCATTTCTAAATAGAACATTAATATTTTATAAGAAAAACCCGGGACAGATTGGGCATATTTCGAAAACCATATTGTTTAAAATCACTCATTTTAAAACAAATTGAAATAACATCCAACTCAGCTTAGTAAATTCCTTTAAATTCTCCAAACGATTTGTTTATGAACAAACGAGAGACATTGGTCACGTATACAAAAACAGTTAAATTTTAACTTCAACCAATCAACATTTCGCTAATATACGCTACAATAATTGACTAATAAAAACAGCTCTAACTGACCTCATAATTAACCAATAACGACGTGATCACCACCCACTAAACTGTGCTCATTAGACGCCAAGTGAAAATTATCTCCCCAATTTCAAATTTATAACGGTAACAACTCTTTAGTAATTGAAACAAAAGTTTTGTAATTTAGTTTAAATAATGAAAAAAGTGAAAATTCGTTAGTGAAATGAACCGAAAACCCAGGCAATACACAAAAATGTATTCACTGTTAGGGTTTGTTGGGTTGAGGTCCATTAAAATATTTGAGAGGTTCAAATTTTTTACTTATCTACGTTTTGACCGTTATACAGTCATTATCAGGTTAATAAAAAGGACACCAGATAATTTTTTCCCTTTAACCTAATAATAACTGTATATCGGTCGAAACGTAGATAAGTAAAAAATTTGAACCTCCAAGATATTTTAATGCACCTGAATCCAACAAACTCTAACAGTGAATACAATGTAAGATCGCAAAAAACAATTGAAAATTTATTGTTAATGTGTAAAAGTTGTAATTTCATCGTTTTAATTAAAGTTATTTCAAATTTCTCCATTCACCGTCTTTCGTTTTGTATGGTTGGGATTAAGTATTTGTATAGAATTGCTCCCAAAAATATTGTCGTCCATAAAAGTTTTCACTTATACAACATAAAACAAAAAAATAACGGATGAGGACGTTTAAGAAGAAATCTAATAATTTGTACTAATAATAAAGAAAATAAAGCATTTTACCTTATTTTATCATTTGCAGCAATGTCGCGTCCAAACCTAACAGACAAATGAGAAATAGGAAATAAAACATAAATTCAACAGACACACTTTGATATTTACGACAAGAGACGCGACTCGCAATTGTTGCAAAATCCGAAGACAAAACAAAGCCGAGACAAAAAAGCCGCAGAAATATTTCAATTTTGTTGCAGAATTGTTAAAAAACTCGAAATTTCTGTTTTGTCTGTTTGGTCTGGATGCTGTATAAAGACATACAACTCGGTGAAATGAGAAAATAATTGCCTGCTTAAGTGACTAACAAATTGCCATTAAAAAATTAAGTACCCCGACAATTGAAAGAAAAAACCAGCATTAGTTATTTGAATTTTTGTAAAATAAAGTAAATATTTTTTGATATCATTTTAATGATAGACACGACACCGACAAACGAACAAGTTTAGATTTTGATATTTCCTCTCTTCTGGACGAACAAGTAATGGAAAAATTAGTATTTAAAAGTGTCCAAACTGATGTCCACGATATCTTATGTCTTCTATGTCGTTTTAAATAATATAGCATTTATACAAGTTGTTTAAAATTTTTTCTTCGTCAAATAGCCCAAATGTTTTCCTTTTTTTAATTTTAATTACAATTGAACTATGGGCGGTATTTTTTTATGGCAATTGAATAACTTCTTAAATATGCAACAATTTAACCGACTTCATATGCCTTAAAATTTTCAAGATGACACTGAAAGGACCATTAAAAAATGCATTCTGTGCTACAGCTGTGAGATTAAAAGATTGGTGGGATTATACAAAAAGTGTAAACTAACGGAGAATTTGTGATGATATGCTGAATTCATAAAAAACGTTATATGAAAACTGAGGCAGTTCATTATTAGATATAATATGTATAATGTTTTACCAAAAATAATAAGAGAAACAGGCTCAATGAATATCAGAGATAAATGGCTGTTTGGAAGATAGAAGTTTTATTAATCTAAAAATGGTGATGAAGAAATTTGGAATTACAAATGCTGTTTATAGATAATAAGTGTAAAGAAATAAATTTTATAGTGCATTAACTACTTTGTTCAAAAATCTCATCAAAATAACTTCTGTTCTGTTCTACTCACCTGGTCAACAAGAGAAGTTAAAGATGCTTTTTGCGCTTTTGTACACGGATACGGTATGGATATATACAATAAGTATAGGAATAAACACTAGAAGATATATCAAATATGTATATTGAATTTGGAAGAAGCGGTCATCTTTGGCGCTGTTGATATTGTTGCATTAACTTGAATTGACCCTTTTTGTCAATCCCTAGCCTGTCTATCCTCTTTCTCACACACGTTTTGCTCTTTCTCGAAACGCCCTGACCTCCTTATGAAGACCAAAATGTCTTTCCATGAAAGGGCATACAGGTCCTTAACTTCCATCTGCTCGGCACCAAAAATGTCTGCTCTTAGATGTTGATAAGCTTTACGCATCTGGAGTTGGATGTTTCTTCCATCCCTCCACACATTTGACAGTCTGGATCCTCCACCACTATGAAAAGGGGTAGGTGCCTTCGGGCACTGCAGTAACCTAATTGGGTTCTGACCATTAATAGAAGTGACTATCTGAATTGGTCCAGTAGCTACTTGCTTCCCATGTCTTCCTCAACGCCCTTTATGTCCATTAGTCAAGTCCCTTTGGATTAGGTACAGATTCATTGAAATGCAGCATTGGGCATTTTTTTTACTTCTCTAGTGCTTATCTGGGTATGAGGTGTCTGAGTTTTGGAAGATTTTTCTTAAGGAAAATGTTTTCACTATTTCTAAATCCGATTTTGCTGTCTTAGAATAAATAATCTACAGTATTCCAACATTAGATTTATTATAGTTTAATGATATTCTTGAATGTACATATCTACATATTCATATTTCTGGTACCTTCAATTAATATCTTTTATTTATATAAAAACAAAGTTTGATTACAATCAATCAGTATAATAACATCAAATATATATATAAAACTTTCTCTGATACGAATTAACAGTTTTACAATATTTAATAAGACGAACACATCTTAGAGATGGGAGTATTAAAAATATACGGAGATTAGAATATAAAGGAAGTAAAACAACCTCCAACTTTTCGTTTTCTCGCTCAAGTGAGCGGACTGCTGCAGCCTTTTCAGTAGCAGGTGGAAATTTGAAACACTATTTGAGGATATAAGGAAAGGTGTTAGGTAATTGAGAGGCAATTATTAACCCATCATTAGCCCTATTGCTAAAAAAACTTCTGGCAGATCAGTCTTTGTCGTGAATCGAACTTCTGAAAGCGAGGCAGATACCACAGAGCTACCCCACTCGATTTGGAACGTAACATTTCAATACTTTAGAAGAGCTTATCTGCTCCAAGAATCATATCATAGTAACTTCTACAGCTCAAGTGTGTACCTGGTATTTTATGCAACCAATATTACAAAAATTTGAAGAAACACTTGTTAGACGACTAATATTACAGATTGGTTGTTAGAGGAATTATTTCTCTACCGTTTTTAACGTTATAGCCTTTTAATACCAATTTAATACAATATTTTTTTACACAAGTTTCTGCTAGATCCATCTAGTTTTAGTATTTAGGACTTAAAATGAAGATATAAGGGTCAGAATACTTAACATCATTGGTGAATGTTATTAAATATTTTAAAATAATGATGAAGTACATTCGATTGAAAAATATTGAAATGAGTACTCATTTAACGTTTATTTTATTTCGATTATAAAATTAATTGACAACTATTCGCCTAGATCAAATAGTCATTCTATTTAAACTAAACACAACGCCTAAAAAATATTAGGAGAGTTGGCCAATATTTCTTTTATTCTTCCTATTAATTAGGTATTAGTATTACCCTGATAGCACCAAATCTTTTGTAAATATTTTCTTTATATATGAGAAAATTATATATTTTTTATGCAAAATAAATGTTTATTAAATATTTGTATAGTGAATATTCGTTTCTTTACTTTAGAAAATATTCAATAATTTATATTATATAAATATTTTGAAAAGAATAAATAACGAATGAAAATTGTAATTGTATCATAATGTAATAAATTCAATGTCCCTCAATTTGTTTTGTTTTGGGATATTTTTTCACCCATCTATTTTTATTTAAAATCGAAATATATTAAAATTTGTCTCTTTACTCTCGATTTCGAAGTCAAGATTTGGCCTTTTTTGAGACTTGTGTTTTTAAAATTAAGATTCATAAATTTCAACCTCAAAGTCCAGATTTATTAAAATTTATATTTTTAAAGTTGAGATTAATTAAAATCTCGCCATAAAGTACAGATCTTGAAGAAAAAGAAGTGCTGCTTTAAAATCGGGAATCGTTGTAATATCGTCTTTAAAGACGAGATCTTAAAGAAAAATAATAATTTTTTAAAATTTTTTATTGTAAAATTGAAATTTATGAAAATGTAGCTTAAAGTCAAGATTTAAAGATTTAAAAGGAAAAGTTTTCAACTATTTTTGCAAAATTCAATAAAATCTCAACTTTAAAATCAGGATTTATCAAAATTTTGACTTCATAATTGAGATCTTAAGAAAAAAGTGATTTTTGAATATTTTGCTTTAAAGTCGTGAAAATATTGACTTAAAAAAGTCTAAATATATAAAGTAAAAAACGATGTTTTAAGATTTAAGATAAAATCGAGATTTATTAAAACATCAACTTAGAGTCGAGTTTTAATAGCAAAACACGAGAATATATAGTCGAGATTTAGAAGCATCATTCAATATTTTTAAAATTTGTGCTTCATAATTGAGATTCAATAAAACCTCGATATTAAAATTCTTGGGATCTTATTATTAATATATTATAAATTGTAAAATTTTTTAAAAGCATTTTAATAATAATAATCTATCAATTTTGGTAATAATAATGGAAAAGGAAATATACATATGATGTTACATAAATATATTAATCCATAATATTTAACCAATATATGTAGAAAATATTTAACGAATATTTAAAAAAAACATTTAAGTAGTATTTCTTGGTAAATGGGTAACATTTTCTATCTAAAAATTATATGATTTGACTTAATACGAGTATTTCGGGGACATAAAATTATGTCCTTATTTGGAAACTATACATAGGATTAGATATCTAATAAATATTTTTTTTATTTTCATTAAAAATGGCCTAAAATTTGTTGATCATTTTCAACGTGAACTAGATTTTTTTTCATAACTAAATAAAGCAAATATTTGTTTGATGTCTTTAGCAATATTGTTAATATTATTTATGTATTTGTCCGGTCGACTTAAAATTGAACCGACCGTAAAAACAAACAATAAATTACGAATGTTATATTTATTTTTGGAACTAATGAAAGTAAAATAATACGTTCCTTTTAATTTTGATCCATTATCCACGAAGAAAGTTGCGGTAAGATCGCAGCAAGGCATATATTACATGGTCAGATTTTTTTCGCTTTGTCGCTCTCTAATTTTGTATGAACAAAAATATTAAAATGTATTTGTTGTAATTGCGTTAGGTTCTAATTTTATACTAGCTTCACTGAATAAATACACTTTTTTCAGTGAAAATGAAGAGTAAAAGTAAATATTTAAATTAATAATCTCCTATTAAATCTAATTGATATAAATGAAAATAAATAAATACATTATTTTGAAAAATATTCTTTTTTATATTGTAATAATTCGTGCGGCAGTTATTACATATATTAGCCTACTATTATTATACTAACTTCACAACTTTTTGTAAAATTATTGTTATAAAATAACTTTTATAGGAATATCTATTTATTTTATCCAAATAACCAGTTTGGTAATATTTGACAATTCAATACGCAACACCGTTACGTCTTTTCTTCCGGAGTTGTCCATTAATTCTGGTCGCTTTAAATCATTTGAAACGGCGTGTCCGAGGTACAGTTGCCAATTAGCAGGAAGCACGACCTGCAACAAGTTTTTAATAATAAAAATTTAAAAGCGAATGTGGTCTACTTTACATTACATTATCTCTACTTGGATTACTTTCGATTTCCTTCAGGTGACCCAATTGAATTTGCTCCGGCTCCAATCGAGTTATTGTAGCTAAAGTATCCAACAAACAATTACAGAGACGGATTACGAATAACAATTTACTATTTCAATTTTTCATTCAAATACTGGGTAATGGATTAAGGTACAAATGACTGGTGCACTTGCAAATCATTCGATGATCAATAATTATTTATTAGGTCTGGATACCTTGAGGGCTATATTTTGAGATATCCTTCTCTATTATGTTTTGTTTGGTATACATATGTTTCAGTTTCTTTTAACCACATCTCCTTACTATTCCACCTCATTACCGTACTCTTATGACCAAATTTCTTGCATGTTTTTCTATCTGATCCCTGATCATTACATGTTTATTTTCAGGTAATTTTTAAGCAGGTATTATCGAAGGCATGACGGATTTCTTTGCGTTTCTTTAAAGATTTAACTAAAAAGAGTTTTACAAATAAGATTAGGTAAGATTACGATCTGTTCCGTACAAAATCTTAAACCAATAAATAACTGCATTACCCATTTCTTATATTTGGATAGAAATGAGCCCTAATATCACTTTGTATTTTGTTGTACCATTTTATACTGAAAAGGGAATATTATTTAATAGACATTTTATAATGGACGGTTCTGTATTTTATTGGTTAGACCAGTTTTTCAGTTGACCCAACTTTCATAAATTCGTGAAGTTCTTATCTTCGTTGTGTCCCTACATTGTGGGTTTAATAATATATGATTAAAATTTACAAGTTAACCAACCTTGTGAATAAAAATGAATGTGTTTCAATATTTTAATGATTACGAAGTTGATAATCAATTTGACAATACCAACGCTTGGGTGTACGTGACTCCACCCACTCCCGTATAATTAAAAATGATAATGCGGTTATATATATGAATGTTTTATATTGCTTTTGCTTTCAAATTTATTTATTCTCGATTTTAAAACAGATTTAACAATGACATGAGATGGTTTAGTATTTGAACATATTTTTTGATTAAGTGATGAGCGGCAGATGAAAAGACATACACGCTCTAACCAAAAATGCAAAAATTTTTCAGTTAAATATCAGTCACACACCTTGGGGCAATACAATGGAAATTTTGCTCCAGTCTACTTGCATCCCGGAAGACAACATTTATTCGTCAACTAAAGGTGATATCGAAGGATTTAATACCCGTCTTACAAGAGACTGGAATATTGGATTTGATTAATGTGAGAGAATAGTACAGTAAGCTACTAGGCTGAAAACAAGCTGGTGTTTCGGTACTCCATGATTTTGGAAACACATTCATCAACTTAAATCATCGTTTACTCACTGTGGTTTTGACGACATTTCACGAAAGTTTTTAAAACATTATTTAAATAACCATTCAGATATAGTTACTACTGATAATATCAGGTATCTACCCCTTGCTATATAAAGTCTAAAATACTCCAAGGTTTGGTGCCCGAACCATTATTATTTTTTCTAAACACTTCTGATCTTTTCAAGGTCGTAAGTCATTGGTCTGTCCAAGTTTTTTGCGGACTGTACACAGCTTTTTCAGCCCAAATTAGGCTGACATAATTAGTAACCATCTCATCGGATTATATTTTCTTCCAAACTTGAGTTTGATTTAAACATGCGGCATTTTCTAACAGAACATTTTTCTCTTGGTTTGATACAGTTGAAAAAGATGCATACTGTCCACAAAAAAATGAATACACGAAAGATCTACAACTTTGAAATGATCAGAAGTATATAGAAAAAGTAATAATGGTTCCAGCACCAAACCTTGGTGTGCTTCATACTTTATATAGCAAGTTGTAGCGAGCTAATATTATCAGTAGTAACGATATCTGAATGGTTTGTGGTGCTTGCGTCCCATTTGACGAGCCCACAAAGAATTTCGACATTTTATTTTTTTTATGTTTGACGTTTTATGTCATTATTTTTACTTTTTGGTTATGTGCAATTGGTTTTTGGGCGACAACCATCTGGTCTCTTCTTTTTCAGTAATGACTAAGACATATTATTCCTTTTGAGAATCCTAGCAGGATTTTCCGTAGGAAGAGAAGACGAAGTAGGCGAGGTAATAAAAAAAAACAATTGATAAGCAATAACATAAATAGAAAAAAAATATAATACATTTTTTTAAAAAAGTCTTAAGTTTTTCTAATAAACAAAACCAAGTTACACCACATGGTTATTTAAAAAAATGTTTATGAACTTTAGCGAAATGTTGTCAAAACTATAGTAAGTAAACGATTATTTAACTTAACAAACGTTTTGATAAAATTAAGGAGTAGCCAAACAAAAAAAAATAGTAGTCAATTACTTTTCCTATCGAAGTTTGGAATAGAAATGTTTTCACCTTCGAACCAAGACTTATCACCGATAATAATTTGATGAAGGAAAGCATTATATTGTTGTTGATGCGGATCAAATATTGTAATGATAGGGCCTAACGCAAATTCTTCTACTCATCAAAAAGCGATCGTAGGATTCACTGAGTGGCATCTTTGTGATAGCCAAGATTATGAATGATGGAATGATCTGATTTTCAATATTTAAGAAAGTTGGCTAACATTGATGCATCCATTTACGTGCAATGCAGTGTCCAATTGTTTCCATTTTTATCTGATGCTGCAATACGTGCAGGTCCGAAGCCAGCAAAATCTTTATAGGATTCTCTTCCTTGTCGAAATTTATTTCACCATTTAACCACTGCCGTATGGAAGTAACTATAGTCACAATACAAAGTTTTCAATCTCTAATAAATTTCTAATAGTTGATACTCTTCAGCGGCCAAATACTGAATAACGGCACGCAGATTATCTTTTACATCAAACAATATAAACAATTGAATGAACAAGTTTTCTCGTGGTTTATTATTATTAGGAGGCAGTTTAAGCCCACTATTATTTATTGCATTCATGGATGAAATAATAAATGAAGTACAAGGGAAAACCAAACCATTATATATGGGTTATAGAAATATGGAAAAAATAGGTGTAGCTGAATGCGTGTTCGCTGACTACGTGGCAATAATTACGGAGAGTGAAAAGTATGGAACAAAGCACTAACAAAAAATTTAAATTTAAGTAGAGAAAGATAACCTTAGTTGTTAGCCTGAATATCGAGACAAATCAGAATGATTCAATATTCATCAAATTTACAATGTGACCCTTAAACCGTCACATTTAGTTTGCCTGTAACGATTTTTTATTTAAAAATGGTCCAGAACTACTAAAATACAGTTTTGTTACTATAGAATATAGTGCTATATAGTACTATAGTACAAGGAAGTAGTGAAAATCAAACATTTTTCTCATAATATTGTCTCTTCGACTTCAGAGTCTGAAGATGGATTCTCTTTTGGAAGATACTCATTGTTTCAGTTGTTATAACTTTTTCGAAATGCTCTAGTTTGTTTGAAATGTAAGGCCCTTTATTTCGGCATTTTTAAGAAAATAATCAAAAACAATAATTTATTTACAGTTTTTGTATTTATAGTACAAAATTATATAATGTAATTCTCATAAAAAATCTGTTAGTTGAACAAGATTGAGTTAATTAAAAAGTCAATAAAAAGCTTCACCAACAAAAAATGTATAATATCTACTTGTAATTTTTATTGGATTTTTGTTTAGGGTCATTTGAAACTTGTAGTTTTTAAGGACGTGTCTCAATATCTACAAGATTTGGATGATAGAATCAGAAACATGGGTCCAAAAATAAGGCAAAAATAACGCCTAAACATTAAAATTATATTAAAATATTATAGAAATATAAAATAAACAAATCACTTACGTTGACTACTTCGAGTAACTTTCTTATTTCCGGTGTTTTTCTTAATTTTAACTATAGGAATTATTGGTGGTGTAGGTTTTTCCATGAATGATGCATCAGTTCTTTTTCCTCTTAATCACAGTATATAAATATACCGGAAGAACTATTCTAATCATTTCTGTGCTATTTAAAATAATGCGTGTGATTCTGATACTTGTGGACTAATAATTCTTAATTTAACGGGTTTGTAAACGCATTTTCTCTTTTTTTCTTTTATTTTGTCATGTACCTAGGTTGTAAAAGACTTGAATGGAGATAGATTTGCACGTATAAAGTTAATAAAAAAAAATAACGTCTGAATATTTGATTTATTTTTTCAAATACTAAACAGTTATAAATAAAAAAAAAAATGTTTTCTTCTGCGGAGTACTCTTCTGTTTGCAGTTTCATTCAACTTTAGATGCTCTGAGTTGATAATTCCGAATCTGTATCCGTATCGTCCCAATATACTTCATCATTTAATTCGAAAAACGTCCTATTTCTGCAAATGGGACAAGGTATATCGGAACAACGGTGGTGATCATTCCCAATATTGATAGCAGGAACGTTCCTTCTTCTCCGAACACAAGAAACTGCTAAAATACATACTAACGTAAAAATGCAAATACTGGACATTATTCTGGCGTTTTCAACTAAATCAATATTTCCTATCAAGTACAGGATTTTTTTCACGACGGGTGTGAACAGTGCTACAATTATTTCTTGATACATATTCGAAATCTTTTCTAACACAAATACTCGTCGTCAACAAATATTTAAACTAATATGACATACCTGTCAAATAATTCATTTTTTAATTTCTCAATAATAGCATACTAAGATTTGATGATATTAATCTAATAGATTCCGAAAATATAATAATAATATTTTCATATTATACTCGTATTAAATATGGATTCAATTTCTGAAAAAGAATAATAAATACAATAACAATTTAATAAAAAAATTGGTTGATTTTAAAAAAGTGTTATTTTTTACAGGTTATGCCGAATGCCACGGTAGCTGAGGCCTTAATTTTGAAGTCGAAAATGAAGAAGAAGATTCTTTGCAGAATAAAAATACTATTTTAAAAAAATAGTTTTTAAACTACATTTTTATTCGTTATTAATATAACATGATCTATACAAAATTTGTCATGTGATTTTATTTTAATCATTTTTCCACTTTTTAATTTTTTATGACATTTAAAATCTTAAACAATTAAAACGACATAAAAATACATTAATCAATTTTGCTCTAAAATTGCTATAAAGTTACTACGATATGTTTATATATCGTAAATATTATAGACTTTATGTATGTTATTGTTATACTCGTAATAGCAAGAAAGTTGTGTGATTAATGAAAGCAACATTTTTCATTTAAGTTGTTTAATATTTATTATAATATTCAAACATTAAATTAACAAGGGGTAAATGAAAAAGCACATTCTGCCATATATCTAACAAAAATAATAATATATATGGTTGCTGTCAGACCTGTCAACTGGTCCATAACTACCAACTGTTAAATACGAATGTAACTAAACTCTACAACGTAATATCCAAAGTAATATATTTCATTCAATAGGAGCATTATGTACACAAAAAAAGATAAAAAATATTTTTTCCTAATAAGTGTACAAGAAGAGTGAGTGAACTAGAATTTTAATGCAGGTAGAAGAAGACAACCCATCTGACCTGTTGGTACCCTGAATAACGCCACTAAACGAAATTATTCATTTCTTCTTCTTCTTTGATTCCAAGGTCTCTGCTATTTGACATGTATATTCAATTCTCATAAAATATCTAATTTTAATTAAGATTGCTCGTACGATTTTTGCATTTTCGAAATGTTAAGCAAAAATATTGATTTTTGTATTAAAAACGCTCGAGAACAACCAAATACTTTTAACCACAGTTCCGTGATTTTGGTGTAAAGAAAATATATTAATATGATTACTTTTTTCACAGTAATTCCTCTTGGACTTCAGAATCAGCACTTAGACTTGAAAATTACTGATTTACCTTGCTTTTAGTACTACTAGTGCTCTACAAAAGCCTAATCTGATAGACACTCGAATCTATTTGGACTACATTTTGGAAATACCTTTCGTTATACGAGTTGTGGCTATAAAATAACGAGACTAATCCTAGAAATGCTTCTATTTACGACTGCCTGGATAAAAATCTATTATCACATTCATTTGAATTAGGTATTGAACACTGTTATCGAACTGAGTCGGATAATGAACTCATTATCTAACTACTGAAACAAGAGCCAAAATTTAATTATTTATTAATAATTTTTGTAAACAATTAATGAATATTGATAATAACATTTAATCAAGTTCCCTTCACACGAAGAGTGTTCTGTTAAAATGCCAATAATTTCCAAATTACTAGTTTGGCTACTGTTTAATAGATCCATTTGCATATTTTTTCTAGAATTTTTTTAGCTATTCATTTTTTATTTTATATGGTGGTTTCAATATATCTCTAAGTTTCCGTATTGTTTTCTAGCCTCCATTTTTTACTGTTAATGGATCCAGTCCTGAGCTTGCAACTTGTGAAACTGATAACCTTCTAAAGCAGTGGTCAGTACAGCCATATTTAGTAATTTCAAAAACGAAGCATTTTTTTTGGCATCCTACCAATTGTATTAATATCAACTGGCATTGTGGTATATTTGCTATTTTTATAACCAACAAAGAACCAATTTTCATTGTCAGCTTCTTGTCAAAATTTAGTTAAATCGTGCTTCGTTAAAATGTTTGGCTTCTTGGAATTTTCGCTTGAGAAACTCAATAAATTAAATATATTTGTCAATATCCACATTTTTCTTTTAATGATATCATCGAGCGTATCATTGAATAATGTATTTAGGGGCTTGAAGATTTGTTACTTTCAAATAGATTCTCGAAATAAGCTAGTAACCTAACCTAACCTAACCCCTTTTTCATTTCATTTTTGACTTTCTATTTGCTGAAACCTCCATATTCTTGTTAGTATTTTATTCGTAACTTTATGGAATTAGTAACGAAATTGTTTGAACAATCTTCTATATCTGATGCAAGACTTTCAGATTCAAACTCACTCATATTAACGCGTTTTCTAGAAACTAAGAGAAATTAAAAATATTTGACGTTTTTTCTTACAAACTCTCAAATTGCCATATCAATAAATAACTGCTATTACAGAATCGCTGCTTTGATTTTAAATAAAATATTCGTCAATTGTTAAATAATAAATCGAAATGTCATTCATTTGTATCAATATTTGCAGTTGTTGATAATTATTGGTAAGTAAAATGTTGTATTTTTAATCGTGTGATAAGGGCTATTAAGTTACTCACGCTGTTACCGACTCGGTACGACGCCTTCGTCTTACAACACACCAAATTGTGCTTATGTTAATAATGCAGTTATAACTACTAATCAAATAAATTATTATTATTATTTTAAATGTATACATATTTAGTTATTTTATCTTTAAATATCCACCCCTCCTCTATCCCTGCAATATTCCACGCAAATTTTCCAATGTATCTTTTTGTATAAGCTTTTTCCCTCAACGGTTTGAAATCTTATTCCTTTTAATGCAAATTTGACTTTGAAGAACAGATAAAAATCACATGGTGCCAGGTCAGGCGAATAAGGTAGATGGTCTAACACTAGAATGCTATACTTAGCTAAAAACGCCTTGAAAGGCAGATCATTTTAGGTATTATTTTCCTATACACATCACACACTTGTCGCACGTTAAAATTTTTTATGTTAAAATTTGCCTTCTAGATTCTTTGTTAATTTCTACGATATCAGCAATCATGGTCTTATACGCTTAAAAGACAAGTGTTTTTGTTTCGTCATTTTGAAAATAAGAAGGTTCTGAAATTATGGTGAAAGAATATATGATATGATGTTGTCACAATAAATATTTGCTTGCTAGTCATAAATTTCAATTTTGGTTGAAAAACATTACACTATTTGGAGAGTTCGAAATATTGTGAAAACCAAAAGATCAAACAGTAGGAATACGAAATACACTCAAATATTTAACGCCCTGATAGGTAGATACTACATTTTCTGCAATGTACTAATGTATTAAATAAATAAATTTTACGAGAATTACGTTCGTGATAATGGAGCGTATATCTAGGGACTTATCAAAATCCGCAAGCTATCAAAAAATTCTAGACGTTGATTTATACAGTCCGATCTTAGATTTAGATAATATATAACGGCACGGAACAGATTTGATTCTTCCTGCTCTCTCGTTAACTTTATTAACAAACTGATACAATTAAATTGTCATTTCCCCACTAGCACTCAAGTTTTACTATCAACGGAGGATAAACAAATATACAACTCAATTGTGAAATTTATCTCAATAAACAAAATATTTATTTAAATAGTTAGTACTAAGTATTCACTTGTGTGTGGCTAAAGAATCACATCCAGACCCAAAAAAAAATATTAATTGTGGAACTAAAAAAACTGAACACCAGGACGAGATTTAGCCTAAAGCTATTTTTAGATCTAACTTTTAAATTAAACATTACTAATTTCATGTTATTTTGTTAAATTAAAAAATTCGAAAAACAAAACATGGCCGTAAAACAGAAGAAAGAAGTGCGGGATTGAGATCTAATTTATATTAAAATTACAAATTTTTTATTAGGTATTGTTACAAATTTCCAAGGGAAAAAAAATGAAAATATGATAATTTGTAATTTTTGATAAGGGTTAGAACTAAGAATAGCTTTGGGCTAAATCTCACCCTTCTTTCCAATGTTTGACGGTAATGTTTTCTTTTTTTTGCTTTTCTAAAAAACTAAATAACGTGAAATAATTAGTAATTTTTAATAAAAGTTAGATCTAAAAATAGCTTTAGGCTAAA
This sequence comes from Hermaeophaga mercurialis, assembly GCA_951812935.1. Classification (NCBI taxonomy): domain Eukaryota; kingdom Metazoa; phylum Arthropoda; class Insecta; order Coleoptera; family Chrysomelidae; genus Hermaeophaga; species Hermaeophaga mercurialis. The sequence continues at coordinate 7,265,486 of OX638363.1, read as the reverse complement.
TCTCGTTCTTTTGGGTTCAATCTGTCCTATAAAAATACCCTCGTCATTGTATTCCCATAATAAACCACGAAAAAATTAGCTTTTCCAGAACTTTTCCGGCACCCTGTATAATTTCGAATTTCTTCAATATTTTTCAAACATTCTGCACTAATATTTGCAAATACTTATAATTGTCAAGCTTAAGACTGTTGGAGCTCCATCGTAACCGGAGTCTTTTAGGGGGGGCCAGCTGGGATGTCTGGTAAGCAGCAAGAGAAAGGCCACCGTTGACCGGTGAGAGGGAAACTGATACATTTTTTTCTACTGCCTCGTATCGCGGAAATTCTTGTATTATTTGTGGCATTCTGTCATTCTGTCGCGCGCGAGCTTTCTGATCTTGTCTTTGCTCTAAAAGTGTCTAATATCTTTCGCTCTTCGGGGTATGTGCTGAGTGCCTGTGGATTTTTGGACTAGATTCGAACTAATTTTGAGTTTTAAAGGCTATGGTAAGTCAAGATTTTATTTAAATTACAATTTATATATATATATGGAATGTTAAAAAAAATTAAACATTAAATCTTAATACCGTTAAAATATTAAAGATGCAGTGCTATCCCAAGTAAAAAATTTATAACAATAATTTTTCAGAAACATTAAAGTCCTTGAAAAAAACAGACCGGATTTTGAAAAAAATTAAGCAAAATATTCTTTTTAACAAGGGTAAATAATTATAAGTATGTGGTTTTAAATTGTTTGTTCTATAATAATATAATAAGCCAGTAATTGCTCGATTTATAAGCATACAAAAATGTTACATACTCTAGGAAAAATAACCAATGAAAATTTCAATAATTTGCTAATTCTGGAATTAATATTTTGTAGAATATATATAGTATTATGCACCAGAAGACTTATTTTTTGCTCATAGGTTACACTTTATGTATGGTTATTCGAATTATTTATTTAAAAGCACTAAATGTTAGTTTTCTAATTGTGGTTGGGAGTAAAAAAAAGACAAAATTTATCACAATGAGATTCGGTCTCAATATAACTGAAAAGGGTAAAGAAGATCAAACTCAAAAGTAAAAAAACAACAGCAAACGGTAAAAATAACTAGAATGGTTTTTCAAAATTACAATCTGGAATTCAACTAATCAAGGAAGGTCAAAGAAAGGATGAAAGAGTATGCACAAGAAGACATAAAAGCAATAAATATTTTGAACAGAAAAATAAAATGTAGCAACCGAAAAGCTAGAAACAAAATTGTACAGAAGCGAGTAAACATTAGAGACTTGAAATCTTTCAAATGAGATTTATTATTTGAAAGATGCTTTTAAGCGTCATTAGTAACGCTTAAGGATGGGAAAAGTCAGACATGGCGCAGTTTACTTCATGCCTGTTTTTCAAACCCTAAGATAATCACAAATTTTTTAACGGCCGTGAAATTGTGAATTATTAAAAAGTTTTCCCTCAAAAATTGTATTTATTTTAAATTCATATTGATCACATTGATTTTCCAGAGCTTCAAAAGGAAGTGTGGTTTTAATTTCTGAGGAATACACAAAATCTGATTTCTTTTAAATTTAGGAAATTTGGATCATTCTGTATATCATAGAAGTTTAAAAACGAATTCACTATTTATTGGCTTGTATGGTCAGTTTTTATTACCAGATCCAGATAAATATTTCTGTACCAGGCATTCTATAAAAAAAATTTTAATCTGAAAACGTTATATCATTTCTTCTATGTTCTTACTGGTACTGTTACACACTTGTTCACGACATTCACAAACAGAAATTATTTAGAACGAGAGTTTCTGGAGAACGGCCTAATTTTTTGAGATATTTATCGACGTTTCGCCGTCTTTTATAATATAATAATAATAATACAATAATTATTTAGTAATTATAAAGCAATACAAATTAAGTATTTCCTTTTAATATTGACTCTTTACCCGAACTTATAACGTATACCCACATCTTGAGCTGATTTACTGCTTATTGTAGCGAATCTTTATATTGCTTATTCTAGCAAGTAGCAACTTATTCAGTTCGTTTCTGTAGTTACCATAAACAGACTTGTATTCACACAACTTCATACATATTTCTAAAGTATTCTTCAATCTTCAAATTGAGAAATCTCACTAGTATATGGTGGGCAGAGTAATGGATTTAGTACACTACCTTGGGGCATTCCTGCCTTAATGCCTTTGTTTATTGTAGTAAGTAGCATTTGAGGCAGTTAGTTTATGTAGTTGAAAAAGAGACTTGTCTTCATACAACTTTATGCGCTAGTATTGACCTGTTCAAGAGATTTTCTAAACTCTTCTAAATCTTTCTAGTATATGGTAGGCAGAGCAATGGACTTAGTCCAGTACCTTGGGATAGCAATGCCTTTTTATGCCAAATTTTTTTTCAAAAGTATGTGCCACGTATATAAACCTGTACTTGTTTATGAAAACTCCAGTTTATGGGCCATTTTTTGACGATGCTTTTTCTGCTATTAGGAAGTTATTGCAAAGTTCCGCTTTATTATGACAAATATGCAAGTGCAGATAGCTGAAAACTAGCACTATTTTTCGTACTCAACAACATGCGCTTGCATTGCTATCAGATTAAGTTTAACGGTATGCAAATTTACGAATTTTGTAATAACTGCAATTCCGTCATATTATACTTTCCTAATATTGTGTTTTCATTCAAAACATCCAACTGTTTTAAATATGCATTTGGTATTAGGTAAAATATAATAGATAATAATAAATATCTCCTTTTCCAAGCTTTGAATTATAACACCGACCCACTTTCGACTTGTAACATTTGATTAATATTCGTAGTATTAGTACGTTGTAAGTACTGACTTATGCATGCGTTTGCAGAAATTGCATTTATGTATACGAGTTACGGTACTTACTTACAATAGTACCGAAGTTATGCAATTCAAAAATTTTTAAATTTATCAAGTACTTTGATATTAAACGTAATTACAGATGTATGTCAAAACGATCATTCTAAAGTTCTCTATAGCCATTATAACATTGGTTGATACCTTATTTACTTTTCATGTCTGCCATTTATTTTCTAATTGGTGGTCTTTTGTTCAAAACAATTAAATTTACATAATAGAATGAGAAATTATTTATTTTTATATAGAAAAGTTTAAGTTTACTACATATACTACTTTTCATAAAGTCAACTTTATTTTTTCTAATATATTTTAAATTTAGGCTTATTCCAACAATACCGCTAGTTTTAGTGCTTAGAGACATTCTTATTATTCCCCGTATCTCTTTTCTGCTACGTTTTACATTCCGTCCTTCCTTTCAACTACCTCTGTGAAGCTGGTAGAACTCCAAATTCATATAAAGTCAGCAGGGCCTCATTTGTTTTCCAAATTGCAAGAAATAGAAAACTTTTATAGTAGTACAAATTAGTACTAAATACAGTAGAAGACGCTTTTCCATTATACCGACTTAGACCTGCTAGCTTCACAGAGGCCTTTCAATTTTATTATTGTAGCTATGCAGCCTAAAATGGAGATTTCAAATGCCTTTTTTAATAGTGCTGTTGTGAAATACACAAATATATGCAAACTTTATCCGTATAATGCGATTTCAGTTCCACTATCGGTATATTTAAATAAAATTTACTTAGTTAAATTCATTTATTAATACAAGTGATCGACTTTCTATTTCGCAGCCGCAGATAGATAAATGCCTCAAGAAATGATCTTTTTTGTTCGATAAATCCGTAACGGTGCTTAGTTTTATATCTTAATGACGTATGTTAGCATTCCTAGTTTATTTCATAACACCGTGGCCAGTGCTTATAATTGCTTCCAATTTACAAGTAATAATTTGTTAAATTATTTTCGATTCTTAGCAAGATTAAGTAATAGAGATTATTTTCGAGCAGCAGGTGGCTCTGGCAGTTCGTGATTTTTGAACTGAACTATTCAATACGTTAAGAAACCATTTTCAATGTGCTTGGAACAAAAATGTGAAAAAAGGTGTCACAACAGTCTTTGTTTTCTATGGTGTGATAGAAATTGTAAAAGTAGCAAATGGGGTGACATTAAAATAATTAATTATTGCAAAACATAAAAAAAGAAAATATAAAAATAAGAAATATTTAAAAACTAAAACTGACATATATAGTGAGATAAAAAAATGGAGATGAGATACAATAATGTACACAAGAACATTAAAAACGTGAAATACAGAGGACGAAAATATCAGAAAAGAAAAAAAGATTATCATAAAAAATAAATATTCTTTAAAAACAGTAATAAAGAAAAGTCAATGAAAATAATAACCGAAACACACTTTCAATGTGAACCAATCTAAAAAATTAGAATAAGAATCAAAAACAGAGAAAAATTAATTCCATTTTAGAAAAGTATAGAAATGATCATATACAGTTAAAAATCGATAAAAAAAGAAAAAAAAAGAAATAAGCAACGAATTGAAAAGTTATAAAATAAATCAGGGGTTTCGAATAAAATTTGAAATTTATAAAATTCAATCTCATAAAAAAGTTCTGACAAAATAAACTATTCTTAATTTCACCCCCATATAACAAAAGTTAATAATGAAAAAAAATCCCATAATTACCTTTTTGCAAGTGTAGTGATTAAGTTAACTGTATAACTCTGATTTGAGAAAAAAATAATAAAAAATCAATTTTAATTCTGCTCTTTCGAGGAGTGCTATCTCTCAACTGTTTGGGTTTCGTTTCTTTGATAACAAATAAATTTAGCAACACCCTGTATATTACATATAACTTTTATAACCATGAAAATATTTTTTATAAAATATAAAAATATAAAATATCATATGTATTCAGGGTGGGCCATCAAATACGGCACGGAATTTAGTGCTTAAACGATAACAAATTTTGTAAGTATATTTCTGTTAGTAAATTAGTTTTGTAGACTTCACCTATAAAGAAATATTTTCACCATATACGTATTAAATATAATAGAATATATAAGAAAAAATAATGAAAAACTCACATAGATATTTGAAATATTTCTATAAACGCGAATCCTAGAGCTACTAAAAATACTACATATTAACCATTACATAAAAAATGAAATTAACAAATGTGCAAGATGTACAGGAAGATGAAAGTAGCGGACTGAAAAGAAATATATTAATGGGGACCCAACAAAAAAACAATAAACGTTATGCAGGCACTAAAATATATTCTGAAAAAGTACTTACATATATATTAAATCCAAATTAAAATAGTATTTTTAGATTTCCAATAGGCACTTGACTTGAGTAATAGCCAATGACACCAAAGAAAACAAGGAATACATAGAATATTGAGAAATGCATAAAAAAGACTATGGAAAGAACAACAGTAAATATGAAAACAGAAAAATCTGAAATTATAAAAGGAATTAGATAGAAAATCTGACTATCGAATTAGAAAAACAGATAAAACAATAGTCGAGAATGAAAGTATAGCTGATCATGCAGCAAAAAACAAATTAAAAATATTCTTTACTTTCAACAAATTCGTTACTTCCTTGTAAATATGGACCATTCTTTTATCCGATAAACTTGATCACAATATATTTCGGAAAATTTTCTGCAAAGAATATTTCTCCTTTGAAATTCACCTTCTTCTTTAAATTTAATTAAACTAAACAAACAAAGCTATAATCCTAATTAACAAAATTATACCTAAATAACATCGTTGGAAAAAAGGGTAATGTATGAAATTAGCTGTACAGGCTCCGATAAGAACTATGCTGGATAAACTATAAGATCAATCCTAGATCCTAGAGAAATAAGGATAAAGGACTCTTACAGCCCATTGCATTCTTTGGTCAAGAATAACTGATTTTTCATACTTCACCAAGTATATAAATAATATAAATAATTAACTTCTTAGGTTAAAATTAATTTTAACCCTCTCCTGAATATGCTAAAATAGCGAAACGCACGTCGAGTGCAGCATTTAGATTTGGAATTAAACTCGTTCAAGACCCATACAGTTATCCTAATTCAGTAATAACATTCGTATTACTTTATTTTTAATATCCTGAATGTGTTACGTTACTTACGACACACCAGATACTCGATTTGTCAGGGTCTTTGCAGGAATGTTAGATTTTGTATTTAAGCATTACTACTCCTGTGAATGTTCTGTAGTTCCACCTTGAATCGATTTCAAAATGCTACTCATGCATTAAGACATTATATTGAAAGGAATATTGTTTTCAAACGTTCTTGCTTTTCTAAAATTATAATCAATAATTATGCTTATTAAATTATTATTTTAATCGATTTTGTGGAAACGAGAAGACATTAATCGGGTAATAAATTGTTGAATTATACTTGTTACGAGATTATTACTGTTTGTTCAGTATAAATACTTGCACAATGTGATAAGTATGAGAATAATAATAACATAATTATGAATAAACCAATGCTTCCATTACGTTTTAATAATGACATTTTGAATGTCATTTTTGATTAATTGCAATGTTTCTTTCATTTTTGATATTCCTTGTACTTTACCTTTAACTGTTGATGTAGATTTCTTATCAATTTTATGTTTGGATGTTAAATACAATTTATATTTTTATGTTTTTAATGTTGTTAAGATTATGTGAAAGTGCCTAAGGCATTATTTCCAAATAAGATTTAATTGTGATAATAATGTTCATTAAATTACGTAGGTATTTAATTCACCTTGATATTCTTAAAATTAAAATATACCGTTATATATAGATCAAAACAGCAAATTAAATCCTTCACAGTTATAATTTGAAATTAAGGAGGAAATCACAAGTATTTCTTATTGGAGAGGTGTGACTGAATAGAGAAAAATTAGATGAATTAAAAACAGAAAATAATATAAAGCAAACTAATAAGAATAATGACTATTTAGATAAAATTTTACAAACCTTTGTATACTTATTCAACCATAAAATAAAATGTTGCGTATTATGAAAACATTCACCCTAGAGCATCATAATGATATACTCGTATTATCACGTTTATTATGCTGGTCATAAATTCTACAGCAGTTGTCAATTTTGAAATCTGTTTTCCAATTTGAACAACTTTTATACCCAAGAGGAAGGTTTCTTATTCCAAAAGCTTTAAAAATATATTTCTTCTTTTAAACGACAAAAAATTTTATTTACTTCTTTTATAAATGAAATTATAAGACAAATTATATTTTACATTTGATATATTTAGAATCAGATTAGAATTTATATAATTTAAAGAGCAAACGTGGATTGATTAACATTTTCGGCTGAAGAGGTCTCGACACAAGGCTTCCATAAATTGATGCAAACCTCCAAATCGTAGTATAACTCCATATATTGATAAAGAACCTCGATGTATTGATGCAAAGCTTGTGACATTTTGATGTAAATTGTCATTAATTTGCGAAACTTCCGTATAATGTTACACAATTCCCATATCTTGATGCTCTGCATTATCTTGATATAAACCTATTTAAAAGCTTTACTGGATGCAGGAAACAACAAACCTTATAGACATAAAAAAACAGTCAGACAGACACATGAATTATCAACGACAACATTACAATAGACAGAAAAATCAAGGAAGCAAGTCTCAGAAATGCTTTTCTTAAAAACTCAACGCAAATAATTGCCTACGCGCGTGATCTTGTTTTATTAAAGGAAAACACAAAATAACTAGAAGGAGCATTATTAGAGCTGGTTTTTAAAGAAAAAATAAGAGGCCTGGAAATCACTGGAAATAGGACAAACTACAGACAAGCCCAAGAAGAACGTCAAACACACATCAAATAAAAACAGAAGAACATCTAGAGAAAGCTCTGATATATAAATACAAAGTATCGTTTAAATTTTATTTGGTAGATATAAAATATATAAAATATCATTAAATATCGAAATATAAACCTTCTAGATATTAGTGAAAAGCTTAACTTGATGTATTGATATAAAGTTTTAGCATCTTTAAATTTCATAGCTTCGATATATTGATGTAGAATTTCCATATTTGGATATAAATCCTGTACATTTTAAAGAAACTGTATTAATGAAAACAGTTGACAACCGGGTGGTAAAATCTTTTGATGCAAAACATCGACACATTAATACAAAGCTTGGATACATCAATTCAAAGTTTCGATCATTTATAGCAAACTTAATACAAAGTGTCTTTAATTTCATGTGTAGCTTCTGTTGTCTGAATGCATACATTGATAAGAAATTGATGCGAAATTTGATTCAATGTATCGTTATGAGATAAGTTTTAAAAATGTATATCATAGTTTTGATCCACTGATATAAGCAGCTTTTAAAATACTAGATAAGTTTTGAGATGTGGCAACACTAATTCCAATACGTCAAATCTAACATCAGCGTCGGATAGTTTGACATTTTTTGACATTCTCAGAACGTTTTGTCATTCGAGTGCTAGTTGTGTATTTTAGAGTGACTTGGCCGAAAAATGAAATTAAATCGTAAACATTTATTGTTTTTCGCTCTGGACTTTCTGTACCGATCAATTTACTTGTTTGCCACAAATATCCAGAGAAATGGAAAACGAACCGTCAAAGAAGAATCATTCTCCATCACGACAATGCGAGCTCCCATACATTATGTCTAATAAATGAAACGAAAGCATTGAATTGATGAATATGTACAGCTATGATTTAGTTCCCCATGACTAATTTTTATATCCGCATATCAAAAATAATTTGCGTGGTGAACGTTTTTCAAAACCTGAAGGAACCGTTCAAATCGCAAATTTTGGAGTTACCTCAGTCGGAGTGGGAAAAGTGCTTCGAAAATTATTTCAGAAGCGTGCAGAAGTATGTATATTGATTCTCCATAGAGAAAATTTTGAATAACAATATGTTTATTTTAAAACTTATCTAGCATCCTAAATACAATTTAATACCAAACTTTAATTCAATGAAGTAAAACTTTGATACATTCTTAAAAATGTTTCGATAATTTTATACTATGAAGCTTGAATCCATTGGTAAAAAAAGAAATTAGATCACCAATACTAAATTTATAAATATTGACATATTTTTGTATTTTTTTAGGGTCCTAATCCACCGAGGACACCGTAGTCATATAGTAAACGTCATTTTTGCAACTTGAAACTAATGATTCCGCCGACAAGATGAAACTTCTTCCGCTATATCTCCTGTTCTTTTTCATCCTGCTAACTCATGCACAACGAAGGACAACTGCAGTAAGTGTATCAAATAACATATTGAAATAAAATACGTTCACTTATGACAAATAACAGTAATAATATAAGTAAATGCACTACGATTATACGGCTTAAAATTATTAGAGTATTAAACGCAGTACGGTAAAAATCTCGTATAATATTGGTTGACACTGAATGAAAATAGAGTTTTCAGTTTCATTTTTACGCTACCAAACATTACATATAAGATAAATAAAGACTATATTTAATTCTTGCGGATATTGATCTTTTATAACCTAGATTTTGTACTACCGATAGTTTTAATAATAATATTGACTAAAACAGTTTTAAATTTTTATCGTTATTAACGCAGAACTGAATTTAAAAACGATACTAGCTTATTTGATGCATAAAATAATAATTTTATGATTATAAGGAATCTGTTGTTTGCTTAATTATAATTGTAGGAAATTTACTTTCACTGTGTCGATTACTAATTTCAAAATTACACGGTCTAAAGTCTATCTTCCTTCTGAAAATGTTTAGATAAGAATTAAAAGCTCTTTGGAAATAATAATATATTTAGCATCATTAGACTACTATTCAAAATTATATGGGAAATTATTGAATCTATTAAGCATTGAAAAATATGTATCCATTTATTTATATTGTAAATGCAATTAACCGAACAAGTACGTTTATTCAGTTTTTTTATTAAATTAAAATTAAAACTATTAATTTATTTGGACTTTGGAAACGTATTAAATATAATAAACGTAAAATAATATATAAAATTACGGGTCTCCAATAACCAAATATGAATGATTTGACTAAATGATGGATGAGTGCCTTCGGCATGTTATGTAAAATAGAAAGGAAGTTTTAATTACATAAAATTGAAAGCACATTCATCTTATATATAACATATTTATTAAACTGACATTTAAAAAGTTCATGTAGCATCTTTAGACTATATTAGGATTTATTTTACTTGTGTTTAAAGCCAAAGCAAATATAGTATCTTTCCAAATATCTTCCATAAATTAAATTAATTATTTCAACTCTTACTTTATGGAAATTATTCATAATAAATATGGAAAGATAAATAATACTTATCTTAAATTTCGACAGTCTTTCAAAGCGTTTTAATATATATTCAAGTCTATCTAGGTTTCGATATCTGACAACACCATTTTTCTTTAAAGAAAACTGTTGCATATTAAAAAGCTTTGGAAGACTGTGGAAATTCAAGATAAGTAATTATTTATCTTTTTATATTTATCTTCCATAAAGTTTTAGTGAAAAAAACGCCTTAGTAACTAACCGTTTTTACAAATTTCAAAAATTTGATTTTTATATCCGATTAGAAACATTTTCCAATCTTCTCTCTATAACAGCTTGTGTAATTTTTTTATAATTTTTATAAGCAAATAAAGCCTGCAAATATAATTAAGGTTTTAAATAAACTAGGTACAATTTATTGTAGAAAGAGTTTTTACTAAAAAATAATTTCATGTTACCTGTGAATATTCAAAGAAAATTAATTAGTGTTTAGGTATTGATTTCTAATTGTTTTTACTGTATTTATATTTTGAAATTTTGAAATTTCTTTCATTCATGCTTTCTTTGTTTGTAAAATAATAGATTACTTTTGTAAAATAATAGATTACTGCGCAATTCTAATGTTTTTTTTATATGTCTCATCAAACTAATGATGCTTTCTCTTGACCAAGTAATAACTAGCTATTACGTGAATACGTAACATACGGTTTTGTTTCACGTATGGAGAACTAGAGCTTTTTTAATATTATGATTAACATTTATTGTAAAAAGTCTCAGAAATAATTATTTGGAAAACTATATATATCTTTTTTACGAGGTTTCGCGAAAGACTATCTGCTACTTTATTTTCCTCCCCTTTCATGTTATAGAATTTTTTATTTAATATTGTATAACAATTTATTTTTGTACGCGCTCTAACATTCACATGACCTAAAATTTAAATAATTATTTTATGCGTGTAATGTTAAATTAAGGAAATCGGCGATTTTCTGCCTCCTGTAAAAAATATTATTGAAATCAGATTTACAAGCAATGTTACATAAAATATTTTACCTCTTTTTATATTTTAACTCAGTTTGGATCTACAGTAAATACGGAAATTATTAGATTGTAATCAGGAACACAATATGTATCCTATTCCGTAATAATTACAATTTTAATTGATGTAATAACGGCTACAGTGTAATTATTTTAATAGTCTTAATTGCTTATTTAATAGTGGTGCTAATTATTATGAAACTGGAGTAAGTTTAAATTTAAATTTTATATGTAAGTTGAAATCGAGGGGTTAATATTTGGTATAGAAGAAATGGAAATAAAATAATATAAATTAAAAAAAAATTAAGTTGACTTCAACATAATTTAAAAAAATATCGTTCTTTCAGCGATTTTTAATGTGTCTTCTCAGTCGTAACATAATTCGTATTTTATAATATAATTTTAATATTAATAATTTTTGCGGCAAGTGAAAGCTTTATCGGATGCGGTAAAGTAGATTTAATTGATTTCATTTGGCCGCTATCCAAGAATTTGAGAACCTATTACAATTTTTATACGGTAAATCAAATCATACAGATATTAATATTATGTAATTGAAGATTTTTCACTTCACCGGAACATAACGCGTCACAAACTTTGATACCCGTCTCACCTAAGAAGAAATTACAAAATATATTTTTTGAATATTTGAATACCTCATAATGACGTTTCATCTATTTTCTCACCAGGTGATAGATTTTTTTAACAGAAATTCTGAGCCCATATGTTGGAGTATTAAAAATTTTTAGTTTTATCCCATATCAACTGAGTTATGTTCTGCCAAAACTTGAGTTGAACATTTCCAGCTGTACTTAGAATACTTCTTTGAGGACTGTGAATATGTTAATTGTTTTAATTTCACAATATATCTTTCGTTTATTTGTTAAAATTAATAATTTAACAAAAACCAAATAATAATATCATACAAAAGACTCATTGTTGTAATTATGCAAGTGCTGAAAAATATTATATTTTCGTGCTTATTTCTAAATCTATATTAATTTGATTGGCCTTTAAAATTGCATTCCGTATACTAATTTTTTCTGGTTTATATTCCTGTCCGACTTCATTAACAAATCTATTGCAAAATTTTTAATACACCATGGTATTAACTGATATAGATTTCAAAATGTTCACGGTATATCACATTGAACCAAGAAAATCAAATTTTGTTACGTACACAACGTGATCTATGGACTTAAATAATCCACTTTAGTTCATTTAATTTTCTGAATACTTAAAAAAAATTACATTACCATAATAATATTATTATTCATAGTTTAATGTACAAATTTCTTTTTAAGATGTGGGTCAAAGCGAGTTTATAACAGATGACTAGCATAGACTACGAAAAGTGCAATTATATCAAAAGTTTCTGCTTTCACTTAATTTTTTTATTACCATTTTAAGTTATCAAATATTTCGTACATAACACTGATGATTTTATCGCGTTTTTCAATTATATTTTCGCAATTTTTAAATGATTTTCGATTGGGCAAGTTTCACTATTAGTTTAAAAACCCACTGAAGCAACTCTTGTATTGATAAATTCTATGTTTTATTGGTCCTATTAAGTATTTATAAACTGCAATTTTGTTTTAATTTAAGAGGTTTTTCAAATTAAGCATGTTTATTTTTATTAATTAAAGTCAGATGTAAATTGTACCTGTTTGAAACATTTGATAAATTATACTTTATAACTGTAGTTTTGTAATGTTTTTAATACCTATGGCAAATTGTTAATAATTACTATTTCTGGAGTCTATAGGATCTATCAGTGCTTTCATACACGTACTGCTGGATATGCGTTCGTTCCCTTCTCATCCATTTTTGTTATCATTTTCGCTTATTCTAATTTAATTTCCATTCCATCCACTCCTTCTATCGAAACCGTTTGCTGATTTCTTTCAGGTCTTTTTGCACTTATTATCTCAACCGTAATTTACCACTTGGCACGGTACTGTTCCATTTTATTTATTATATTTTTTAATTGTTAATGTAACAATAGCTAAATTGTTCTATCAAGATAATAATATTAGACAATTGACGGAGAAGGCGACCTTGTGTACAGTTAGAATAGAGCAATTAATTGTGAAACAAACGCACAATATTAATGTGAATTCGATCCGCGAACCAGTTGTTATCTTGATCGATTTCACTTCTAGATTATAAAAGCCGGACTTGATCCGTAACGCAATTATCTAACAACAAGGGACTATATCTCATTTTTGTCCAACATTCTTTAAACAATACAAGAAATAACCTTTAAAAATGTCTCCATTCTTTTTATTTAATATTTCGGACACAATGATCGGCTGTTTGTCACAATCACTAAAGCCTTTCTTCAATTGCTTTCTTTGTCTTTCGCATTATGGAGGCTCTTAAGAAATGGCCTGATAAACTAAATGACTGTAATATTGTATATACTAGCACAGTCGCAAAAAATGAAAAAATCTAATTATTTTGTTTCAGTTTTCACCATTTTAACGTAATCTCCAGATAACGGGCATCAAAAGATGTAACTTGATAGAGTTGCTTCTTGGTTTGGAAGGAATTAAACAAAAAATGATTGAATGATTTTCTTCTCTTTTTGGAATTGTTCTTTAGGACCACCTGTATAAATCTTGTGAAAAATGAATTTAAAAGCTAATTCTATAAAAGAAAGCTTAAAATTATCAAAGTCTTTTAAGGTAATAAAGCAGCTATAAAAACGTTTATGTAGATTAAATTTCCAACTGGCATTAAAGTTGGATCATTTATATGTGAATTAATTTATCAACTAATTAAATCACAAGAACTATTATGGTATCGTGGTCGCCTTGGATATATTTACTTTCATTAGTTATGCGCTTTGCAATGAATTTACTGAGTAACAACGTTCAAGATATAATTTAACAACCGGCTATAATTTAACAACAAATAAACACTAAACATGACAAGAGAAAGAGAAACAAAACTCTTTGATCAAGAAAAGCTCAGAGAGGAAACGTTAATGAATGATTTGCAGATAAGTCACCTTCTTCTATAGATAAATCATAGATATCGTTTTTAAAAGGAGAAGGACTTTTTTGTGAAACTAAAGATTATTTATTAGTAAACGCATTGTATATTTATCTTGATTAGATCTTGTGTAAACAGGTTATAAGCCGTTGCGTAAATGTTGGTCTCGCAGAAAACATAATACTTTATAGACTTATTTAAATAATCATTGTTTTTCATGAGGTTATGCAATTAGGTATTTATGTGCATATAAATTGAAAAAAGTTCTCTTGGTGGGTGAAAATTAATCAAATATTAAATATATACAAATAATATATCTATAGAGCTTTCGTTAGAATGTCTCTTCGTTCAATACTTATTCGTGAGAGTATTAACCATATCATAACCAGTAATTTAAATGAAATACATTTTGCCTTCGAACTTTCAACAGCAATCAAGAAATATAAATACCTGCAATATTTTTTTTATTGTTACACCAATATTTCCCTTACTGGGTTTGTAATTATTAAAGGTAACTTCAACACGAACTAATCACAGTAGGTTGGTAAATATTTAATAAAAATCGCAAATTTGCGAAATATTTATAAGTAAATTTTCAAATTACAGACATAAATGAAATTTTAAAAAGATCAATCTACCCTTCTCGTTTGAAATGAAAAAAAAGATCAATCTAGAAAGATCAGCAGAACGGCAGAAAAGAATTTCCATAAAATTTTTGAAAACAATTCTTCCATTAATTTGTTTCTAATTTATCTTCAAAGTATGACTTTTATTATATCGTCCTTATTACAAAAACACCCTTCTATTATTATAAAAAAATTTACGATCTCTTGGTCCCTTAGGCTTCTTCAGACTTTAAAAAAGTTGTGAATTTTTCAGCAATTATATGAAAGTATGCAGCAATCATGAGATGGTGCAGAATGGCTTCAAGCAAGCAACAATTCGTTTTTGGACCATTAATAAACCAATATTGTAACAATGTTCACAATTAGAAATTACAACGTTTCCATGTTAGGTACACCTTTAAAAATTATTGGTTATTTTATAATATATTCTAGGATCGGACACTTCAATATTCAAACTAAAAGAATCAGAACCAAGAATTCAACCTAAACAAATAAACGAGTCAATTAGTTCATATAATACAATGAAGATATGAAACTCAGAACTTTAAAATAAAATAAGAAAAAAAGCAGTGAAGAAGAGATAAAATGAGACATATTGAACCAATTTCAATGTGAAATAAAAAAGGAGATATAAGATAGTTAAAGTAAACATCCCGCTTGGAAGTACAAAACAGAATCTCAAAAACGAAAATACAGAGAAACAAGAAAAAACTATAGATAGAAACAAATTGACCAAACATATAAATCACTAAATTGAGCCAACTATCAACCTTACATAAAACGGTCAAAAGGGTTAAGTTTAAGAAACGAATATAGTTTTCACAAAACACTTTTAAATGTTACGGTTTCTCTGCAAAATATTATAAAAAACCTACTTCCAATCTCTTTTCTAATCTATAAATAAGGTGAATTAATACCATGTTAATAAAATCTAACGGAAATTCATTTAAGTCGATAAGAATAGAAGACTTTCGATACCATTAAATTGGATAATAGTAGAAAAACATGCAATTTTACACTAACGGTTACGGATTCTTATTATAAACAAAAGGAAGAAATGCTTCCTTTAAATAATGAATAAAAATATATCTGACGATGCATCACTGATTTAGCAATGTAAGGAATAACTTTTTTTAAGTAAATAGAAGTAATGTTTCGTTCATTGAGAAATAACAATGACATTGTTTATTAAATTATTAGATATTCAATGGATTACAATTTTATTGTATATTGCCATCATAACTTATTTAATTAATTTCGTTGCCACTATAAGAATTATATGTAAGTAGGGGACAAGGAAACGACCCGTTTGCTACAGTTTCTCAACAGGATTTGTGGTTTTCATAAATGCTAAATTTAAAGCTTAAGTCTTTTTCCAATATCTGGAGATTTTTAGATTTTTTTACTTCGATTTTTCTATCGAACATCATAGAAGATTGCTAATTTTTTTTCTATGAGTGCCTTCTCTAATGAAGTTTTTGTCATAAAAATTTTTTCAAAAAAAAAGTGGCTCATTAGCGTTTTATTCGAATCCACTTCCTTTCTTTTCTTTATAATGCATCTGCCATTTTTACGCATAATACTAGTTCTGCTATACAAGTAATATTTCTTCCGAAAGTTATGTTCAAATTCCTATAACCATTTCATTAGAATCGAACTTCCGAACACGAGGCATTTAAATATATTTTACATTAAACCTATCAAAGTTGAAGATATTGCCATAACAATTTATAAACATATTTTACGTGTAATAACGACTTTGATACCGTTTTACGTAATACGAATATGCTTATTTTAAATTTTAATTGAGGTGTTCAATATAGTTAGAGTAATACATTTCTCCTGTTGGAAAAATTCCCATCAGTCTTTCGGGGACCTTCAGTCTCTTAACTAAAATACTGAAGGTTTATGGTCTGTTTTCATAATAAATTACGTTTCTCTTTATTCTATACTAAAATGTATTTAGACTAATTTGATGGACGGGAATGTTATAAAATATTTATTTAACGATTATGTAAATTCTTTAAAAGAAATCAAAATATTAATCCAAGTTTTTTTAATGGGAATTCTTTGGTAAGGTGTGGTCGCTCAGATTAATGGATCCAGTTATGTGATTATTCGGAAATTGGATCAAGTTTTGAGTATTTGAATAAAGTTCATAAAAGCAAAAAAAATAAGTGGCTGACATTTGTGTGATATTAAGCCAAGGTGAACAGATCACACTCTCACTTTTGGCAATTAAACTTTTTTGGATTTATTACTTAATTAATGCATTAAAAACATGTTTTACAAGGGTGCATTTACGTTTTAAATGTCAGTTAATTACCTTCAAGCAAAAAATACTTAAAAAGAAGCTTAGTAAAAAAACACACTAAGGAAATAAAAAAATATCATTAAAATAAACTTATAATATTATATTGCAACGTTGCTGAAGCGGCTCTTTGTTAATACTGAATTGTTAACGTTTAAACCAATGTTTAATTTAATTTTTAATTCATATTTACTTTTTAATTTTCGATTAAAGTTTATATCTAGTAAATCTACTTGGTGATATTAACTATTTATATTTTGTTTTATAATATAAAACATTTAAGAGAATGAACTCTTTTACAATAACATTTATCCAAAGACTATCAAATTAAATATACTTACAATGCATTCATTTTTGTTTTGTATTCGCATTTTCCATAAAAAATTATTAAAAGGATGAATATATATATATAAAACCTAAATTTTTCGTTTAAAATAATTTATGAAATCTTATTAATTCAGAACTTTATTTGCTGAAAAATAATTCATTTGAATTCTAAATTCCGATGTATTAACATCTAGATTACTAGAGATGTTAATTAGGAAATATGTAAAAAAGGAAAGAAAGTGCTGTAGATGATAATTTATGAACATACAATTAATATTTTTAGTAGATAGATAAGATCAATATAATAAAAATAATTTATAATAAAATTGTTTCGTAAAAATCGACATTTTTCGATGAGATTTTCCCATCTTTAATTTATATTGTATATTAAACTGTAATTATCTTTGAAGAATTCTCAAGGATATATTCGTTTTTCCGCGTATAAAATTACTCATAAGAGAAAATAGATTGCGTTGTTAAAAATAGCAAAAAGTCAATACATAACTTTTTTCCAGAAGCCCACCACTGAGGCTGAATCTCCAAAACCCGCATCAAGAGGGCGAGGCAGATCTAGATTTGTATCATCACCTGAATATACAAAACTTACGGAATCTTCAACTGAATCTACTTCTAGAAAACCTATTGTTTCCAGAAGACGACCGATAGAAAATGTTGAACAAAAAATTCAACCAAGAGCTTCTCTGGTAACCAGTTCTCCAAGGCCATTAACCGTTGACAGACGAGTTACTTCGATAGGTGAAACTGCTGACAGAATATTTTTGAAAGACAATGTTGATAGAAAACAGACACCTAAACTTTTAAATAGCGTTACCACGGCACCTTTGGCTGAGAGAACTCAAATAATTGAAAGAAAACCTTTTAGAACTTTAAATAAAAGACCAAAGAAAACGTATGAAGTAGAAGAGGTGATTAAAGACGATGTTGACTCTTTCAGAAGGCCAAAAAAGCAGCCTAGGGTACTAACTGAAATGAACTTCAGAGCTACAAATTTTCCAAAAAACGAAGAATTTTCCAAATTATCCAAGAACCTAGTAACTCCAGAACCTTCATCAACTTCAAATAACATTCAAGGAAATACCAATTTAGTTGAAGAACAACCTCAAGATACAACAATAAAACCAGAATTAGAAACCTCACTTGACAGCCTAACAGAGGGTGAACCTAAAGAAGAAATTTCAAAATCTGTATCGGTTTCTTCTACTTCAAAACCTACAGAAGCACCTAGAGTTCAGAGTAGTAACAGAAGAAATGGACTTAGACGAGTCGTAAGTAGAGTAGCAGATCCATCACCTCCAACTCCTACAGTTCCTAGAGGTAGATCAAGAAGTAGACCTACACAAGCACCGGATTATTATTTTCAAGCTGTTTCAACATCTGTACCATCCAGTAGCTTTAGAAGAAGAGTAGATTCATTGTTTTCTTCTATAGAACCAAGGTAAAAAAATAGAATATATATCTATAAAATATTTTTAAAGTATATACTTTATAATGTAATAAAAAAACGCGTCTTATATAGGTAAGCCACAATTTAAACCAAATCTTATCTAGAAAATAATTTTCTTATACCTGTTCTTTCTTAAATTATAATCTAGATTGTAATATCTTTGACATAATTTTTTATGTATTATGCAATCTGTTAGTTCAGATAAACAACCGTTTCTCTTAACTTTTCTAAAGTTTGATGACTTTTTCTTAATCGTATAAACTAGGTTCATTTAATTACTTTTATCATTACATTCAAGTTCTTTTAGAAATCATAAATATCAACTTCTAAACTAAGTGTCTGCTTCGCTGTTATCTCTACCTTTAATGTTTTAAACATGTTTGTTTTTTGTAAATAATGGATGTTCATTATTTCACTTTTTAAAATCAACTTGTAAATATTTTCTATTCATTTTTTAATTTTATTTTGTCTTGCTTATATATATTTTCAAAAACCCAGAGGCAATGATTGATTAATAAACTTAATTAGACCGAATTAATACATAATTTTCACCAAAAAATACATTTGGCGGTCTTTGTAGAAATGGACCGTCGGTTTTTAACGCAGACAGTACAGCATCAGAATCGCGTGCCAGGACAGGACGAAAAATAGAACTACCTCCTGAGAAAATCTCTCTAGACATTCCCTCAAGAAGTCGAAGATTGAGTACGACACCAAAAAGTATAAAAAGTACTTCAATACCAACATTTCGATCACGAGATGGAAGATTTCGCTCTCAAAGGATGCCAGTTATCGATGAACAAAAATTAGAAGTCCTTCCCTTATTCGAAGAAGAACCAAAGCTTGTCTCTACCAGAGCTTCTAGAATAAATGACAATTTTGATTCCAGAAAAAAAGGCTCAGATAATGCAAATAATAAATCTAGAGGTAGAGTAACTTTTAGAGAAAAACCAGCTAAAAAAGAGGATACTGACTCAAAATCTAGACGTAGAGGGTTTCATGTAGATAATATTGAGACTAGTGCTACAGAAACAGATATGAAAGTTACTAAATTCACGGAAGCTTCTCCCAGACTTTCTGTCAGTGTAAGTATTACAGCTGCATTAAATTTTTATAATTCATGAGAATATTAGAATCCACTTTATCAACAAAATTTTTAAGATTATTAAAAAAATGATGTTATATAAAAAAAAAATATCATTCTAGGTCAATGCCGATACTAGAACAGAATCTGTAAAACCTGCATCATCAAATCACAAAACTGAAATCAAAGAATCTGTTACATCAGAAATTAACGAAGTTACATCTAGAAGAAAAGTTTCAAGGAAAAAGGTTATAGTAGAAAATAAACAAAAAGATGTTCCTGTTTTTAGGGGAAATAAGAAATCAGAAGTGAAAGTGGTGAAAAAACATAGCAGTGAAGAAATTGGGGAATCTGATAATTATCCTGAAGAATTTAAGGCTCTTATCAAAGCTAACAAGGGCCAAAAGGTAAATATTTTTTATAATCACTAATAATTACACATATCTATAAAAAAATTATGACTTTTTGATATTATATTTATTTTGTTTAACAAAATGTTTATGCAAATATAATATCTGCCAGATTCTCACAGTTCATAAAAATGCAAAATCGTTCGTAACAGACAACAATGGAATGTGAATGAAATTGTTTTAAATGTAACCTTGTGCTTTAGGAGTCAAGAGCATCTGCACCACCGTCTTCAACACTTTCTACTGCAATCGTGACTTCTTCTACACCGAGTACCATCGTTTACCAGCTGACTACAAGAGAGGTAAATACCCAATTAGGTACAATGGTACAAAATATTGAAAATCTTATCTTTGTCAGTAGTTTTTATAACACAGCTGTAATAGAAAATACACAATAACTTCATTATCTTCATCTTTTCAGGTTAAATAAAAATATGAATCTCTCCATTTAAAAGTTTAATCTAAATGTTAATACAAATAAGTATAGTAGTATCAGTATAAATTTTTGCAGACTGATAAATAATTACTACTTACAGATCAACAATAACGACAACGAACTCAAACCGAAACCATCGACACCCTCTGCAATTGTTTCTTCTCCTCGTTGGAATAGATCAAGATCCTTGCCTTCAACTACCACCCAAACTACCCCAGTTGCTTCTTCGGACAAGAGACAGCTCTTTAAGAGTACATCTCCTACAACCCCAGCATCTAAAAGAACTAGGTATCGTCATCCAACTTCCCTTTATCTCAACAGCGAAGCAATGAAAATAAAGTTGGAAAACAACGCGTCTTTCAAACAGAGAGTATCTAATAAAGAAAACGAAGTCAAGCGATTGAGTAGAGGGAGAGGGACGAGACCACCACCGAACTCAAGTTTATTTTCAACCAAGGTAATAAAAAAATAAAAAAAGATAGATTTCAAAAAATGTATTAAGTGCTAATATTCAAATATCAAAAGGTGTTCAACAGCCTGAAATTTAAATACCAGGTTCACTGTTGAAGCAGTTATCATGCCCAGATTAATTTATAGGTTCCAAAGTACTCAACAACCGCGAAGAAGGTAGATCGTGGTAAATATAGAAGTGGTTCTACAACAAATGTTCCCAAATATATTCCAACAATTCCTTCAGTTCTATATGTGCCTACTGTACCATTTGTAACAGCACCTAAAAGTACGGTAAGTCCAGAATTAAAAAAATTTATTTTTGAGCGTCATTGAATTTCATTCCAAATCCTTATTTGTAAAAAATTATTTCTGTGAGATCTTTATTTTTTTAGTTCAATTCAGTTTTTATTTTCCTTTAATTTCATAAAAGTTGCAAACATTTTTTGATCATTTGTATCTTGTATGTAGGAAAAAAAATAATTTTAAGTCTGATTCGAATAACGCTCTTTTGTATTACAAACAGCGCAATTTTTTGCTTAAAAAGAAGAGTGAACTCAAGCAATCGACAATTAAAATAAGCGTAAAAGATTATCTTTAATATAATTGCTTGCCCGAAGATAAAACGTTTTTGAAATATTTATAATTTCCTAAAATAAAAATAAAATAGTACGCCTTAACTTAAATTAAGCATACTTTTTCTTTATCTTAAGGCAAATACTTGGTCCGGGAATCCCACACTGGTCAGCCAGTAGATTAAGAAGATTTTCACGTACCACACTCTCTTCCTTCTCTTCTTTCCTGTGAATCTTTCTACACTCTACTCTGCACACAACTAGGATTTTAGTATTCATAATTTTAGCTGCACATCATACTACAAAACCATTACAAAATTATGTTGTAATTAATAAAAATAAGAACTATTGAAAAATATACATGTTACAAATATAGAACAAACTTCTTTTCGAATAAAATGGATTACTCAGGGAATGCATAGTTGTTTGGAATAAAAAAATATTAAAAGGATGGTACTGCAAACCAAAAAACATTGCGTGATGACTGTATTGGTATAGAACAACCATTTATAAAGTAACTAAAGTAGCTATGATGGTACATAAATCCTTAAATACATGTTGAGACCTAGATGTTTTCTACTATCAATACTTTTTAAGTATTAATTTTGGTAATATCTTTCCTGTTTTATGATTATCCATTGAGTATTGAAAAGTTTTGTTTAGGTTGGTTCTACTACATCTTCTTCTGCAAAGTGTTTTTTTACTCTCCGATGCAAAGAAATTTTAAATTTTCTCGAAACCACAGCACATTCTGTTGTATATTTATTAAATAATTTTGAACAGAAATTCATATTTTTTGAGAAAATTAATTTAGGTCATTTAGTTAAAGAATTTCTTATTTTTAGCGTTTCAAGACAGGTAAGTTATAAACTACAAAATAACTTTGTAATGGATTTTAATTTACATCATATTAGCAAATGGAATAATGGTTATCTTTACCTATTAATAGGTTACGATTTCCCAAACAATAAAAAAATGGTTTAGGTATCGATTGAAATGAGAATAAATATTTGTTTTCTTTGTCTATTTTCAACAATACTATTTAGCATATATAATTTTTGAAACTGTTTCAATTTAAATATGTTTGGGAAATTTGTACATTAAAATAATTAGAGTTATAGTTTTTACATTTTATCAGTATTGTACCAAAAAACACATACATAAAAATTGATTAACTTTAGTTTTAAGAAAGAGGTGTACTATTTTATTTTATATACTTTTTTTATATCAGATCAATAAAATTAATGGCAAAAATATGTTTTTTTTTATTTTAATTGTAAATATCAATATCGCTACTAAACCTCTAACTATTCTTTAGGTTACATTATTTATTTAATATCAGCACTTGCTATATTTTTGCACATATTTATTAATAATACATACGTATTTCTAAACAATAATATTTCATAACTACATTTTATTTTCTTAGAGACCAAAAAGAATAAATATTTCTCACACTTTTCAATATAACAACAAAATATTGAGAACTTGAAGAAAAGTATTTATTAAATTTGATCTGATTCACTACTCACATCGAATGTCCTTATCATTTAACCACGTAGAATATAAATTTTTAACCTCTTTTTTTATTTAACAAATACTGACCTATTAATTCCAGGTTGAGATCTCATCCTCTCCAAAGGACGACGAATTGGGACTTCAGGTGATATCTATTGATGAACCTGTGCATGCAATCCCTTCCGAAAATCTTGTAAATGGTGATTTCAATTCCTTCAACGCTAATTCTGTCTCTGTTCCTCTACCACTGGTAAAAACACAATACTACATACGACAGGCTGTCCATGAATACGTTACATATAAATATATATACATAGTTAAACACTTTAGGCAGAATAATTTTCTGACTATGACTAGAGCCAAAACATCCATAGTGCCAATTTTGAAATGTCGACAATATAAAAATCCAAAAAAGGGAGAAGTTAACTCTGAATAATCGTGACGTAAAAATTGGACAGCCTTTTATGGCATTATAGTAACTTATTTCTCTCCTAAGGTTAATGGGATAACGACCGAAAAACCAGTTTCGATTATTGAAAGGATTATTAACTCTATAACGGCCATATCAACTACCTCACCCGCAACAAGCACACTAAATAAGGATACCGTACCGTCAACTGAGTCCCCATCGGCCATATTAAAATTAGCACCAAAAAAATCTAGACAAACTGACAAGACTGACGAAACGCGACAATTGACAAAACAAATCGGCGCGATAACACTTACCACTGAAAATCCAACCACAATAATTGAGAAGATCCTGAGCAGCCTGAACGCTATTCAGGCGACTGATAATAGTGGGTCTTCCCAAGTAGGTACAGATTTTAATACTTTGAGCTCTTTCACTACCACGCCTTTACCTAGTGTGACTAAGTCTTCCACCAGATCACTTCTTGCACATAGCAGCACTTCGGCCATTCCACTTAGTATATTAGATGAAATCGCCCCAGAAGAAGTCTGGCAAAAGCAAACCATTGGTAGATTATTAGATATTTTGAACGGTCTTGTTGTTACTCCACAGGCTAGCGAAAATCTGGTTGTGGTCACTCCCAAAAGTGTAAATAAATCACCCATTGTTTACTCCAGTGCTCTTTCTTCTACAATATCACCTGAAACATCTTTATTTTCCACAGCCTCTACATTTACAGACCCTATTTCAATTAACCAAATTATCACGGATTCTTCCACAGAAATACCTTCTTCTGAATTACCGTCTTACTCGGAAATAGCTATTTCTACTTTTGAAATACCTTCTACAACATCGAAAGCAGCTTCTTCTTCTGAAGTGACCTCCTTTTCTGAGGCTAGTTCTAGCGATTTAACGTCTATGGCATCAACTTCTGAATTTCCTTCTACTTCTTCAGCTATATCAACAACTGATGTTTCTAAAACTATAATTCCAAACGAAGAACAAACATTGAGGTCAACACTAAACTCCGATGAAAATTTGATAACTTCTAGTACTACTACCGAGTTACAAGTAACCGAAAGTTCAACTGTCGAAACTCCAACTACTTCTTCTCCGTTTCCTAGCACAAGTGAAGTAGGTATACCTACAACGGATGGCATAAATTTCTTCACATTATTTTCTACTAGACCTAGTTTAAAAAAATTCGAAGTGAGTCCTGGTAGTGTTTCTGTTTTCTCTGCTAACGATCTGTCTAACTCTATAACTCTTGATGATAATATTTCTACTACTACCACTACTGTAAACATCGCAAGTAGATCCAACTTTGATAACACCGCTACTACGCAAAGTACCACCACTGAAGCTGAGAGTACTACTTTAGAAATTACAACTGAAGCTTCTGTAAGCAGCAGTAGTGGTACTATGGCAAGTAGTACTCCTGTTAGTGTAAATAGAACCCAGCCTAATAGCAGATCTGGAAAACTGTTAAACGTTGATCAAGATCCTGTACAAAATAGCATTGATACTTCTACTCCTGACTACTTCATTTTCGCTGTACTTAACAATAATACTGTTTTACGTAAGAAGCCGGTGTCGCAAGCTAGAGCTCCGTTCTTTATAATTGGTGTGTATCCTAACAATACAGTCGTGAAAAAATATCCAAATGGAACGGTGGTTCCCATGGAATCAATTATAAGGGTAAGGGGATTCGATACTCGTCAAAACCCCCCGCCTTTACCAGAAATAACCAGTAACCAAGTAACAAGCGAATCCGGCAGTTCTCTGGATAATAAAATAAATGATACGGTATTTTTTGTCAATAACTTTATTTGGTTTTGGGCTTCTTGGTTTCAGAAAGATCACTTGAGAATCAACTCATTGTACAAAAACATGAATTATTATAAAGTTATTTTGGTAGTTGATATCGTGGCTTGTTATATGACCCACTATACACGTAAGTGTATCTATGCTTGCATATTATCAGGGACAAAATTTTACCAACAAGAAAGGTAACGTTAATATAGTTGCAGAAGATTTGCTTTTTCAAAATGGTTATAAATCATTTACATTTTGAAATATTTCTGTTACTGTAGAATGAGTTGTAACTGTATGCACCGTATGCTTACACCTTTGCACTTTTTACATTTTTGTAAATAATTTTATGTTTTTAATACAAGTAATTTGTTGGTATTTTAATACACTGTATATTTTGCCCAATCAATACTGGTTTAAATTGACAAATAATATATTCTATTACGAATTGGTACTTTCAAATACAAAAATTAAACATATGTTATAAACGAATATATTTGGCGTCAAAACATTTCTACCTTATTCTCAAGTGATCTAAAATATAGAAATGGTATTAACTTTTACAACACGCTGTATATAGAAATCAGAATACAGGAATTTGTGGCAGATATATATTAAAAAAATTGCAAAAAAAATCTTAACTTTGTTATTATCTTTCAATGAAATTAAATTCGTTTTTTATTATTTCGATTTTCTTATGGTTTATTTATACCATTACTTTGCTTATTTTATATTTATATTTCTCGTTCTATTCTTACTTTGTTGCAGATCACTTGTATACTATGAAATAATAATCTACGAAATTAATGTACTTTAGTTTAAAATGATCAATAAGCCAACTTAATTTTTATATATCTGGGACTTTCAGTAAGCTGGATATTCTTATAACTATTAATACATACTTTACAGTCACTAAAATATTCCAGACTCATATACTGTAGACGACAATACCTTTTGACTGTAACAAGACAGAATCCCATTGTACAAAATATATCGAAACTTCGGCTAAACTTACCAGTTTCTTAATAATTCCCATTTTCTGTATATGTATTTACAACCATTTCTTTATTTCTAACAACTAATACAATATAATACAAATATTTGCCATAATAAGGTGGAAAAAAGTTTCAATACTAAATCAGAAAATTCTTATTAACATTTTTTAGGACGAGCAGAACACAATCCCTACAATGTTCAAACCACTTTTAAAATCAATTAGCACTGATAGAATAACCACTAAAACTAGTAGCACAGCACCATTTTCCTCTTCTACTGCTACCACACCAACTACCACTTCTTCCACCAAACCTCCAAGTCCAAAGAGTACTGCCCTAACCAACGGTCGCACTGTAGAACGTAGTACCGAAAGTACCAGTACTATTAGTGTGCGTGATGACAGTACTACTGTACCGGACATGGTAACTGTAGGAACTAGTACTGTATTCACTACTATAATGGGAGAAAATGTTAATCCTACGTTTCCAACGCTATCTGAGTTGTTAAATGGAAAAACTTTGGAACATTTTAACGAAATTGTTAATAAAACAGAAACAGATATAAACTTAAACACTGCTTCAAAATCTGAATCTTTGGAGGTTAACAAGGTAAGAGGAAATGCACTGAATATTAACATACGAGTATTAACATTTTTTAAATTTGTAACTGTTTCGGGGAATCGCAAAAATTCAATGAAATATAAAAGACATATGTAATTACATAAAAAAATATACAGAAATAATCATTTTTTCATCATTAATTTTAAGATTTTATAAATGTACACCAAATTCAGTAATTGTGTGTTTTGTATCAGATTAATTTTCAATTAATTTGTATCTGTAGTCATTATATTGGAGCGATGTTCATGTTTAAATATTTCTTGCATACATTTAGATTGATTATTCTAATTAATTTTGATTATATTTTTGTCAGTATACTCAGGTTCTGAATATTCAAGATTTGTTAAAGAATCAAGACACATTTTTCAACAGAAGACCATATACAGACCAGGCAAGATTTATATTGTGACTAACCTAAGATTGACAAATATAATAAGAAAGTTTACTGAAAATATAAAAAAAATATCATTTTGAATTTTAATTGATAAGAATTTTGAATCCTTTTTCAAAATTTAATATTGTAGGGCCCGTTTAAACTCATTTTCAGTATATTTTCTAAATAGTTTTACTAATACCATGACAAAAAAACAAAATTACTGTGTACATAGAGCTAACATTCTAAAAAAATTTTTGAAAAATTTATTTCTAATGTTTTATGAAAAAATATATACATAATAACAGTACCTATACTGGGAATGATAACATTAATTGAAAACCAACACGCAATTGTCCAAATGTATTGAATATTGATAATACTCAAAATGTCAAAATTTAAAGATGTACAAAGATTACTCCGTTCTCGAGATTAACATTTAAGAAAAAGTTAAATTTTATACATTCTAAAGGTGAAATTTAAGAATTTAGTTCAATTATATGAATCAATCCAACTTCTTAAATAAAATGGCTCGATTTTTTTCGTAGTTTGAGCAAGTTTCTTTCTCTTTAAGAATTTTTAAATATTTCTTTTAAAAAATTATTCGTTTTTACGTAATTATTTTATTTTTGATAAAAAATGTGCATTGTCTACATTCTACATGTTTGGGTATGATGGAAAAAATTTTATAAAATATTATTCAAAGATTTAATACTTTAGGTTCTACATTTTAGTCTCAATAAAAAAACGTTAAGGCTACACGAACATCTAAAAAATGACGAACGAACAAAAAGATGTATCAGGTAAGAATAAACCAGCTTTTAAAAGAAAACTTTTCAAGATAATTTAAAAAAGTTAAATAGGTAGACTTTTTGAACAATCCTGTAGAATTGTAAATAATTTTAAAATCTTCGCTTTTGGAAGCCGTTAAATTTCATTTGAATTATAAATTTTGTCTCACATAAGAACGGAGTAATTGGAATACGACGAAGTTTTACCGGAATCTGTATATTTGAAAAAGAACTTTGTGGTAAAAACCGCTAAGGTATTAAAATTCTCTTACTAAATCCTGCTAATTTCACGCTATTGTACCTTTATATGAAAACTACATAATATGTACTTACACTTTCACCAATATAAACTAAAACAACTGATGATTTTGATAGCGTTCGAAATGTTTTCAAATAGAACGGTGATTTTTGAATGTGATTTTATAATAACCTCTGTATATAATTTTAAAAATATTTTTAACCTTCAGTTGATTCATGTAAATATAAATAATAGTGATAAATCCACTCATTTTTATAACGAAAGTTCATTTAAAACTAATTTATAAAAAAATATTTATGTAGCACACTATAAAATTTAATTTTATATTAGTTTTAAATGAATATATCTGCTTTTGGTTTTCCAGAAACATCTATTTACATTTTGTTTTATATTTTTACATTTTGTAGGTTGATTCTACTACAATTGCTAATACATTTAGTACTTTAACTGCGTCTACAATTCAAAGTTCTACAGAAACATCAACACAGAAGGTATTGAATTATTTTATTTTGATATCAATAAATATAATTATTTTTTCCTCTGTTTTCGAATCATTATTATTTATTTTATTAGATGGAAAGTACGACTAGCCTATCAAATAGAATATATGCGACAACTACAACTGCCCCGACTACTAAACCTACTGTAAGCAGAAAGTTTACATCTACGCCTGCCATACCAACCTCAACCTTCTTACCATCGTTTCTAACAACACTTTTTCCTAATCTCTTCGAAACGACCAGAGCTCCGAAAGCACCGACCAGAGTACCTTCCGGAGTCATCAGGATCTCAGCAGCGCCATCTGTCACTGAAACAATATCTTTTGCCGCTAGTACGCAGAGTCCGACTACTGTTACTCCAACTACGAGTGTTAGGCCTACGACTATAAGAACTACTACAACAACTGAGCCTACAACGGTTTTCACCACGACTAGACGTAAAACTGCTCCAACTACCACCACTGCTAGGCCTATTACTGTAACTACCAAAGCTGCGCCTACTACTATAACTACTACATTTATACCTAGGACTACAACCACAAAGATAACTACTTCGTCTGATGTTCAGACCATAACGGCTGCTTCTTCAACAAGCAGAAGTGCCACAGTTACTGATTTGAATACCCCAGCAGTTACTACACCAAAATCAATTAAAATTAAGGAATTAACAAAAGAGCAAAGGGAAAATTTGAAGATGATCGCACAACTCGAAAAGGAGCAGGCTCAGTTACTACAACAGCTTTCATTTTTGACTAATTTAGTATGTAACTATATCTTTTATGAAGCATAACATAATAAACATTTACCTTTTTTGTTATCTAGGGTCTTGGACCAAAAAGAGGTAATGTTAACGTCGACAGACAACCCAAGAGTGCAAGTGCTACTCTAGCTGAGAGGGTGAGTTAAAAACAATTTATCAAATTTTTTTAACAGTACCTACATTAAAACCAGGATTTATTACAGATTGTGGCTTTAGCTGTTGAAAGAGATAAACAACCAACCACTACCGTCGAATCAACTGCTGGTACAACTACCTCAAAACCACCCAATTCTATTCAAGATCAACTGGCTGCTTTGGAAACAACGAAACTACCTAATGGGGCTACTCCTTTAGAGGATCTCTTGAAACAAATTAATTTAAATAGTCGAAATAAGATTACAACCCCTACTGTGGCAAGTGTCACTTCTAAATCTGAGGATGCTATACTCAACTCAATCTTAAAAGAACAAGGGATTTTGCCACCAACTCCAAAAAGTTTGGCTGTAAGTTTACTATTATAGATTATAACATATTATTGAATTTTACTTATAATTCAGGGTGTATTTGACGAAACTATTCGACCGAGATCACGACCAAGAACTACACCCCCTCCTCCTCAACCCGGGCCTCTTATGAGAGGTTTAAACTGGCTTATGAGTGCTTTAGCTCCACAGCCTCAGCCTTTAGCCACCAGAAAACCTACTCGTAAACCAGTGAAACCTAAAAAACCTCCAATAGAACAAGAGCTTCTAGCCAATTCGCCAACACATGTAACACCAGTGGTGACACCTGCTCCATCTAAAGTTGCAAATGCTCTTAGCCAAGAAGATGTGCAAAAATTGATTAAACAGCTCGAAGGTAAAAAATATTTTTTTGATAAATATGTATTAATTTAGTCATCCTTAGGAATTCAAAAAGACCCTTCCAAGGGTACCTTGGATTTATCGCAACTAAAAAGTATTCAAAATCTGATAAACCTTGATGAAGGAGTAGTAGTAATGACCAACGGTGAACACGGTACTACTTCTAGAAGCTCGACGTCTCCTACTACAGTGCAACCCAGACAACCAACTGAAAGACAGCCTAGAAAATTTTCAACGCAACCTCCGGTTGTTTCTGTTAGCAACAGCCTGGAAGATTTCGATTTAGAATCTACTACTGCAAAAGTTCTAAGAGCACCAATAGGATTCAATCCAGTTCCAGGAGTAGACGATGATTCTCCAAATACGCTTGTTAGAAGTAATTTAATTACTGCAGCAGTAAATGTGACTAGAGCTATTTCTGGATTTTTAGGAACAGCGTTACAAGTAAGAATATTATTTTTCTCTTTATAGTATATTTTATAAATAACAATTCCTACTAATTTCACTTTGCACATTAGTTGGAACTTTTACAAGTTAAAGAGTTTTTCCATTGCTGTAAAAGTTCCCTTCTTCTCTTCTTTTGCACCTTGCACATTAATCTTTAATCCTTTAATATTTCGTAATTATAGACTGTTTCTCAGGGAGCTGCAGCTTCATTTTCTTCATTATTTGGAGGATCAGCTTTAGGAACAAGGTTAATAGGAAATGTAGCTACAGGATCCTCGGCAGGTTGAAAAGTCATACCGAGATTTTAGACATTTATTTATTCTTTTCGAAATGTTTTTGTAGTTTACAATTTTTTCATTGTCAATAAACTCTTTCCCAAATATCTTCTTTCGTAGCCATGTTAAAATACAACGGTATTTGGGGTCTTTTATAATGTATTTACAATGAGAAAATAACTTTGGTATGGTACGTTTGTTCCTTAAAGATAGTAAATTTTTAATTCAGGTGCCACTTTTTGTATATATAAGAAAAATAGAAAGTGATTGTAAAATGCCTGCCTATTTATTTTATACTACCCACGTAAAATAGAATTTTTATAACTAGTAATATATTAAGTCCCTTAAATTTTTTATTGCTACAGCTTTTATTTATTCCAAAATTTCGTTTTGTTCTTCCTTCTTTCCCATATTTCACTTTTTCTTATGTTCTCTTTTACTTAATCTGCATATCTATGTAAACCTGCATCCTCTTTCTTTTTATTTGTTTTTATTTTTCTTTATTTCTTGTTTTATGCCTGTTTTCAGTTGCTTTTTTTTTGAAAATCCTGGGATAACTTTAAAGTAGTTAAGATTATATTAGTAACCTAGACCTTTTAAAACTAAAGTTTCGATTTATTCTATACTTTTGATATTTCTTATTAATTCTCTTTCTTTTGCTGTGTCTTTTTAAACGATTTTTTCATCCATTTCTATTATTCTGTCTCTTGCATTAATAATGAACTTTTTCTCATTTTTCCTATTTCCTTTACTCTCAGTTTACGCTTGCTTTATTATTTTCTTAAGTTTGCACGTTGTTAGATGCCTTACAAGAAATGTTACTGATTATTATTACTATTAATGATGTCAATAAAATGTTTTAGAATATAATTTTTAAATGTGTAAACTTCAATTTTCACTTTTCAGTTACTATTTATTATATAATATCGTTCTTTTTCTTCCTATTATTCTCATTTTTTTGCTTTCTATTCTGTTATTCCCTTTTGTTTTTTTCTTATATTTTTCTCTTTTCTTTTGTCTTCAGTTTTTCTTTTCTTTGTTCTTTTTTCTCTTTAGTTTTTCACTTCTTTCGTCTTCTCTTCCATTTTTTCTCTTCTATTTTTTCTCCTTTGTTTTTCTCTTATTTTGTTTTCTGCATTTTCTTTTGTTTATTCTCTTCAAATTTTCTCTTCTGTTTTTCTTCTCTTCTTTGATCTTCTGTTTTTCTTTTTTGATTATTATATCCTGTTGTTTCTCTTCTTGTTTCTCTTCTGCTTTTCCCTTCTTTTTATTCATTGGTCTCTACTATTTTTTCTCTTTAACATTTTCACTTCTGGTTTTTCCTTTTATTTTATCTCTTCTGTTACTTCCTTTTGCTTGTTCTTTTCTGTTTTTTTTTCTATTCGTTCCTTTCTTTCATTCTGTTGTATATTTTTCTTTTTCCTTATGTTTTTTCTATACTTTTTCTTTCGCTTTTCTATTTCTTGTTCTTTTTCGTCCTTTTCTGTTTATTCTGTTTCCGTTTTTGATTACATTTTTATTCTAGATCTTACTTCTGTGGTTAGTATTTATTATTATTTATTTTTTATTTTTTTTATTTACTGGTATGGTTACCCAAGCTTTATAAATCTACTGTAATACCTTTTCTACTTGGAACTTTAGAATTAGTAATATATTAAATACAATTCCGTACTGCCATTTCTTGTCATTTTACTTTATTCATTTGCTTTCATTCCGTTTTTTTTTGTTTCTTCTGTTCTCTTCTTCTCTTCTATTTTTCATTTTCTTGCTCTTTTTATATATTTACTTTTTATTAGTCCTACTATAATTATTCATGTTTCCTTTACTACTTATTTTGCACCTGCTTTCATTTTTTAGTTTTTGCAAATCTTTAAATATTTACAAATATTTTAATTATTGTTGCATTTGAGGGATTTAAATGTATTTCTAATAAGACATAGACTGTACTTACTTTAGTAGTTTAATACACATTGTACGCAGAAAGAATTCCTGTGAGTCACTGAGTCATCCTATCGAATGAATCAATAGATAGAACAGTTTATAATTATTTATAATACTGCTCTAAATTAAGGAAAAATATATATCATATAATAATCCCTAATTATAAGGGAATTCTTTCACCGCAGAATGAAATATTTATTAGAAATTATTAGGAAAATAGGTTGATAATAGGTATTAATTAAAATTGTGTAAAAACGTAGTTCTTTTACGAACCAGTTGATATAAAATACTCAATAGGGGTAAATTATGAAGAGATTATTTGTGTATAAATTTGTTTTATATGTAAATAATATGTTAACTAATTATATTTTTTACAAATAGATTTTTTATTTAATTGCGTATTCCACTATAAAATACATTTTTAAAATTTTACAATCAGTTTACAATATTGGTCTTATTTATTTCTGGGATTCTCTTTATATCTCTCATCATTATCCAAGTGTTCACCAAATTAATTTTTGACGCCTCTGTCATCACCGTCAATACCGGCTTTGTAAAATATAAAAGAATCTAAATACTCTTTAACTAAAAGTTTGCAGATGGTAGAGTGTTTATGTAACTTCAGAACACATGGTACAAGTCTATTCATTTTTTTATAGAACCATACCATCCACATCTTTCTTAAATTATACTTCTTCAAAGAAAAAAATATTTTAAATAATAAGCAAATTAAGAAATAATCAAAAATGAGTTCGATATATATTATTTTTAATAACAATGAAAATAGGGAAATAGATAATAATAACGACCTAATTTATTCACATGTTGTTTTCGAAAATAATAAGAGAATTCTTAATTACCATAAAAATAATAAGCAATTATTTTCTAGTAAAATTGCGTATTATTCGGATATGTTTAAATATATCCAAATTATATTTTCTTATTTATAATAAATTGTAGCTTTATTTTTGAATACCTACACTAAAAAAAGTTATTTAAAATAATACTTTCATCAGTTCCATTCCATTAATAAATATATTGAGTACGGACCTAAAAAAATCAGCCTTTATAATGTATATAAATTCCAAATCAATTGATTAAATAAAAATGTTATAATAAAATAAAAATTGCTTTTCTTTTAAATAAAGAATATTATGACCAAATATAAAAAAATGTCATTCGTATCTTTATTATTTTGAACAATGTTAAACAATAAATGTATTCAAGGAAAGTTGATGTGTTAGTCATTTAGATTATTCAACTTTTTCCGATTTTAAAAATTAATAAAGTTGATTGATGAACTGAATCATAAGTTTTTAAACCGTTCTTGATATTAAAAATTACAATTTTTTCTCATAATAAGTCTCATTTATCAATTTCGACATTTATCTCTACTTTTAGATTCTCTTACTTGATAGTGAACAGATATTTAAACTAAAGATCATTGATACAAAATTAAAACACTTTAAAAACTCAGTAAAGTAGCTTTTAAATCCCAAATAAAAAAGTAGGTACTTGAAGACCGGATACAAAATCACTGGACAATATCGAGCTAATAATTCCATTAAGGAAGTCGAAACACCCTATATTCACATAGGAAGAGAAACAATGGTCCTCCAACCGTGAAATTATTAAAAAATTTACCCTTCCCGGTTTCTACTACGGTTTATTGATTCCTTGCCTTCTCTACGGGATGCGAATAAAGAGAGAACTGCAAACTCTCACACCACTCCTATTACATCGTCTCGTCTGGTTTTATGTTCTTCATTCTCCACTATATAGTCCGGGAATCGTAGTTTAAACTTAAAAATGAATAAAAGATAATGTGAAGTTTGTCAATCTAGGAGATAATATCTATAAAACCTCAATGTTTTGGAATAGACATAGAATTGGCAGTTGTACGATATAAATAAATTCAGTTTCACTCTTAATGTTTACAGATGTCTATTAAGATGAATTAAGAAGTGATTTTTCAGTTCTACCGTATCTTAAGTTAGCTAAATGTTGTTTCAACTTAGTATGAAAAGATCTTCTCATTTGTCTAACATACTTACTTCTCTATCGCAGACGCATAAAAAGTAGAGAAATATATACATGTAACAAACTAAAACAAAGGACCTATTTCTTACAGTCTATTGTGTTTTTTTAGCCAAGAATGATTGATTTTTCCATGCTTCACCAAATATAGCAATTATATAAAATAGTTAATGTTCGTTTCAATAACCTCCTGATTATGTTAACATAGTTAGCAAAGCGCGCGTTGAGTAAGTTATTTTGATTTGGTGTTTAGTGGATCAAAACGCAAACTGTTACAACAAAGAAAAAGTCCAATTTTGAACGTAACTAACCAAACAAGTTCCTTAAAAATTAATATTAACTTACTCTATAGACTCAATTCCCAAGAAATGTCGAAATGGTGACATTTTTCTGTTATTAAACATTAAATATTCATCTAGGTGGACCTCAAAGGGAATACTTATGTGGAAGGATGTGCATGACATCTCAAATCTACGAAGAAACTAGGGAAAAAGAAATTAGAAGAAGTAATGTGGTCAAAAGAATTCGAGAAAACTCATTGAAGATTAAGTTATTAAATTAACAAAATAATAAAATAAGGTAGATTTAGCCTGTAGAATGAAGGTAAAAATCATATGAAATTTAAAAACATCTTTCAAATCTAAAAAGTAGATAAAAAAAAGAATAACAACTGGCTCAATTTATTAAGAAACATAGTTATAACAAAATAATACATATTTAAAAATTACATCTACACGTACAACTACATAAAAGTTGTGTAAGCCTTACAGAAATCAAATTGAAATTTTAAAATGTCGGTCGTTTCTCGACATCTTTCGGCCTGTTGAAAATGTTAAATTTTAACAAAAACACCAAACTCAAAAACTCTGCGACAGACAGCAAAAAAATATATAAATATAAAGACCATTTAGGTCCATAGCTTTTTTTAAGGTTTTCTTGCACTCCTTCCAAATCTTTGCTTTTTGCTTGCAGTTCTTTACTTATTTTGCTTCTAAAAGTTCTTTTATCGTTTTCCTCCATCCCTTTTTTGATCGGCCTCTTTTCCATGTTCCTACAGGTATTTCCGTGCTATTAATTGTACAATTCTATTCTCTTACATCCTTTGTAAGTGTTCTGGCCATTACATTCTTGTTTATTTCAGAAAGTTATACCTATAGACATTTCTTTAAACATGTCATATCTTTCAACATTTGTTGTCCTTTCCCATTTTTCCCTCCGAATCTTCCTCTCCCATGTTTCCAGTCTTTGTTTTGTTTGGTTTTCATTATCCATATCTCGCAAGAGTAAAAATTTAGTACATATTATACCCCTCCCTTTTCCAAATTCCCAAAGTATTGTCCTATTTCCATTTTTCTATATGGTTGTAATGTTTTTTAATTACTGATGCTAATTGACTTCTACCAGGGCAATCCCTCTATAGTTTTTGCAATCTCTACTATCTCTCTTTTTTTAATTAATATCAATAGTGATTCTTTCTAACTATACTGTTTTCCAAACTTGGTATATAAGTTAGTAGATGTCATTTTCTAATTTTGTTTCTCGATATTTTATATTTTCTTTTGTAATTGCGTTCATCCCCGGGCTTTTGTTGTATATCATTATATTTATTTTTTCTTTTAAATCTTCTCCAGTTGGTATTATAATTTCTTTTACCATTTCTACAGTTAGTATTTCAGTATGTGTTATTTTCTCTTTTATTCCCTTTTTTTTTGTTCGCCTTCCCGAATTCTCATTTATTTGTTCGAATTATTGTTCCCACCCTTATATTCCTCGTATCGCCTATCAGATTTTTCTAGTTTCTTTTAAGTTAGAAATTTAGACTCTTTGGTTTAGTTTTTTTGTTTTATTTTTTTTTTGTCATGGCTTTAATTTTATACTAAATTTTATATTAATCTAAATTCTTGGAATCGAGAAGATATGTAAGATGTAACAATTAAAATGTAAATAAAACAATTTTCTTTTACATTGAGATGAGATTCATAAAGGACATAAAAAATATACAAATATTAATTATTATAAAACCAATATTACTATGAAGATTTACTTTAGCTTCACTGCAGAACATAAAGAAAATACCATCCAAAAACGCTACATATTTAAAACTTTCAAATTTTTCACATACTTTTTAATAGGAATAATAGTGCTATCTCGAAAACGGTAATTTTAATCGTAACGCCTAGTACATTTAAGAACGTATTTATGTTCTTATGAACTACGACAGAGGTCTAATTTTAGGTTACGACAACAGTGAAGAAAACCATTTTTCTTTTATTTTAAATAAACATTCGTTTGATAATTTGATTTGTTTATTTTGAACAAACAGCAAAATTGACCTGGAATATTTTTTCTCCAAGACCATTACTGGAATGTGTTAATTCTAAAATTATTTTTAATAATAGAATGTAAACATTCTCACTCTTGAGATAGAATATTTATTCTAAAACACTTGCTTCTTATTTGTTTTGCATACATTTTCATTTTATAACGAGTTACGGAATAAATATTCTGTAATTGTTCTAAACAATATCAGTCATGGATGTCAAAACTGTCAATGTCAGATGTAAATGGCGGCGTCGTAAAAACAAATTTTAATTCAAATAAAATAAGGAGTGAAAAATCGAGTAAATTTCTGGTCGTGGAGAAAAATATAGTCTCTTACTCGGTCAGAATAACATCTTTTTTTAATTCTAACCTTGTTATAGAATATACTATTCAGATATCTCTTGGGATGATGGGAATATTGTGAAATCCAGAAAGTCATTTTATTTGTATCTGAAATATGCAATTTTTTTCCGATTTAATAGACTTAACGAGCCGGCAATACCGTCCCTATTGAAAAATAAAGTAGCAGTATATAGCAGTTTTTTTCAGATTAAAATAAATATGGACTGATTTTAGAGAAAGAATAACTAGCAAAAGATAATGAATGGGAGTTAGAAATCAACATTTTTTGCCAAGGGTTACCTGAAGGAATCTGTACTAAAATCAAGAACAAAAATTGAGGCCTTCAGTACTTTTTCAACATCCTTTCACAACAAAACCCTTTCGAAATGCGCCTATAAATTATCCTTAGCAGTACTATTCTACAATTCTAATTTTAGTTTTAGTTTTTTTAAAACACCCTGTATACGCATACATATAGTATAGAGTCACTTAAATAGTTTGGTGAATTGTAACTTCAAAAGAAAAATACCAATAACTTTTACAATTTTAGTGAATAAACCATAATATATGAAAAAAATGCGATTATAACAATCTAAATACGAATTTTATCAGTGCATAATCGTTGTGACTGTAACGTAACTCAGTTTCCTGCCTATAAACTCCCTTCGGAGAGCGAAAGCGCACACAAAAGCGAAACAGCTCAGCCCGTGTCGATCCCATTCCCATTCCCATTCCCGTCTTCATTCTAAGTCCCAACCACCGAGAGACCTGCTGCATCGTTGCTCCATTCATTCCTCCATCCGTAAACACAGTACTGTGTGTGCATCGGTACATCTTTGATAATGTAGACTCGATTCATGTGTACTGCACCTCTCGTGAGTCTAGTGGCTTCCGGCTGTGGGTCGATTGACAATTATTATTCTCTTGTAAATAAACACAAGAGCAGGAGTAGCGTGCCGGCGTTGGAACAGAGAGTTCACAGTTCAGAAATTCCTGCGCACGGGTTTTTTGTGAATGAAAAACGTGTTAGAATGTTTGGTTCAGCCTTTTTGGGTAATTTTTGATTAACATTTTCTACTGGAACGAAGGTAAATATATTAATTTTTTAAATAATTGTTTATATTTAAGAAATAAACATAAAATATGCTTTGTTTATAATACGTTTATCCTTCTTTTACTCTTTTAATACTATGAAGAAAATACTAAGCAACAAGTTGCAAATAAATGAAATTATTCCAAAAATTGTTGTCTCTAAAGAATATTTCAATATATTTTTTAATATAATAAATTTAATAATCGGAATTTTGGCTTTGGATTCAAAGTAAGTTTGAGAAACCTTTATTTATGCCGATGAATCAAAACGTTTTTCGACTTTCTATTCAGCACTTTTTAGGTATGAGGATCATTTTTTTTGTTTCCCTCTATTTTTCCATTTATATTTATTATTGCTGGTAAGAAAGTTATTATTTTTATATTTAATTGCCTATTTTCACACCAACCACTGCATTTTTGAATACAGAAAGTAATTTAAACATTTTAATAATTTAAATACATGCTTTGCGAATCTGGGGTATATCTGTAGATGTTTGAAAATTATGGGATAACATTTCAAAGGATTAAAGAACATTAAAAAATAAGTAGTTTGCTTAATATGATCATATCCAAAAATATGTACTAGTAGAAGTGCATTGCCTGAAAGGGGGATAAATAAATGAGATAACATAAATAAAGAAGATAACTTTGGAATAACTTTAGATGTAAACTTAAAATTCCACACGATGACACAGACTACTAAAATGTATGTACAGTGTGTTTCTAATTTGATTCCAAATTTTTTGGAGGGAATTCCTCTTAGAAAATTATAAGTGGTCTTTCATATAAAAAAGTTCCTCGGCCCAACCCCAAAAGAGATATCACCCATAAAAGGGTGGAATTAAAATTTAATTTTTTTTCTTGTTCTAGTTAATCTAGAAAGTTTGGAGGTTACATACACTCATAAATATGTAATTATGGGATTTTTTCTTTACTAAAATTATGTTATAAATAACACTTATTATAACTTATGTTATTGTATTTTAATCCTGTTCACTTAATAGATATTAAAAACAATGCTATTGTATTTTATTTTTTATTCAAAAACTATTAATTTTATGGAAAAAAAGAAAAACATAACTAAGTCAACTCCATAAAAAAGTTTTAACATAAAATAAAAGAAGAGTTGTTAAATTTGCCCTCTTACAATATAATGGTATTTCAGAAAAAAATTCCATAATTACTTCTTCATGAGTTTTTACATTAACTGAGACAAAAATTAACAAGTAAAATTTAATTTTATCCTTTTAGGGATGATATAATATCTCTTTAGGGGTCGCTCTGATAATTTTTTTCCTATGG
The DNA here is from genome assembly GCA_951812935.1 of Hermaeophaga mercurialis. Classification (NCBI taxonomy): domain Eukaryota; kingdom Metazoa; phylum Arthropoda; class Insecta; order Coleoptera; family Chrysomelidae; genus Hermaeophaga; species Hermaeophaga mercurialis. The sequence goes on along the minus strand of OX638363.1, from coordinate 7,224,880 downwards.
TTGTTTTCAGTAGTTATTACAAAAAGTAAGAGAATGAAAATTCCATCTGAAATTTAAATAACCTTCCATTCTAAGCAAATCGTAAAAATTATTTAAGAATGTTATCTTATATCGATAAGTACAATTTTATTTTAATGTATTCCAAGGATTAAAAATTAAATTTCATTAACAAATTTTTGTTAATGTCCTATATTCCTATAAAATTGACCGGCAATTTGAAAACACCCTTTTGTATTATCATTGTTAACAAAGTTAATATTTTTATACTTTATTTCTATTATTATTTATATTATTTTCTATTCTTATACCAACATTTTTATTTTTGTTTTTTTTAGTATTGTTTTATAATATTGTATCTTTCCGATAAAATCATGTATTATTATTATTATTATTGTTATTATTTGGGGGCATAATGTTTGATGGTATCCCCATTATTTTATAGAAAATTTAATGAAAATAGTCTCCAGTATCGCGTTCTAAATTGGGTTTTCTAACAAAAATCGATTGGGTTTTTTCTCAAAAATTTAGTCATTAAATACCCTGTGATAATGACGAAAAGAACAGAAAAATAGAGTTAATTAATTTTAACTGTTCACTGTATTTAAAAAAAATAATTTCAGGAATTTTTCCGTTTTTGTAAAGAGAAATTTTGCAAATAAAAAAATGTGAAAATAATTGTTACGAAATTCGTAAAATAATAAAAAATGGAATTGGGACGAAAATTGCTGGAAATTTGCTACGAATTCTGACGTTTTTCAGAGAATTTTGACAAATTTTCAATAATACGGAAATTTAAACAATCGAGAAACGTTGTTGGAAAATTTTAAGAAAATTTATAAAGCATTTTTCGAAAACGTGCAAAATAAAAACGTTTCGAAATTGGAAACAAAATTGCATAAAACTCCATTCTTAAAAAAGTAAATTTGTTCAATTTTTTAAATATACTGTTGATGGAAAAGAGCTCTTTTAAGCAGACTTTTATTTGGTAAAATCGAAGTTAGGCGGATTGCAACCATGGTGAATAGGTAGAAAAATCTCAACAGTTTAATAGTGTAGCCAAAGTTTAAAATTATTCAAAATAAATTGCATGCTTTTATTACTTTAATGCCTAGTGAAGTTTTATTAAACAAACCGCCTAATCAAGCCTAGAAACAAAAATATATCCTAAACCTGCGTATATTTTAAAATTCCATTACGATGAAATTACCAATTCCCAATTAGAGTTAATCTTATCCAAAATGAACAACATTGCAATTATTCTGATATACCAATAAGAAATTAAAATATAATGTTTGTTAAGAATGCCGGAAAACATAGTTGGACTAGATCCGGTTTCCTTTTCTATTTTAACTTATCATACACGAAATTTTTTAGTATCTTTTAATAATATAGGACTAAACATTCCTATATGAATTAGGTTAGCTCATGGAATAAGCTCTTTGGATTTTGGTTAGTGGAGTGGTTCTTTGCTCTTCTCCATCTTTTCCTGCTTATTTCTTAAAAGTTGTTATGCTTCTTTGTGTCGTTCGTCACTTTCTTCCATAACTTCTAATTTTTCATTTTATCTTATCCAAAAATTTGTTAAATGTAAGTTAATGATTTTGTGCAATATGCCGAAGATATGACCATCTTTGACTTTGACTGAATCTTCTTCTTCTAAAATATTTACTCTTACTACTGCTTACGCATCAAAATTTAAAATTCAATCGACATGACAATATTTAAAAATTCCCAGAGGCGTATCAAATTTGATAACATTTGATATGCCAAAAATAAACTTCATTACACACATCTTCAAAGAATAATAGATAAGCGGTAAGATACAATTCACCTAAGGCTGCGTTATCTGTCAGCCAACCAAAGAAATGCAAAGTTTAAATCTAACATAACCCAAGAAGAGTGCTATAAAATGACAGACAAATTGAAAAAATCAAAAGGTGCCGGACTGGACGGTATAAGTGCTTAACTAATACAGTAGAAAAGAGAAGAGTTATAGCAAAGAACATTCAGATTAGTAAAAAGATATATGAAAAGTAGATAACTCCTACTGTTACGAAAAGTGGACCAAATATAAATGGTTTCTTTGCAATTTGTGACTTTTCAACAGGGAAATCTAGTCTTTTGCAGGTAGAAAACTAGATACATTTTTACCTATGGAGAATTTGTAATTGGTGACTTCCTTAAAGTAGGGCCTAATACAATTTAGGTTAGTTTACGTTAAGTTAGGTTTCAATTAAATAAGAGAGGGTGGTTTCACATGTCGAAGATACTACAACAGTGTTTTTTAAGTAAATCATGCAAATATATCGAAGTAAATTGTCTAATATATCGCAGGCAAACAATTTACCGGTTTAGAATTCTATTCAGATAAAAATTTACCACATCCCTAAATGTAAAATTTTTATCCCGAATCACCAGGTGAGACTTTGCTTTCTATTCTAAAAATAATGTTGAATCGTCTATCGATATGTTTATAACCTCACTGAAATATTTGTACTTACTCCACTAATGCTGTAAAGTCCCCATTTTTTTGTGAGTGCTGTTTTACTAAGTAATAAAAGAAACTCGATAGAACTAACTATTTATTCTAGGGATTGTCCACATAATTACAATCGAATTTAGCAACCCATCGGATGTAATGAAGAGTGGGCGCAACGGAACCCACGGAAGTTTTTAGTACTGCCGATGAATAGGGTACCGATTGCAATGCGAATAAAAAAAATCACCATTTGTGACATCGTATAGAAATAAGGCGTTCCTTAAATCTTCTTTCAGATTTACCAATAGCCGCATTTATATTCAAACAATGTCCAATCGACAGTTGTAAGCGCGACAAGCAGTGAATAAATATTAATAGAATATGAAGAAAAATAGTTGTTTATGTAAGAAGTATTGAAAACACTATATCTAGTTCTTTCCTTTACGTAAATTGTATTAATATTGGCATTGATTGCATTTCTGTATGTGTTATTTTACTTTTGAACTATTTTTTGATGGGCTATTTCCACTAATTTCATACCTTTTTTTCATTTTCATCTATTAATCTATTATATTGATTTTCATCGAGCTCTTACTGTTAATTAGATTCATGCAGTTGATATTATTTAGATCAATCCCATTTATCAAAATAAAAAATTGGATTAAGCAGCTTATGAGCAATAAATTTTAATCAAATCAAATTGTAAATATAAATTTGCTAATGGAGAAGGCCAATAGCCTCTAAATGTTTAAATTGTCCTCACGACACGATAAATTTATTACAAGGTACCTACAAATTGAACGGAATGATATAATTGCATTAAGAGTGCACTTGTTGTTATTTTCCCACACGTACTTTGCTACAATTGCTAAACAAAATAAAAACAAAAATAATTTCCGTAAATAATTTGATAGATTTCAACCCGACCTTTTTATTTGAGAAAAAATGGTTGCTTTTAACTTAAATTTAATGTGTACCACAAGAATAATAAAATGAGATAAAAATATCTAATAAAAAAAATAAAAATTCCACCGCGGTCATCAGATCAAACTCGTTTAGATTATTTCTAAATATAAATAACATTAAAAATATATTAAAAAAATAGGGATATATAGGGACAATTACATAACATTTTATAATTATGAAAATTATTAATTTAGCTCTAAAACATTAAATAAAAAATCGAAAAATTAATTTAATTATTTACTTGATGGGCAATCGGTAATTTTTCTTAAATATCACTGTACAAATAGCTAAAAGATTTTTTGATAAGAACTGTTAAGTTTATGAACTATACACAAAGTGATTTAAATATTTTTTTGAAAAAGTGTGCGACCGACAAGGAGAGGGAAATAGGAAGTTTTGTGACACCGATGGAAACGTGATTTTAATTCGATTTTTTTGTGTTGCCCAAACTTTCCAAATATTAAATGTAAGTTTCACTACATCAAGAATAAAGGAAAAATAGAAAAAGGAAGAAAAAAGAGAGAAAAGAGAGAAAATGAAGGAATTTTTATAAACAACAAATATGAATATGTACAAAAAAATGAAAGATAAGGAGCAAAAAACTAATTCTGAAATTATTTAGAAGATACGGTTAACATTTTCAACTAAACTAAAATCTTCATGGTAATAAATAAGTTTTTCGTTGTCTGTTTCCATATGATGATGACTAATAATATTTTTATGATAAATCTAAATTGGTCTTCATAATTAGGCAAGTGAATTTTATAAAAATAAAAAAGTTTTTAATTGATAAGTTTTTAAAATTTTCAATTGATACAGAATTCTATATTTTGAGCGTAATTTTATATAAATGTGTTTTCTTTTTTTAACAATTTTTTATATGCCTGCAATGAAAATGGAATATTGTCCTGGTTATTTATTTATTGTGATTACTTCATTCATGTAAAGTTGTTTTACCATATGTTTTACCATTGAAAAAGATTTTAAATAAAATCGACACGTGGCATATTATAAATAGAATTTGGTTTTTTTCTTGGTCCCATTCCGACTAACATTTACGACTTCGTGGTCTAAAGGGTACTATATTTCTTAAAATAAATAATAAAACAAATATCAAAAAAGAAAATACGGAAACTCATCAAAAGAAAGATTATCGAATAACCAGGTGGAATGGAAAACTTGAATAAATTTGGCAAGAAAAAGAAATTGAGAACTCCCTCATCACCAAAAGAAGAACGTCCAATAATCTAAAACGGGACACAGTATATTTCTTAAATTTATTAAAATTAAATTAAATTAAAAAGTATAACTAAATAATTATTACAGAGCACAGTACTTATAGTGTATAGTTTTCGATTATAATATCGGTGATTGTTGGAATTTCAATAGTTGCACGTATTTCGGCTAATGATAATTTTACGATTGTGTTGCTTTGTGATGGCTAATAAAAAGTTTGATTGAAGCAAATAACTGTGAAAACAAACCGTAACACGCATTGTAGAGACACAAGTGAAGCAAAACGAAAAGAAAACGTAACAGAGGCCGTAATTCCTAATGACGTTAATTATTGTGTGGTTAGTACCTATACATTACTATACAGTACGAAGTTACTACAGGGGCGGGGCCGGCATATTTAAGAAGGGCATTGGCACATATTAAATTAATTGCTGATTTATAAACCGGTTTTGATTATTAAACACCTAACGTTCGAGGAAAATATGGGATTCATGCAGGAAAACAATATAACAATACATTTATATTATATGTTTTTTTAGTAGTAATTTTTTTATTCGTTTAATATTCAATTCCACGAAGACAACATTTTTGTTCTAATTATTTATATTTAAAGACAAAGTTAATTAATAAAATAGGATAGGTACGATTTAGGGATGTCAGACTGCATAGGATCTGGGGTGCTATTCTCGACCGTTCGCAATTCTCAAAGTCACTCGTTTTAATTCAAATTGCGAAGAATATATTGGAAGGTCTATTCTTAACTATTCGCAGAAAATACGAATATCGTAATATACTACGATTGGGTTTTAGTAATCGCAAGTGACTTACGTGCGACACTTTTGAGACTTTAAGTAATAGTCAATTTGTACAAATTTTTAGATTGTCAAAAGAGTTGTGTACATTTCTTATAGACAAATTAACATCCTTTATGAAACCCCAAAGAAGAGGCACTGATTTAAAAATAGCGCGCTTGGGAAAAATTTCCTGAGCAGAACCTTGTTTTTTTTTTCATAAATTCTAACAATAAATACTTTTGTGTATAGATGCGTTAGCCGATCTAATATCTATTTTATAAAACAATAAGCCCTAACCTAAAAATATCATTAAAGTGACGTTATCTAAGTTTAAATCGCGATGTTGTCAAGTGTATTTACACGTTAAAATAATAAATTTGCGAAGGGTTGTCAAGTACAGATTACCGAGAACTCACTCATTTATGCGACAAAAGTCTATTATGACTTTTATCATTCATGCAAGTATGCTTCGTGATTTCTTAAGCCTAACACAAGTCGTTTAGACCGCAAACGGCACTGTATAAATAATAATTTTCCCGAAAAACTGTACTAGGACGAGTCAACGTCAGGCGAGAAAGTATAATCTGTCAAAATGTATGAACACTGTTGTCAAATTATAGATTTGTATTTTTCTAGTGTATAGTCGTAATCTACTATTTGAAATTTAAAAAAAAAGTGCATTAAAAATTTGCATGAAAGGGGGACGCATTCCTTTTTTTGTTTCGATAGTTTTTTGTCATTTTCTCCAATTTTTAAAAATATTTTTTGAATCATATTGTATCAATCCGTTTTCGAAATATTTGGAATTTATGATTTCATGCGGTATCGTTGCCTCTTAAGGCTTAATTAGTAAATGTTAAAATCCATCCATTTAAGTTTTTATCCTTTGAAAGTGGATGGTAATAAAATAAATAATAATATTCAAAGTAGAACGGCTAACGCATCTATGCAACAGAAGTATTTACTATTAGAATTTATGAAACTAAAGGCTTCGGTCTGGAAAATGTATACTTAAATCAATGCCTCTGCTCTTTGGGGTCTTATAAAGGGTGCTAATGCGCACAATTCTTCTTATAACCTAAAAAATTATTACCGGTGACCTTGAGAATTACGAAGGGTCAAGAATAGCACCCCTGAATCTATTTCTTTCATTATTGCTAAGTTTTTCTTTTGTTGTAGATAATTATGGACTTTATTATTTTTCTAAATACATTTTGTTAAAGTTTTAAATTCATCTCATTACACTAATTTAAGTCTGATATTGTTGTCTAAATATATATAAATATATAAATAAACAGAGCAGACAATTAACCATATTTTGGATTTTAAACACGTGCTATGAATAAACTGTTAAACAGTAGAGAAATCTTTATGTGCCCCCTATCTTCAATTTTCAAATATTTCTCTTTGGCATTTAATCCATTTTTGATCATCCGGTCTAGATATCTCGTACTTGCCAAAAATAAGCTCTTAGTAACGGACAATACACAAATTTTGACGCTTCAACTTGACACATACAATATACATATAAAATACATAAAATCCTAAAATTTGATTATTAAAAATTTTAATGAATATTCGAGAACGCCTTAAAATAGCGTATGAAAATATGCTTTATAGTGCCGATAGTACTTGGAGTACAGAAATTAGCAGTTACCAACAAACTAGCCTGGAGCTTCTCATAAGGGAAAAATCACTTTTAGAACCCACATTTGCGGATTTAAGACCCAGAACAGTAAGAGATTGTATTCCAAATAGTAAATTAGCACAGTATTCAAATTACGAATATAACACCTCCAGAGAACTGTCTTATACTTCAGACAATTTTAAAACGCCCGTAAATAACGAATATAATAATATGGGGAAAATTGAAAAAGAACCCTGGATGTTAGAAATAGTTGACAAGTTTTTTAAGTTATATACAGAATTTAAATGAGTTTCTTTATATTCAATGTGTTTTACACAGCAAGAATTTAAAATTTTCTTATTTGTTTGTCCTGTTTGAACTAGAAAATATGTGAAACTGCTTGGAGAGAAAAGGAAGTAGGTACCTACAAAACAAGATACAAATTATGGAAGAATACATACTACATATATCCATAATATGTGATTAGTGTTATTAAAGTTTTAAATGTTTAGTACCTAATAATTCTTCAAAAGCTCTAGTAACATATAATAGTTATGTATAATTTGAGTTTTCAATAAAATTTCTGAAAATATGAAAAACTTTATTGTACAGATTAAACCAACAAAATACCAATAATAGCTTTTAATGAAGCTCTAATCATATAATAATTAGCTTTTCAGCAAAGTGGTTACATCCGGAGACATTAAAAATACGTCAAGAGTAGATCCTTGTTAAGCTTTATTCTCATTTAAAAAATTAATATACAAGGTCACAATGGACTGTTTTACATCAACCCCTGTAAATAAATCCTAATACAACGTCTCTGAATCATGTAAATTAAATTGAACGTGACCTTTCTGACAATGCAGCGGGGTTACCAACGGAATGGCCTTGAAAGGAAATATAATTTTATATGAGGTGAAGAACAACAAAGACAATCGAATCATCTTCACATAATTTATTCAATTTATGCACATTCATAGGTACGTTAACACAAAAATGTATCAGCTATTTGCCCAGAATATCTTTCCCAGCAAAAAATAATAGCATGGTACTCATATTGCGAAAAATACGAGGTGGTAATAACAATTCTTAGTCTACCGCAATGGCAATCAAAATTTGGAAATTGGATATATTTTAATATTCAGTATAGCTAATCCGCTTTTATTTATTACAGTAATTAAAACAAACCTGCAATATCTTCAAAAATCAGTATGATTTGCAAATCAGGTCTGCACAGTCTCTATAATCTCTGCTGTGAAATTTTTTTACAAATTTGCAGTGACAAAAAAGAAACAATAATAAAATTAGAAAACAGACAGCTTTATTGGTACTAGCAACATGCAAAGAATGATACCAGAGAGGACAGTAAAGACAAAACTAGACAGAAAAGGTTAGTGAATGGAAAAAAAGTAGACCCAAATAAATCTGGTACAAGGAAAATAAATAAGATCGATGGAGAAAGTGGGAAAACATTGAGAAAATTTAAAGGTAAACAATTATAGAAATTCATTACAACTAGAAAGCAAGAGAAGAAACACCAAATCGTACGCTGGACAAAAGACAGAGGAATTATTGTGACGAATTTGAAGATATAACAATCATAAAAGAAGAGCAACAGAATGTCGAAAAATATTTGAGGAACCAGTATTAAAACCTAAGGGACAAAAGAAGACCAGGAAATACGTGAAATGTATTTAGCCATATTAGTACCCTATGGAAATAATGAGGTTAAAATGGGTTACTTTTGATACTCTTAGTCTAATGATTCTAAATTTCTGGACTATTAAAGTCATATATAAACTGCGTAAATGTTATTAATAATTATGAAACAAACAAATCGTGATGAAAAATCCAAAAATGTAGGTGCGAATCACGAGAGATCCGGATAACTGAAACAATTTGCAATTAAAATATTTTCAAACGACGTGCACGTGATTGCAAAACGAAAACAATATCTTCCTACGCTGAGTTCCGATTTTTACATAATAAACAAATGACAAATGAAAGACATTCATCAAAAGTAGTTAAAAAAATCAAATGGATATACGGTCGGTTCTCTAATTATGCATTGCCTACACTCAAACTGCGTTAATTACTCACATCACTCTACTGGAATCTTCGCTCATGGTATTCTAATTAGAACACCTACAGTTGTTCTAAAAACAATTAACTTTAAGCATAATTGTTATAATGCCGCAGGTACAGCCCTTCCGATAGATTTGGAATTATGTGATCTACTGACTAAGCAAGTGAACAGAAATTTAGTATTATGTTGGCCTATAAAGCACTTAAGTCTGGTAGTCGAGTAAATTTTCACTAATATGTCACTTTTGACATTATTTGCAGTATTGTGTTTTAATTTTGTAATCATAGTTCAAACACTTCAACCGATGTCACTTTAAATTGATCTTGCTTGGCCCTTTGCACTATATATTTTCTAGCTCTAATGATAATGTCGAAATATCCACAAAAATGGCGGTTTACTTAGATGCACTATTAGGGAATATTTTTTTTAATCTCACAAATATAACTAACAATTTTTCAAACATGGATTCTAAAAATAGAAACATCAAAAGATAACGTTCCGAATCTGTATACTGTCTAATTTTTAAGTGGTGATTTTTTTAAAAATATTTTTTAAAACAGGAGAAAATGACAATCAAAACAAAAAAAAGAATACGGACCCCCTTTTTACAGATATCTTAAATTTTAAGTTTTAACGTAACTATTTTTTAATTTCTACTGCTTAGCGGTAAAACGAAATTTCAAATAATGGAAAAAAATAGTAGATTACGCCTATAGACTAGAAATATAGAAATCTATACTCTGGCAACAGTATTCATACATTTTGACAGATTATGCTTTCACGTCTGACGTTGACAGCGGACATGTACAGGTTTTCGGGAAAATTTGAATAATTATTTATACAGTACCGTTTGCGGAAATTCTAAACGACTTGAGTTAAACTTAATAAATCATGGAGCATACTTGCATGAATGATAAAAGTCACAAAATACGTTTGTCGTATAAACGAGTGAGAAAAGAGCGCTAAATGCCATTAATAATAGATAAGTGATTTTTATGTAATAGTTGCTAAACAGTAATATGTAGTTTTAATTAATGCCGCTTCAAATTTTTATTGCTAATTTGGTTATGTCTTGTGCCAATTTAAATTTTTAGGTTGCTGTATGTTATCGAAATTTTTATTTGTTATCCTTAAATAATTTCTAAAAAATGCATCAATCAAAAACATTGAAATTGCAATATACATATAGTCACGTTTTAGCAGAAACTTTAAAGGAAACGTTTTGTAAAAAACAATAGTTTTTTCCATTTCAGTGTATCACTTATCCATAAATTTACCCCATCGCAAACATATATTATACCCCATCCAATTATATGTGCGCCAAAAAAATTAAATATATTTTCTATTACCGCAGTATTCTAGTGGAAAAGCTATGTTGCCAGTTTTGTTGAAATTGTATTCTTTTCTCTCTTTGTTTTATATAATCAAATCGGAAGAAATGAGACGTGTTTATAGTTAGAATGTTTGTAGGTCTATATGGAGTATATGGTCTATAAGAAGGCAAATGTTTTTAGTCTGAAAAAGTCACATGTTGGCTCTTAAGATTTGCGAGCGATTATATAATTATAAATATATAAATAAGAATTTTGGGAAAAATTCTTATCATAATATATGTCACATTTCGCTTCAAACGGCCAGTAAGTGGCACAATCTACCAATTAAATGCGTTTTCTCAAAATATTGCTCTTTTATTTATATTTTTTTAATTTTTCGTTTCTTTCTCTAATATTGAATAACTGAAATAAATAATACTAGTGTAGTAAAGTAAATCATTGCGAATTATAAATATGAATCGTAATCTAACAAACATTGTATTGTATAAAAAAGCCATTGAACATTTCTGAAAAATGCAACCGTTAAATTCCTGATAATGTATATTAAGCGTTGAAATTATTTGTTAAATAACACGATACAGCGATAAACATTAACAAGTAATTAAGTTAACAAATGTTCCCGACTTCCTTTATACTTTACTAGTATTACATTTTCTGTAAGTAAATATTAGAACCAACGCCATACGCCTCTTTGATAAATATAAACTATAAATGTAAAACCGCAATTTTTTTATGCATGAGAGAGAAATGCTTACTAGCTGGACATGCTCCAAATAATAAAACTTCTACAGTGGGCAGTCTTCATTAACACATAGAAATTTTGCTAGTGACCAGAGACGGGGATCACTAAATTCAAACACCACAAAGACTGTGTTTTAGAATAAAATATACATATAAATATAAATATACAGCCGAGATTTTGATTGGGCTAAATATCTATTTTTAATTAAAATTAAATTTTTGAACTATTAAACAACTGTTACATGTTTGACTTTTTTACAAATCTAATAGAATATTTCGAAAGAGAGAATTTATATTAAGGTTTTTTTAAATCCGCGAATGATGTTTTAGAAACTTTTGTTGTAAAAAAACTGCCAGTTTTCTACACTATTTTTAATATTTCACTGTTGTTATATTTTATAATAGATGTACCTAACGGGTATATTATTTGGTAATGTTCTTAATATTTTATGACATAGTGCCATAATTACTCATTCAAACTTAATAAATGAAACTGTCACTCGTTTTTATAATATCAAATGTAAGTATACTTTTTAATAAAAAAACGACAGGTAATATGAAGTAGCTTTAATAAAATAAAACAATATTATCACTTAATTTCGTATAATTTTAGTACTATTAATTAGAGAAATTTAAAAAGAAAAATAGGTAGTAAACTAGTAAACATGTATGTAAATTTGAATAATATTTATACATTGCAGACATTTGTAATGGTTGTTCGAAAAAGCCTACGTCACTGGTGGCTAATTGGATCAATTAACAATACACTTGATTTCTTCTTTATAAATATTTAATAATTTCTTCAATATTTTTAAAATATGGTTATTATGTTTTTGTTAGATTTGGTGACCTAGTTAGAGTTGATTTTATTTAAATGTCACTGAAAACTGCCTTAATTCTTCACCGAACATTTTTAAAGAAAACTCGCAACTACGAGTTAATTACCCATTACATTTTTTATAACAATGATAAATTGCAGTTTATTTTTTTGTTATTAATGTAATTAGAAGTGTACCGTAATTTGTAATTAATAGTTTTTACAAACTGATGAATGCATGTACATTTCCTTATTTTTAATTTAGGTTTATGTCGTCTTAATTAAAAAAAGTACTAAGAGACCATAAACAAATGATTATCTAATGAAAGTAGCTTTTTATATAGGATGAATATAAATGTTGAAAGATTTGAAATCTCCAGTCTTTTTAATTAAATATTTAAACTTTTATTTTAATGCATTCTGTTTGTTCGTTTATGTTTTGTGGTGTTTACACATGTATTTAATAAATAATATGTATCTGTGTAACGCGAATTATAAGCGTTATGTTATAAATGTTAATTTTAGTTTTTTAATAACATTTTATTATCATATATTTTGATTGTAAAATATTTCCAACTCCTACAAATGTATGAATTGCTGAATATATTTTGTTAAATATAATATTGTTTATAAATCTTTTTATTCGGGGAAAAAGAAGAATACAACCAAAATAAAAAAATAACTAAGTTTCAAATCAAACTAATTACAAACAATTACTCCTAGTTTAAAAAGAAATACTTCTACTAGATTTCAAGTCAGCTAATGCAAAACTTTTTAATAAAAAAATCTTTATTAGAATTGTTGATGTGTTAAACAGATGTAAAGAAATTTAATTAAAAACTATTCATTTTTTGTTTTGTTTTCTTTGCAATTGTTAGAAGAAAATTAATATTTACTTTAAAATAAGTTTCTGTTCCCAAAAAAGGAAATTTAATTCTGAATTGAATCATCTGTTCCATATTTGATGTTTGTAATTATAATCAAACAGTGTGTCGATACTATTGGAATCTGTGTAATATCATAAGAGAAAGCCTTATCTCCTTTATTTACTCTAAAAATTTTCTCTAACTCTTTTTATTATTTAAATTTTTATCTATTTCTACAGAAAAACGCCAAATGTATTTAGAAATAGGTGTATTTATTATTGAACTGCTTCGAAAACTGTACTAACCCTAATAACAAGAGTGTTTAAAAAAATAACAATAAATAATTCAGTAAGTACTTATAATTATTTTCAATTTTTTTCTGATTTGTTTTACTCTTTTATTATTTGACATTATTTTGTATATCTACAGGGTGGCACATGGCATAGTTTATCTGTGTTAAAATGCTTACGAAGATTGTTCTCGCTTAATTATTACAGATACAATATTGAAATAGTTTTGATTTTAAAAGGATTTATTCATTCATGTTGTGTAAACAGTTGCATGTTCGCATTTAACGGACATTAACAATAATTAAAAAAATATATACAAATAATGACAGGTGAAAGCGAAAGTTAATTATTTAATTAAATGGTTACACATATTAAACAGAATGGATCATTTTACCGTTTAATGCAAATATACAGACTAATTGAATTAAATTATGTATCCGCAAAATGTTCAGTCTTATGTGAGCCCATGTATCACGAAGTGAGATAAATTACACCGTGAAAAGTAAATGTATTAAATATGTCAAAAACTGAAAGTAGATTCACCTATTTCCCTATATAAACATAGTTTTTGAAAAAAATGTATATTAAAGGATTTCTCACATTTCCTTTAAATCAAATTAAGTTCTGTATTATTAGAACAATAATATTATTAATATTTTTTCTACAAACTGAGTAAAAGTTATCATTTTGTTACACCGAAATCTGATGTTGATATTACAGGATTTAATTCATTTTTAATCGTAGGAGAAAATTTTAATTTTGTCAACTAAGATAAACTTCGCATTATCAGTTTGACAGAATAAATAAAATTTAAAAGCACGGTTACCGGATGGATACTCGCAATTTAAACAGTAATTTACCGGTTAATATTGTCGAATATTAATCAATTTTTTAAAATAAGATTTCTTTTTCGTATGCAGAAAGAAACATGTGTTATTCAGATTAAAAAGAACTTTACATCTATTTATATTTACATATATTTATACAGGGTGTATCACGCATAACAAGACGATTTGTTATTGCATAGAAATGGTATACTTTCTTATATAAGTGAATAGTGGCTATACAGAGTATTTCAAAAGAGTGTGGCACATCAAAATACCTAACGTTAAATAAAAGCCATCCATATTTTATTACAATTTTGAAATCTACTTGAAAGTAATAGACTCAGGAAGAGTAGGCAAACGAAGTAGAGCCAGATCGAGGAAAAACTGGGAAGTTAAAATTGCAGAAATCGGAAAAAGAAAATGTGAAGACATAATGGAACTGAAGGGAATGGATGAAAGAATAAAAGAAGGAAAACCGACACTTTTTAGGGTATTAATAATGCGAGAAGAAAACGGAGAAATCGACCAATTAAGCTGATTTCAATATACTTACGAGGGTCAAAAATGAAAAGGTGGGATAGTGCTGACAATTAAAAATTCGATATTTTGGGATTTTTATGGACTTTTGTGCCGAAATCAGTGAAGCTAGGGAAAAACCATTTACATGTACCTATTTATCGTCCTATTTCCTAAAAAATTATCATCCATTATCCATCCGTATTTCCAATTTTTTCAAAAGTATTTGAATTTCTTATTTTTAAAAACCTGACATATACACATATCCTAATAAAAACAAAATAAAGTCTAACATTTTTATGCTGAAGAAAGTACGATAAAGACTTTGTTCAGTGCACAAAAAAAATCCACCAGCTTCACTTTTGCACCTTTCAAAAGCTGTTACTGGGTTGGGGTTTCAAAAGAAAAAACAACTAGTTCTATTACTTTTAGGAAAAATGACATTTTTTCGACATAATTGGCCAAAATTTATCTTCACAGTTAATTTTAATAGAAACGTAAATATACTAGATAGAAAAACCGAAGAAGCAATTGTTGACGTGAATAAGTAGTTTGATAAAAATTTATTAATTAAAAACTTAACAGTCAAACTATTTCTGCATCCACTTCTGCTAGATTACTTAAAACTACATTGGTCAAAAATGAAATTACGTTTACTAAAAAAAAATAAGTTGTGCGGTACTCCAGTATAAATACTTTTCATGTACTTGGTACTCAATCCACGAATACAATACTTTAATAGTATTTTATGAAATGTATAAAAAATCAGAATCAGACAAAGCTGGGTAATTAATTGTACATTTAAAAAAAATTACAATTACAAAGTATTTTTTAAGGAACTAATTACAATTACAAAGTACATTCCTTGAAATAAGGAATTAAATTGATTTAAGTAAAATTATACAAAAAATTAGCAATTAGCTTTATAATTATTTATAACAGTTAATTTATTTTCGTATAAGTAATAAACTATGATATTGGGTATAAAGGAATCTGATTGTGAGAATTACAATATTGTAAGAATTACAATATTGTAAGAATTACAATATTGTAAGAGAAAATTAAATCTCGTTGCTACGCCACAATATACAATATGTCTCAGTAAGTTGGAACCATATGGGAAACTTTTTTATTATTAATTTTAGGAAAAAAATGTATTCTTCATAAAAAGTTCTGCATGTTCTAAAATCTAAAATACAACCATCGGATTTAAAATTTGTTGAGCCGTATACAAGGTTTGTCGAAAAATATAAATTTTGCTCAAGAGTAAAGTATCTTTAAATTTGACAATATCGAAAAATGTTACTAAAAATAGTTGATCAGACATAAAAATTACGTTTAAATATGCAAGTACATCCATTTAAATTAAAACTTCAGATTATTTTATTTTTTACTAATATTTCTATTTTGAATGAACATTTATCTCTTGTGATTACGAAACACATTATAACCTTTTAGTTTTTCGATGTTTTCTAATAATTTTGCAATTAAAACGCGTAATAAGTGCACTACGGTTAAATTTGCCTTATTGTAGACATACGTTTTAAAAATAATTTTATTAATGTAAATTGATGTACTTACATATTTAATCGTAATTTTTAATTCTGATTATTTTTTAAATTAGAAAAATACTTTACATTTCAATCTACGAAACAACTTTATTATAGCAATTCGTATGGTTTAATTAGCTATGGTTTAGTTCAGTAGTTAAATGATAAAAGGAGTAATTGGTTTGTTTTCTTGGAATGTACTTTTTGTGCAATAATGATTTCAAATAATTATAATGTATAACGAGACAAAAGGTTACATCTACAAAAAGGTTTTGTGAAAGACAATTGGTTGTGCTTCAGTCTTGATCTACTTAACACCAATTAAATTTAACACTGTTTTAATCATCTCCTGATGATGCTAACGTAGTCAGCGAAACGCGCATCGAGTAGTTTGGTTTGGTGATTGAGTAGTTCAAAACTGAGGCAGTTACCAAAGGTTCCAGTCCCCAACGTAGCCAACTGGTTGTATTTGCAAAATAAAAGCACACCTTAGTACTAAATTAGCAAATAAATTTTTCTTTGGCGCTTACTATAAAATTCAATAAACTGGATAGGTATTAATGTATTTATTTTTATACTTTTTTTTATTTAAAAATATTTAACCTTAAATATGCTTAATTATTCAAATAAATATAATGTATGTTTAAGTATTGAAAGTGAAACACCCTGTATATCTCGATTATTTAAACATTTTTCCTTCTTTTTATTTACAAGCCTTTGGCGACCATAATAAATTTGGACAGATGTTGTCCTATTTCTTAAATGATCTTATTTTATTATTCTTGTGTTTAGAAATTTTAAATATGATATTAAACGATGATTTACTACTTACTAGATTTTATAATGGAATATTGTCAATTTTTTGTTAGCTTATGTATTTATAATATATGATGAAGTAGTACAGAATTTAAAACATATGAACTAAACTGTTAGTGTTAAAGGAAAAAGATGTGTTTGCCAAATATTCAGGATTGCCTATAACTTTAAACAGAATTACTAAAAATAATCCAAAACGCATAACAAAAAATTTTGGAATAGCACAAACTATTTCTAAGAGTGACAAAAATTACGTGTAATATACGTAATTATGTGTAATATTTCCCATACTTCTCAAACTATTTATGTAGTATTTCCCAAATTTATCAAAATTAAGGAAAATTAGGAAAATCCAAAATTTTTAATGGATGTAATATACCGATCCCTACAACGACTTAATGATAAATTTATATATTTTTATAATTTATTTTGTACAACGAGATTGTGCAAAAGTCGATAGAAATCAATACTTATTCGTACTACATTAACCCCCTAATGGAGCAATAATTTCCAAATCTTCAAAACAAATATTCAATTCAATCTTCATAATTCTATTATACTAAAGCTTAGATTATATTTTGATTATTCCTGACCATTACAACTACTAATACATTCCGTCTGCAGATTGGATAAGCGGTTTACCTACTTAAAAAAAATCTCCAAGTCGTGAGGAGAATACATGAAATAAGTAGACTGAGTTAAGCCCATGAGGCTGGCAGTAGAAAAAAAGTAGACTTACGGTATTATACGGTGGCTTATGGTTTCTAAGAAATCAGGTGTGTTCCATAATTCCGATCGACTAAGTAGGTGGTTTTGAGTAAATGAGACCACTTTTTTGTTGACAATTTGCCTTAAATCATAGTATTATTAATCCCAGTTTGATAATGTGTATACGAGGGTTACACAGACAGTGCATTTCTATTTACTTTAGACAACATAAGTAATCCAAATATCGCTTTTCCTTTCTTTTAAATGACGTTGGTTTTCTTAAGAAATTCGATAAATTGAAGATTTACACATAAGATAAAGGATAGAAAGTTTCAATAAAAGGAGTTATGTAAAATATTTCAAATTGCACAAAACCACCGATATTGTTTTTCTCCTTCAAAACCATCATTACATTTAATAAAAATTTTCAATACAGACACGGGAATAATTTATAATTATTTCTTTACCAAACTGCTTTAATTTTTTCTTCTTTTAGTGGAATTAATTCATTCATTTTCCAGCAATGTTATAATTTTCCTTGATGTGTTTTATACTCAACATTTAATCAATATAAATTGTTTTATTACTTGTATCAATAAGAATACTAAGATAATCAACATATATTCATATCGTAATTAACATTAATTCATAGTGTGAATTTAGTACTTAATTGTATCGATATTTGTTTTACTTTTTTCTACTACTACTAAAGATTCCTAGACGATGAAA
This sequence comes from Hermaeophaga mercurialis, assembly GCA_951812935.1. Lineage (NCBI taxonomy): Eukaryota > Metazoa > Arthropoda > Insecta > Coleoptera > Chrysomelidae > Hermaeophaga > Hermaeophaga mercurialis. The sequence continues at coordinate 7,206,495 of OX638363.1, read as the reverse complement.
TATTTTTTTCTTTCTTAAGAATTAAGAATCACTTATTATCGAAAATAGGAAATCAAAATTATGTTTCCCTAACGTCATTTTTAGTTTGATCAAAAAATCCTATTAATATAACAATTTTCACTTCTATTCATTGACCAGTTATTACTGTTTCAATTTTTATTTTAGAGTTATGATGGCTGGGAGAAAAAATTTATTTCACAGGAACAGCTGGGGACCAATCGCTTCTCAAGGATTTTATAAATCTCATGAAGAAGACGACGATGATGATGACGAGCTGAAGCAAATTCAAGCTAAACAACTGGATCCTCTTAAAGAAGATGTAGCCGATTGGCTGAACAACACTTTAGGTACATTTTAATTCTGTAATTTGGTTTTTTTATGTGAATAATTTTTGTTGTTGCTACTCTATTACATCAGTCATTATCCACTTTCAAATCGCTTTTAAATCAGGTCTCGTTTCCTAAAACATTAATTCGATGCGAAACCCTCTTCGTTACATATTCGATTTGAAATCAATCATGTGAAATTATGTATAAAAGCACGATACAAAATTTGCTAGAACGAAAATATCAATGTACCTGGTACTGTGTCCCATTTCATAAATAGATATGAAAGTTTCGTGATTGAGGGTTTGAAAATTTTTGTAGAGATTTCGTCATTACGGATAGTTTCAGGCCATGATGTCGTGCGAATTCTTTTAGAAACTAAAATTAAATTTACTCAAACCGGCCGAACTCATGATTTACTACTTTTTGACATATCGAAATTAAATGTTATATCCAAGAATTTATTGGAGAAGGAACGAAAAGGCATTAACTTGTTGAAATTGTGGCAAAACCACCTCAATTAATTAACAAATGAAATAATCATACATATATCAGCAAAAAGTTCCCTTATAAAGTTCTGATATTACATCTTCTAATGGTTTGTGATGTTATGAAGTACAGTAGGAGATAGTTCACCAATATTTTGGTTATTAAAAAATTAATTCAACAATATTTCTGAGACATTCACCTTGGTGTATATCTGATGGTATATTCGTATGTTCTTCTTTTAGTTGTCCTTGAGTGATACCACGAATTATTAATAATTTCAATAATTTTCATGATTGTGACAAGTCTTTATCATTGCAAATTTTTTCTCATTAATCTTCATTTTATTAATGGAGGTGGAACATTGGGTTCATGGAATTTTAGTAGTCCATAGGGATGTGAAGATATAGAGGGGAGTCAGTTTTGTTCGCGCAGTATTCAGAATTATTCGTATCTTCATAGAATTGAGTATATTTGTATTTCTGTTGTAGATGCTAGTTCTTTCAGAAGTCATATTTCAGCCTTTGTCCGGCACCTTTACTATTTTTTTACTATTTGTCTGCAGGTAGAATTTTTATTTCTTTGTATATATTAGAGAATTTTCTCCTTTTTAGCTGATACTGAATTTAAGAACTTCTCCAATTGTCCTCATTTTCCATTTAAATTCGTTGCTTTCTTCAAGTGTAGTTGTTACTGATACGATAGTAGTTATAATTTCCATTTTTGTAATTTTCTTAGGACCTATGGCAAAGACTTTTAGTCAATAAACGACTTCATTTCTTACCGTAGTCTTCCTGCTTAACTATAAATGTTTATCAAATTAACATATCGTATAAGAATAAATGCTTCAAGTATTTCCTTTCGGTCCGAACCTTTTAAAACTCCTTTATACATGGATGAAAACTTTTGCTTTTATTCTTAATCCTATGAACTTCATTAATCCATATTGATTACTAGAATTTGATTTGTTTTTTCAATTGTTAGTTTAAAACGCCATTTGGTAGTTAAGATATATTTAAATATTTAAAAAGTACGTGCACCAATACATAATTATTACTTAATAAAATAAATATAAAAAATATCATATAAACTTGGAAGTTTTTAAAATGGATGCTATTCGCGGAGGCGGATAAAAAAAGGGGGCTAAGTTAAATTCTTTTATTTAATGCTGACGTTTCAGTGATTATTGTCACCTTCTTCAGGGCTGTAACTGCAATATTGAAAAAGATCGACAAAGTAGTTTACAGAAATGGACACATAATAATAAATAAAACATAAAACAAATTAGAAATTTAAGGTAGAGTTATGACAATTACATGAAAAAATATTAAATTATGAAAAAACAGAAAAACTCACCTAAAAATATGAATTGAACAGTGTTTTTAAAATCTGTGTCATCCGATTTAGATATTACTCCTTATATGAATTAATAAACTAATATATTTATTTTATCCACCATCTTCTACATTGCATACATCATTTAATCCACAATCCAAATTTGTTTGATTCAATTACGAATGAGCACGTTTTTTTGGGTTTTCGAACACATTCATCTTTAATAAAGACATACCATCGTTATATAAAATTACATACAAACCTTTAATCCATTTAGAATATCAGGCCAGTCATGCCGCAGCTTCACTTCAACTACAGTATGTAAATGTAACATACAAAATCGACCGATAAAATCGAATTTGCTATTAATATCCACAAAATAAAGATCGACTATATCGTTCCAGAAATTTTGCAGTATGATCCACTTACTTTAATATTACAGGTTTCATTTAAAAAGCATGATTTTTTTTTTATTGAAACAAATTCATATCATCTATTATCGCAAAAACGCATAATTATATTAATTAATTGTTTATATAATTTTTCTACTTCTCAATAAATAATTATGTAAATTGATTTCCCTATTTCTTATTGAAAACAATGTTATTGATCAAAACATAGAGATAATTAAACGCTGGTGGAAATATTTCAACTAAAACAAATAAGTAGATATTAAATTGATAACATTTTCTGATAATTAATAATGTTAATATCGTTAATGTCTCTGAAAAGTATTTAATAATCACTATCAAAATTATTACAATTTGCATATGCGAGTACCTATTAATTGAAGAATAACTCGAAAATCGTACATTTTTGGAGAGCTTGGTAGTTTTCCAATATTTGAACAATATTGAGTAATCAAATTATGTAAAATTTGACATACACTTGGTAACATCGAAAACTGAATAAATTAACAAAGTATTTTTTATCATAATTTGGAGTTTTCTGAGAGGATTTCATGTCCAAATGTTTAAGAAAAAATATTAGATTATTGAATTAGAGCTAAAAAAGAATTTTGGTGCAAAAAAGTTCGACTTATTAATAATTGACTCTTTACTAATGAAAAATTTAATTGTCTTCCCAGCAAAAAATTCTTTCACTTCCAGATGGAGTGTTTTAGTCTTATTACGGAAAGTACGATATTTATTTACCTAGACACAGACCGATATTTTAGTAATAACGTAATAGATAAATTTTAACTTTGGATTTAATATACAAGGTGTATATAAGTATAAATAAGTCAAAAAGTCTTAATAAACATGGGTCCGCAAATTGACGGTTTCGGAGATACAGAGAGTTATTTATTTTTGAAGCATTTTGCGTTTAGACATTATTTTTATTATTTACAAACAAACGAAAGAAACTAATAAACAAAATCAAAAGAAAGAAAGTTAGATAAGGTGTTCAAAATGCCCTCTTCTCATTTCCAAACAGGTACGACATCTCTGCCGGAAGGATATTCGAACTCTCTCTAATACTCCTACATTAGCTCGAAATTAGTGACATCCTTTATTAATTCGTTGTTGCAGCTCTTCAAGGCTATTTACAAGAATAGCGGCCACTAAACTTTTTAAATATCCCCAATAAAAGAAATCAAGGAAGTTTAAATTAGGCGATCTTGCAGGCCATGATACATGCCCGCCTCTTCCTATTCATCGACGAGGAAAAACTTCGTGTAAATGCTCTTTAACTGCAATCAAATAATGAGGTGGAGTACTATCATGCTGGAACCACATTTTTTGCCTTTGGTTTAAAGGAACATCGTTCAACAGATTACGCATTGTGTTTTGCAGCACCTGTTAATCGATTTGGTAAAACAACAGGACCTAGAAAGCTGTCGCCGAAAATATCCATCCAAATATTTAACGAAAAACGTACTTGATGTCTGGATTCCATTAGAGTATGGGGATTTTCATCGGTCCACACATGAGTGTTGTGGAAATGAACAATTCCATCACTTTGCAAAAACCGTAGGCAAAAAACCAAACGTGCTTCTTGGTGGATTTAGGGCCTGTACCCGTTGCACATGGTGTGGATAAAGCAGCTGCTTGTGAAGGATTTTCAAAACAAGAGGAGCACTATTCCTACCTCGGCAGATTCTTCGCACACTTGTTTCCGGATTTTGTTCTACGTGTGCTAAAAACTGCCTCTACTGCTCTAGGAGTGGACACCGACCTTGCTTTCCAGAATTATGAGACTGTTTGTCAAATGAAGCAGTATCACGCAATCTTTGGTGATTTTTTAAAAAAACACGATCTGAAGGTATTTGGCGATTTGGAAAAGCTTCAGCATAAAGACCTCGCACTTCTGTAGCTATCCCATTAGCACGACCATACATAAAATGCATGTCAGCTAATTCGATGTTAGAATAAACAACCACAGCAAACGAAAACTTGTGCACTGGCAATGATTGTAAAATACCAATGTAATAGATTAAGATCCGACTAGATAAGAAAATGTTTTTTCAAATTAAAATAAATCAAAAAAGTTTCAAAAAAGAATCTTTCATATCTTATTTACCGTTCTTTCTTTTGATTTTGTTTATAAGTTTCTATCGTTTGTTTGTACATAATAAAAATAACGTGTAAAAGCAAAATGCTTCAAAAATAAATAACTTTCTTTATCTCCGAAACCGTCAATTTGCGGACCCATGTTTAATAAGACTTTTTGACTTATTTTGATCTATCCTGTTCAAAATTTTTAACACCCTATATGCAACATTAGAAAATTGTTTTATACACAGATCGAAGCCTTCGTAAAAACAAGTTTTTTTCGAAATGTAGATAAATATAAAAGATAAAATATACTTATCTTAAAATTTGATTTTCCAAAACTTTGTAAATATTCTTATGACAATTTTTTTACCACTTGGCATCGTCAAAAGGTAGAACAATTGTTATAAGAATTTTTAAAAAGTTTTGAAAATTCGTGGAATTTTATAAGTATATTTTATCTTTTACATTTATAATGGATAGATTCAACAAAGTAACAGTAGAAACAATCATTTCGAAATGTAGATATGGTTTAATAATTACTCTTTTTAAAACGGGTAAACAAGTGGAACGAATACAACAAAAACTGGATCAATTAAACGATACAATAATTTATTTAGGCGACTTGTTAACAATTTATCTAAATGTAAACATGAGCCTCAGTAGGTAAAATGAACAGCTCTCCATTTCCTTATATAAAGATTACATGCGGTAATGACTGCTTTCTATCGCTTTAAATAACCATTACAGTTTATTTACTTAAAAGCCAAACAGGTATTTGGGACGTTCAGGAACTGTATCTGTTGGTTTTCTCTTTGGAAAACAATAACCTTTCTTAAAATGGACGTAATCAACCAAATTTAATGCCTACCTACCTTATAATATTTCTTTCTACGTGATTTGCATAAGTAGAAATTTTCGTACGCGTGTTATAGGCTAATACTTTTGAATACAATGTGTATAAAATAAACAAAAACTTTTCTAATTTGAATAATGCTAAGGAAGGAAATGACACACATCTTATACTCCAGTCAACGTAACGTAAATTTCTAAATAAAATCAAATACCAATTAATTGCAATTATTATTTAAATTTATCCTTTTTTTACCTAATACTGGATGTCCCAGCGAAAAGAGATGGATTGTGAAAGTAAATGCACACAATATAAATAATACCTTTGCTGAGAACAGTGTTCGATCTACAACAATTACTTATCTCGCGTAATACCATAACCTAATAATTCCAATTTTTTTTATCAATTTTTACTCAAATATTGTACCATTGTTTTGAGAAATGTTAAATACATGTATTGGCAAATAAACCAACATATAAAGGCACTTACTTTTATTTATTTTTAAAAATTCGCATTTCATTGATTTCTACTTTGAACTATTTGAAATACGTTAGTAAATTATTTTACACTGCTAGTAAAGTTTTTAAAATACTTCTATATATTCATAACGATGTTTACAACTGGCATTTAAATCACTGTTATTTCAGGTATTGATTACATTAATAAGGACAATTTCCTTGACAAATTGGACAACGGAGTGGTTCTGTGCCATTTGGCACAAGTTATAAGTGAAAGTGTGAAAAAAGCCATTGATAAAGGAGTTGCAAAAGGCGTAAGTAAACAAATTGAATGAGACAAAAACAGAATAGAATTATTTAACAATTGGAATTGACCGTTTAAAATTATTGGGATGTAACAAAAACATATGTAGCAATTTGAATATCTATTTAATCGAAATTATGTAAAGATTTTGTTTGTAAATAGTATGAATCTCTTATAGTACTAAAGATAGTGCCAACAAATTCATAATTTTTGAGTGGATATTTATATTTTACAAAATAAAATATTGACCAGTAATGAAGACTTCTTTACTTTTTTATAATTATTATCTACGTTGTAATACTATTGTTTTAGCCTTTGCCAGTTATACGAGGAAAATGCTTCGAAAAAGCAGCAAGGGGGAGCTTTTTTTCCAGGGACAATATGGAAAATTTCATTAGATTTTGTAGGTCCCTCGGAGTCCATGAAAATCTACTTTTTGAAAGTGACGATTTAGGTACGTGCTTTATATATTTATTCAACATTGCAAAAATAAATTTTATCTGATTATAGATTGTACGACTGCATGCTAAATAAACACAAATATTTATGTTAACAAATAGTAATTTTCGCTTCTACTTATTAATTCCACAGTTCGAAAAAACAGCGCCTCTAATTTTGTATTAGGTTTTACAAACAATATTAATAACATGCTAAATTTGGTGCAAGAAGATATACAAAGTGCCTAAAATAATTTAAAACTGGTTTTATAAAACTAACTAAATAATATTTTGACAGTGTTAAGAACACAATTTTTATGTCTACATTTTAAGAATGCCTTATAGTTGTTTTGTACTACATATTTCCAGTCTTACACAATCAGCCAAGAAATGTCCTTTTGTGTCTACTTGAATTAGCTCGAATAGCTAACAAATTCGGCATAGAACCACCAGGATTGGTGCAATTGGAAAAACAGATCGCAGAAGAGGAACGAGACTCTGTTGATTCTAGATTTAGCTCACTTTTAACCTGGCAATTCCCAAATTTAGCGGTTAGTAAAATAGCTTCCAAAGTTTTCCATTATTAATTTTAAACCATATGATAAGTATTACCACTTGGTAATATACCATTTAGCAATTTTTGTTTCGGATTAATAAAATCCTATATTTATTGCAGGAATCTACTCCAAAATATGCAAAAATGAAACAGAGTAATTCAACCCCGTCTATATCTTCAATATTGAAATGGAGTCCACATAGTGTGATACTAGTAGAACAGGATAATGGTATATCCTCACTGATTCCTGTTACCAATAATAGTGGTGCTAGCGATGGCGTACCAAGTGATAACACTGAAGATGAAGACTGGTCCAGAGGTAAATACTATTTTGAAGTGCTCAATCTATATTTTTAACGTCGCTGTCTTCAATGTTATATTTGTCAATTTGAATCTATGTATTTGCTTTACCAATACTTGGTAGAGTCTTTCTTTTCTGTTTTTATTTTAATCTGTGAATTCTTGTAGGTAGCGGTGAAGATCCGGATTTGGACGTGACCCCGCCAACCAGGTTGTCTTCGAATGACAGCGGTGTTAGCGAAACACCAAGCCCTATTGTTATCACGCCCACGAATGAGCTAGACAGAAAAGTGCAATTAGCTGCTCGCCTTATGCAGAAAAATTGCAACTGTTCCAGTGGCCGATGCGAGAAATTAAATATTAGGAAAGTTGGGGAAGGAAAGTACAACATTGCTGGAAAAAATGTATTTGTTAGGGTGAGTATTACAAAAATAAATGATATTATCAGATTTTAATTCGATTTTTGTGTATAGCAAACTATATTTCGTATGAGATACTAAGGTTAATATGTTCGAATTCAACGTTTCACATCTGTATTTATTGATTTTCAAACGTCGAAATTCAGAATTTTGATTTCAAAATAAAATTCTGACTAAAGAAAGCAAAATAAAGTACCTATAAATTACAGCTTTACCTTGAGCTTTAAATTTAAAATTATTGAAGTTTTAATTTTATTTATTTACTGAGAAAAATTTTATTACCCAAAACATTTACCTCCTTTTAGTTTATCGTATAATCTGAAATATTTATTCACAAATATATATTTCAGCCAATGGACAAACCACTAAAGGTATAAATATTTTTTTTACCACGAAGTACTTTTCACAAATACAAGCACTTTTATATTTAAATTGTCTAGCGCTTTTTGAAATATATGTAAAAGAATTGACGTAAGAGACTTTGATTAAAAATGACATCATTCATTGTAGAATAATGCTTTTACACTTTATGCAGCAGTAGTTTATTACATGTTTATTATTTTTCAAATCATCCAGGTCTGACGAAATCGGAAGGCCTAGAAGGGGCTATTTATATAATAATATTGAAACTAATTAAATAGAACACCTTCTATAAGTGGCCCCGAAAGGTCCACTGCCCCCGGCCCCTTCCTGGTTCTCACGGCCCTGCGTGATTATTGAATTTATCTACCATCTGTCTGATAGTTTTATCCTACACTGGATAGGTTATCAATAATAAATTATCCTCTATGTTATATATATGCTACACCAGATTATGACAGATTTCTAGCTTTGATAAAAAAACAGCATCGTTTTTTATCAACGATTATTTTTTCACATGTCAAATTGCCACGTTTTCGCGTTTTCGACCAAGAATTCTTAAAAAAATGTCTGGCTTTGATAAAACGTTAATTACTTAAAACTCTTATCCCTTACTCTGTATTGTTTGTTACCAAAGTTGCAAATGAATGTTGCCTAAGTCATCATTAAATTTATCATAGATTTATGTAATATATTAAGTTAATAACGTACAAAATATGGCGCGACGAGTTTTCATTAAAAGTTTTTGGGGATGTTATTTTAATTGAAATCTAAAATTATGACAGTATAGGTTTCTGATCGTACTGAGTTCAAATACAATATTATCCAATTATGCCGTAAGCAGGTGCCAACCTTTATTTTATTTTAAATTCTGCACAAAATTTTACAGAAAGTTTGTGTATAATGTCCTGTACCAAAACCAAAAATGAACATTTTTCGAAATATTTTGAACATTTTTAATATTTTCGAAAAAACTGTGTCGCCAATAAATAACGATAATTTCTTCTATTAACAGTTACTGAATAAAAATAAACTAATTTTTATTTAACAAGTTTGCTATAACAAACACCTTGATTATAAAAAATACTGACAAAAGTTCCGAAAGTCATACCCATATCAGTTTGCCTTTGACCCTTCAACCATGATATTTCTGTTAGCCGAATTCAGATCTAATTTATTAATACATAATCACACATTATATTTCCAATTCTTTATTTAATTTCTGTCCGGTTTCACCAAAATTTGACCATTAAAGTATCAACTGCAAATAGTGTTACTGTAAATATCCATGCAAGTCGTTCATCTATGCTAAAAATAGAAGGGGTCCGATAGCACTGCCTTGTGGTACACCATAACTGCACTGAATTAGGCTTGAGATTGAGTCTTGCACTTTTGTTCTATGAAATCTGTTATTGGAATAATTTTTAAGTGGTTTCAAAACATTTTTTTAATTCCATTTTTAAATATATTTGATCTCTTATAACAATTTCCATAATTTTATCCACTAGTGGTAATAAATTTAAAGACCTGCAATCTTCTGGGCGTTCTGGTATAGGGACTTTAGCTATTGATACAATTATGCTTATTTTCAAAATTGCAGGAAAACAACTTTTAGATATAACTATATTAACTAAATTTAACAAGTGATAAACCCACCATACAAAAAATATCTGTTAATAAACTTATACTAATATCTATCAGTTACACTTTTTTTCTTCAAACTACTTGATAATTTCAGAAAATGTCTTGAATTCCTCTCTAACAAACTCAATCTTTTCTACTTTTACCTTTTTTCCCTTTTGGCCAAACATAGTTTTATATATATATATATCAAATATTTTATGCAGAATTCAAGAGTAAGATAGAAAAGAGGGTTCCATTTAAAATCAATGAATTCCAAACAAAATGACCTTACGTTTGATATTTATGTTCCATTCTTTAAAAATTCGGAGTCGCATTTTTCTTATCTGATTTTATTTAACCATAGTTTTATAAATAACGAATCGGTTTCTTTTTAGTTATTAAAGGGTCGTCATATGATGGTGAGAGTGGGTGGTGGCTGGGACACCTTAGACCATTTCCTACTACGTCACGACCCATGTAAAGTAAAAGTGATGTCAAGGCAGAGCCAGAATAGGCCCAGCAACGCTTCCAAATTCTTGCATATTCGAGCTAAGTACAGGAGTTCCATATCAGGAGAATCTGTTACCCGTTAAAGGCGTATTTATTATTTTTAAATTTAAGTTGTATATTTTTTGTTAATTATTTGCGTGTACATATTTTTACTATATTAAATCGAAATAAATAATGCATTTATAATTTGCAAAAATTAATAAATAATTGTTTGAATTTCAATTTTTAAATTTGTTTGGAAATTTTAGGCTGGTGATGTTGGAATGAATTATACAGGGTGTTATAAATATAAAAATGTTTACAGCAATATAGAGCTCACATTTTTTACCCTCAATTTTCTATGCCCATGGTCCAATCTAAATGTTCTTTTTTTCAAGAAAATAACATTTTTTTATTTTCATGTCATAAATATTAATTTTTATACATTACCTATAAATTCTAGTATAACTGGCAGCGTTAACCTAAATAGCCCAACCTGATATTAAAATTTGAAACTTTACTTAAAACAAAGATTGTCATGTCAATCATTGTGTTTCTAAATTAAAAGTATAAATTTTTATAAAATAAATAATACTGGCTCTAGAAATTCCAAAATTTTAGGTTTGGCCAACATAGTGCGCTAATATTAATTTGTACTTTAGAAACACTCTGTATAATTCATATCGATATTACAGGCTTAAAGTTTTCTAGCATTTGAAAATTAAAAAGCAAAATATTATCTATTGATTCTCGCAAGTTCCAAATCGATTATTTATTTGGATTTAATATAGTAAAACCTGAAAACCAGAGGTTGCATTCTTAGGACAGCATTAAAATTTTATCTATACAATTATTTAACAGGAAAACGAATTTAGAAACTGTTATCATTCATCCCTTCTCTATATAAATTTACCGTGCATTTTTCTGTAAGTTCCAATTCGAATATGCAGTTAATGATTGCGAAAAATACGTTTATGTTTCTTCAAAACTTAAAAATTTACTGTGCATTTAAGTATACCGCTTTCAGTTTTGAAGAAAATGAATAAATATAATTAAAGCTTACTAAGTAACACAAAAGTATGAGACCTTAAGTTGCAATAATTATTATATAAATAATTTCAACTAAAAAACGATATTTGCTTTTGTGGTGCGATACGGAGGATTTATTTTGATCCAGATTCTTTGGATGTAGGATAAGAATTGGATAGTTCGTAAAAACGGGAAGACTTGCCATTTATTACTTTAGTTTTTAGTATTATAGTTACTTATTTATCATTCAAATATGTTTGACTGATATGGTAAATTTTCAATTTAAAGTATTTATAACAAAATATAATTTTAACTAGGAAAAATAACTTTTCTGTAAAACACACGTAAATGTTTCTAGTCTAATAAAATAATGTAGTTTAAAATTTTTGGTCAAAATATCGTAAATTCCAGTTAGTTCAAAACCTATGTCTATTAGTAAGTTTAAATAAAATAACTTAATAGACTAGACTATGAAACGATTTATATAATTTTATTTTTTGAATAAAATGGGTTGGCGAGAATCAACTTTCATTATTATTCCATAATTATCCATTTATTTATTAAGTATTTTACAATTATTATTGCAGGAACTAATTTTTAAAATTTCAAAATAACTACACTTACTTTCTTTTTTATCCTTTATGTTTGCCAAATGGAACTGTCATTTATTAATTCTCTTTTGACTAGAAATATTTAGTTTTGTACTACAATGAATTTTTGTATACATATAAATGTATATCTAAGCCATAGATTTTATTGTCTAGAAGAGTTTTTTTAAAATGAGGATCCCAATTTCCTCAATTTGATCAAAAATATTATACATGCTTTTTACCTACCTTAGTAAACCAAAAATTAGATCTTGTAGATTTTGTAATCTATTGCAGAAGACATTAATGGTCCTGATTGTATTTTTTCCATAGGATTTGTATATTAATTATACCAGATATTAGGTCAGTAAGCATTTATCAATTTGATTCCAAAATTTTACTTTCCTAATATCTGATTAATACTATTTAACAGAACACCTACAATATTTATAGCGCACCTGTGATTGACACACTTCCAATATGAATAGTTATATTTAAGCAAATTATATTTTACCTACTACACACATCACAGAGTTTTCCTCGAAATATTGCGAAAATCATTTCGTTTTTGATCTCCTTAGATCAGTTTGTTGTGTATATTTTTTATTGCTAGAGGAAAATTCTAGATATTGCACAGATAATCTTTAGACGTTACAAGTTCAAATTAGAATTTAAGATTCAAACGTGGCAATAAAGTTTATAGTAGGCAAATAATGGAATATTTAATTTGTACCAACATTTATATGAATAAACTATAACTTATAATATTGCTTCTTTTTATTAATATATTTCATTCCAGATGATAAAAAATAATTGATAGTGGTTAAAATTGTATTACACACACAAGATACATATTAAAATAATACAAATTTTAATACTTAAAATTATAAATAATAAATATCCGTTTTAAACAAGTTGCTGCTTTGGTAGTACTTAACATTTTAAATAGTTATAATATATATTTAATCTATAATTAAAATTTCTAAATATTATTTTAATGGACGTAGTTACGAATATAATCGTTTTATTTATTCCATATAAATGGTATTTTCTTCATAAAAATTTATTATGCAGCCCTAGAAAATAAAAATATATATATATTTTTAGATTTTATAATGATCTAAAGGTGCTAGCATTTATATGTAATAAATGATCAAATAAAAAATCAAAATGTTAAAATAATTTGAATACTTCCCCTTAGGATTAACATGAATAAAATATAAATAAAATGCGGTTTAAAATAAATGGCAGTGCCTATAGAGGTTGTGAATTTTGTAAAAATTTTATTTAAAGGCTGGGTTTAAACTAAGTCATATCGGGACCATGCTGAAAGTTTATACTAATGCCTGTATTAACTGACCAAGTAAAAATGACGTAATTGTGTAATGCCCAATAGAGCTTGACTGTCAACATTCTAAACTATAGTTTATGAAAAGGCGTTTAATTACTTCTAGTTGGAAAAGATTACAGTTCACAAAAAAACGAGGTTAATTCGTTATTAACCAATAGTCTTAATTCGCATCAGCTACAGTGACGTAGTAAATCTGCATTGTCAATGTTTTCTTCTGTAAATATTTGTTAGATGAACATGATGAGCCACTTGTATGTATATGATCTTTTCTGAGCGTGCTCTAAAACCACAAGAGTCCGTCAGATACACGGCAGCGAAAGAATCTTGCATTTTTCCTTTACGAAAAATTGCCTAAGCATTTTAAAAAACCGAACAAGTCACAATAAATAACATTAACTTTGGTACTAGGGTACAGGGGTGACCAGCGCAATAAAGAAGCATGAGATTGAGAAGAAGTCAACAAGTCTAAAAAGAAACTGTTTTCTATAACATACACTCAAAGTAAAACTTATGCCGATTTCCCAATATTGTAACTACATACAATTAAATTAATGAAATAATTGAGGGAAAATTAGTCTGCTTTTAAAAAAAAATAGTTTCAATGTACCCAGATTGTAATTCCAATGTCGATGATAGGTGAGGTTTTCTATGTTTTCCTCACCTGTAAGTTAAATGTTCCGTCAATCATGTGTAAGGTAGCCGCTATGGTAAATATTAATTGTCAAAGTCTCGAGGAATTACTCATTTCAGCATGGGCCTCGTAAAAATTATTTAAAAAAACTAATAAATCTCATAAACGAAATTTAATTACTTAATAAGCATAAAAGAAATACAGAAAGTTGCGTATTACGTTGGAAATAAAAAAACAGCTTTGGTTGAGGTTAAAATGTTAATAATTCAATTGTTTTTTAAAACTCAATCCTTCACCAAAATAAACAACTTTCGTGGGAATAAAATAAGATTACAAACGACCAGAATCAACATTTAGCATGCATTAAGCGAGTTAGTATATTAATTTTGATTTAGGATTTCCATCTCAATCTAAAAATTATGGCCGCATTTAAGTGCATTTTTATTTCTATTTTTAAATTTTCTGCATTTGTTTTACGTTTTTGATTTTTCAGTAACATTACACTCACGTTATTATTTGACAACTTTCATGACTCCAAAAAATGAAATAAGTGCATTTTCGACGTATATTAGTTGTATAACGAAATAAAAGTATTTTTATTTATTTTGAGACCTATTAGTATAAAATATTAAGTATTTAAAAACATTATCGGTTATTCTTAGATTCTAGAAATTAGACTAATTTTATTGCAAAAGTGCAGATCGACAGGAGTAGCTTTAAACGCCGAGATCAAATGCATGTTACCAAAGAATAACTAGTGGGGAGGCATTGGAGAGACCTCATTTCGTTTACTAAGAGGAGTGGCTAGGCGGCAAACCATTCTGGAAGTTCAGCTTCAATTCCCAACCTACAACTACCCCTCAGTTACCCATTGGAACACCACTCCTTCCAGCCCCATCCCGGACCTAATCCCAATTGAGGAAGATTTCATATTAAATGAACTAGTGTTTCTTCAAGATAGAGGCGATTGTATTATTAATCTAAGCGATGATTTAGATAAAGAAGATGTATTAATTACAGACAAGAATGAAAGAGTTAATGATTTTATTTAAATCAAATATGATATTACTTCACTACCTACACAGAAATTGTTTAACATGACCATAAAATACCAAAAAGTCTTGAAGAAGGAGCTAATAACTAAAAATAGGCAGTAGTGCCTAGCAACAAATAAAGAAGTACAAAAACAAAAAAATCCAACAAACGCAGAAATTCAGAAACTCCTGAGTCTAGCAGCAAACACAAACGACCAAAAAATTTTATGAGGACAAATGATAATGTGAGGACTTGTCAAAAATGATTGCAAGGTAGTGTAACTTCCATGTGGGTTCAGTTAAAATTGTATTTTTGTATCCGTTCCCCTAATGACTAAATCACATGTTTCCTAAATAATGACTTTTGTCAATTATTGATTAAAGATTGGATGAGGTTAAAGTGAGTGAAATTAGACAACTCTTAACCTACAACAATTGCTTAAAGATTTTCTTGTTAGAAAAATTTTCCTCAAGAATTGGAAACAGAAAAACAATACAATTATAGTCTAATGAGCAAGTTGAAAATATTGTACCTGATAGAGAAACTGGCCCTCTGCCATTTCAAGAACAAAAAGATGATCTTGTAGAATTGTGTTTGACACACCTACATACTCAACCTCAAATTTAAGCATGGAATTAGGGTAACAAAAACAAAGGTTGAGCAACTTCAAGCAGAAAAATAACTTGCGAAATATATAAAACCTGACAAAAGTAGATTCCATTCCATAAAAAATATGTAATAATTATGTATTATTCAACAAAATTAGTTAAATAAAAAAAACCATGTCAGAATTGGTTGCGATATCTCAGGACTTATTTTAAACAAATTTGAGCATCTCATGTCTATAGATATTCCTGTCGACCCTAATTAAATTTTACATAAGCATTATAGTATATGTAAGCGTTTGAGATAATATAGAATGAGGTCTTTGAATAGAGAGAACCATCAAAATTGTTGAGTTAGTTCATGAAATACGCTAGCAAGTTAGTAGTCTTATATGTAAACAAAAAAACTCTATGAATGTATAAAAATACAAAAAAAAACAAACACTGACTTTTTATTTTTTCTTACTTTTGCCAAGGGTGAGCGTGTGATGACTTTGACTCATTTGTTGATACTGAGATTTTCTTCTGTTAAATTCAACAATCTCATCTTCAAGCTTTTTACGAGAATCTTCAATTTTCTTCTTTTCTTCAGTATGGTCTTTTTTCAGTTTATCGAATTTGGCATGTAACTGAAATAAATAAAATTGATCATAATAAAAATGAAGTATTTTAATCACCATATGAATTCGCTCACCTCTTTTTCTGCATCTTTAAGTTCAGATTCCTTTTCTTTCACCCGCACAACAAACATTTGTCTCATCTCGTCTTCTTTGTGTTGTAATTCCAACAAATGTGTTGATCTCTTTGTTTCAAAGGTTTTTTGGAAGCTTACAGGTTTGTTGTCTTCATCTACATCACTCAAACCCATTTCTTCAAGTCGTTTTTTCCTGTATAGTTCATAGTGTCTGCAATGGGTCTTTTCACGCATATCTTCCATGTTGGTACGAATCAACATTTCCCTGAGTTTCACAAAATCGCAATGAGATTCATTCTGAAATAATAATGTTATAAGTAGTTTAAAAAATGTTATAGAATTTTACCTACCTCAACTTGAACGGTACCCCATGGATACTGTCTGGCTCTAACCATTTTATTTCCAACTCTTATGAAATCGGTACTACCAATCACGGCAAATGGCACATGGGAATTCATTGTAGTGTTTATGTCTGATACAGACTCGTCATCAACTGGAAATTCGTAAATAGAGACGCCGTTGTTTTGAAGTTCGGCGATAATTTTAGATTTAAATTTCTGCAATTCGGTTTTCGATATTGTGTCGGCTTTTGCAATAATCGGAATAACATTAACCTATAAAACACTATTCTAAGAACGCCATTAACCTACTATTAAATCTTACCTTTTGATCAAGTTGTTTCATACAAACCAAATCTATTGACTTAAGTCCATGCCCAGTAGGACAAATAAAATAAAGACATGCATGAATACGCGTATCATGGAATGTTGACAGTGATCTTTTAATTTTCAATTCTTCTTGAAGATAATTCTCGAACTGGGCATCTATATAATCTACAATAGCCTTGAAGCTGTTTTCTTTGTTAATTTGATCTCCATATCCCACAGTGTCAACGATTGTAAGCTACCGAAAAAGATATGTTTAAAATTGCTTAACTTAAATGTGGGAACATTTTGATTACCTTGAGTCTTACATTGCTCTCCTGAAGCTCATATGTATGAGCTTTTAGTTTAACAGAAGGAAGAGAGTGCGGACTTGGGCTCGATTCGAAATTTGTATTGAATAAAGAATCCATCAATGTTGATTTTCCCAAACCTGTCTCTCCTAAACATTAAAAAAACGCTTTTTTTTAATTACTGAAAATTGTCAGATTATTAAAAAAAATTTAAAAACCATACTTTTTAATTTAACCAAATGGTAAAAATGTATGTATTGCGAAATAAACATTTCAGATGTGTAGGAAAGCTATAGTGAAACTAAGGTGTTTTAATTTATACTCATTAAGCAAGAAGTTAGCTAAAGGTCAAATTAAAATTGTGTATGCTTTAGAAAGTCTAAATCTCTAAAATGGTATTACTGGTATTCTTCATTAAAACCGAATGTATACAAATTGAAAACTAATTTCATCTTTTAATTAATTTATTTAATACAATTTATAGCTGAACTTACCAATACACATAATATTAAAAATAAATCCATTTTGTACACTTTTTGAGACCAATTGATCTGGTAATGAGTCAAACCCAACATGACCAGATAAGGTTAAATTTCTTACTTGGGTTTCAACCTGAAACACAAAATTTTCTACCTAAACGCACAATATTAGAGAAATAGAGTCAAAAAATCAGTTTATTGAAAATTTTAAACTATTTAAGCTTATTTTGACAGTTTTTTATTAACAAGACTACTAAAAAAATATCATAACTGATAACTGGGTTAAAATAATTATTTTAAAAATATTAATGATTTATTTACATTGTTTAAGGATAAATATAAAATATATATTTTATATGGATATTTTAAAAGACAATGAACTAAGTGATAAAACACATCAAGTATAGCAATCAGTAAGTATTGAAAATCAAATTTTATCTGTATAGGAAGTTTAAACATATTTTACTAATATAAATAAATTCAAAACCATTCATGTAAATATTTCTTTATAATTCTGAATTGTTTTATAAAAGGTGCTAGTTATCTCAATAAAAATAAATGAAATAATAGAGTATACCTTTAAAATTTTGTCTATATGCATGATAAATGCATTCAAGAAATAATTATTAAAAAATTTAAAACTTGTAAGTCATTTTTGGAATGTGTAATACCTCACCAAAACATATATTATTGACAATAATGAACAAATTCCTAATGAATAATACTTTGCTAAGTTTAACATTCCTTATTTAATAAAGCAATGTAAAGAATTCAGTCAATAGGTCACATACTTTTATGTATGGCAATAAGTGTTTTAAATACATTATAAAGGCTATTCTTACTTATTAAGATACACAAATTAAACGATATAATAAATCATTGTGATCTATTAAGTCTATGAACTACAATTTTTTTATTATTTGCATTATTTTTCTATTAAAATTGCAGTAAAAATCGATAAAAAAGCTTTAATTAAACATGAATATATTTGTACTGCCTTGTTTAGCCATCTTTTAATATTTTGTTTATGAATGCCTGATCAGCCAAACATTTTTTTCAACAATGTTGAATTTGAAAAATGGGATATGTATATAAATTCACAGCTATTTATCCCTAAAAACTAACTCTATAAACTAATGGTATTCACTTATATGTTTTAATAAACAAGGACCTTTTGTTTTTGTAAAGGCACTGTATTAATAAAGGAAACTCCCTAAACTAAAAATAAACATAAAAATACTTACTGGAGGAGTATCTACATCAACGGGTGCCATAGTTCTTCTATTGCACTAAATCAATACTGTTGAACTATCTGTTTTGGATTATATAGTTTTACCGTTCTTTTATACCAATCATGAAATAAATATGCAAACAACTAACTCAGCTCGTGAATGAAATCACAAATGAATAACGATTGTCAACACAATTGACTTTTATTGCGAAATTTAAAGACAAACAGTGCATACACCTGCTTCTGATCTTCTTTTTCTTAGGGTCTCGTATAAGTAGGACAACCAACATTTTACAAGAAATTAATTAAATTTGATACAAATTAATAATTTTTAATAACAAACTATCTTAACATATATGTTATGACTAACATAACGCAATCATTTATATCTCAAACAATGATTTTTGATTTTGATTTTGATTAACTTACTTTAATTCTTTACGTCTTAGGTCATTCCTGTTACATTAATTATAACTAACTTGAAGTGAAATCATTATAATTCATTTTTGATTTTTGTCCAATTCTGAATTGGGGAAATAATTTAGTACCAGTTCATTGTTGATTGGTCACACTTGTTGTCAGTGTCACCCTTAGTGACATCACAGTAAACATCTAATCAAAAATGGCAGGCGTTATTTGATTTTGAAATGAAGTCATATTTTTTTTATCGTATTCGATTATTTTAAACGTATCCATAAACAAATATGCTGAACCAAGTGTCGGTGGAGGCTGTTTATTCAGCTACATACGTGGAAAATTATTTGGACTGTGTGGAAAATCTTCCAGATGAATTGCAACGTTTAATTTCCAGAATGAGAGAATTGGATGTCTATTATTTAGGTAAAAAAACTTAAAAACTATCGTTAAGACTCCAACAGGACTTTATATTTTTCTGTGGGTAATCATTTTCATATGGAAGTTGTAGATTTGGGGCTAATTGATTTGTTTGGCGTCCTTTAAAATCAGCTTTTTCTGGTTTGAGGTACCTCTTTTAATTAATTTAGCTCAATTATTTAGGTGTGGGAGTGGCATTTGCCCCAGGGGAGTTAGAATTTTGTGTCCAATTTGATAATTTTAATATTTATATTGACAAATTTGAGAAAATGATTGATACAACTTCTGGCTTGGTCTTTTAAAACAAAAAAATAGGTTCAAAATGTTAAACAAAAATAAAGGTGTAACCTCACCTGTCTCACACAACAAAACCCTTTTTAAAGGATTAATTTTGATTTTATTTTTTGCTCACAATTTTTAATTATCTATCATTATTGTCCTGCATATCACTTTAATTTACATTTATTCATTCTGTTCTAGCACGTGTGAGAGATGTAGCCTTTCAGACAGAAAATTTTAAAAATATGGGAAATGACAATCCAGCTAAAAAGG
This sequence comes from Hermaeophaga mercurialis, assembly GCA_951812935.1. NCBI lineage: Eukaryota > Metazoa > Arthropoda > Insecta > Coleoptera > Chrysomelidae > Hermaeophaga > Hermaeophaga mercurialis. The sequence goes on along the minus strand of OX638363.1, from coordinate 7,186,071 downwards.
CGAAAAGTTTCTCAAGGATGCAGCAGGCATTGATTGCAGCCCAAGAATTGGGAGATGAAAAAATGAGTCTACTTCAAACCATTTTGGACAAAATAGAAATTAAAACTAGATTGTTAGATCAAGATTTTAAAAATTTAGGTAAGCAACATTTTTTACGATTTAATGATAGTTTTGGAGCAAATCAGAACCATATTTCTTATTTTAACTCACACATATTTAGTATCAATATTTTGGTTATCACAGATTTTGGAAAAGAGGAACCCAATCAAATTGAAGTAAAAGAACAACAGCCAACTTTAAACAACACTCCTGCTGTTAATAGCAATGGTAATACTGCAAATAATACAAACCATAGCAATTCTGCAAGCAATGAGAGACCTACCAAAAGGGCTAGAAGAACTAGACATGATACTTATTCAGGGGCTGAAAACAACGAATCTGTAACAGTTGAACATGTGCTTAGAAGTCAAGTTCCAACTAATACACCCACTACCACCATCCAGAAAAAACAATCTACAAGTAAGCTCTTAAAAGATCAATTTGAAAAAGAATATGATTTATTGACCTTCTCTCAAGAAGCACTGATGCTTATAAAAGGGAACTTCAATAATTATAAAAAACATACATTCAAATACATATTTAAATAACATAATATTAAAAGAAAAACTAAGATTGTAATTACTTGTTCAATAGGTTATCTATATTTTTGTTTCCTTTATTTTAACTGGTAGATCATTAATATATTTGCATTTGTTATAAATGAATTTAATTTTTCGCAATTTTTGTTTTAACTTTTATTTATATTAATTTACAAGAATATAAAGTGAGTTTTTGAATGTTGAAAAATTGAAAATTTATATTTAAAATCACACGAAAAATGGTAGTAATTTTTAACTTATGAATTGAATATTTATATTTATCATTAATTTATTGTTCAGGTAAAAAGAAAAAGCGAAAGTCTCGTCAAACCACTCAAGTACAAAAAGAAGACTCCCCACCTCGAGACGAAGAACCCGCCATTGATCCAGATGAACCTACATACTGTCTATGTGACCAAATATCATATGGTAAGAGCTTATGTTTGGATTTTGATTTCTTATATATTAATTTTTGTACACCGTTGATACTATTTATTTTATATTTTTCTTTTTTAGGTGAGATGATTATGTGCGACAATGATCTATGTCCAATAGAGTGGTTCCACTTTTCATGTGTGACTTTATCAACAAAACCAAAAGGGAAATGGTATTGTCCTAAATGTCGAGGTGATCGACCAAATGTCATGAAACCCAAGGCACAGTTCCTGCGGGAATTGGAAAAATACAACAAAGAAAAGGAAGAAAAAACGTAAAAATTGGAGATAAAGTCGTGGAACGAAGAGAGAATACATTGGCTGTATATATATATATATATATATATATATCGTCGCCTTGGACATGAATAGGCCTAAGCCACAAAAATACAAAATCTGGTTTATGTATTGTGACGATTGAGAATATATCAAATTTAGTTATGGTGATTATGGTGAACAGATCTAAGTAAAAAATCAATTTGGAACCGAAGTACTGAATTCAACAAATTATTTTAAAACCGCATTTTCTCAAAACAACGTTCGTGTGGCTTAGACCTATTCACGTCCAAGATCACGATATACCTATATATGTATATAAAATAATATTGTAAATTGAAAGTTGAGATTTTAAACGTGTTTGTTATGTTATTATTTTAATTTTGTACAGTGGAGTTTTTAGGAAAATGTGTGTACAAGGTGAAACTGAATTTGTTAAAGTTGAGTCCATTGACGCCACTGAACAAAATAGACATATAACGGGTGTAGTCATTTATATTTATAATGAGAAATATTGTGTTTTTAGACAATGAAAATTTTCAATATACAGCAAGCAATTTTTTATGCTTAAAAATCACTTTATAATTTATATTATGTTTTGTCTTTAATAAATAAGATTTATAGTTTTTATTATACTTGAGGCTCTTCCAAAATAAGGTAAAAATTTTATATAAATAAATAAATATGTAAACGTATTTTGTTTTATTTCCATGAGTGGTTGTTTGTCTTTATTATTTTTCGGTAAAATGAAGTTTCTTAAAAGCAAAGTTTTCTGAGACCCTTAATAAATTGGGTAAAATATCATTTTAGAAAGTTATTTAAAAAACCATACAATATAATTACATACAGTCAGTAAAAATCTTGATAGCAAACTAATTGACGGTCATTTTAAAAATGGATACCCAATTTTTTTTAAATTTTCAGTAGAAAAAAATGGATAACTGCCACGTATTTTTAGTTGGGGGTTCCATAGTATGTTTTTGTATTTGCAAGCAGTACTGACCCTGAAATATGTTTGTTGATGTTTTTAAATCTAAGTGAACCTCAGAATTTTTTAAATAGAAATCACACTTATTGTGATATGAAATAAATAATATAATAAAATAAAATATTAGATTAATTAAAAGTAAAAAAAGCATAAAACCAGTAAAATACTAAATTAAAACTCTTCATATTGCAGTGTACTGAAAGCTTTCATGTCATAAGGAATATACTGAAACAGTTTTCTAATAACTTCACATTTCAAACAAACGTCTATTTAAAAACGGCCAATTGTTAAGTTGAAAGTATTTTAGATACAACTATTTACATTACATTCTGAGTAGTAGTTTAAAAATTTCTAGTACATGATTTTAGCATTAAATCGGATTGAAAGGTATTTTTTGTTTTGTCTATTTTTTGGTCGAGATACTTCCAATAAAGTTATGAATTTTCTGACAAATTTCTCTAGAAATAAATAGCCTGGGCAAAACGAGAAAATTGATTTAAAAAAAATGAGATTGCATTGACTCCCCAGTCATTCTACTCTTTCCTTGGTTATGCAAAAAAAAAATAGGAAAGTGGCGCGACAAACTCTTGTCCGTTATTGTTATTAAACTCAATAAGATAAATGAAGCTGTTCTCCTTAAACTTTTTTCGATTGCAAAATTCCATTCATTTTTAAAATAATCTCTTCCGTTATATATACCGGTACTGTATTAAAACATCTTATAGTTATCGGAAGTTCTTACTCCTTTTTTTCTTTGGCTTGGTAGTTTAGGACATTGCAAATAAGGCAATTAAATGGTATAAAAAGGCAGACATGAGAACACACATTGAGCCTACCACTAATACATATATTCATTTAAGGGAATAACAGATTTGTCAGCTACAGATTACTGCAAGGACTATTGCCAATAATAATTCAAAAGACAAGATAGTCAACTAAAACTATAGAGAAAAAAGTAAATCCAGTGCCCATGTCGGAGCTTATGGAACCGGGAATTTAAATTCTGTTTTCCAGATAGATGTTAATAACACCTGAGTAAATAACAAAATAATCGTCTTCCAAGCAAATATCGACAAGTATATTAGAACTAATTCCAGGTACTCTCAAAAAAAAATACAAAATATTAAACAAGTTATAATTTATAAAAATAATAAAATATACACAAAGACATTTAATATTTATATCAAGAAATCGGTAATTGGTAACATTTCTTGTTTACTGTGAATTTTGAATATCCAACTCTTCTTAATACATTTTGCTTTTGCATTAATTTCCTTCATTGTTGAGCTATTTTCTTTCATTGTAATTATTATGTCAATGTCGTCTGTAACATCAGTGAAACATTTCCTGTAATAAAATAAAAATGATTTTAAAAAAAGAATAAACCATCAATCCAAAATTCACTATCACCCATCCAATACCTAACCTCGCCCATGGATACTTTTATATCATAAGTGCTTACCCATTATAAGCTGTAATATATTTCGTTAACGTATTGTAAGTTTCTTCATCAAAACTTTGGTCGACATAAAATTTGGATCCTTGAAAAATATCTGGTGAAGTTTTTCTTATCTTAAGAGATAATTCGGATTCTTCGTCTGTGTCGGCGTCAAAAGCATTCTTTATTTGTAGATCTGATGTGATATTTTTTTGTTGTATGTCGGTATAATCATCTTTAGGGCTTGTTTGTTTAGATTCTTCATCAGTGCTTACATTCTGGATCTTAAAATCTTCAGAAGCCTGTATTTTTTTTCTCTTTTTGTTTTGCAAAATTTTGGCTACTTGTTCTTCGGTATCTGATCCTTCTGCTTTGCTAAAATAAAATCAACTGATAAACAAAATGAGAAGTTTAAAATTAAAACTATTAATAGTATTGGCTCGCAGTTTTTTCTAAGTAAAAAAACTATAGGCAACATATAACTTGACAGAAGCAAGAATGGGACTAACAGATTTCCATAAAAACAAAATCAAGAGTTAAAGTCGTAATTTATGAGGTAAACAGAAACTTAGGTAAGTACGCCACAGTCACCCATGCAAATGTAGTCACTATGTAATAGCGTGGTAATTAATGTCTTCACAAAATAAAAAAGTTATGACAAACAAGTGTACTGATTCTTCGTTTTTGGAAATCAAATTCAATAAAATTAAATTTTAACAGGTTATGTGTCTAATGTTATAAAAATAAGTTATGACGAGTTACTTGAAAAAAAGGCCATACATAGGATAAATTACATTTCTTATCTACAAATATTAAAAAACTAGTTTTAAGGTAAATGTCCCTTGTAGGACATTTTTCTGTACATACAAAAATTACAAATATTCCTGGATTTATAGAAAATACTTCCACTGAATTTCAAGAAAACTAATGCAAAAAATTTTGAAGAAAAAATCATTTAAAACCTTTTCTAGCTATTTTTTTAACTTACAAGGCGTTTATTAACACATAAGCAAAAACACTATAGTTACGCCCAAAATACATACAAGTTAAGTTATACATGGTGATTTATACTCATTAGAAATTAGTATATGTCATTTTATCGCAAATGCTTGAATGGCTTTTGCAAGAGGTTCCGTTAATATTCTGTATATGAATTTCGGTTAAATTCAGTACCACTATTTTTATTGCAACAATTAAATAACTACTAGTAACTAAATGCAGAAAACTTAAATTACGGCGTTATCAATTTATTGACCTTTTTTGTTTCTCTTGTGTTACTTAAGCTGGCGAGAGATAAAATTTTGTTTATAAGGAGTGCCTGAAATACAGTGAGGAATATAAATCTATAATGGCAAGGGAAAGAAAGACATCTAATCTAAGCTATAGCCCTTTTTATGTGTAAGTAGATGATAGCTTACTGATCATCTTCATAATCATCTATCTGTTGATATATAGGAGATTTTCTGCTTGTTGTTAGTGTATCTACTAATTCCTCAATTTCATCTTCACTCTCTGGTTGAGTAGCATCGTTTTTATCCAGCGCGAATCTTCTCCACGGTATTTTTTTCCTTTCATTGTAACAGCTTTCCACCCAAGATTTTGTGACAATTTTCCCTTTACCTTTAACCTGATTAAATTTGGGAGTATTAGGAAAAGCACAACTAAAAACGAATATCTAAATTGTTAACAGAAAAATTAAAGTAATCATACGCTTACATCAAATGTGTACAAGTTGGATCCCAATCTACTTTGTATTTTGCTCCCATTGATAAAGCCATACTTCGTAAATTAGATCTTTCAGGATTTTGAATTCCACTAATGACAAGAACGACGCCTTCTAGCAATTTATTAAATGGTTTCATCAATTTTGCTTTTTTCGTTTTTTTGCTAATGGCGACTTTATTTTTCCTCTTAGAGTCAATATCGTCATTATTTTTCTTTTTTTCACTATCAATTTTTTTACGAGGCGATGGCTTTTTATCTTCATCTTGAATGTTAAATAAATTCGGTCGTTTTGCTTGAGGTTTGTCTTCATCGTCTTCTGCTTTTTTCTTTTTTGTAATATCTACAACTTTCTCTTCATTTTTTCGCTTTAGTTTATCCTCTTCTTCTTTTTTCTTCATTATTTTATCTATTTTTTCATTTCCTTTTTCGTCATCTTCAGTATAGAAAAGTTCACCTCTATTTCGATCTTTTCTTGCGGATTCCCCATCATTCACAGGTTTTTGTGGTGTTAAATTTGAATCTTTTTTTATTAGTTTTGGTTTGCACTTTGTAGAACCAGTAACCATTAGGGAAGATGCAGCATCTCTAATAGCAGCTGCAGCTAAAAAAAATACTTACTAACAAATTCCATTTAAAAAACAATTTTAATTTTCTACTTGTATATTGCATTAAAAAGGAAACGATTATAAAAAAATTATTTTATAATTATTTATTTTTATATCTGTAACACATGAATATGGTGGTTTGAAAAAAATCCTTTGAAAATGTTGATTCCCACTTAAATTAAATTTCAGGTAAATAATAAGGGTTACTATTAAAGTTACTTTACAATGGTATAAACTTAACTACTTAAATTAGTTAGTAAGGAAACGTGAAATGAAGGTTTAAATCAATATTTTAAAACAATATTTATTAAAAAGGTTTTGTCAAGTCATTTAAATTAATAAAGGAAATTTGAAGATCAAGATTAAGACAAATAATATCACTATACAAATTCAGAGCAGATAATATCACTATACAAATTCAGAGCAAATATTAGAGGCTATAAACGAATCCATGCAAGGCTAAGAGAATGCGGTATGAAAAAGCTAGAATGCATTGGAATTTCCCCTCTAATATCTTGAAGTGGGCATATCGAAGGTGGAAACATTCTTCTAAGTCAATTCGATAGTATCATACCGGTAGTCATTGTAGTATCTCTAGCATAGCCGAGTACCAGAGAGTTGGGTTGACGGAGGGGACATTTTATTGCGCCCTTTCTCGGTTACCCGGTCATATATTATTCGTATTCGCTTACTCATTAAGACTTCTGCCTAAAAAATTTAAATTCCCTCTGAATCTGTATACATTTATTACCTGTAGTGGGTTTGTCTTCTTGTTTTAGTTCCTTCCTTTTTGCAAATAAATTACCAATTGTCAAATTATCTGGAGAGTCAGGTCTAATTAAAAAATTTCCCATTTTTGTTAAAATGGGGGTTCCAGTTGTTTTTGTATCATTTGAATGTAAGGTGACAAAGGACAGGCCAAATTGGACATGTTTATTAAAAGGTTGAGTGCATATAATTTTTACCCTGTCCCACTTTTCATTACATTCCGGTTTAGATAATTGATCTTGAGTAAACATTCGTACTTTATTCACATTTTGGCTTTGCCTTGCCTCTAATGGTGTCATAAAAGCAGAGGTTACAAGGAGTACCTAAAATTCAAACAATTAAAAGAACGCTTATTAAAAAATACATACAATTAGCGTGTAAATATTTGGTATTATGTTTTCGACGATTTAATTATCAGATACATTTTTAACATTACCTATAAAACATTTTTATTAAGAATTCCAAGTCACCATTATATCTAAGCATGTCAGACAAAAATGAATACAATACACATAATCTACAATAAAGCAAATATTGGATTAAAATATTTGGATTTAAAAAATAGAAGGTTACGAAAATTAGACAGAAAACTAGCTAAGTCATAAAAACGAGAAATATCTATATTATAGTAGCGATAAAGGGACCCACACACAATAGAATGGATCCTTGAGGTCTGTAAATTTTTTGTTAATTTTAATGCTGTTATCTATATCAAAGTAAGCAACTTAATGGACCTCAACCTTACACCTACACCTATACAGGGTCAGATTCTAGAGCAGGACAAAGATATTTTGTTAAAAAGCTAAATTGGCATTTATTTTTCATTTTCAATACACGTTTGGCATTATTTCAAAAGTGTTTGTAAATATATAAAAAAATTTTTTTTATATTCTATAAATTGAATTGTGATTATCTTTTTATGTTTTTATTTTTCTGACACACAACTAAGCATTGTAATAATGTAATAACAAAATCATTACCATAGGGAAATCTGTTTCAACTATCTATTTTTAAGTAATAAAGGAACTCCATTAACTCCTATGTGGTTAGACTGAGTGATTTCAACTATATATCAATTTTTAATCAATAACAATTATAATTATTTCTAGCTAATGAGCATCCTCTATTAGTATAATATGTTATAGCTTATTAGACATCTTAAAAATAAATTGATCTCAACAAAAATATCTGCAAGTCCGAGATCAAATTTTTATAGTTAAATTGGGAATGCTTCTAAGTTTATGAAAATCTAAAATATCTGATAATAAATAACAGGCCACTTTTTAAAGATTTAGTTATTTATATATATTTTATTTACTAGAAATAAAACCAAACCTGTGTTGAAAATTAGAAAATGCCAATTTAGTTTTTCAAAAATACATGTTTGTACTGCTCTAGTGAATCACTGATGTAGCTGCACCATAATAAAGTCGCTTACTTTGACATAACAGTTTAAAAGGTAATGAATACTGACTCTGAAGACCCAATGTATTGTGTGCGGGTCCATTTTATACTTCCATACATACTTTTTTTGTTGATAATATTTAATATTTCTTATCACAATCGACAAAAAAATTAAAAAGTAAAGGAAACTATAATAGAACTCACATAACTTTAAAAAACTATCCATAAACAATTTCTGTCTAAGAAACTCTAAAGGTGAGTGAACAAATATTGTTTGCACTTAGTTTTCTTTATTATTGTTAATCTTTTTCTCGATTTTGATAAAAATTCATTGATAGTGTAAGAATATGGTGGATAACATTTTTGGTTAAATTTAACAGAGGAACAAGAAATTGGTGTCAGAAAGGTAGATCACATTAAGTTTGATTACTACTGATATAGACAATGAAGTTATTGAGTGGAAACCAAATAATACCTTAAAATCATCCTTGTTACTAGAGCGAGAGACCAGCACCTCAACATAAGCAGAATGCTCATTACCTATATCAATGGCTGTAACCTGACTAGCTTTTTCAAGTTGTAAAACTACAATAGCTTGTTTCTCTCCAGTTGTTTTACATTTCCACTTTTTACTTGTATCTGAGGACAATATATTATTTGCTGTATGAACCTAAAACAAAATAATATCATTTTTGATTGGTGAGATTTTCAGGACACTTACAGGATCCTCAGAGCTGAAACTTAAGATATGATCTATTTTAATTGGTGGCATTGTATAAAATTTAACCAAAATAATTCATATGTGTTTATATTCTTAAATTCTTTTATTTACCGCCACAATTTCACACCAACATTGTAGCAGACATATTTGTCATCTTTAGCCTTTGTTATGAATGGATTTTGGCAACATTTTTCTTCTTTTTTGTATTTGTTATGAAGGTATGTAGGTATTTGTACATTATTTATTTCTTATACACCTACATTCTTTAAAACCTATTAAATAACTCGTATATATATATATATATTTGTACATAAAATGGCTGGTTTCATTAGTTAATCTAACATTTTCTACTATGGAATAACCTAACATTCACTACTATCCGCTGTGATTGGATAAACTCGAGTGTATACGTGTAGAATTCTGTACATCACTGGGTCTTCGTTTCATTTCCAATGCTGACATTTTAAAAAATGTCATATGTCATTTTATAATAAAGGTTGTTTGTTTCCATTTGAAGATTTGGGTTTAATTATTCTATTAATTATTTTATGGTGCGTTGATTAAATTATTTTATACCATTAAATATTTATATTGGCAAAATAAATCTAACTTTTCTTATATTTCTCTGCTATAATAATAATATTTGAATAACAACCATATGACTAATGCTTCTACTTTCTTTTCAGATTATAAGGCTAAAACAATAGTTAATAAAATATATTATTATTCTCAACATGCCGACCCAGTTCGTTGATGCGAATTCGAATGAAATCAGAGCTAAAATCGCATACAATGGCGAAGTCCTGGTTACTTATATAGATCAAACAATAACACTAGAACAACTGTGCCAAGAAATGAGGGAAATTTGCAGGTTTTCATTTGATCAAGTATTCACCATGAAATGGGTTGATGAAGAAGGTGATCCCTGTACAATATCCTCACAGATGGAACTTGATGAAGCTGTTCGCCTTTATGAAGTTAACAGAGACTCTGAATTAACAATTCACGGTAAGTATTATTTTAATAATTTATCTGAAGTTGATTTTAATATGAAATATCTTATTTAGAAATTTTGCACGTTTCTATTTTTGTAGTGCAATATTTTATGTTCTTGTTCTAATGAGACAACTGTAAGGGGGCTTATATAACTAGTTATCCTTTTTCTATTTCATATTTTTACAAACCTTCATTTTAAGATATTTTGAAGTTAGTTTATTAGAACATAGAATACAGATATACAGAATATAGTGTACCTTCTAGACACCTGTTGCTTGTGCAACAGTTGGTTTCTACATAATATATAAGTACAGTTTCTTTCTACAAAGTGTGTAAATGATTAGTTATTTGATCTTATATTGTAAATAGGTAAATATTTCTTATTGTAAGTGTTAACTAGAAGATAGTATTAAATGGTCAAATGAGGGAGAATGCTTAGTATATAAAAAAATTATTTGGGAAGCAGTCAGACTTGAATCATTTGAAACGTTCTATATAAATAATCTAAAAAATAAATTATTTTTCTATTAATATTAATTTTTTCAAAATTGTGTAACATCGAAAACATGGTAGATTATCAGTAAATTAATAATTTTGGATGTGATTTTTATTTTAGTATCTAAAAATAAAATAGAAATACTGTTATCTACAAGATGTTTGTCGGAAATATAATCGGTAATGAAATTATTTCAACAAATAGAAAAATTTGTTCATGTTCATTTTTTTGCGTGAATTTCTAAATTTATTTTTCTCAAAGGCCTTGCCGTGTTATTTTTTTTTCGTTAGTCTTATTCTTTTGAAATTCATGATTAGTTTCCTTTTGTTGTTTTGAATGTTAATGAGATTTATTTATTTTGAAAAAAAGAGATTTTTGTACAAATTAAACAAATAGCACGTCATAGCTTTCTTTTAAATTAGTGTTTTCTGCCTAATTTCCAAAAAACTATTCCTCTAATAATTCTTTATTACAATACGTATAAATAGGATGTTGAGATGCAACAATTTTATCTTTTCATTTACATCTAAATCCTTAAATTTTTTTATACAGTTTTCATTTCTTTTTGAAATTATTTTGTGAAATTGTATAAATTTCAAAATTTTATTTGTTCTTCTACTTATTATTAGATGGCAGCACATGACCAAGAATATTTAAGAAATATTTATATAAAAAACAATAAATACTGATATTTTGCTAAGTAATTAAAAAAAAAAAATTACCACAAATCAATATAACCTTTCTACTCCTAATGTGACAGTGGTTTAAAATATACAATGTTCGGGCTATCTGCAACTTTTGAACATTCGCCGCTTCTCAAAACAATTTTTTTTGCAAAACCAGTATAAACTCTTCTATGACTTAAGGGACACATTTGGAAGTTATGGGTAATATGAAAAATTTTAATTAAGTCCTTTTAATTAGATATTTAAAAAAATGTTTTTTTGTTAGACTTAATTCTTGGATGATTATAACTGAGTCCTCTCCTGGAAAAACACATCAAGACTACTGCTCGGATTATAAAGAACCTTTTTTTTTGTTTAAAACTTTCTGTACTTGACTTTTCTTAAAAACAAACATGAAATATGATCCTGCACGATCGTGACATGATGTTTGGATGAATTATTTTCAGTTTAGCTTTTCTACTCTTTTGTACTAATAACGCTTTTTGCCTTTCCTTCGGATTTTCGGGGCTCTCTATCGATTGAGGGCGCCACGGACGGTAACCCGGCCTTTCTGGGCGGTATTGTCAAATCGCCCTTTGTGTCGCGGATTCAGAAACTTCATCCATAGCGCAGAAATTTCATGACGCTCAGGCAAAGTAATAGACCTGGAAAATTTATTTTACTAGTGTCGTGAAAATGATAATAAAGATTTATTATAAATGGAATTGAAAATGACTAACAGCATAGATGCAAAAATGATGTTATTCCTTTTTTTTTTTAATACAACGATATATTGAAATGTTTTACTAGAATGCATATAAATATATATTTCGCTTTTCTTCGTTGATTTTTGTCTAGAGAAGTTTTATTTTGGTCAATTCTTATATTTTTTTATTTAAAAATTTATTAGTATCTGTGAATGGTAGTTGTGGGAAACTAAAAATACCTATTCAACCCAAAAATATTAGTCTAAAATATCAAGATGATATAGATTTTGTGTTTGCCAAATTGTAGAGCTCATTTAATTTAATTTGATTTGAATTTCATATTGAATTTATATTTGAGAAATATTTACAAAAAATAATAGCTTGAATGTATGCAATGCAAAAAATATGCTGTCTTTCACAAAACAACTCAGTTAATAGACATTTCCAGCGCTGAATAAAAATATCGCATTTAATGTCAAATTAAATTATTAACCTAAATTAAACTAGATATCAATTATAGGACTTTATGATTTCCTTTGTTGTATTACTACTTTTCATTTGGAGCTGTCTGTTTTCTAGTTTTAGTGATTTTTGTCTATACTGTACTAATTTAGTTCTTAAATTTGTTTTCTCCTTAGCAGTGTCCTTAATTAGTCCATTTATTACTATTATAAAAGTAAAGCATTTCAAATATTTCCAGTTATTCATTGATGTATTATCTTTTTATCTATCGAATCAAATACATCTTTAAGATCAAGAAATGTCAGGTATAATTGTTCCTCTGTTTGAGGTCTTTAACTTATTTTTCTTACATTAAATATTTTGTCTGCGGTTTGTATACAGATTTGGCCTGTATATATATAAAGACATACACAAATCCATGCGAGTGATAAATAACGCGTTATGAAAAAGTAAGACTGTATTATTAATATCTTGAAGTAGGGATATATCGATGTGGGAACATCGTTCCCCTCAATTCGATAGTAACGTACCGGTAGTCGTGGTCGTACTTCTAGTTCAGTTGAGAGGAGACACATCATTGTCCGGTCCTTAAGATTTCGCTGATGTCCTAATAAATACTTTCTAAACATGTATATTGTATGTATTGAAGCGTGTATAACTTATTTATTTTTCCGGTAGGATGGAAAAATGTACATTACACAGGATTAAAGTGTTTTCCGTCCATACCCCAACGGTAGAAGGAAAAGTTACACATTTCTTCATTAGTCATACAGCCATTTTTCTTAGTTCGATTACTTTTCTAGAACATATATCTACCGGGATTCTTTTCATTTAGTCTGCGAATTTTCTCCCGTATTTAAACCCCGGACTATTTTCTGAAAATCCTGCTACCCACCATAGTGTGATCACGCGTTTCGGCAACAGTGCTTATCCCGCTGTCAATTCTTATTCATTTTCACAACCTGTAAGTTCGTAACCAGCCTGATTATACTATTCTTTTTGATTTAAAACCCTCAAAATTAAGATCGGCAACATATCGTGGTTAGTGTTTTATTTTATATGATCTGTGTACGGGGGTTACCTTTCTGGAAAAACGACGTGATCGAAACCTGGTAAATCGCATGTGAATTATATTGTTTTTTAGACTTACGTGTTGTTAATTATTTTAATTGTCGATAGATTGATAAGCTCTGTGATTACTTAAAAACTCCAAAAGGGTATTAACAAACGATTTTGTTATTTCTTGGCGATTGTCTTTCGACGAAATTGATTTTTGATTTAATATTTAAATGGTTGGATCTGTTCATGGTCTGTATTTTTTTTTGTTGCCTTGACCCACGTCCACTGTTTTTTTTATATATTACATAAGTACAAACAAGTTACATCCGCGAGACTAGATACATGCCAAAATATTAATTAAGGTTCTGTAGAAATCGTTTTTCTATTTCTGTTGCTTTAGCAGACTTTTTAACATCTTAAAAAAGTTAGGTTTTTCTTTTACCTTATTTAACATACCATATTGATGTAGTTATATATTTGTCTGTTCCTGCCTCAACAGCTACGTAACTTAGTAAGAATAAATCTTTATTTAGTAAGATTTTATCTATAAATTTCAGTAAATTCTATTTCATTTTTTGCTAATGGAACGAAGGTCCAATATATTCTTTAATTTCATTCCATTATTTCTTTCTGTTGCTTTCTACTGTTCTTCTACATTCTAAATATTAATTAAAATTAATGATCCTGTCATTCAACGCGATCTTATGTTGATTTTTCCCCCTTCTTTCAATTATTTAGTCATTTAATATTGTTAATCAATTTTATAATGTCTTTGTTTTCAGCTCAATAAACTTATCTCTATAATTGAATCTGGCTGCAGATATTTTAACCAACCCATTCTTTGCTCTCTTTACTCGAATATAAGTCAAAATTATATCTTTGGCAACATCTGCAAAGGGGTGTATTAGAAATGAATTTAATTTGGGACCGGTACGATTTAATTAACAAACAGTTAGGGTTTTACGACAATTAGAGAAGCGGTGTCACGAAAAATAATTTTATTATTATTCAGTGGAAATAGCACTTATTAATCATAATTAAAATTCTTTATTGGATATTTTCTGAGAGTCATTGTATAGTAACGTGACAAATTTACTTTGTAAGAAAAATAAAATTATAAAATTGAGCTGAAATTGAAATATGTTGTGTCAGGTAAATATTAGTAAAGATAAACGTTCACATAAAATTAGAACTCCAGTTAATCATCTTGTTTATTTTGGTGTTAGGTCTTACAAATAATTTTTTTGTTTTATACATTTGCGCTATCTCTTATGCATACCATTTAATGATAATGGCAAAAACATAACTTGTTTATAATAATAACCGAAGCATTCAGTCATAGTCGCACTTATCACGTTTGTCATTGCCATACCTAAGTTTATTTATTTTATTTCTATATCTCAATCATATTTTTATTATAGAAACAAATTGCGTAAACCTAATTGAAACAAACTTTTCCACTACAAACAATATAAAAAGTTAGTTTAAAGTTAAAATTATTTTGTAAATATCAAAGTAAACCTAGCTACTTTTCGGTAAAAAAATTTATGAGTGAATCTCATGTTTTTTATGCTGATACGTTCCTGCTATCCTAATCTGTAAACACGGTTAAACATGAAGGAATAGCGGTTGTTTTGGAACAGAATACAAATGCGTTTTCTTGAAAAGGTCGTAAATGTATAAGCAAACCCGTGAAAATTGGATACTTCTACAGAGTTTGTGAGCTTAGGGTTAGAACATTACAGGTGAAGGTTTTCTAGTTAAACAACCTTGGAAGTGTAACTCTACACCTATAAATAATGAGTAGTGTTGCTAAACTTAAACCAGGGATGGAATCACCTTAGTTGTTGATTATTTTTTGTCACTAAAGGGGATGTATTCGTATTGGTACAAAAAGTAGAAGATAAAATGGAGTAATAATTATGAGAGAACATACATATATAGTTTTGTCCGTATATGAAAACCGGTAAATATACCGCGACCGATAAAAGTACATTTGTGCTTGTTGTGCCGTGCTCAGTGGCTATTGCAATTCTTCTACTTATTTCTCTAAGAAATTTGGCGTGCTCCAAGGTATAGTTCTTTTGGGTACTACAAAGGGCATTTGGGCCTTCTAGCGAATTTATGTGCTATTTTGTTACCATTCTGGAATCAATAAAAGTGCAGATAATTTTAACGAGACCGTGCTTTTTATTGCCTCTTCCATTTCGACTAATAAAATCCATTGTAGATATCTTACCCTTCAGAGCCTTGTCTTTGGACCAGAGAGTATGTCTCTTTATTGTACGGTGATCCCTGTGTCTTAGTACCCAAGCTAATATCAGTTCGTTTTTACTACCTGACACACACATCCATTCTGAATATAGAAGATAGGGAACCCATTCCACCACCCCCTGTCTCCAGACAGGTCCTCTCGCATTCATTCTCTGAAACATTCGTCAACGTTCTTCCCTCAAGGTATCACCCCAGGGGCTAAGTGGGGTGATACAAGCTGTCCTACCTTTCTTTGTCTTGGGGTACGGCCGGCGCTTTTCTCCCTTGGTCTTCCCTTTACTACCTGGATTTTGTAAGGCTCTTAAATAGTTCTACACAAGCCTTGACTTATTTGCAATGGTTCGAAACTCACTGAGATTCTTGTACCCAGCTTTATTCCAAATATTTTAACTTCTACTCTGTCATTGATTTTAGATTTTTGTCTATGTACGACTCTAGACATCATTGTCTGAAACAGCGTATTTTTCCCAAAGCTACATTTTGGAGAGACGCCTTTTGATAACATCTCTATTTTTTGTCTATGATGATGATTCTCTAGACAGTCGTATGTTAATGACAGGTATGGCTCTTTTTGAATAAAGAACGTATGCACTCATACTTAAGCACTCTAACTTTTGGATGCCAATTTACACTTTGACAACTCCCCCCGCCTGTTTGGTTTTTGGCCACCAGCCCAGCCATCCTTAGATTATCATTGACCTAATTTTTCGGGTTTTGCAAAATTAATTAACATTTTTATTTGTTTTCACTCTTTATTTTGGTTCTTTATTATCACATCAAATCCTTTTAATCAAATCATAAACCGTTTATTCTCATGTTAATCACCACATTCTGTTTAAACAGACATAACTCCAAGGAAATCGATATTTGTTTAGAATTAACATTGTTTCTTACAACTTACAAAATATTCTAAAAATCGTGGGCGTTTAACAAACTAGATTTATAGGAAAACTTTATAACTGCTTTAAAAAACAAAACATTTTAATTACAGATTGTCGTGAATTTAATACTAGTGATTCTGATTAACATTATATTACTGCTTTTCAACGTCAATATTCCGGATTTCTATACTCTTCTTAGCTTCTCGAAAATTTCTTATAATTCATGATGTTTACGAAGATATTTGGGTAACTATCATACCTGTCAACAGTTAAGTTGGGTTATTCTGCTTTTTCTGGGTTTTGTCATAATCCATCCATATAGCCCAGGGTTCTCATAGTCAGTGGGCTTGACCGGCGCAATCAAACCGATAACAATATTTATAGGCCTATGTTTTTTTGTACAAATATTAAACATTTCAAAAAAAGTGCCGTAAATATATTGCGCGTTATATTTTTCCTGTAAAAGGAATCTGCCAATGTATGTTAAACTATATAGATATAGAAAAAAACGTACTTTTTAAATTATATGGTTTCTTTTAATATTCAAAACTGCCAAGTTTGGTGTATTTTCATTTCAAAATAACTGACTATAATTTATTTCTTAATAAATCATGAACAGATTCAAACCATAAACAATCTAAGTTCCTAATTTTTAATTCTTTTACAGATACCTTCGAATATAAACCTAAACTTACATTTTAACAATAACTTGTAATATCCATGATTTTATCATAAAAAACTCTAAATAACTCCTCTCAAATCCCCTTCTCTTAAGCACACAAATATATTAATCAAACATGGCCTGGGGTTACTGGAGCGCTACAACGGTCTCAGACCGCGGTCGTAGCCCTCGTCGTAATCAAAATAACACTTCCAATCACTCCCAAAATATGCCAGTAACCATCGAAGACAGACCTTCCATGTCCCAAACTTATATGACTGTTAATTCAAATAATAACGCCGTAACGGCCCAATCAACTACCTCTGTGGAATTGGAAGAGATAATTCCCGTCCACCATCAACTCTCCAGAAGGCCTTCTTTGGATCTGGGACCTCAGGGGACCTTGGCTGGGATTATTTGTGCGGCGCACGGAAGCAGACCAGGTGGTGGTCCTGGGACACTCTCGGCGGGGAACACCCTGACAAGGGTGGGGAGTCGGCATACGGCAGTGGAATACGCGGTACCCCATCATTTTTATCATCATCATGCTTGCGTGGAGTATCACCAGACACAGTTGAGTTTTTCGGACGACGATTCCAGCTCGGAGCCTGGATACGCCACAGGTAGACTTTTCGTGGTGTTTTGTGGCCGTTGTTTTGTACTGCTTTTTTGCTCGTCCTCGTTACCGAATTTACAGTTTTAATTCTTATTTAAAACTCTCCTCCAGAGAAACGATGCACTGAGTTTATGAACCAACACAGTTTGCCAACGAATTATGAAACCTTTTTTAGAACACACTGGAAACTTTTTAATAATATCGTGCATGGCTTAATGTAATTGTTTGAATGCTCTTGATTTGGTTATTCGTAGCTGAGTGAATAACATGCCTGCAAAAAGACGATTATTATTTAGTTAACTGATTAATTTGGAATATTAAGATTAACTTAAAGTTCACTCAGCGTTTTATTAAACAACATTAATTTGTAATCGAATCAGGATATATCATTGGTAGTTTTCTCATAACCCGAAGTCTTGAGAAAGTTACACTTCGTTTGTGGAAAATTTATTTATGCGTTTTCTGTGAATTATACAATGTGTCCCTCATAATGATTTTGCATCATATGGATATGCTAACCGGTCAGATATACAAACTAGGTTAAATGTAATAAAATTTGTGGTTGTGATAGGAGTAGGGGTCAATAATATTGCGTCGATGGATCACAATACCCAGGATAGTTTTCAAAATTTTCTGGAAATCTAAAATCTTGGAAATTCATTTTTGTTTTTCGACATTTGCTTTGGTATATCCTGTAATATTTAATAATAGACACATAATATGTATGAAAGCAAATACATAAGCGAGTCCTTATTTACCAAGTTTGCTCATGATATACGTCTAAATTTTGAAATAAAATTTATCAAAACGGATCCGTTCACATAGTAAAGAAAAAGTAATTAAGCTGTCGTTGATACAAATAAAATTAATAAATTCATCATAGAAATACTTATGTACAATCGAAACAATTTTATTAATTTATCATAAAAAGATGAAGTATATTTTCGTATTGATCAAGAGTTTAGTCGTCGGCCACTTTTGTCGCGGTGCTTTTGGCATTTACTTAAAATGGGACATTAAATCTTCAAGTCAACCTGAAGCTTATTTTAAAGTATGTTTAAATTTCTAACATGGACTCTAATAACTGCGAAAATGAAATTCTATGAAAAGCTAGTAGTACTTAAATATAGTATTTAATGGGTTTAAGTTTTATCAAATTTTTTATATACGTACATTCTTCAATTTTCTCAAATTAAAAGAGCTCATCATTAGAGGACTTTCAACATTTTTTTATGAGAAAAAACTCTCTGTCAAATTGTCTGATTTTCACATAACTGGAAGAGATAAGATGACTATTACTTCAAAATTTTATATCTTTGTAGAAAATACTATTATCAATAATTTTTTTAGACGGTCAACTAATATTTAAGAGAAAAATTGAAATGCTACAAAGATATCATTCACTAATGAGGGCAAGTGAGAAATCACTTTTTAGATTTTGACAACAATGCACCAAAAAATTAAAATTCTGTTCAAATTGTGTAAGTCTCGAGTTTATTTAATAGTATATATTTTTCTATAGAGTGGATCAAAAATTAATGATAGTTAAAAATCTGTTGTAAAGAGGCATCATTTTAAAATCTTTATACTTAATTACGTAAAATTCGCCAATTTTAAAAGATTAAAAATACACTTGTATAACAATAAAAATTTAGACCACACTGACTAATTTTAATTTTTCTATATAAGATATGATGTAATCACTTTATTGCTGTAAATTGTGTAACTTTGAACTGTTTGCTTTCTTCGACCGAATTTAGGTAAAAGACGTAAAGTTTTGAAATTTTAGTTTGATTTTGGTATTTTGTACAGTAATTATTTAGGTGACATTCTGTATCTAATCATTAATAGATATATATTACATTTATCCTGACAAAAAGCTATCGACAACAAATGAAATGTTCGTAAAGAATAAGTTGTCAAAACTTAAGTAATTTATGTACTAATGATATTATAATTTCCTTGAAACCGTAGTAATTTGCATTATATGATATATATATTGAGGTTAAAAAAGTAATATAAAAAATATATTAAAACTTCCAGGCCTGCATTTCAAGTAATAAACCCGATGGTTGCCCCACAAAACCGAAATGGTGTGTTATCAGTTTGAATAAGTTATTTTTAAGTACTATGAAACCAAGTAAAAAATCTTAGTTTCGATGATTTATGTTTTTCATAGATTACTTGGAATATTAGAGTTTTTTTATAGCATGCTATTACTCCGTCCATAAACAATTTTAACAATTAGTATAACCATCTTTATGTTGGGACACATTGTTTAAGTAGGTTTGCTTTTGGAACGGTTTAGAATGCATATTTTGCTGTTCAAAGCATGTTTTTTACCTGCCTGTTATTTTTCAATTATATGTATTGTATATCATCCAACAGTTAGTTTCAGTATTCATGAAAATAAATATTTTCTAAAAAAAAGTAATTGACTTTATATTTGTTATATTACATTTAAATTAAACGTACCTACCGAGTTTTAGAAAATTTTGGTAACATTTGTCATACGATGTTCAAAGCACTTTTTAATGGTTTTTGTTTGTAATAAAATGTAGGTGTTAATATTACTAGACCATTTCTTCACCTTTCTTGGCATTATACTGCCTTGGTTGTTTATTAACCTTAATTCCCTTTAATTATTTCGATCTTAAAACGGAGTTAGTCTTTCTTTTTCTCGGGTAACGACACCAATGCTTTTAATGTACTATGTGTTTTTCAGGAATTCCTCCTGCCTCCTCGGTACAGGTATTTATAAAAAGATAAATATTTTTTCATTTTCGTGATTAATTAATTGTTTGAGTGTGAAAAGACGGAATGTGTTTTGACTCAGAATTCATGTTCATTTCTTGATTAAATAGTACAAAAATGCAAGTTATGGCAGACGCTTTACACTTCAAATTCCTATTTAAAAGTAGCTTACCATGGTTGTTATTTATATATATATATATATACATAAATATACAATGTGTCCATGATGGATAGAGTTTGGAAGAGGAAAAACATTTTTATTTGTAGATTTAGAAGAAAAAGTCATTCTTTATAAAAACGTCTGCTTGTGTCGAAACTACAATTTCGAATATCACATTTACGATTACTATACAACAGTTTTAATGATTTTGAAAATATTTTCAAAACCGTGATTTATTACACCAATTGTGCAAAAAAAGTCTAATAAACATTTTTTTTAATATTTATGATTGAATAAAATGAAGAAATTATGACAATGTAATAATAAAAATACGAATAAGAAATAGTTTTCTTAGAACAAAATCATTATTCGACCAGATATAAAATCATATTCTAAGTATAAAAGCAACAACAGTTGTTTGTTTTTACGTAAAATTAGTTTTAAACGAAATCCAAAAAACTAAATATGTTATTTCTGACTATCCGTGTATAGTAACCACAAATCTAATATTCAAAATTGTAGTTTCGACACAAGCAGACGTTTTTATAAAGAATGACTTTTTGTTCTAAATCTACAAATAAAAAAGTTTTTCCTCTTCCAAACTCTATCCGTGGACACATTGTTTATATATATATTATATTTTGTTTTGATTTTTTGACTTTAATATTTCGCTGAAATTAATGGACCGATATTATAAAAAAATGTCAAATATTTCTCTGAAATAGTTCAAGACAAAATCTTGTAGGGTATATTTGTGACAAATTCGTTTAAGGCACTTACATTTATGTGAGTTAATTAAAAGTGCATTCGTATATACCTTAAACATGAATTTTTTACACTTAAATCATAAATACATTACTTTATCCTATATGTCATTGTATGTATCGGTAGTTGTTATGTTTGTCCATATTTCCACTTTTTTCTATTTTGTGTAGATCTTCCTTGTTTGTTTCAAAAGAATCCTCTTTTTATCAATGTAATTCTGACATCCTCAACCCAGGTTATATTCTTGTCTTCTTGATTACTTAAAAATTCTTGTTTTATTTTCTAGTTATTTTTTATAATCTGCTATACTTTTTATATGATGACGTGTCTCTATTGGTTTTTTAACTTTTAGTTGCGAATTTCTCCCTGTATGTCTTTCTTTTATAAACGTTTTTAGCCTATTTTTATTATTCTGGCATGTTTCTGCTGGAAAAATACACTAGAGAAACATTTTAATCCCTGTGTGTATGACCTACTTTTGATTTAATGGACTTGTATTGTAATCTATTTTGACATTGTAAGCTATATCGATCTAATATCATATACATTGAATTTAAAACAGATATAAATGCAAAAAATTATGTGTTTTATGCAAATTTAGTAAAACACCTACTTAAAATAAAGGTTTTTTTTTATGCAAAATACAGTTGGATTTTTAGAACTTTACCCATATGTCACTACTTGTATCCATACGAAATAAGTTAAAATATTTCAATTAAATTGTTGCTTAAATCGAGTATCAGCCTACGAAGTGGTTACTAACTAGTTTAGCAGATGTATGGGTAGTTAACATAATATTGAATATCTTAGATTTATTGGGCCATTTACATTTTTTTATTAACGATTTACTGTGTCTGACACATTTTGGCAAAACTTCAACATCGCACTTAGCTAAAATGCTTCATTCCACATATTTATGACTTTTTCATCGCTGTATCAATCTTTGCCAATATATTTATTGAAATATGACTTAGAACTTGTCCACATGAATTCAATAGCATTGACATCTTAATGGTAGGGTGATAATAACAATACTTCATGTCCATGTTTCCGTACAAGTTCATCTATGACAAATATGATCTTTTCTATTCATTTTCGCCAATTGTAATAATTCTAGTCGTGTTAATTTTTCATGAAAATTGATGTATTTTCTTTCTTACTGAAACTGAAAATTCTGTAAGATGGAATTATAGACAGATCCTGTTTATTTGCTTTGGGAAATGGGTTAACAATTTGCAATGATAAACAGTTATTATTTGAATATGTACTTACTTTTAATTTAATATTCTAGTTCTAGTGCACAATTAGTTTTAAAAAAAAATATTTTTATAGAAGTTTCAGCTTAAGGCACCCAAAATATAGGTAAATTCAAATAAAGACATCTGTATATAGATAGGCACTAAGTTATCACATTTATCAGATTCAACCTGTCATACATTGAAGATGTGTTTGTCGTTGATATTTTTGTCCTTTTTCAGTGTTCTTAATTTGTAATTAATTAGAAATCATATCAACACGATTATTTGACTAAAAGACAAATATCAAGTACTTTTGACGATGTTTTTACTGTTTATAGAAAAATATGTCGCATTAAGGATACCTGTTTTATATGCTCAGATGCGAATTACGAATATTTCAGTTACGGTGGATACAGTTAAAAAAAATTTCTAAAAAGAAAACGATTTTTCACAAATAAAATAAAAAAATTGTAACGCACGCCTAAATCAGCTTATTTCTGTTCATATTATTGATAATCCAATGTCTAAATTCGTTAGAACTCATTTTTTACCTTTTTTTTTTAATTAGAGGTGGGGAATAATGCTACAATAACAAAAATTAATAACATAATGCTTTGCTAATATTGCAGTAAAATAAATTTTATGTTACTATAGAGATTAATTACTTTTTAATCCATACAATTTTTCAAATTAAAGGTTATTATTATTATTATTATTATTATTAGATAAAATCGACCAGAAACATAAGAAAATTGATTCAGATAATCTATAAAAATGAGGGATTTCATAAAAACAAGCGAATATTTCCAAAATAAAGAAATAAAATGAATACAAATAATTTATGTGATACGGTTGTGATAACTAATTCCTGTTAAAAACAAAACATATCTTAATATTTTCGACGCTGTAAAAATAAATGTATAAATAACTTTTATTGTTATGGTTAAGTCCATCTCTAGCCCCATCGGCAAATTTCAAAATCAACGTGATTTTTGTCATTAGTTATGCCTCGGAAATATGATGAGGAGTGTAGATTATTGAATTATGTCAAAAACGGTGCGAAAATTATTTTTTCTTACAAACAAACTGACAAGAAAGAGTGAGTTAAACTTACTAGTAGGTTTTACTATTATTAATTATTATTCATGGATAAAAATTTATCATAATTCTTACTATGTTGGTTATTATTTCTATATACATTGTTATATAAAATCTCAACAAAAAACCGTTATATTTTCAACAATATTTTTTATTCATTTTTTTCGTGTAAAAATAAAATTAATACATTCAAGTGAAACGTGAGAGTCTTCTCAATTTTTAAATGGTTAGTAAGGAACCTAAGCAATGTACACATTTTTTGTTTAATGAAAAACAGTCGGAAAACAGTACCGTCCCGAATAATTTTACTGTCCCTATTTTCCTATTATTTATTTTCAGTCGAAATTCTTATTTGATCATTTAATATGAAAATTCTCATACGAAGAATATTCTGAAAAAGTACTTTTATTTTTCAGCAATAAATTTTGGTTATTTGTTTATAAAGGTTTAATACGTGTTGTAATATATTTTTTATCCATATAAAAATTGCAGTGTCTAAATTTAACGAATTTCATTAAACAGTTATTACAGTGTAATATACAATTAAATTTTTGTTTGTTTCTGTGCCTGTGTACTTGGTAGATTGCAAATTTTAACATATAAATGTTGGACTACATTATATTCTGCTGTGTATTAAAATAAAATAGATAGCATAAGAAATATTTCTTGGTATCATTGTAAATTCATGAGGCAGGGGTATTCTTTGTTAGCTATTAATTACAACATAGTAACAATCGCTTACATTTGATAGAATGGAGAATATTTAGAATTTGTCTAATGAAGGAGTTTCATGAAGTATTTCGATTTCGTGCAGGTTGCCCCATCTCGGGGATTTTACCATCAACCGCTAGATACTGTTTTTTGATAAAACAATAAGTTATTAAATCTGCGATCTTCACATAATCGTTCAACTTTGTATGAGAAACAATCAATATTATTAATCATCGTCCTTGCAAGGTCCATTAACTTCATTGAATAAAACCTATTTAAATGTAATTTAAGAATACAATCGAACACTCAGTGCAGTATTTTTCGAAGGAACACTTATTTACTTTTTAAAATTATTCACACAATTATTTGTCGAAAGTTTTGAAGCGATAAATTTATTATGAAAATTTTACTTTAATTTCAGAAGTTTGATTTGCGCCACTATATTGAGTACATTTATTAGAAATAAATTGATTAATAATGAGGTCATTCATATAATATTAGCACAATTAAATTATACCATAAGCGTAACCCGAAACTTTTGAAAATTTATAAATCTTGAATCATCGATTGATTCCTGTTAAAAAAATATTAGATTATTTTTGCGTCACTTCCACCTTATTTTTCCATGTTTCTTAAATTATTCATTGAAAGTGCTAAATAGTTGGCGTCCTCTGAAGTATTTTTTATCAGAATGCTTTAGACCATGTCATATTTGAATTTTTCATTATCAGTTTATCCTCTTATTCTTCAATTGTATGACGAATTTTCACGCATATCATGTATGTTTTAAATAGACTTCAACATTGTGTTTTACATTGGAATGTAATTTTATCTTTATTACACATAACGTTCATTTTACATGAACCCCACGGTATACATTAATAGAAATAGTGACTAGAACTAGAAATTCCACTATTTGATAATTTTGTTACATTGTACCTTAATATACTTAGTTTTATCGGTTGTTTACCATAATGACATAATATATATATTAATAAATTTTTCAATATCCCGCCACTGTAGAATTTCAATTGAAATTTGAATGAAATATCTTATCACTTGTTATCATTCGTTATCTCTTCCATATTTTCCTATTGTTTTTCATTATAAGTTTAGTTAACTGATGTACAGGATCAGTAATGAAAAAAATGTTTTTCTCATCTCAATTTATTTGTCTAAATATTCTCGGATTTGTACTGTCAATTGTGACTGGATATTACTAGTGATGATTAATTTAACGTTATATTTTTGTGTGTGAAAATGGCTACGAAATCTTGGGCGAAACAACTTTTTAGCAATTTGGCGGAAGCTGCAGTCTTGTGGGCTTATCATCCCCTTTATACTTACGAACCTTCATCTTTGATTGGGAATAATACAGGTGGTTAGTGAAAGATGTTATTTTATGTTGTCTTAGTGGAAATTTACAACAATAAATTAACAGTACCAATCTGGGGTGGAGAAACTATTTGGCACTAATAACTGAAGATAAATATATCAATTAAAACGAGAAACAGTAAAATAATTTATTTTTTAATTTTTATATAATCACACAATTGTACAATTAATTTTTTAATGTAATAATTAAATAATATTGCTTATGAACAAACAGGTAACATTTTCCAAAATATTTTTTTAAGATTGGTATTACAACAAAAGTCGGGAAGATTATAGTTCATCTCTATTGGTATTGATTAGTACTTAAAACATTGGTTTTATACGACTATATACATTACATTAATTTGAAACATATTAAATATCACTTTCAAACAATAAAATTTTTGTAAAATGAGTAATTGTCTCTACAAACAAATGCTCGTGTGATTGTATTATTGTTTTCCCAAATTTTGAAAAGTGTCTGACTTGTAATATTTAGTTTAGATGATATATTGAATAAGTGTACTCAAGATTGAAGCCAGTATTAATTTTATAAAGGAATGAAAAATCTTGAAATGTATTATAATAGTATAAGGACAATTTATGTAATTTCCCTCGTATATCAGAATCGAAGGTTGATTTTTTGATATAAAGAATGATTGCCAATCAATCGATTTGTTACACCTGATGATATATGTTATATGATTCTCTCTGCAGCCTTTATCGTTATCTTATCTGCCTGATAATTGTTATGACAAATAATTAAAATCACATTCTGTACTGGTTTAGAAACAGTAACAAAAATACAATATTTTCCAGTTTATTGATCGCATTTCAGTGCATGTTTTCGAAGATGTTCAAATTAGTTAGAGAGAACTTGACTAGTGATAAAAACGGTCTAATTTATTTTGTTTTGTCCACAGTTTTCCCGAATGTACCATCACAGCCCGGAATGCCCTGCCAGGGCGAGGATAGTAAGTATTGTTTTTCTCTTTTATCTCCTTTCATATCTGTAAACGGTTTAGAGAGACATACAAATTTAATCAACCTAGAAAATCATGAAATAACCATAAACCAATAATAAAATGCCAATGGATAATATGTTTAGTTTCATGACATAACGATAAATAATTAAAATATGCAAGTAATTAAAATAGTATAATATGCAAGTTTTAGTGTTTTACTTTGCACACTAGTGCTATAAATACTAAATTTAATTGTGGCAATCATGCCCCTTACACTATAGGCGTTAACTTGGAAAATTTTATAAACAATTCTGTTAAAATAATTCAAAGACCAAATATCCGTTCTGGCTGGTATCAATAATCCGCCAAATCGATTGTATTAAAATATTCCAGTGACATTCTCTATCCGTTTTCTGATCTGCTACATTCGATTATAAAAGCCATTAGTATTCAAGTCTGCCAGTCTCAGTGGATTCGAATTTAGAAATCTTCGATGTAATTGGCTGAAATACTTGTAGCTAATTCAAGTGAGTTGACATCAATGAAATTGAAGAATTCTGAGTCGACATGTTTAAAGAATATGCACCAGTAATGTCGAACCATAAAAATTATTAAATTGAATTTTGTAAGGTCACACAATATTATGTTATACCTAGACAAAAAGATGTATTAACATAGTAGCTTTGTTTTTATTATATGTTATACATTAAAGATACGTTTAATAATTTGTATTAACTCGAAAGTATATTTGATAATTTTAGAATTTTTAATATATTAAATAAATAGAGTTTACTAAAAATTTTTAAAAAATCCGACGGCTTTTTCTATGGCCATTTTGGGATATTCTGAATCTTGAAACTTTCATTTTTCAACCATCAGTGTAGATGCATATGGCACTTTGGTATTTCATTGATTTCGTTTACTATTTTATAGGATGTATTGAAAATAAATCTTCATTCCCCCTACTAAAACATTCTTAGAGTTCCAGTACAGCCTTAGGCGAAGTGTCTAAAAAGACCGTACCTTTTAACGTGTGATTATCCATTTCCCAGTTACCAATTTCATATCCTAATTATTTTAAATAGGTTCATGCAATAAATCTTGTAATACATTGTTTGTTGTAAAAACATTACTAAATAATTATATAATCAATATGTAGTTAGTACAGAACACATCTTTAAAGGTTTCGTACATGTTACAAAAAGGGTAGTTACAGATTAGAACTAAAAATTTTAAGTATGCTTATGTATGCTCATTAAATATGTTAAAGTAAGAAACTTCAATGAGTACAACACTTATGTACTTAACTAAACAGAAGCCTCCGGCTACCTTTAGTAGTTTAGTTACAGTGCACATCTCATCTCCTGAAGAAGCCGCATATGATGACGGCGAATCGTTGATAAATATTTCAAAAATGACTCGGTCCCTCGGAAACAGTCATCCTCACACCGTTATAGTATAGTTACAAAATATTTTAGTTCTATAATAATCACTTAAGCCTTTAATAATTTAAAAATTAACTGTTCAGGTTATTTCACAATGAGTATTACCTTGCAAAGTCAATTTTTCGTTATTTAATGGGTCTAAAAAGCAAACATTTTCATTTTACATGTATATCAATTTCATGTTTGCATTTTTTATTTAAAACCAATATTTTAAAATTCCTTACAAAAACGTAATTTTTGTTCCTATTTCATCTTTCACGAATTTACTACAGCTGTCATCTGTTAAGCGTTCCCAATAAAATATATCTGGACATCCTGTAGAATAGTTCTATATTTATTCTATAAAATGTTCTGTAAATTGTTTCTAAGGAGCGTTTTAACACAATCCTTAACAAATTTGTTGTAGAAAGCCAAAAAATATTTTCTGCAACATTAAAAGAACAAATTAATGTATAGGGAATGGTAATACAATACTTATAAAATACAAAGACTCATTATAGTTCACACTAGATGGACTTTGCTAGTTGTGTTTTAATCTGTTCAATCTCTTTTGTAAGTTTTTTAGCCTCTAATAATGTAACGTTCGATTGCTAAATATATTTAAAATAATTTATTACATTATCTTAAGTTAACCGATATTAACATGTCACGATACCTCTGTAATTCCTTTATTTACATTTGCAATACTGGTGGGTTGTTGTTAACAGGAATAACAACAACGAAAGCAGAGATAAAATATGGTTGAAATTTAATTATTTGTCTTGATAAACAAATGGAAAATAGAATGTTAAACAAGTAATTAAAGTAGTGGCAAATATTTCCAATGAACCGATTCAGATAAGAAAATAATTGTAAAAGAGGGAAAAATCATCCAAATATGTACGCACAAATTTTGAAATCTAAAAATAACTGCCTTTATAAAGGAAAGGCCAATAATTTCACAGATGCTAAGTGTTGTCATTTGTAAATAATTACAATTTCTCTTTAGGAAGTATTTATCGAAGAGGGGCAAGGAGATGGAGAAAGCTATACAGGGTTAATGGACACATTTTCCAAGCCAAAAGATTTAATAGGGTATGTTAAAAATAAAATCAGAAAAGAGGTTTGGAAATTATTTTTCTTTGTGTTGCAGAGGGCATTTTGTGCTTATTGTAACGACAGAATCTGGGGGCTAGGGCGACAAGGTTTCAAATGTATCCAGTGCAAATTGCTTGTTCACAAAAAGTGTCACAAAGCGGTAAATAAACCTTGTACCAGCGAACACCAAGAGCCTATTATACGAGAAGAACATAATGGAGAAGCGCACGGTATTAACACGCCTATTACAGAGATTAAACCCGAAATTAGAGAAAGAGATTATCCACAACCCCCTCCAGATGTTACGGGTAAGATATTTACGATTATTTTTTTCCCAAAATATTTAGCTTAATTTTTAGGTGAATCAGTACCAGTGGAAGATCCAAACAAACCCGTCGACGATTTAGAGCCCGGCTCTCAACGTCAATACTCACTTAACGACTTTGAATTAATTCGCGTAATCGGTCGCGGTTCCTACGCCAAGGTCTTGATGGTGGAGCTTAAAAAGACGAAACGTATATATGCAATGAAAGTTATCAAAAAAGCTTTAGTCACAGACGACGAAGATATTGATTGGGTTCAAACTGAGAAACACGTTTTTGAAACGGCTTCGAATCATCCATTTTTGGTCGGTTTGCATTCGTGCTTCCAAACTCCTTCGAGGTTGTTCTTTGTGATCGAGTTTGTCCGAGGAGGTGACTTAATGTTTCATATGCAGAGGCAGAGGAGATTGCCAGAAGAACATGCAAGGTTTGTCAATTGTTTCATTAGAATTTCTATCTAGCCAGCATGGCAGCTCGCCCTAACTATTTTTGGAGGTTCTCCACTTACACAAAAGAATAACAATACAAGAAAAGTTTAAAAACTTAAAAATTAAATCACTACTATGATATGATTGATATATTTATTTGAAAAATTCACTAAATCCACTTATAGCCCTTTCTTGAAAATCAGAAAGTTCATAAGCAAGTTAGTTTACAATGTCGGTTTGAGAGAAGACATTAGTCAAATATTATTCGCTAAGTCCGTTGACCTTTCGTTTTTGGAAGTCGGCAATTAAAATGTCTTTTGATAGATGACGTGCGTCAAAAAAGTAGTTCGTTAAGTCAGAAAATTGACATCTCGATTTTGGAAATCGGTTAGTAAATAAGGAATTTAGTTCAAATTATAATTTTGACAGGGGATATGTGTCAAATCTTTTTCGCCAAGTCAATTGCTGAATCGAAACTGCACCAAAGGAGTAAGAATAAACAGAAGTTAAATTGCAAAATGAATGAATAATGCTATTTTTGGTCGTTCTGGAGCTCTATAGCTCTTAGTGACGAGCTGTCTCTGAATATCTTCCTCTGGTATAATCAGAAATGCATAGTCCTTAAATATTTTAGTCTAAAGTTTAAATATTTTTGTAGGTTTTACGCAGCAGAAATTTCGCTGGCTTTAAATTTCTTGCATTGCAAGGGTATCATCTATAGGGATCTGAAATTGGACAACGTCCTTCTGGATCACGAAGGTCACATTAAATTGACAGATTATGGTATGTGTAAAGAAGGAATTAGGCCAGGCGACACAACATCGACTTTCTGTGGAACACCAAATTATATTGCGCCAGAAATTTTAAGAGGCGAAGATTATGGATTTTCCGTGGATTGGTGGGCTCTTGGTAAGTAATTATCCAATTAATAATTTTCCTTGGGTCTTTTTTAAGAATACC
Organism: Hermaeophaga mercurialis; assembly: GCA_951812935.1. Classification (NCBI taxonomy): domain Eukaryota; kingdom Metazoa; phylum Arthropoda; class Insecta; order Coleoptera; family Chrysomelidae; genus Hermaeophaga; species Hermaeophaga mercurialis. The sequence goes on along the minus strand of OX638363.1, from coordinate 7,154,959 downwards.
ATAATCAATCTATTTATTTATATACTTTTAGGTGTTTTGTTATATGAAATGTTAGCCGGACGATCTCCATTTGATATTGCGGGTGCTTCAGAAAATCCTGATCAAAATACAGAAGATTATTTGTTTCAAGTAATATTGGAAAAAACAATTCGTATTCCGAGGTCACTGAGTGTAAAGGCAGCTAACGTTCTTAAAGGGTTCCTTAATAAAAATCCGGCTGATAGGTTGGGATGTCACAGTCCAGAAGCGTTTGTTGAAATTACCAGTCATCAGTTCTTCAAGAGTATTGATTGGGATATGGTAAATAAAAAAAAATCTTGAGTAATACTAATAAACATTTTTGGTTATAATTTGTAGTTGGAACAGAAGCAAGTCCCTCCTCCTTACAAACCCCGTCTAGATTCCGAAAGAGATTTGGCTAATTTCCCGCCAGAATTTACAGATGAACCAGTGCACCTCACTCCAGATGATCCGTAAGTATCAATTTCGACTTTTTCTTCCATTACAAAAAAATTAATTAATTAGCAGAGCACCATTACAATTCCACCTTCTTTTCAACAAGGATTTGACTGAACATTTTGTTATCAAAATCGTAGTCATTATCTAGTGATTAACATATCATTTCGCGTCAATAACACTAGAACCTGTAACCATACGGGATCATCACAGTAGAAAATCAAAATACTGTACGAACAAAAAATATTTGGCACTATAACAATAAGTACTCCTAATAAAATACAATTATCAACTCGAATAAGCGTTTTATTAGAGTGTAATTACAAGCCTCCAGAACAGAGAATTACCTATCAAGTGAGTGTTAGAAGGAGACAATTTGGATTTAGAATGAAATCATGATTAAATTAAAATAAGCAAATAATGCTGTTTCCGTCTTTTGATTCATGTAGTCATTCTTTGAAGAGGCTTCAACACCCCATTTTTAGTTTACCGTTTTCTTGAAACTAGGACACAAAAACACCGGTTAAAAAATTCTGGGCCTAAATGCAACAAGGTGCCAACTACGCGACATTTGTGTTGAGGATACAATTCACCATCTGTATCATTCACTGCCTTGGAAAAGGCGGTATAAACATCCCACTCCGTATATATACACAGAAACTGCCAAATTATTATGTTTCTTTTTCTGTTTTAATACATTATTTTTTTTATTTTTAGTCGGGTGATAGAAAAGATTGATCAGTCTGAATTTGAAGGTTTCGAATACGTGAATCCCTTGCTAATGTCGTTGGAGGATTGCGTGTGACATAACGTCCTTTGCGCTCTGCATCCCTCCAACCTGCCACCGCCGCCTCCGCCCGCCGTCGCGCACCGTTACCCGCCCCCGTTGCTGCCACCGCCGCCTATTCCGGGTCTTGGGGAGTATGATGTGCCCGAGGGGAACGGGTTCCTGCAGGTGGACGTGCGGCCGCCGGCCAAATCTATTCTTCAGAATATCTTCTGCCTTCCTCTCAACTAGTGCTTTAGAAGTGTATTTATACGTATTTATTTATTAAGTATTAATTATTTTTTTAAAAGGTGCTCGTTCTTGGTAGTACTTTCGTTTCAGATTACAATATCAGTTTCGGCAGTTTTTTATAAAGCATGTGGCTTTGACTTTTTCCAGTTCCACAAATGCCTTTTAATATAGTGTAACGCAAAATTATTACATCATATAGGGAAGTGGAATCCTAATAACTCGTAATAACGTTTTCCCTATTTAATCAATTAGATTTCCGTCTTTATTTTTATTCCTATAACCTAATTGTACCATAAACCAATGTAGCCAAATCAGTTTTGATATGCAGCATGTTTTAGTTATATAGGAAAACAAGACAAAATTGGAAAAAAGAGTACTTTTTGAAGTACTTGATTTATCATGAAATGAAGAAAATTGCTAGTAAAGTTAAAATTTCATAAAAATATTTTTTCTTTGAGTGGACGTTACCAGTATATATTAGTGGAACTAATTAAGAGCGTGTTGTAACTCAAGAGGTTAAACTGCGATCAGTCTTGACCAGTAGATATGGGTGGTACCTTCATTGAACAATCAAATATGCCGGTTCACCAACTGGTTATCTACTGATCGTTTTATCTGCACATTTTAAAGGTTTAACTATGGTTCAGAGTACAGAACAAGAACATTAGTTTTTATCCTATGTCGCATTTGAGGAAAGAAACTTTTGACAGGAGGAATGATCACTTTGAATTTCATAAATATGAATATTAAAGCAAAAGGCGATCTTGGAAGATGAAACTCGTTGACGATGAGGACTTTTTGAACCATTTCCAAAGATACTAATTAGTCGTTTCTCAAACATAAACATACAACAAAACATTTTTTGAGATTTGATAACGAAATTCAGAGTAACTAACGCCTCAGTGCTTACAACTTAAAGTTGGTAGTTACGTGACCAGTTGTCAGAATAATATGATACAATGGAAATTATACTGAACTTGATTGAGCAATTGACCGTAGTTACCCAATGTTCCCATGACCACTTGGTTAATTAACCGAGTTACAACTCGCCCTAAAATGACACTTTCTGACCAAATAGGTGTGGCAAATTAAAACAACCGTGAGATATAAGTCGCACAAAAAAAATAAAAATAGCATAAATAATGGACCTCGCTATGATTTCTGTGGAGCAAACTGAAAGAAAAACGGAGAGAATGTGTTCAACTGCCGTTCACTTATGTTTTTGTAGCTTAGGTGATGAACTTGAATTCGGAGACCATAAAAAAATCGTAGTGTGATCCATTTTTCATGATACTTTTATTTTTTGTGGGGTTGTGAAAATACTATTTTATTCTTGATAAGGTAAATACGAGGTCAAATAAACGTAAAGTATACTAACGTCATCCAAATTTTTCAGTGATTTGGAGTAATAAATACAATGCCTGGAATAAAAATCTCTTCCTATTTTCCTACCGATATTAATTTAAGAACATAAGTAACTTCGTTTGTACATATCGTTTATAGTATTGAGAACTTCACATTTTATTCCTTCCTCAAAATCCTTAGTACTTTTCTTAAGGCGTAGCTTTCCTGGCTTTGCGATAGGTTTGTTTATTGAAATCCAAAATATAGACAGCATATTTGTATTAATTTGAAGAGCTTCGGCTTCTTTTTAAACTGATAAGTTGTATTCATAACATACAAATGTATCTACATTTTGTATCTCATTTCTTGCTATAAGATGGATAAGTGATCCCTTATAATTGTATTATATGTATTACAAAATATTAAAATATATTTTGGTTATTGACACTATGACAAAAAAGGGCAATTTAGCACAGCACTGCTTTCTGCTAAACAATGACCTTGTACTTGCTTGTTTTGCCAGAATGTGTTTATCGTTGTTTTCTGCTATAACGGGTATTACATGTTTTCATTGATTTTTACCTTTAACGCTAAAGTGGATCCACACATGAAGTTAAATAGTAGAGAATCATTTCAGTTGCTAGTGACGTACACTAAAAGAAAAAATACTTGGACTGTACATACAATAAATAAACGTAAATGATAAAAAGTTAATACTTGAAGAAGTACGTGGCCTATCACTTCTAACATACCAATGGTTGAAAGAAGTGCTTTTTGAGTGCCTAATCCAACAAATTGATGCATAACTAAGAAAAATACAAATAAAATTTTAAGAACATTTTCGTAACGGGAATAGAAAAAGAAAGATTTTTAAGTACTTAATAGATAGAATCTAACACAGAAATGTTCAAAATTGGAAAAATGTCGATTTTAAGTACTTGATCCATGGAATCTAACTTCTAGGTTGAAAAATTAGAATCTAATAAAAACTGTTGAAATTTTGATTAAAACACAGCGAATCCTAACTCTAATAGAATTTCAAAAATTTTGGAAACGTGGAAGAGAGTCGCAAGTATCAAAACTGAGAAGATGCAACAAAAGGTAAACATTTTGAAAAAGTGACTATTTTTACAACTTGTTTATAATTTGTGAGAAAATAATTGTAAAATGGATTATAATGGAGAATTTCCACAATATAATTGATGATGTGCACGATCATTTATTTTGAAATATCCAAATAAGTCGAACTTAAACTAAACGATACGAGTTTCTAAATTGTTTGTATAACCGAATGAATTGAGTTGAAATATTTTTATATCGCTGTTGTGATAGTAATAATATAAAAACTATATATTTTATGAACGAAAACGATCAAAAACGATTACCTTTTATCAGAATATTTTGTTTTGAGTGAATGTTTTTGTTCCGGGAAATAATTAAAATGGATTTTTAAGTTAAAAAATTGTATCAATTATATTTTAGTTCAAATAAACCAGCGCACTTCTTACGGTATCAATAATTAAATTCGTATTTGAGCATATTCAGCAAATTTGGCAATCAATTTTTTTTTGTATTTCCATTATTAATCAATATTGATGTTATAAAATAATGTTAGCAAGTGTATGTAGTAAGCTAAAGTATCAATGAAAATGAAATTCTAACATTTGAAACACCACTTAATAAACTAAGGTTTGTATTTTTTTGTACCACAATTTTAATGGAGTCAGCGCACGAAATCTTCATTAATGATCGAAAAAAATCGGTTACAATATGCCAAATGCATTTTGAATACTACTAATAATATTTCATAAATTGTAGATATTGTAAAAACTTTAGAGACGTAAGCGAGTGGAGAAATCTTCATGGGGAAAATCGTTAATTTCATTCCTAAACCACAGGCAATTTTTTAATTCCAAAAGTTTGTTTAATAATCGACAATTGAACCAACACATTTATCTTATATTGCAAAACGAGATTGATCTGTACAAAAAAAAATGTGTTTCACCTATAAAGTTACATGAAAGTTATCATAGGATGACTTTAGGAATGTGTAAACTAGGGGGTAATGTAACTCTTATATCATCCCCTTGTTCATCATTAACATTATAAGCATTAGGACTTCTAAGGAGATAAATAAAATAATGTGTACCTGTCTGTCACTAGTCTAATATCCATCGATCAAGAAGATATATTTGCAATCTTTCAAAAAATAACTGTTGCTATTTTTATTATAAATTTATAAATATAATTTAATATAAATGCATTGTAATTTTTTTTTGGTTTTGGACTTATTAAACAATAATTTCGAAGTCACCTAGAAGAACGTAACAAAAAATAACGTTTTATTCATAAATAACAAAAATGTAGGTTACTTTGGCGAATGGAAATCAAAATTATGTTATAAATAGTGTACACTAGTTCTTGCCTTATTTAAACCGATATAAAGAGAAATATAAAAAACAAAAAGAAATAAAAAAATAAATAACTAATTTCCTTGTAGGTATTACCAATGGTTTCGACTTTTGTTGGCAGATAAAAAATATCTAACCATTTTAGACCATTCATAGATTTCTATATCCAAAAAATGTCCTTTTTTAAAAACCTTAAAAAATGACAATGCATTTATCCTAAATTGGACCAACAGAGAATAAGTATGCAAAATATATAGGGTTTTCTATTTAAAAATAGATTGGTGACATTTCTTACAAAACCGGAAAGTCGCCATATTCAATCTTTTTGTTAAAAAATGTAATTTCTCAATCAATGTATACGACGTTTCATTCATTTCAGTTAAAAATGTAAACCCCTCATTTGGTTCATTATGTGGGTCCTTTCTAAGCTCATCCAGATTTTGGGTCCTTTCTAAAGTCATCCAGATTTTAATTATCACTCTGCAGAGGTTTCAACTTTTTTCGTGAAATATGTATTTGATATCTCGTTTTTAGAGCAGAATTATAATAATAGAGCGGCATACTTAATAAAATTGACAACTGAATGAAATTAATTTCTGAAAGTTTAATCTGGTAAACGAATTTGTTTTGTGTTTATATCAAATTTTAAAGTACCTAACTACAAATGTTTTTTAACCTAAAGTTTGTTATTTATACTGTAAATTTAAAAACGCCCAATTTACCAAATAATTGTTTCAATTCTCGAATTGTTTATGCTGTGCAATTTTTAAAGACTTGATAATGAAAATACTATTTACAACCATGCACCACTACCTCAATAACAGATTTTTGAAATAAAATTTGCCGTATTCATTGTAATGGAATTAATAAATTGAAAAAGCGAATTTAAGCACAATATCTAAAAAGAGAAGCAATTGTCTAGCTGAATGTATAAAAATAGTGTTATGCTCAGTGGGTTCCTTAAAAAAATCCCATCAAAACTATGATTATTTTAAAGAATCAGATACTCATTGAATCATCTTTTGCAACAAATCCATTGGTTGACTATTGTTAAGTGTGTTTCACCAAAGATGTACGTTATTAAATGATTTTTTTTGAAAATTTCCATTGTGTATTCTGAATTGTAATTGCCAAAATTACACAAGAATAATCCTAATTTCTACATAAGACTGGTCTTTTCTTGTTCACTAATAAAGGTCTAAAGTTAGAATAGCTGTCTACCTAATTTTGGCTTCGGGTTTCGAGAATTAAATTTTCGCAATAACTTGTGTTGAAAAATGACTAAAAGTACTGTATAATTTCAATATTCATGATGTATTTTTTTGTGAAACACACTATTTTATCCAAATGTGCGGTTCTGGTGACAAACAAAAATTTAGCAAACTAAGGGCCTTAGAAAACTGATTTGTAGCACTTGTATTAGAAGTAGATAAATAAATATTGTAAAGACTGAAAATATAAAGGTAATTGATGTTTATGGATTGCTGTAAGATATTTCTCAAAATTTTGTTTTATATAATTCATACATTTGTATCTAAGTATCTTTTTTATTGGTGGTTAATGTTTTCTATTTATTAGTAATAACTAAGGTGTACAATGTGAATGTGAATATGTGAAAAGCGAGCGTCTATTATTTTGTATACCACATCATCTCAAAATTTTATAAATCTGAATTATTTCAAATAATAGCTGCACTTTTTATAAATATTTTGCAAATCACAATCTTGTATATTTAAGGATTATTTGTCAGATTATTAAATTCAGGTGATATTTTAAGAACTGTGCTTAAACCATTTTATATCAGAAACATGCAATAGTATATTTTTATAAAATAATGTACTTAAATGTTTTTAATTTTGAATTGCCTTCTCTTAAAAAGCAATTTTAAATTTCACCCGGAACTTTTCGTTTATTAACCATATTGTTAATGTCGATACGTCGACTGATAGGTTCAATTAACATAAAAATAGCAAATGTTTATTAGAAAATTACAATAACCAGCTTTTCATTCATTCGTTTGTTTAACTAGTAACTTTACTACTTGTGAAATGTTACAAAGTTGTAATCACAATCTGTATAGGTCTAAAATTATCACAACTATATTTTTTTTATTTAAACATTCATAAATATTTTAAAATTGGATAAATTTTAATCTATTGCATTTAAGAATTAAAAAGTATTTTCTTCAATGAAAAAAAAAGTGTATATTTTCTAACCTATACGAATTATGTTGCAACTTGTTTTTGATGAAATTAGATTTCGAAAACTACCGTGAAAGTAATATTTGCTTTATAATCTGTGAAAAATTTATTTTAGATTAGTTTAAATTTTAATCTTTTAATTCACTTGTCAAAGCATCGAAATATGAAATTATAAAAATTTACCTGTTCGGTTTTCCAAAATGAAATAATATCGTGATATCCATAATCTTTTAGAGTAGGCACGTATGGATAACGATCACAAAAGTTTTAAGTTGACCGAGTCTTAAACCACTTAAATATCAAAATACTACACTATACTCGATGCCCGTTTCTCTAACTATGTTAGCGTCACCAGAAAATGATTAAAACCGCCTTTAAGTTTTATAATCATCTTCTGGTGATACTAATGTAGCGAAATAGCGTCAAATATTTAGTTTGGTGTTTTAAGTGATTCAAGACTGAGTCACTTATAAGATAAACCAAAGGTTACTGTCCCCCCCAGCCTAACACTTTTTTAAAGTATAAAGGAAACAGTTTTGTGACAGTTTCCCATGCGCCCCTACCCTTAAAGGTGTTTTCGGTTGATAGTTGAACAATTAAAAAGGTTAATTCTACAAAATGAAATATAAATTATAAATATATTTTTTCGAGTATTGAATATAATTGAAAATTAAAAGAAGGTTAAAACTTATATTTTTTACGAACGTAAATATCAAAATTATTTAGCAAAAAAAGTGTTACGCAAAATTACTTTCAAGCGTTTTCAAGGGTTTTTGAAAATGAAAATAATACAAAATGCACTTTGTCGCTAGTTAAAACTAATTAGTGGGTATAAAACTGCATCCATAAGTACGTTTACCCAGACTGTGTATTACTTTCCAAATATTTAAGAAGTATTTTTACTGATTTAATAAGTTCAATTGTTAACGCAAATATATACTTAATTAATACTTAATTAGAATTATGTAGGGCGTTTATATTTATTAATTTAAAACTTTAATTATAGTTCAACCAAGGAGATTTTTGTTAAATATAAATTAGAAAACGTTTTTTCAAAAATATTAATATCGGTTATTAGAATTATTTTTTCAACTTAAATATTTGCGAGGTAATTCTCAAATATTGTTTACAATAAAATATGCGCTATACTCTAGGATGTGTTATATAACGTCCTAAATAATCAACAATTTCTAGTTCTTCAGGCAAATTTTGTAAGAAGAGTTTTTATAGACTATATAATTGCACATAAACTAAAAGCTGTAAGAATTGTTGAAGAAATATAATATTTAATCAATATTCAGAGTAATTCAGAGGGTTTCAGGAATTATTTTGAAATAGAGGTACAAAACCACCAGGTTGTTAATTTGATGAAAAATCAAAATCCAAGCTTTAAGTCAGATAAAGTCATGTTTTATCAAAATGTGATTTACGTTTATTTTTTTAATTTATATTAAATAGCAGACTAATTGTCCTCTAATTTTGGATATTTATTTCTGAAACCTCTTGTCTGTTTAAAAAGTTGCATTTTAGCAGAGATATTAATGACCCTAGTATAGAAGAATATATTTTTTGTTATAACAATTAATCTCTGTATCATTTAGAAGTCGGTTTATTTATAAAAATTGTATTATTTTATATATGTATTGGAAACTTGAAAAGTATTGTTTTATACATTTATTAAGTTACGAAGTAATCTTTATAATAAAGTATTATTTGAAATTTTGTGTATCTCTTATTAAATACTACAAATTGTCCGATTCTTAATTTTCCTAAACACAATAAAGATTTGTATTATACACAATAAAAACATAGAAATATAAGTTCTTACTTTAAAGGGTAAACCAGGTACTAAGGGGATGTAGACCTAAATAATTTCTAAATTTTCTGAATACTTAAAAAAATTATTATATACTGATTAATAATATAAATTTGTTCATTTTTATACTTAACAGTGTGAACATAAGGTGTTAATCCATCCACTTAACTTCCGTACGACAAATTGAGGAAATGTTTGAACAAGTCGTTATTTATTTCTAGTGAAGCACATTTTAATGATAAAATTAACATTCTAAATATAAAGATGGATACCCCCTTAAAAATTTTAAATATCCATCCAACCACCATTATTTTAGGTTGTAAAACTGAGTAACACCTTCGAAATAATATAATTTTAGGGAAATAAAAGACGAATTCAAAACATTTCAAATCCCATCAAAATATGGAGGTCCGCTGTTAAGAAAAAGAGAATGTATGAATCTACAAACTATAGAACATTGGCAATGTTTTTCTTAGTTTTATTTGAGATCACCCATATTGTTTTAGGTTGTAAAACTCTGTAACATTCTCGCGTTAAAATTTCAGAAAAATAAAGAACTCAAAACAATGCATATCCCACCAAAATAAGGAGGTTCGCTATTAAGAAAAGGAGAAAATGTAAGACACCAAATTATATATAGGTATAACACTGGCAATGTTTTTCTTAATTTTGAGGTTTCATTTTATAGTGATTGGTTATTTAAAATAATTAATATTTTAATTTGTATAGTGTTAAGCTACCTGGAACCGTAATAATACGAAGACGGAAGATGAAAACTCTTGTAAATTCAGCAGATTTACCCGTCTTTTTTTTATTAATCATTCACTGTTTTCCTTGTGTTAATAATAGGTTGACAAATAGAAATAAAATGCGTGGTCAACGTTTTTCTTACCCTGAAGAAGCCTTGGATGTATTTAAACACACATTTTAAACATACCAATAACTGAATGGAATAATTAATTAGAACAGTTGAAAAATTGCAAAGAATGTAATAGCGAATACTTCGAATTTTTTGGTATATAATCTTTGTTATTAAATTTAAATTTTTCTATTGCGTTAATGTTCGTCCCTTGCAGTGCATTGAAGTGAAGCATCTAGGAGGGTGATTTGTTAATATTACCTGAAATGTGATAATTTTGCTTTATAAACATTTTCAGAACAGGTATTTTCATTCTTAAAAGTGCAACTGAAAATTAATGACAGTGATTGTGATTTATTGCTTTTTGTTTATATTATTGTTCTTTTTATTTTTAAATTTTACAACACAAAAATCAAGAGCAATTACGTCGCTTATTTATTGAATAAGTCCATTATAAGAAAGGGGATGTACTTTCGATCTGCATTCATCAAAGATAAATAAACATATCGTCTAGCAACATTTATATTGCCAACATGTGTTACTTTTAGTGATAAAACAACAAAAAATAGTTGAGTACTTAAGCACTTAAGAACTTTATGCACCCCTAGAGTCACTAAAGTTCCACTTTAAGGAAACTTGTGCTTAAAGTAAAATGCCAAGAAAATGCTGTTGGGATCATCTATAATTATTTTTTGTTTAAAAAAAAACTTATTCGTGTTTCGTTTATTTATTAAGATTCGGTCTGCGTAACAAGAAATATTTATAATAATAATAATATTACATATAAATATCAAACACTTCTGATATATTTGTTTCTGTATTGATCTAAACGGCATTGTATATAGCGAAATTAATATTAATTATTAAATTTTTTTAATACTCGGAGTAGACGATTTGTGAAAAATTATTCGACATAATTATCTTGTTTTCTTATTGAATTTAGTCGGCTTTTGGCTTCACGGAAGCTATAAAATTTTGGACAAAATTTGTCTTATAAACGAACAATGACAAAATCGAACCAAAAGTAGGGGCGAACCAATAAACCATCACGTGTTCCAAGAAACTATTTCCGTCACACCCTAATTTTAAAGATGTTGCCAAAGTTGGATTGAAGTATCCTCCAGAGAAGTTAAATGCTGAAAATATACGAAACGTTATTAAAATATTCCTTAAGGTTACTACATAAACAAAAAATTAAATTAACTATGCAAATAACTTAAAAAATTAGTCACAATAAGCGCCAGAAAGAAGAAATTATTTATGGGAATCACTGAATTCTCTAAAGGGCTAACCTTGTACCACTGCGTTGAACTAAATGTTGCAAATATTGGTAATTTTTATGTTCATTAAATGCGATTACATTTAATACAATACTCTTATTTTATATTCAGAACTTAGGACGTATTGTCCTTGCCGTTGAACAAACAAACTAATACCACGAGCAAAAACTAGTGCTGAAGGTTCCCCTAATATCTCAGGGGTCCAAAATAGCTGCCCCTAGGCGTTTGTGCTTTATTCTTATGAGCCAAGAGTAGTGATATAGACATAGAGTGGTCGTCTCCGTTCTGTGTGGCACTTAAGCCAGTGGTGTTAATATACTTAGTTAGCGTACCTTTCCAGGAAATACTGCAGCTTCACTTTAGACCGCCTAGCACCGGTACCAACACATGAACCCTAATTTTTTTTGGATCCATCTCTAAATCAGACGGTATATCTACTTTAAATAGTTATTTTAGTCTGGGGTGCTAAGTTGTCGAAGATGGACAAATGACTCCTCCGTCAGTATAATGCACTTGAGAGGAGTTCAAATTTATAATTTATATTATTTTATTCCTTTATTAAAAAGAAAAGGTAGGTAGACCTGTAGATAGTTGAACCAGTATATAGTTCAAGAAAGTATAGATTCCAATATGACTTGGAAAAAGTTTATTTATTTTAAACTTTAACCGAGCCGCCTCTGAAAAAGAAGGTTAAATCTGAAAGCTAGTAATTTTTATTTCAATGGGAGTACTTAAAGCAATTTTCAAATTTCAAATTCAATAGTCAAAAAAACAAGCTGGCTTGAAAATTCTAAATCTTTTTAATACAAGGGTTCTATCGGGAAACATATAGAAAGAGCTTTTAAAATCAATTGATAGATGTTAAATTTTATTTTTAAAGGCACATTACTGAAATAAAATTTGACGCTTTAAATGACACCACAGATGAGTTTTACGATTGTAATTATTTAAAAATAATAGGTATAGTTGGACAAACTGGACTGTATCTGGGGGGATTTTTTAGGATTTTCCTCTCAGATAAAAGATGTTAGAGCTCCAGCTCCAAATGCATAACAATCTAGTAAGTGCCAATTTTCATTTTTAATAGAGTATGACTATCGACTAATTAATCCAAACTGTTCTGTTATCAAATCTACTGTGAACCACGTTTTTGCTTCCGCTCGGCAAAACCATTACCATATCATATGTGATGTCATGCATGTATTTATAAACCTCCAACCCACATATATTACAATTAGCACCCCTGATATATTACATAACGATTGGTTGTATTTTTTAAAATTATAACTTCACCGTCAATAAGTATTGATAATTTTGTGTATATAGTGAGTGATTTGCCAGTCTCTTTCTACTTAAATTAGATATCTGTAATTAATTTAATAGTGCTGCTATCTCTTAAAAGAGACTTCAATTAAACCTGCCACATTACAAATATATATTTTTTTATAATTATTCAGAGCAGATAATTAATTACCTGCAACTACCATCATTGTTCCAAAGAAGGCATCAAAGTAGTTTCCGAGTGTGGCGTCAGTTTCACTTAAGAATCGTGATACGAGTCTGCAAAGACAGGTGGCAGTAGCTTCAATTAAAAAACCTAGACTCATATCTACTTGTAAATCAGAGATACAGTCTTCGTAGGCTTTGTCTACGTGAGTCTCCACTATTTCTAAAGACCACAAAACTTGAACGTATCTAAAAAAATCAATATGTTATTGTTATCTGCAACATGGCCAATATTTTTCAAACTAAAACTGCTTACTTAAATGTTACAAGAGCTCCAACAAGTTGAGATGCGATTATCCATATGGCAGTTTTGTTATTTTTGTTACCTTCTACAACTTCCTCGATGTGATTGTAAGGACATGCAGTAGCTTCTTCCCATTGGGTCCCCCACCATAGTGTTAATAGAAAGAGGTAGATGGCGTATGCAAACACACCCCAGTTATCAGCAACTTGGAAAAGAATCGAATAAAAAAATATTCAAATCGAGGATTTTTACTTACTGATAATCAATTCAAAACAGGAAGCACATAATTCTACTGTAGCTATAAATTCCAACAATAAATATTTTGTAATCTTTTCGCTGTCCCCAAAAATCAATTTGACTATTTTCCTGGATATTGCTGCTAGTACTAAAGTGATGGCAATGTATAATGTTGAAATTATGAGTGGATTTATACCAAAAAGATTCTCCTTTTTGCTGAAAAATCAGAAATCAATTATTGAAACACAAGTTAATATTTTTCATACAGGGCAAAAAAAGTTTTGCATCGAAATGATAAAGAAATTCAAGTTCCACATTTTAAAATCTTTTCGAAATGAACAAGGCATATCTTTAATTTTTCCCATTTCGGCAATAAATGGTATAATAAATTAAAATACAAGTTTATACTTTTATGTGAAAATTTTGATGAAAATGGTCTTGTAAGAACTGAAGGTTCATCTTTCATGGCCAAAGAGTTTTTTTAGTTCTATTTTGTTTGCAAAGTGAACCAATACTGACATCCTTTATTGGACGTATGCGTGAATAAAAACTGCCTTATCACCAGGAAATATTTCTACAGTGCCGATTATCAGAAAGAAAGAAAAAAATGAGAAAATATTGAATAGAATTAGTTTTACTGTTATTGTAGCTTATAAGAAAAAAGATCAACGTATACGAGTATATCTAGAATACTTTTAACTAGGTTTAGTATTCCACCATACAGGAAATATTTGATGTTGTTTCAAAAAGGAAATACTTTTACTATTATGTCAAATCCATGAATGATTGAATATATTTTCATTATCAAAATAATGAAATCAAAGGTATTTCTGTAATATTCCGTAATAAGTCCGTGAAAAATAATTACTTACGGCTCTGTCTTTATTGCATAGTAGAGAACAATGTTTACATACACTCAATTGAACAATTTAAATTTATTCTGTATGGCACATAACGGGCTATTAAACAAATAATTAATTAATTAAATTATCGATGGAATGGGTAGTTATAGACAGAGCTAGAAATAGTGAGCATAGATAATGTAAAAATATAAAATATTGTACAATATTTTAGTTCTAAGTAGATGCATAGTATATTTAATGATAATTAAGAAAAAAAAAATAACAGAATTATGGCTCCTAATTGTAATTTTGAGCTTCTAAAGAAAATTGGGCGTACCGAACTATTCCTAAAATGCATGTCAATATATGGCCCTAGATTTTTAGCCTAAACATTATCTCGTTTATGCAAAATATAAATGTTTAAAAAATATGGATTTACATTAGATAGATAACTTTGAACTTAAATGAACCCGCTCGAAAAAGTATTCCCTAAAAAGTGTCTCCAATTATGGTCTTTTAAATGGCAATTCATAGACTTTTTGTGTTTAAAACTCAGAGTTAATATCTCCTTATATTTTTTCCTTTTGCTGAATGTTACCAACCATTACATGACGAATGCCACCAATTGTTAAGGATGTTTACGACGATAATAGGATTAATGTTTCTGTTTTATAATCCAATTGAATATGTTTGTAAAAATTTGTTTAGAATATTTTTTCTGAGTTTTAATTTTATAGCGGACATTCAAGAACTACCTGATTAATGTTTCGAGAGTAAATGATTTTCTCATAAGCTTCACGTCACAGATGCGCTAACAACCAAAATACGTACACGGACGGTGTACTACAGAGTTAAACAACATCGCCCTTTGAATTTCATCTCTCGTGCCGAGCACGTTTTGGGAAACATGCTCAATAAGTGTTGTAGTTGTTTTCTACCTATTTGGTTGTAGTTTTTTGTATAATTTATTGTTTTAAGTTTGTGTACTAGTTATGGAGAAGTAGCGAATACCGCAACTTTGGCACATTATTGATTACATTTTGAATATAACAACACGCTACCCTTAGCGTAATACACAATAGCAGGAATGAAGTAATCTATCTACTTACTCGATATTTAAAAAAATGATTTTATTATTTCTTCAGCCGATTACCGGCTTCAATTGGTGCACAGTGTTGCTGTTCGGCAGTTCATGAGACAATCCATCTATCTAACTGATTGTTCGGAATTTTCGGATATTTTTTTATTTTCAAACCAAGAAAACCCCAATGTTTATTAATTTTGATGTCCCCTTACTTTCGTACACATAATATTGAGTAAATATTAAATGTTAAATATGTTCTAAGTACAGGTTGATATTTAACTAAATCTCTCTACGTACTACCGTAACAAAAATAGACAATTTTTTTTCAAATAGGCACCAGTTTTGAGCTGTTCTATAATAATGTTATAGTAAATAAATAAAAATAAACGGTTCATTTTGTAGCCCTTGTTCCAACCTCCACATCCTTATAGTTACAAGATATTATGTACTAGCCATGCAGAGCTAAATAAATGTGAATGGATTAAATATTGTGAACCCCTGTGTAATTTAATAAAAAAAAATTAAAACCTGCCACAATATTTCTAGTTTCATTTATATATTTAAATTATTTTTGAACTGGTTTTAGATGAGAACTTATATTAACGTAAAAAGCAAAAATTCAACACACAAAAAACAAATATATATATATATATATATATATATATGACTTACCTAAATCCCAAAATACCGAGATTTCTCAAGGTTTTCCTGGTTGTTCGCCAAAACGTTTTCCTCGATTTTTTTATCATTTTTTTTATTATTATTTTGTTTT
Source organism: Hermaeophaga mercurialis (assembly GCA_951812935.1). Classification (NCBI taxonomy): domain Eukaryota; kingdom Metazoa; phylum Arthropoda; class Insecta; order Coleoptera; family Chrysomelidae; genus Hermaeophaga; species Hermaeophaga mercurialis. The sequence goes on along the minus strand of OX638363.1, from coordinate 7,138,889 downwards.
TAATTATAAATCAACACCCATATTTTCTGCACTTTCAGTTCGTGAAAATGCTGTGCTAAACTTTAGATACCAGACCAGCAAATCGTCGATATATTTGTAAAAACGACTAATTGTGCGCTAGAGCCAAGTTTCTAGGATGAATCTAATTATAGATATTCGGTACAATTTATAAAAATTAGACGCCTGTAATTCTTACTACACATATTAAAAATAGTATTGTTATTTGATGTAGAATTTCAATAAAAATATATAAAAATAAAAATAATATAAAAATACAGGGTGTCCTAGAAATGACAAAAGGTATAAACCAGATCAAAATACCTTTTAGAGCAATTTGCATTTGTAAAATAACACGTTGTGAGGAATTGAAATTAAATTCATTTTAAACTAAAATTATGTTTTTCATAAGAAACTAAGATTACATAAAATATACAAGGTGGCCCGCTTAAACTACAACATTCCAATTTCTTGTTGATAAACGATATACTATTTTTGAAAAAACTTAAAATTAAATGTCAAGGAATAAAATAAATAATCGCTTTGCACAAAATTCAGACAAAATCGAAAAAACTGTGTAACATGTCGGGTATTCCAAAGTGCATACGACACATAAAATGTGCTTTGTTGGCCATGTGCCTGGAATAACTTGTAACTTTAATAAACAACTTTCTTTGAAACGGATACGGCAACCCTGCTTAATATGAACACACAGATACCAACACCGGAAGGCAAAAGTGCACTCAAGGGGGTAGTATATGCTTCTACACTTCAGAATTCCCAGAATTTTAATATTTTCCATTTGGCGATAAAACTTTTTATTGCAAAAGTTCTAATTTTATTTAAACGTCTTTGAGGGCCTCGAATCGCGGACGACAATTCGCCGAAAGAAGAAGTTAGATTATTACGTAAGTACGTACTGTAATTTCTGAAATGCCTTTATATCCCTTGTTAAGTTCTAAGATTATAAAGTGAATTTATGGCGAACTATGGAATACTGAATACAAAACAATTATTATCTACACTTTCGAACTGTTACAGAGTTTTCGTTCCAGAATGGGGAGGAAAGCTTTTAGGTAGCGACTCGTAAAATACGGGATCGCACATACAACTTTTGTTTTATGGCAAAGTTGATTATACTCTTTTCCATATATTTCCATATAAATATTTGCCTAAGAATATTTTTATAAAACCTGAGAAATAATTGGAAAGTAACTATTTCTAAAGTTACATTCTCAGAAAAAATGTTATAAAATAGATTATTATTTATACGTAACGACATATCTGAGTATTTTTTCAAAATATAATAAAAGAAGATTATTAACAACTTATTTAAAACATAGTTATGGAGGTTTTAGAGTAACGTTTTGAAAAGTAAACATGAATAATAAACATAATAACAAAAGACTGGAGTTAACGAAGAGTTTGTCTTATAAAGAACTTCATTGAACTAAAGAACAAAAATGTGACTTATATGAGGAAGTCAAAGAGATGTCAAAAGACTTCAATTCAGATCTATACTAGAAAAAAATGTTATAGAACACGAAACTTCAAACAAAAAAATTATTGACACTAGAGAATAGTATATTCTGTAACAAGGTTAGAATAAAAAAAAAATTGATACGAGTGGAACATTCCGAACGCGAACGCGAGCCCTAGCAAATTTAATCGAGTAACAGACTAAGTTTTTTTCCACGACCAAAAATGTACTCGATTTTTCACTCATTATTTTATTTGAATTAAAATTTGTTATTACGGCGCCGACATTTACATCAGACAGACAGTTTTGACATCCATGGCTATCGAATATTCATTTCATCACTTGTTAGAATGAAAATATATGCAAAACACATAAGAAGCAAGTGTTTTAGAATAAATATTCTAGCTCAAGAGTGAGAATCTTTACATTCTATTATAAAAATTTACTAATAAAACTTTCTAAAAATAATGGCGTTTTTATAAAAGTATATTACAATTATTATTATAATACTTTTATTTTATTTTATTGCAATAAGTTCACCAAATTTAATATCTTTCACCTGTACAACCCATGTACTTCGGTTAACTTTAAGTAATGTAAATATTCCTTAATTTTCTAGTTTTTTGTAAAATATTTAAAAATATACCATGTATAAAAATATTTCTTACGTTATGTAATCATAAAACAGCAGTTCAATATGTAAAATATACTGGACCACAGAATTAACCATACATCCTGTTTTTCAAAAGAAAAAGTAAAATGAGATTTCAATTGGGAATTTACTTTACTTAATCACAAATAATGAACATTAACAATCACAAAAGAATATGTAACAGCTTACAAGGCCATCATTTTCTAAAAAAAGAAAAACAAATCTGCTCTGTCCAATAGATGGTCTTTCTCAGGTATGCGAGAGTTCAAAATTTGAACACTAAACCTTCTATGTAAAGTATCAGATGAAACTAAGGTTCTAGAAACAATCTTTTAGTCAGGCTGTAGCTGGATCTCTCAGTTCTCTTAGTTCAGGTTTATTTAAGTTAGAATCAGTTTCTCTAAACTGTCTCTGTACTCTACTTTAAGGAATACTAAGGACAATTGCGATATATTGAATATTACGACTCAAAACATAAAAGAATTTTTAACAATAAACAATTGTCACACATACCTAATTTTTTTACATTAATAACTAACAAGGAAAATACGTGTTGGCCACTTATTCTTTATTAAAAAAGTTTCAAAAATTCAAGTATCCTGTTAGTGTTATGATCGAGTGTTTTATTCACATTTAAACATTTTTAAAAGTTAAAAGTTAATATTATTTAATTAACTTTAAATAATTAGATTTCAAGGATTACAATGCACAGATAGAAAGTTGATGCCATTGAAAAAAATTGGATTCCTAAATATTAAATATAAATAAAAAATCGATAAGAAGAGTTAATGAAACAAGTTTTTCAATTATCATAAATTAGATATAATGAATGTGAATGTGAATGAAATACCTACAGGCTTTATTAAATGCAGTGTATCTGAAGGCACCGTAAAATATTTTAAAATCATATATAACTTATACATCAAATCAAGGAATTCGTTCATCACTTATTCATAGAAATTACAACAATTTTTATGAAGACATAAAAAAAGTCATGAATCGATAATACTTACTTTTGCTGTTAGCTTCCCGTTTCAAGTAATCGAGAAAATGCATAGATTTATTAAAGAACTTCTCAGTTACATAGGCAACCGGTTGCCGTTGAACCAAAATGAAGTAGCGCGAAGCAGATACTTAAAAAGTTCCGGAATAAAATAAGGAAGTTGGGAAAGTGGCTTAGTTTGCCGGACCATCGGTGAATTATCAAGTCTAAAGTTGGAGCTAAGTCCGTCACAATACCCTATAGAGTTATTTACCCCGACTTTGGGGATTACGTTGACGGAAGGACTTAGTAAAAAGTGACTGTCATTCGTGGGTTAACTTCCAACTGTACCCACACGAACTTCGCGGAAACAAATGAAAGAACGATGAAGTAATTTCATTTCATTTCAAGGAACAAAATTCTTGAAAGTTTCCAGGAATTTGATACTTACATTATAGTTTAAGTCTAACTCGATGTTCCCAGTTTAAATTCGAACTTTTAATTAAAGAGACTTTCAACTATTTTGCATCAACTTTTAATATTCCTTTTCGTTAAGGTAAATTTCTTAAAATTAAATCAATGACGTTCAAAACATTTGAATAAAAACTGCATCACATTTTTGGAACATACAGAGTATTTTAGAATGAAATGTGCGTACACTAAATGTACGAGTATATGTGGGGTTCCGATATTATTTGAACTGTGATTTGGTTACAATTTAACAATCGTTAGGTACAAATGTTACAAAAGGGCAGACGAATTTATTAGAGCAAAAAGTAATTTCGATAATGGGTATGTTAAAATTCAGGTGTGGTTTAACTACATCCTGTATAACACAATCCATTTACTTAAACAGGATATTTTTAAAAATCAGGAAGGCTTCATTTGGATTACAGCTTTTTTTTGGAGGTTCTCATTCTAGAACACCCCCTGTTAAAAAAAAAATTTAAGTAAAGGGTAATAAAATAATGTGAAAATTTTTAACTTGTTCGATAAAACAAAATTTATATTTCCTTAACTTCTACTACTTTTTAATATCTGTCGACAAAATGCTTTTATCTAAACGGTTAACAGTGACATTGTTCTTTTTAAGAAATTGGCCTCTTCTTAAAATCCATTTTCATAATCATCTTTTAAAAATTAAAACAATGATAAAACTGAAAGACAGTATCGTGTATCTACCTAAGTCGAGGGCGTAATTTGAAAAAATCATAATCCTTAAGGAGTTTTAATTTAAAAGACCTATAAACTTTTGTCGGGACCGCAACAAAGTTCCTCCAAAATCACCCTCATCTAATAGCGGATTTTGAATAATTAATCAACAATCAGGGGCGTAAATATTTAACGAGGTCTCTAAAAATTGCAAGAAACTTTGAGTTTTACGGTTTGAAAGTTTCCATCTGGTCCATTACGCCCGAAGCGGCGCTTTATACCATTACCAAAACCAGTCATTAGTTTAATGTATGAGAGAAACGATAAAACTGACTAACGTTTACGTAGCGACCCCACTAAATTATATCATTATGTATAAAAAATAGCAACTCAGCTACACTTTTACTAATATCTTTAAAACAACACTTTCTGGTGCTTCAGTAATATTATAACACTAATTACCTAATGTTATGATCTTACCAACTGAAGTTTACCCAACAGTCTTTTACAGAAAGTATTTTACACCACTTTTATTTGCATTTAATGTCTTGCTAAGTTTCAGTCAACTTATTGTTTACAATTTGATTTTTCTGTTAAATGCATTAAATCTATAAATTTTACTACCTATTTGAACATAATTTATGAAAATTGTACCTTTGGCACATACAGTACGAAAGCTTTAAACGCTTTTAGACCGAAGGACACATTTTCCTCTGTGACGTGGTTCCCCTTTCAATAACCACTGTATACTCCTCATTAAAAACTGGAAAAGCAAGTCTTCATTTAAAATTCTCCGTATAACAATGCAAATAAGCAAATACAAATAATCTAAGATGAAAGTTATTACCATTTCATCTGTAAACGTCGATATATCCACCCTTAATGACATCCTTTGCTTTGTGAAGCATTTTGGTCAGCCAGTGTAGCGTAAGCGGTTGCTTTGCAAGATCGAAAATAATGATGTTGCTCTTCTTGGTTCAGATATTATATGTCAAATTCAACTTGTCATGTTCATTTATATCGATATCAAAGAGATAACGATAACAAACATGCTGGCGTAATAATCCAGGGATTCAAAACAATTTTGTTATGTATGCAATTCACAAATATGTAAATTGGATCAAAAAACAAGAGATTGCTAGTTTTTTATATAAATGCTATATGTATAGGTTTACTGGTTGCTAAGATACATAATTTGCTTACAGTTCAGGGTTCATTGAAAATATAGAGATATCATTAGAGCAAATAAGGTAGACAATACTGTGTTAAACTTGTTTGTATGATTTTATTTACTCTACTTATTACTATCGTGTATTTGGTAACAAAAATGAATAAAAAAATATGATATAACTTCAATGGGTTAATGTTTTTTTGGAGGATTGGCAAAATACTTAAAAAGTTTAAATTACTCTCGTAAAATCTGGTAAACTTCATTCACTTTTCAGTTTAATACTTTTCTGATACCTTGAATTATAAGTAAATTTGTCGATGCAAGTTGCAACATTTAATACATTTATATCAAAGTGTAATATCCACGACCAAGAATATTTTTCAAGTTCGTCTAAGGGGCAGTTTTCAAATACATTTCGATTCCATATAACTTATTCGATCTTGCAGACATCACCGACCGTAACAGAAAAATTGCCCGACAACAATTTCCTAAAAAAAATCTCCGATTCGTAACTTCGCTGACAAGAAAATTTCTGGACAAACACTTCGCCAAAAAGAAAATTCCCTACAACAATTCCCTGTCAAAAAAATCGCCGACTTCTAGCTTGCCCGACAGGAAAAATTCTCGAGAATTAGCTCACCTAGAGGAAAATATTCAGACAACAACTCCCCTCCCCAAAAAACTCTGATTCTTAACTTCCCCGTCAGGAAAATTTCTTGACAAACAGTTCGCCAAAAGGAAAATTTCCGAAAACAATTCCTCAAAAAAATTCACGAGTCGTAACTTTTCCAACAGGAAAATTTACCGAGAATGAGTTCACACAGAGGAAAATTTTCAGACAACAATTCCACCCAAAAAAATATCTGATTCTTAACTTCCCCGGCAGGAAAATTTCTCGACAAACAGCTCGCCAAGGAGAAAATGTTCAGTCAACAATTCCCCTCCCCAAAAAACTCTGATTCTTAACTTCCCCGTCAGGAAAATTTCTTGACAAACAGTTCGCCAAAAGGAAAATTTCCGAAAACAATTCCTCAAAAAAATTCCCGAGTCGTAACTTTTCCAACAGGAAAATTTACCGAGAATGAGTTCACACAGAGGAAAATTTTCAGACAACAATTCCACCCAAAAAAATATCTGATTCTTAACTTCCCCGGCAGGAAAATTTCTCGACAAACAGCTCGCCAAGGAGAAAATGTTCAGACAACAATTCCTCCCAAAAAAACCTCGATTCATAACTTCCCCCACAAGAAAATGTCTCGATAAATAGTTCGCCAAAAGGAAAATTCCCGATAACAATTCCTGGAGAATCAATTCAACGAGAGAAAAATTCCTCGACAATTACACATCCTGTAGAAACCCACTCGCATATAACTTTAACTTTATACAACAACTCTCTTAGATTAGCTCTAAACATGCCAGTATTATACTGCTCGTTTTAAGTCGAGATATAATATATCTGACAGCTTCCAGAACAGAGCAAAAAAATCGTACATCGGTTTGCTGCAAGAATTTATGCCTAGAGTATCACCAGTCACCATTCTAACCAATTTCGAATCTGGCATGATATGTGCTTTTATAGAAGAATTTTTGGTTTCAAAATGTCGTGGATGCAGGATATTGAGTGAAATTTTTTGATCCGTATTTGTCGGGGAATTTTCCTGCCAGAGAATTTTCCAGTCATGGAATTTTTTTACACGGGCATTTGTTGTTGAGAAATTTTCTATCGGTGAAATGTTCACCCAATACTTCCTCACGATTTCCGTATTAATAATGCGTTTCTCAATTTCTTGTAAAGTAACTCATAGTGCCAATAAAAACGCCTGCCTTTTAGTTGAAATTTATTTTATTCCCTCACCATTACTCCTGTTGAATTCGAAATTATCCATTTTTTCTTCGTAAATCATGGTTATACCAATTCGTCTGTAAACGTCTTGAGGGTCTGTACATGAAACAGTTTGGTTTATTTCATGAGCGACGGTCTGCGAAATGATTTAGTATTCCTGAGGCTTTTCCTATCGCATTATGAAAGTTTCTAGTAACGTACAGCTACCTAGGTATTAAGTATAAAGTTAGAAATTTTAGAGCTGCCGGCGTGGCAGATGTATGATTAGTCTTTCCAGCACATAAAAGTTGGTCGACGCGACGTATTCAGCGCGTAACAAGTTCTAAAGCTAAGGGTGAATATGGAATTGAGTACATGACTCCAGTTCTCATGCTAATTAGAAAACAAATTCTAAGATTTTTTTAGGTTTCCAAGTATATACGAGGGGTACTTTGAAAGTTGCTTTTGAAATGAGAGAGAGTACTGAATCATTTGAATTTAGAGAAATCCACCAAATCATATATTACTGAATTATAAGTAATGCATAATCTTATACTTGAAATTTACGTTGAGATTAAAACACACAGGAGACTGAAAAATACGAAGACATGAACGCAGATGTTAGCAAGTGAAATCCAACAATATATATATTTGTCACTTAGTACCAATTGTTCATGATTATCATCCAGACATTCAAAATCGCAATTCTTAAAGTTATAAAAAGTAACTTGATTGTCAGTGCAAGTGCTAAGTACATTCTCAGGAATGCTAAATTCATAAGAAATATTCTGGTAAGATCAAGGAAAACTAAATCATCATTGGGAATGGGAATGGGAATGGGAATGGTGTTATACTGATAGAAATTCAAAAATGAATAACCGTTATATAAACTTGAATTAAGTCAAAAAAGTTAAGTATTTTGTTCACATTATTTTTTTCAGTTTGATAAGTTTATTATTTAAAGTTGCTGTTTGCGTGTCGGTTATTCTTTTATGCGGATTAGTTCGCTATTAAACAATTAAACAATTTCGTTACAAAAAGATGAATCGAGCACGTCATTTAAGCAATGATGAATGCGTAAGAGCTTCAACTTTGCTAGAAGAGGGAAGAAGCATGCGTTATGTGGCCAATTTACTAGGTGTTAATCATTCAATAATTAGTCGAATGGTTAGAATATTTAGGGAAACCGGAACACACCATAGAAAACGTGGCCAGGGTAGGAAAAGGGCTACAAGTCAAATTGATCAGCGCTTTTTCCGACAACAGGTATTAAGAAACAGAAAGAGTATTAGTAGAGAGCTAAGTAATCAACTCGAAACTGTTAGAAATGTCAGGATTTCTGCCTTAACCTCAAGGAGAAGATTAAAAGAATTCGGATTGGCATGTAGAAGGCCTGCTACTGCACCGCTACTTACTGCAGATCACAGATCACGCAGATTAAGATTCACTAGAGATCATGCACAGTGGGCTGTCGATGACTGGAAGAGAGTTTTGTTCACAGATCAAACTCGAGTGAGCCTAAAATATCCAGATGGTCGTGATAGACTATGGCGCAGACCTGGAGAAAGATTTTATGATTATACTATCTCTCCAAAGGAGCCATTTGGAGGTGGTTCAAAAATGTTCGGGGGGGGGGATATGTTTTGAGGCACGCACAGAGCTGGTTGCTATTCGTCCGCGGTCTATGAATGCAGAATTCTATCTGGAAAACATTATTCAAGATAAAGGTTTTCTGGTGCAATATTGTTTAACTATCTTTATTTATATTTTACTAACGTTAAATTAAATAAAGAGTGCAGTAGTAATACAAAGCCGATTCTGCGTTAGTTCCCGTTTCTGCCACCAGGGGCGTTTGTGGCGCTAGTGTCGCTGTTGCGCGGCAAATTCAAATTTCGGGAGCGGCCATTTTTAGTCCAATAATGTCAAAGTTCCACAAAGTGTTAGTAGATGGCGTTGGTGGCGCCAAAGTTCCACAAAGTGTTAGTAGATGGCGTTGAAGAGCGGTGACGACGGCGGCCATGTTTAGTCCAATTATGTTAGAGTTCCACAAAGTGTTAGTAGATGGCGTTGAAGAGCGGCGGCCATGTTTAGTCCAATAATGCTAAAGTTCTAGAAACTGTCACCAGATGGCGCAATGAACGTTGCCGAAAGGGCACAAAGCGCTTAACTTCGTTGTTATTGGTCCAATTGAATCGCGGAAAAAACAGGCAATATCTATAAGTGGCGTAGATGTCAAATTTAAAGAAAAACATGCGCAATGGGCGTGGCCAAAAGGGCACAAAGCGCTAACTTCGCTGCTATTGGTCCAATTGAATCGCAGAAAAAACAGGTATTATCTATGAGTGACGTAGATGTCAAATTTACGGAAAAAATTGCATGATCATGATTGGATAATTATGTCACGCGATCTAGAGGGGGTTATTATATAATATTTTGCATTTTATTAATAAAAAAGATATAATTTTTGTCAATAGTGTTATAATATTCCTCCAAAAATTGAACTTGCTTAAGTTAAGTAAATTTCAAAAGCTAAACTTCAAAGTGTTAAATAAATATTTTAATAACACACAAAATTCTATTACTCCAAATTCAAGATTTTTTAAAATTTCTTTTTTTCAAACTAAAAATTTTTTAAATACGGCCCTGCAATCTACATTTTCTGAAAAAATGTAAAAACATAAACTTTTAATAATTTAAAATTTTTTTCAAACTAAAATTTTTTAAATACGGCCCTGCAATCTACATTTTCTAAAAAAATTTAAAAACATACTTTAACGGTTATACCGGATGAAGCCTCCCGATAAAAATTAGATAAGTCTGATAACACGGAAAAATAAAACCACATTTACAGAAAACAAATTCTAGTACATCCGTTCACACAGGATGTAGCTTCCTGGATAAAAATTTGATAAGACTGATAACGGTGAAAAATACAACCACATTTCCACGAAACGAATTTAGTTATCTTCCCACAGATAATGTTGTTGTTTTTCTCGAGTGCTATAAAAGCCGAAGCCGAATCAATCAACAATTCAGTCGCAAAAGTCTCTTCACCAGTGCTGCTGCTGCCCGCTAATATTCAGTGAGCCGTTTCCAGTTGTTTTTTACATTGTGCTGTCAGTTAGTGATCAGTGAACAGTTTCCAGTTGGAGTTATTGTAAGTACATTTAATTTTATTTTTTTAAAACTTGTTTTTGTACCAGTGCTCTGTAGTAAATTTCAAAATCTAAACTTCAAAGTGTTAAATAAGTTCATTTTTTAAAAAAACTTTTTTGTAATTTTAACAGTACAAATTTTTGATTTTTTTTTAGTAATTTGTACCAGTGATCTACATTTTTTTTGCTGTAAAGCTTCAATCCATCTAAGACTTTTTAAAACTTGTTTTTGTACCAGTGCTGTAGTAAATTTCAAAAATCTAAACTTCAAAGTGTTAAATAAGTTAATTTTTTTAAAACTTTTTTTGCAATTTTAACAGTAAAAATTTTTTGATTTTTTCAGTAATTTGTACCAGTGCTCCCCATTTTTTTTTTGCTGTTAGCTTCAATCCGGCTAAGACTTTTTTTTGGCATCCACATCTTTAAGCTTTTAAAGTAAGTGTTTTTTTCGGTGGTTTTTTCATGCTAGTATTCCATTTTTTTATTATTATTTTAGATGAGTTTTCTCGAAAAATTAAACGAATTTACCTCATCTACAGATACTGAAAACAAGCCCATAATTAAGCTAAAGGACCTGCAACCCAACATCCCAAAGAAAATTTATCGTGTTCAGCTCACCAAATCCAAATTTGGCGGGGAATCCATCCTAGTGGAATTGGAGGAGAACGTTGTCACCTTTCTGCCCAAAAGGTCTACCGAAATTTACAAGAACCACATCGACGATCTAAACAAAGGGGGCTTCAGTTTAGTTTTTATTGGCCTGCACGAGATATCCAAGAGCTGTGCTCCGAGGACCTTATTCAGAATAGAAAAAAATTAGGTGAGTTCAATCATGAATTTCGCACTCGTTTTTCAAAAAATCGAAGACCTACTTAAAACTGAGCACAATAGTTCAGCATATTCCAATAAAAACAAATGGCTACAACAAATCAGTACTCACCTCCGAAAATGCTCTTTAGCTGTAAAAAAATTTAATTTCACGGTAGGGCAAAAAAGACAAATTTACGCCAAAATGGGGCAGTTGAAAAGGCTACGGTGTATTATTAAATTAACGTCTTCCCATGTAGTAGGGGAGGGCATTAGACAGGGGCGCGGTACTAAAGGGGGCGTTAAATGGGAAGACGTCAACGCGATTTTTAACAATCGAATTAGAACGGGGGTAATTATAAATTTGAAACACAAAGAGGTAAAAGATTTTTTGAAAGCAGCTTTTAATTTATTCAAGTCAAAAATTTCACAAATTTTAAAAAATGATGCACCGTCGCTAAAAGTAAATGCTACATTTTGCGGCGATTTTTTAAAAAATGATAGTGATGGTGGGGAAGTAATTGACATTAAATACTTTGGATCCCCAAATTTCGTTGTTGATTTGGGGACGGATTTAGCGCAAGAATATAAAAGCATTGTAGATTTTATTTTAAATAAACTTTCGGAATTTCAAGAAAAAGACAGCGTGTGGGCGTTTTCAAAAATAAATTTATTAGAAGTAGCTATTAACAAATTTGAAATTGGGAACGGTTCATCCTTCATTCCACTGCCAAAAGAAATATTAACGAAAAGGGCGTGCATAAACGTCCAAAATACGGACCTGGCGTGTTTTTACTGGGCCGTAACGAGTTTTTTGTTTCCTGCTAAAAATAACTCTCAATATACATATACTTACCCTCACTATAGTACAGTTTTGAATACAGACGGTTTAGAATTGCCTATGAAACTAACACAAATTTCAAAATTTGAAAAGTTGAATGATATCTCTGTAAACGTTTACGTTTTAGAACTAAATCAAACTAATAAAAAGTCATTTTACGTAGTGGTACCTGCACGTTTAACTAAAAATAAACATCCGCGTCATGTAAATTTACTTTTAATTCAAGATGAATATTTTCCAAAATTAAACGACTACGAGGCTCCTCCCGTCAACAATGAGGACACTACTACCACCACAATTAAATATCATTATTGTTGGATTAAAAATATGTCTAGACTAGTTTCAAGTCAACTCAGCAAGAAGGGGCATACAAAGTTTATTTGTGATAGGTGCTTAAACTATTTTCAAAGCGAAAAAAAACTAACGGACCACGAAATTTTATGCATAAACAGCAATGATTGCAAAATTTCTTTCCCCCCATATGATAACGTCGAATTTAAAAATCATGTATACAAGCAGAAATGTCCTTTTGTCGTTTATGCCGATTTCGAGTCAATTTTAGAAAAGTGTGATAAAAAGATATCCCATACAACTACCAAGTATCAACATCATAAAACATTTAGTGCAGGTTTCTACTTAAAATGCAGCTACGATAATCAGATTTCCTACTACAATAGTTATAGAGGGGAAGATTGCATGGACTGGTTTGCGAATCAAATGTTAGAAGTCGCGAAATTTATTGAATCTAAATTATTAAATATTGTTCCTATTTGTATGCCTACTGTCGCAAACGGTGTCTGCTGTCACATTTGCGACAATAGGTTTAAAGAAAAAGACATCATCGTTAAAGATCACGATCATTTTACGGGATTATTTAGAGGGTTCGCACATCAATCGTGCAATCTGAACTTCAAAAAACTATTTGTAGTGCCCATAGTTTTCCATAATCTTAGCGGATACGACAGTCATTTTATTATTAGAGATCTTGCTAAACGTGGACCCTTGAGTGTACTACCTGTGAACATGGAAAAATACATTTCTTTTACGCAGTATGAACCAGAAACTAAAATTAAATTCAGATATATAGACTCCTTTAGATTTTTGGGCACCAGTCTCGATGAGTTGGTGTCTACACTAAAAATAGAGGAGTTGGTCACATTAAAAAGGGAATTTGGTAACTTGACTAATGAAACGTTCAAACTGTTGACGAGGAAAGGTGTTTTTCCATACGATTACATTGATAGTATTGATAAGCTAAATGATACCACTAGTCTTCCAGCAATTGAGAGTTTTTACAACAAATTAAATGATTGTCATATTTCCGCGGATGATTACACTCATGCGCAAAACGTTTGGCAAGCTTTCCAAATTCAAAATTTAGGCGAATATGCAGATTTGTATATGCGAACCGACATTCTCCTTCTTTGTGACGTTATGGAAAACTTTCGAACAACTGCTCTGGAAACTTACCAACTAGATCCGGCATGGTACTATACTATGCCCGGATATACTTGGGATTGCATGCTCAAGTACACGAAATGTAAATTACAAATTTTAAAAGATGTCGACATGTTGTTGTTTGTTGAGGCATCAATACGTGGAGGAATATCTGTTTGTTCAAACAGATATTCCGAAGCCAACAATAAATACATGCCTGAATTTGATTCTTCTAAGCCGTCCAAGTACCTTATGTACTTTGACGTAAACAATTTATATGGGTGGGCAATGTCACAGTTCCTCCCCTATGGGGGGTTTGAATGGGAGCCCAATACAAACATTGACATTACTCAGATTCCCGACGATTCACCCGTCGGATACATTTTACAAGTTGATTTAGAGTATCCCGAAAGTTTACATGACGAGCACAAAGATTTCCCATTTTGTCCTGAACACCGTAAACCTCCCGGCGGTTCCAAATTGTCCAAATTAATGACCACCCTTTACCCGAAAAAACAATACACTCTGCATTACCGCAATTTAAAACAAGCCCTCGAACAGGGCTTAAAATTAACGAAAATTCACAAAGTACTAAAATTCAAACAATCGGCTTGGCTGCAGTCCTATATCGAGCTGAATACTCGCTTAAGGACTGTGGCCACAAGCAATTTTAAAAAAACCCAGTTCAAACTCGCTAATAATGCCGTATTCGGTAAGACGATGGAAAACATCAGACTCCATAGGGTAGTGAAATTACTTACTTCTTACGAGGGTCGTTACGGTGCAAAAAATTTGATAGCCAGCCCCCGATTTCATAGTCGAAGAGTTTTTGACGACAAACTTATGGCTATCGAATTAAAGAAGGCTGAACTACTCTTCAACAAACCCCTGTATATCGGCATGGCTATTCTGGACATTTCTAAAACCTGTATGTATGACTTTCACTACAATTTCATGTTACCAACTATGGGGGTGGAAAATGTAAAATTAATGTACACTGACACCGATAGTTTTATTTACGAATTAAATTGCGATGACGTTTACAAAAGTTTGATTGGAGAGCACTTAGAAAAATTTGACACTTCAGATTACCCCTCAAATAACGTCTATAAGATTCCTTTAGTAAACAAAAAAATTCCCGGTTTAATGAAGGATGAAGCTAATGGTAAAATAATGACACATTTTGTGGGATTACGATCAAAAATGTATAGTTATAAAGTGCAAGGTGGCAAAGTCGTGAAAAAATCAAAGGGGGTTAAGTCCAATGTCGTAAAAAATAAAATCATATTCGAGGATTACCTAAATTGTTTGCAAAATAATAATAAAAAATATATTACACAACACACTATTCGATCTTATTTGCATGATGTATATAGCATAAGTCAGACCAAAATTGGACTTAGCCCCTATGATGATAAGCGTCAATTACTTCCCCACTCACATGACACCCTTCCGTGGGGGTATAAAAGTTAATTTTTTCTTTTTTTTTGCTCTACCGTGGAGTTTAACGAGGAAAGTTTTTTAAAATTTTAATAAATTAAGATGTGATTACTGATTATTAGCTTGCCATAATTTTGAAATATTTATTGAATATGCAGAAATATTGTGCTTGGTTTCGATATGATTTACATGAAAATAAACGAGTGCGATTTTCAGACTGAACTATGTGTACCTAATAAATTATTTATAGTTTTATGTATTAGTTATATATGTTTGCTTACTGTATTATTTGTAGTTTGCTTGGGAAATAAAAAATAAAATATAAGAAAGAAGTGTTTTATTTCAAAAAAAAAAAAAACTTGGTACATTTTTTTAATTTGAACAATGATTTAATATATCATTAATTACATCATCTTTATAGTAATACATGTACTCTTGTAGAGCATTTTTTTCTAAACAATTTGGCATAACAGCACAAATTAAAATTAAAGTATTAAATCTACTAGTGCCACAAATACTATTGAAATTAACAGCAAAATAAGCTCGTGTAGAGGCTATTAAATTACAGTAGAATGTATTAAAGTTCAAGTCTTCTAGCAACGAAATGTAGTTCTTCACCAAATTGCAATTTGCTTCAAGGATGTCGGAAACATCATACTCGTCCAGATAGAACTCGACTCCATGTTTGTTTGCAAGTAGAAACTTGGTATCGTCGTACACTAATTGAGTAACTTTACAAAAATCTCCACACGGGAAAACTACAGGATCGTATTCGTCAGGAGGTGACGGTAGATTCTCGTGAAAAAAGTCATCATATCTCTGACGCAGCAATTCAATAAAAGTAGTCCACTCAAATGTACCAAACGAAATTCTTCCGGGTCGAAGTAAAGGTGTTAGCGTTATTGCAGGAGTAAAGGTTCTGGTCGGACTTATTCCGCACAAAAGTGCATAACTTCTTAGGGAAAAATTCGTTTCCAGTAGATGGTATCGCTCCAATTTAGCAGCATACTCGTATGAAATTAAAGCTTGGTCGATTTCCTCAACACAATCATTAAGCGTCACTGCATAAGGTGAAGGAGGTGTTGGCGACGGTGACGGCGATGACGATGCCGAGTCACTTTCAAAAACAATTTCACAAGAACTATAACCACTATCTTGACTACTCATGTTGTCGGTTGGTTGATTTAAATTGCAGGTGCACCACACGACTGAATAAAATGTAGGTTCGCACACACGCACTTGTATTTATATACCCCCACTATGAGGGACAACGCTAAGTTTGAAGGTTATTAAAAAAAGGCCCCTTGAATTGCTAAATTTGTTCGTATTTTCCATAAGATTCTATACAAAATCGGCGTTTTCAATCCAACTGTTATGCTTGTTATCGAGACCCAACCATTTCACGTACGCCTTCTTTCCCTTTCTTCTAAGCACCTTTTCTACGAGGTAGACATCGGGTGCTTTCGTCTTTTGCAATTCCTCCTCGTAGAAAGCCCCGTTGATTGGTGTACCCAACATGTCTTCAAGCAGATAAGTCACGGGATTGGTTATTTTGACTTTAGTAATTTTAAAGAGCTCGGTACTCCAATTAGGGGTGTATCCCTTTTGAAAAATATGCTTGGCTTTGCTTAAGCGCACAATGTCGCCAACGTTAAGTTTGCGTGGTCCGGCAATCTTCAAATGCGAGTAAAATTTTCGAGAAATTTCCTTCTCGTTTGACTTGTTGACCTCCGAAGGCTTACATCGTATTTTCGAATGTTTCATGTTATTGTACTCTTCCACAATTTTCGGTAAAATGTCGATCCATCGGTAGGTGCCTTGCAAACTAAAGTACTTGTATAGTTTTGTCTTTAAAGTTCTAATACATCTCTCGGCCATCGCAGCCTTTTTAACGCTAAACGTATTGTAATGATTAATGTTGCATTGCGTCATTAATTTTTGGAAATCTGCATTGAAAAACTCTGTACCTTGATCGGTTTGAAGATTTTTAGGATGTCGTCGGCTGTGTTTTAATATGCTGGAGAAAGCTTTGGTAATTTCAACTCCAGTCTTTGTCTTTAGAGGCATCGTCCACACGTACTTTGAGAAACAATCGATAACAACCATAATCATTTTGTAACCTTTATTTTGGTGTGCATAGGGTCGCATTTCGGCCAAGTCCATTTGCCATAAATCATCGAGACCCTTAATGATTGTTCTACGTCGCGGATAATTCCTACGTGCTGGAGCATGGAGTTCATTAACAACTTGAATTTTTTCTTTCGACATCTTGAAGAGCTCTAAAGCGAGTGCAAGTGTGTTGAAGTATTTAAGGAATATTTGATGGCGTTGTAGTATAATGAAATCGGTTTAGTTCTCTCTCCAATTTCTTTGCTAACTCGGCAGTTTCGTGGTGAGCTTTTAATAAATCTCTCAAAATAACTTCATTAGCAGTCAATTCTTTTTTCAAATTATTTGTTAACTCGACGACGGTTTCTTGGTTAGCAGTCATTTCTTTTTTCAAATTATTTATTAACTCGACGATGACGGCGCCGCCGCCTGTTTCTTGGTGAGTTTTAATCAAATCTTTCACAATGCCTTCATCAGCAGTTATTTTTCGCTCGATTTCAGCAAACCGTGCGCCTGTCACACTGGCAATTTGTTTGGGTATATCGATTTTTAAATTAGTATAAAGTTGGGTTAACTGAACAAAATTTGAATTGGTTGCCGTAAGCTTTTTATCTACAACTTTCGCAATATTCACCAATCGATTTAACTGTGAGTCAACGTATTCTTTACTGGCAGCATCAGAACTAGCTGAAGGTGGTAACACATTGCTTATCCTCACATTGCCAATATCAACGTTACCTTCAGCCGTTTGCGGAAACTTAAATAACATATTACGGAGGAAAGATTGAGGAGGCGGTCTATTTGACATCGTCGTTGACCGACGTCCGAATTTGTCGAGACTCATCATGCAAATAACATTAAAACGATGTGTTACACTAGTATATAACGTCGGCTTCTCTCAGCTCATTGATGATTGCAACTATTTCGTTGTTGTGTGATGTATTTCCAGCGTGTTTGGAAGCTACTAGCAATTTAAGTCGTTCCACAAGTTCATTGACATCGTCCCAGTACACGTAATCGATAGGGTTCTCATTGTAGACCATTGCAAGTCCAACTCCAGATTTTGATGATATGCTGCTAGTCGATTTCGATGGCTTTCTCGGTGGAGGAGGAAACATCGGTTTAATAATATCTAGATATTTTGATCTCGATGTACCTTTTAGACGTCCAGCTGTGTTTCTGTGAGCGTTAGTTAAATTTAAAATCGTCTTGTATGCCAATTTATCATCATCGGTATAATCTTCAGGCTCATCATAAAATATCAGTTGGTAGAGACCTGGTGTCCCTTTAACATGTTCCCCCTCCGTTATAATAGCTCCAGTATTCCGATCAAAGTCGATATTTTTCCCTCCGAGAAGCCATTTAGAGTGAGTCAAATCGTAAACTGGACCGTAAACTAGGTCTATATTTGGACTCTTATTCCAGTAATCAAGCATATACTTATGTGATATTTCAGGATATTGCTCCAGATACTCTCTGAAGGCCTCATCCGAAATATGCTCTGGGTTTGGTTCTGAACCGTTGGAATATACACTCTCATCATCATCATCATCATCATCACCCCCAGTCTGAGCTACATCTTCCATCGGAATAAAATCAGTGGGATGGCTTGTATCCTCTGTTTTTAATGGTTCTTCTTCTACTTCAGGTTCTACTTCGGGTTCTTCTTTCTTTATATTTTTTAAAACTTGCGCAGATTCATGGGACGTTGTAACAATTTCTTTTAGAGGTTTTATTAGGGGTTTAAATAATGTATTTAATGTCCGATCCTGCTCAGATCTACCCAACTTGAGAGCTAGATATTTTCGGCGTATATCACGTGAGAGTTGTAGAACTTTACGTTTACGAACATCCTGCTGGTTTAACATCTTGCTGCATATTAATCATACACCACATGGAATTACATTTTTATATACAAGTCGAATCCTTTGCGATACCTTCCATTGTTGAGAGCAAAATCTTTTACAACAACAATAGAACCATATTGATCACTCCAACATTCAGAACAGAGTTTTTTAAAGCGGTCAAAACTCATGTCAGGTGACACGTGCTCATCGAATACGTGTCTCAAGTTTACTTCATCCTGCTTGAAGAGTACAATTAAATTACAATTGTCTCGAATCAGTTGTTTGGGTATTTTTGAGTACGTTTGACATAGATAAGCAGAATCAATATCCTTATGACGGCCCATTGAGTAATATTCTCGAATTTTCTGCTGCCCATCGCAAGCCACATCGTCAAATATGAATATGGAATTTGATTTAGCTTCAGCGGGACTTATTATTTCCTCATTATCTTTGAACGGGAAATAGCCTACTCCTTTCGTCTTACTTAGTACCTCTTGAAGCAACTCGTATTTCGGCTGATACAAAGATTTGGAGTAAACGTAAACGTTTTTAAATTTCGCGCCATTCGGATGAAACAGTAATGACAGCATTACGTTTGTTTTACCACACCCACTGGGTCCACATATGATTGCACGAAACGAGTTTGGTAATAACTCGCCATGTTTACTCTTCTCATGCTTGGAGGTAAAGTCCAAGTTTTCAATCGGAAGCGTTTGTTTCTGTTGAATGACCTTCATTGTATGGCATTTTTAGTCAAGTCGTTGTGTATAAATATATAAAAACGTGAGGTGCGTGACGTAAAACGTGAGGTGCGTGACGTAAAACGTGAGGTGCGTGACGTAAAACGTGAGGTGCGTGACGTAAAACGTGAGGTGCGTGACGTAAAACGTGAGGTGCGTGACGTAAAACGTGAGGTGCGTGACGTAAAACGTGAGGTGCGTGACGTAAAACGTGAGGTGCGTGACGTAAAACGTGAGGTGCGTGACGTTTACGTGTACGTATATGTATATAAATATATATAACGTGATGATATGGCATCAGTTCAAATGAGTCTTTACTTAGGTAAAGGTGTCTTAAATTCGCTCATAAACAATTTGCCCTTTGAGCTCCACATTCCGACCTATCAATACTGTGGTCCGGGCACAAAGCTACAAAAACGCTTAGCACGCGGTGATTCGGGCATTAATCCCTTAGACGCTGCCTGTAAGGAGCACGACATTGCATACGCTCAACACAAGTCCTTGAACGATCGACACAAGGCAGATCAAATACTCGAAAACAAAGCTTGGACACGTGTCAAATCAAGGGACGCAACGTTGGGAGAAAGAGCAGCTGCTTTGGCGGTGACCGGTGGCATGAAGATCAAACGTAAACTTGGAATGGGGGTGGGGCAGCAGAAGACGAAGAGTTCCTTTAGAAATCACGTAATCAGCAAGGTTAAAAAGGCTATGAAAAAAAGTCCTTCCACAACGCTACAGAAGGCCGCCTCGCAAGCTTTGAGAGCCGCGAAAATCGCCGTAAGGAAAGCAGGTGGTAAAAAGCAAATTCGACTACCCAGGACGATACCTTTTGAAGGGAAAAAATCTGGAGGATTTCTACCATTGATTCCCCTGTTTGCGGGCCTTTCGGCACTTGGAGCCCTCAGTGGCGGGGCGGCGGGAATAGCTAAAACCGTAATCGATGCTAAGAATGCGCAAAAGAAACTGGAAGAAGATCAACGTCACAATAAAGCTATGGAAGTTATTGGGGCAAAAGGATCCGGCTTGTATATGAAAAAGAACGCTCGCGGAGGCTTTGGATTGTACATGAAGAAACAAAAAAACTGCCAATAAAGCTACCCAATAGATCGCTATACGATGTGGACCTTTTGCGATATGTCAAACGTTTAAAAATTCCTCATTTTAGAGGGGTTTTCATGCGCGACTCTCTACCACATCAGCAGCAGCCCTGGCAACGCGAATGTGCCATCATAAATTTGGATGACTCTAATAATCCAGGCACACATTGGGTAGCTTATAGAAAGCAAAACAATGTTGTTGAATATTTCGATTCATTTGGTGACTTGAAGCCGCCGAAAGAACTCGTCAACTATGTGGGGAAGAATGTTCAAATCTATTACAACAACGACCAATATCAAAACTATCGACAAATCAACTGTGGACACCTCTGCCTACAATTCCTATATAATGGAGCAACATCATCATCATCATCAGGAGTTTAATGAAATGAGAGACGTTATTAAACTCCTGATGAAGAACATTACCCACGAGGTTTGGCGAGAAATTCCCCAGAAATACCGAAAAGAACTAACACAATTTTTACCATGTCAAAATTATGATTTTCATCGATGGAGTGATGTTTGCGGTAATGAGATACCAACATGTTTATTTTGTGGAATTACTTATAAATAAATAAATAATTTTTTTGAAGCAGTTTTTTATTTAAGTACTACCGCCCCGTTGATATACATTAGTCATGTCTTTGCTTTTGACGCTAACGAGTCAAACTCACGTGTTTTCGTTCACACCTCAGCCCCCAATTGTGCTCGATTCCGAAAAGAGATATTTCCTAGCAGTACTTGGCTTCCACTCATACAACTCGATACCCAATATTGACGGTGAGAAATTTTTCTACTACGAAAACAACGATAGTGGGAAGTTGAGAGAAGTCGCGATTCCTACCGGCTGCTACGAAATAACGGACATTGAGAAGCTAATTCAAAATTCTATTGCTCCAAATACGGGTGATACACTATTTTCGCTGAAGCCAAACAACAACACTCTCAAGTGTGAAATATACAGCAAACGTCACGCAATTACTTTTGAAAGTCGTCACTACAACAGCAGTCTTGGACAGATTTTGGGATTTTCCAACAACAGGGTACTGGCCCCCGGTGTTGTACACTCTTCAGATCTCCCCGTCAACATTATAAAAGTATCAAACATTCGCTTTGAGTCCAACATTACCGAGGGTGCCTTCTACGGAAACAGGCCTGTCCACACCATCTTTGAATTTCCGATTACAGTTGACGCAGGCTACGCAATTGTAGAAAGACCTAATAACCCAATATATCTACCTGTTACGAATACCGGGGAAATTAGCAACATCACAGTGCTGGCGGTAGACCAAAACTTTAAGCCCATAAATTTTCGAGGAGAACAAAGTGTCCTTCATCTAGAGTTAGTAGGACGATCATAAATGGGTTTGGTGATAGATTATAAGAACAACGCGGTCAGTTCAATAACACCATTTACTGCTAGACCTCCTCCGGGTCGTCAACGAGAGCTAACACCCGCAAATAAATTGTTTCTTCAATCGCTTGGATTTACGCTAAAAACAAAATATGGCAAATCAATACGTACAAGCGGGAGACTATGGTAAACGTCCCCGTACCGAAAGCATCGATCCTAGTTTTAACCTCTACCAACAACCACGTTATGATGAGTCTATTAGAAGGATGGAATATCGAACGTGCTCGCCGTTCATCAAGTCCTTCAACAACAATGATGTGGTGGAATTTGTTGTCAATCAAGTGGATTCATTTTTTGCCATGAACGAGTCATTGATCGAAATCAAGGGTAAATTGGAGGTAACAGGAGGAGGAGAAGTTTCCCTAGTACCCAACTTTTGTGCCTTTCTCTTCGACTCGTGCACGTACAGCGAGAGCGCCAGAGAGATTGAAACGGTTCGTGATCCTGGAGTAGTGAGCGCTGTACGAGCTCTTCTCAACTACAGCGCATTAGATGCAAATCACATGGCTATCGCCGGTTGGAATGGCACTTCCAACCCTCCTATGGACACTTCCACAAAATCGTTTAGTTTTTTGGTGCCGCTCAAGCATATTTTCAACATATTCAACGATTACCCCATGATCACTTGTGGAAGGCAAACAATTCGATTGGTTCGCGCTCGCGATGATAGTGATTGTCTTTTGATTAAAGAAAAAACTACTTCTAGTGGTACAACGGCAACAACAACCACTTCTGCAACAATTAAGATCGAAACCATTGATTTGAAAATCAAACATATATATCCCAATGATGAAATTAAAATAAAATTGATGGAGGCCATTAGAAGCGATACACCTATACTGATACCGTTCCGCAAATGGGAACTTAATGAGTTGCCTGCAGTTACGAGCGGTTCACGAAGAGAAATTTGGGCTGTTAAAACTACTAAGGCCGTTGAACGCCCCAGATTTGTTATTGTATGCTTCCAAACGAATAAACGAAACAATACTACACAAGATCCAATGGCTTTCGATAATGTCAATGTGACCAGCATTAGACTGTCAATGAACGGAGAGTATTGGCCCAACGAAAGAAACATGTTGGACTTTGTCAAAAACGACTACGCCATGGCTTACCATAACTATGCGGAATTTTACGCTAGCTATATGCATGGTTCAGCCGCCGCCGAAAAACATCCTATACTCACGTACAAGGAGTTCAAGAACAGAGCCCTATTTATCATAGATTGCTCGAAACAGGAAGAAACCATGAAGTCCTCCACTGTGGACGTGAGACTCGAACTCGAAACGGATATTGGATTTCCAGCAGGCAGCAAAGCCTACTGCATCATAATTCACGACTGTCTTATGGAGCACCGCCCACTAAGTGAAGTGGTTAAAAGTTTAAATTAAAAAAATATAATTTCTTTATTGTTAATAACTGAATTTTTGAGTTTTAATAAATGAAATGAAATGAATTTTTGAGTTTTAATGAAACACCCTGTATGTTTTTCTTAGTTGTTTATTGCAACATTACATGAGGATCGAAACCTTCTTTGAATACATTTATAAAGAAATTTTAGTAATAAAATACATATAGCAGATAACGTGAGGCACGATATTGTAAATGTCTTGTTAATTTCGCCATTTAATTGTCCATCCTTGGTGTTGTTGTAGGAACTGGTGTTGGTTGTATTCGTCTTAAGGGGTAACAGCAACAACATAGTACTTTTTTCGGTATTCTTGTATTGTCCAAATTTAAATCGCCCAACTGCTTTATAACGTTTTCTTTGTCTTCGTACAGTTTAATATCTTTACGAAGTTGCTTGAGTCTTTCTTCAAATTTAAGGACTTTTTCCCAAATATGTTTGTCTTGACGACGCATGTCTTAAAGCACTAATCCCCTCAAAGCGTTATTAATAAATATTATATAATAACCCCCTCTAGATCACGTGACATAATTATCCAATCATGATCAAGTAATTTCTTCCGTAAATTTGACATCTACGTCACTCATAGATAATGCCTGTTTTTTCCTCAATTCAATTGGACCAATAACAACGAAGTTAGCGCTTTGTGCCCTTTTGGCCACGCCCATTGCGCATGTTTTTCTTTAAATTTGACATCTACGCCACTTATAGATATTGCCTGTTTTTTCCGCGATTCAATTGGACCAATAACAACGAAGTTAAGCGCTTTGTGCCCTTTCGGCAACGTTCATTGCGCCATCTGGTGACAGTTTCTAGAACTTTAGCATTATTGGACTAAACATGGCCGCCGCTCTTCAACGCCATCTACTAACACTTTGTGGAACTCTAACATAATTGGACTAAACATGGCCGCCGTCGTCACCGCTCTTCAACGCCATCTACTAACACTTTGTGGAACTTTGGCGCCACCAACGCCATCTACTAACACTTTGTGGAACTTTGACATTATTGGACTAAAAATGGCCGCTCCCGAAATTTGAATTTGCCGCGCAACAGCGACACTAGCGCCACAAACGCCCCTGGTGGCAGAAACGGGAACTAACGCAGAATCGGCTTTGTATTACTACTGAGTGCAAACACAAAAACATAATTACAAACTTTATAGTGGTGCGTTAATTTTGAACACGAGTTTAGTTTAATTGTATGTGACGTCTGAAGACAGTTAGTTTTTATTAAATAAACCACATGTAGAATTAAAGAGAACCCATGTGAAAGTTTAACTTTACTGACACTTTGTCTTGGCCTCTTTAGGAAGATCAGATATAGTTCTATGAGAAGATCTTCAGCTTTCACCGGATTGGTATCAAACATTATGTTTTTAATATCGATAAACCTTAGAGCTGTTGAAGTAGTGATAAGAGATTTTTTCTCCAATCCACATTTTTGACAGTGTGTTTCATCTTCTACTCCAAATAAGGACAAGTATCATTGAAGTCTACAGTGACCTGTAAATGTTCAATGATTAAAGGCAGTTGCTTTCTAGGTTTATTCAGCAGCTACCTAAATTTAATTGGATCAGGGATGACAATTGCTAGCTTGGCCTGACCGTAACCCACAGTTTTGCTCAACCTAGTCTAACCTAATACCATTATAGGATCGAATTCAAGCTAGATCATCATCACACTTAATTCCTCTTTGATCCCGTTCCCATAAAACTGATTGACACTCTCAAAAGTATACGCTAAATAATTATAATATCTAAATATAAATAAAAAAATAAATAAATATACATTCATGAACTGTTCCAGTGGCGAATTCTGCTTAAATTTGAACCACTATCTTTCTGTTGTATTTGGTTTGGGTAATGCCAGAGGTACCATTATAGAAAAAAAAACGGAATGATGCAGATGCTATCGAGAAAACAAATAACAAAAGCTATGCAAAAATTTAAAACTCTTCAGAAAAGTAAGTTTAAAAAAAAAACTATTACCAAGCTTTTATTGGAAAAAATTGAAAATAAAACATTATAATACTAACATTGTACTAATCTACTTTCAAATGAAAAGTTTTGGGGAAAATTATTAGCTTTAAGCTAAAAAATGTCGAGGTTCATTTTCAAGAAGCTTTATAGCGAAAGTAAAATGTGTTAAGCTGTTATAAACGAAAAAAAATCTGAATTCTGTTTTATCCTCCCAGTTAGCCTTTAATTTTACTAATGACGGTTTTATTATTTTCGAAATACAAAGTATTATTTTCTTATCATACTGTGCTTATGGCAAATAAAGGAAAACTCACCAAATTTTAGTTGTTTTGTTTAATACTTTCACTTTTTTTTGGTAAAAATGACTATCCACGCCAAATATGATAATTCTAGCAAAAAAATTCCAAAATAATCAACCGAAATATTTTATGTTTAATCCTCCCTTTATATACCATTTTCTCAAAACAAGTTCTGGTGTTTCCAAGCTTCTATTCAAGAAATTTTCTGAAAATGGAACACATATTCTAACCTATGTGTTACCGATACCGTCCTTTGCAGGCAGCTCCAAAGCGACCAATGATGTCGAAACTAATTGAGGATTAAATTACCATATAGGTAAGGAATTCTTGCCTAGGGCCTCTTTATAACAAAGGTCTGTTATAATGAACTCTTGACAGTTTCACAAAACATGCAGATAAATCGTGTTAGTCAAACTAGATTGTATACATTAGAATATTAAATTTTCATTTTAATGTACTCATAGAATGGAACTAAAACCAAATATCTTCCGAGTGATGAATAATAAACATGAGTTTAAAGAATTCGATTTTTGCGTATGAGTTCATTTATTCTAAGAGCGCGTAGTGATAACACAGAAAACTATGTGACCGAGTTGCGAAGAAAATGAATAAATTATATGTAACTAGTTGACCAATAAATTAGGAAAATTGCCGTTAATTTTTACAGTATCGAATACTATTTGATTCGTACAATGGTCTTCTCATTTTTATCTTTTCAAATTTTCTGTTTGTATGTGCTAATATACCTTTTTTCACCTTGTTTCATCACTTTATGTACTCACTCTTTACAAATTCTTTTTTGGTTTCATCTTTTTCCACTTTACCAGTTTATTTTCAGTATCTACTATGGTCTACGAACGTCAAAGCACGACAAAAGAGTAATCGTTATTCCCCAATCTAATAATATTAAGACTGGGTTTTGGAAAACTATTTAGTAACCCATTAAGGGTTATTATCAAGACATCTCAAAATAGCAATTCATAAGTGGACTGAAGATGCCAAATAAAATAAAATAGATAATACTATTCTGGAACGTTGTTTCTCTTAATTCCATCGACGACATTTTGCTAATTTAGACTCCAACATAAAGAATTTGAAGTATTCTCAAACTCCAGTTAAAACTTTTGTTGTATTCATAATCCTTAATCAATAACTCAAAGGCGCCAATGTTTTGTAACAAAACTTTCAAGACGAGAGTGTTAATAGAAACAATTTCCTTCGTTTACGACAAGTAACTCGAATAATATATTAACTATAAATTTTGTTTTATAACATTTTGTTAATAATAATGGGTAACTGACAAACAGGTTTATATAGTTTACATTAACATTGAGAAAAATATGTCACGTGAAATTTGTAATGAGGATAAGGATTTTCGCATCCTTATTAATCCTAATTAAACTATTTATTTTTTACTTCAATGGGTATGTTTCGAAAACCGCCTGATTTACTGTCTCGTTGTTTTGTCCAGACAAAACACACTTTGTTTCCACGTAACTTTAGCGGTGCGAAGTCAGAAATTTCTAGTTGGAACGGAGGTCACGAGTCCAGCCTTAGATCTCTCCAGGGTGCCATCAGCATGGAGGACTTCATCACCGCTCGTTATGTCTACTATACGACAACAAAGTTTTCTCTAAACGCAAAAAGTGACATTCATTTGCAAACTTTAGGGTTCCTTTTTCAGAGCCAGTTTGTTATAATTTAAAATGTTTACCCAGATTATTTATGTTTCACAATGCTTGAAATTATTTTTTGAAAAATTCATGCAAAAAAGAGATGTATTAAATAAAATTATAAAACATTATTATGAATATTTATTGCCGTACATATTTTTCCAACTAAAAGTCTTCTAAATAAAGACCACAGTTTTAAACCAAGACAAACAATTTGAGTATTTTATAAGAACATGTGTCTATCCGTTTGTATTAATCAATGAATTTAATCCTTGCAGGATTACTTGGTTCTCCTGATTAAATAAGTTATCAAAGATAACTTGTTGAATAATTTTAAATTCCGACTAAACAGCACAGTCAATAGAACAAGATAGTGCCTTTATTTTGAAAATATTAGAACAACTGGAGCATTTTTTAGGAAGTAAGAAATGTTCTTCTGATTCTGGTGGCGATAAATATATTTCAACGCGCTCACAGTCTATGCTTATACCAAATTTCTTCAGACATTCCAATAATTTAGGGTTAGTAACGGTTCTGTATCTCTTAAAGGTTTAGAATTGCAAGAACTATATATTGGGACTGAGATATCACATTTAACATTGAAACATATTTTAAACCGAGCGGGGTCAATTAAGGAAGCAGCGCGTGTGCATTTTTTGCAAACATCATAATGCTTTTTATTACATAAATGTTTACAAGAATGTCTACCAGTATCTGTAGAATCGAATTTGCTGGGCAGACAAAGAGGAGGATACTCTAAACATTTTGCTGAACCCTGGCACCCAGTTCTTGGACTTGTAAACCGAATCGTTTTCTACAAAAACATTTTATAAACTTTTCACCTCTAAATTCTATTTCATGTAGCTGTTTAGTTCGTTGTAAATCTTTTAGTATTTTTGACACACGTTTCTTTTGATAAAGTTGACAAAGTACAGATAGATAGAGTTGCTTGGTTTGTATGATTTTGACGGTGTACAAGGTTCAACAGGCGAGGCGCCGAAGATACACAACTTGTTCCATGATGTAACTTCGAAAGCTTAAGGTGTTTTTTTTGTATCTTTCAATTGGTGTTTAACTCGGTTTGTTTTGTCAAAAAGCTCATCTTCACCAACAGGTATCAACGTCATTTTGGTTGATGTTCTTTACTAAAATTTAGAGAAACACCAGAAATTTGGAATTTGTAAAAATTCATTAAATTTTCAAGTTGGATATACCAGAAATTGAATATCTAAATATTCATTTTAAATTGTCATTTTTTTTGTTTTATCAGTTAATTTAGACGAGGTTTCTCATAGTTCAGAAGTCAGGTAGAATAAGACGTCACATCCAAAAATACTGAGTTATCTTTTAGAAATTTACCGTAATTTTTATTTTGTAACCAAAATTGTAGTTTGGTTTTGAATGGAGTGAATGAACATACTGTCGACTGACATATATATTAGTCGTCTACTGTTGAGATTGAGTATTATTTGATAATTTTAGAATTATTCTTTATTTTTATGTAAATAAAAATACAAAACCAATGTTTATATTTTATTTTTAAATAGATTAAAAATGATTAACGGTAACGTTTTGCTGTAACTGCCTTCCAGCTAGAAGACCAGGATTAATTCTTCTGGCAAGATTTTGGTCAAATTGATCAGGATCGACAGTATACGTACCAAAACCTATAACTCATTTGGTGGTTCTGGAATATTGTTTTATATGCACATTTGCTTATTTAATCAAAACAATTTTATGAATTTATTGTCCGATAATTCTTCAAATGGATTTACTCTCGGTAAAACTTCACGCCTTATATTGATTTCCTCTTCTGCATCATCTATGTCAGCTTGTATGGCGTCAAATAGCAGTATATTATTAAAGGCCGTTCTAATAAAACTAATACAATACAAAGAAATAAAAACATAAAAACATAACTTTCTCAAAGGACATCCACATACAAAAAAAATTGATAACGTCACTAGGAACAAATGTCGAAAATTCTTTATTCTGGTTGGTGTAGACATTTGGCAACATGGTATAACATGTTTCCCTAGTTGCTCCTTTCTCTCGAATTCAAGAATACAGTTTTATGTTACCCAGTACAATGGTGATAGAACGAAGGTAGGGAATTCTCCCTGGGGAATGTTCTATTCTATTACCGTCAAGAATAGGTACCCTCTGAATGTTTATTAAGAGCAGAAGGTATAAAAATCTGTCATTTTGATTTATGGTATTTTGTGTTACATAACTGTTTCTTTTTTTAATAGTTTCATGTTCTTGTAGTCAAATCAGAAAAATTCTCACCCCTACCAGGATTCAAGCCGAGAACCATTCGATCACCAGTCCGAGGTTCTGCCACTGAGAATAAATTTGAATAAAATAAATTTTAGTTAACTAAAATATTTTTTATGGTATACTAAAGTAGTAAAACTAGTAGTTTCTATACACATTTTACTGGATAAAGACTATATTGATTTAAAATTGGATTTTATTGACAGGATATAGGAACTGGTTACACATTTTATTACATTATAAAAATTAATTCATTTAGGGCTGCTTAAGAATCTTGATTGAAGGTAAAAACTTAATTCATACCACATCCAACGGATTGACAACTAGGAGAACTCAAACAAACAGGCGTAACAACCGAACAGCTTTTACTAGACGTAGTATTCCTTAATTTACGTTTCGTTGAGAATTTTCTACAACTTATATCGCTTCCAGCACGTACTCGAACATTGGAGTCGGTATAGTGTTGAGGAGGGAACTTCGTTGTACGAAACTTGGCCTTTGAAGATTTTACAGGACAACATCTGAGAGGTTCGAGTGTATCATAAGGAATCTTACAAGGTTTTGGTTTAATAAACTTGTAATCAAATTGGCTTGGTAGGCAACTAGGGGGCTTCATCAAACACTCCGCAGAACCGTTACAACCAGTTCTTTCGCAGAAATCCTGCATACCAAACTGTTTCGAACACATACATTTTACAAATTTGCTTCCTCTTAACTCATAATCTCTAATAAAGGGTTGAAAACTCATTGTACTGTAAGTAGGCTTAAGCTTGGATGTTTTATATCGGTTCATTTTTGTCCAGTAACACTCATTCTCTATTGGGCATTGACAATACTGGGTGGAAAAAGATTGTTGCAAAAATACCGGACATGAAGTTTTGGTAACAAAAGGTATCTTATCATACATGCGAAGTGATCTACAAGATCCACAAGGCACATGGGTACAAGAAGTGTGAGAGCAAAGTATTGACACACCACTTGGTTTAGAAACCCAATTCTGAGCATAAGGTGAAGGAGAACGTGTCGTAAGTATATAAAATTCTTGTGGGCAACAAGGTGCTGGTTTACACGATTGAGTACTGCGTGTTATTGTATTCCCTTTAGAGATATTTAAGGTTTTTACCATATTTTTCAAATGAACTGCAACTCTTTTTCTTTCTCGGAAGTCTTCTATGTTACCTCTAGATCCTTTCTCTAAAGATGAAAATGGATTAGATAATGACGGGCATGAGCTTCGAATACAAGGAATAGTAGTGGATAGCGGTTGCATACGGGAATAACATTTGGAACGTATAAATTTTAATTGGCGCCAATTTTTAGCAGCTTTTAAATTATCGACTATATCCTGCATGTTTAATAGCACTCTTTCCTTTTCCTGGTTAACTTCAAGTGAGTCTGGATTTTCTGATATCATTTTGTCGAGAGATTATTCACTAATTATTATTGAAATTTTGAATTTACTTAAATTTTGCAGAAATATAGAAAATATTGATTAGTCATGTCATTGTAAATGATTTTAAATTTGACGTGAATGTAAATTCGTAGTTTATGTAGTTTATTAAAAAGACATATCATATTGTAGCTGAACAACTTGAAAAAATAACTACAGAAAAGAAGAATTATGAATGGTGTTTCATTTAAATTGGTTGCTTCTTGGTTTCAATAGTTATAGATTCAAGAAGGATGCGTTGAAATTTTTATATATTAAAATTGTTTATTAAAACTAGTACATCATAAATCTTATAGACTGGGAGATGAGTATGATGTTGGAGTGTGAGTATTTTATTCAGGAAAAGCCGCATTTAAAGAAGGCAAAAGTTAGTGTCGTTAAATTTGGGAGGATATTTTCACATTATTTTTTTCACTTGTTTTGCTTAATAACCTTGTTGTCGAAATACTATGGTTAATTTATGGATGTCGGTCATATAGGTCATAAAATATTAAAAAAGTAACAATTATTTTTCCTGAGATTTCGATTTATTTTCATTAGTTTGTTGTGGTTTCAGTTTTGAAAAATATTTATTTTCTATAATATTATTATTTGGTTTTTCGGCGAATTGAATTTTAAAAGGTGAAAGGCACTTTTTTAATTGTCTATTAATTTGTGGAATGTATGGAAGAGAAATGTAGTTAATATTGTTAATATTGTTGGGTAGTGATTGTAGGTGTTATGTATTCTCTGTTTAATTATAGGTTCGTAAAATTTTTGTGGATAGTCACTTTTTGAAAGTGTTTCTTTTACTTTCTTTAAATTATTAGGTCTATTTGTAGCATATGATAACTTAATAGCTCTATCGGTTAAGTTGTTTACAACCATCCGTTTGTACGTAACTGGGGCAAATTAATCATAATTCATATTTTTTACGTTTGTAGTTATTTTTCCTTCATTGTTATACTTAATATTAATATCAAAGAAGATTATTGAGTTGTTATTGGCTTTTTAGACAGTATTTTTTGATGATAATTATTAAAACCATCTAAACTATTTTGAATTTTATCAGTGGGTACACAATGAATGAAGTCATCAACATATCGTTTACACATAATGCTTTAAAGGGTAAAGAATTAATAATTGATTATTCTGAAACAAGATTTTCAATAGGTGCCGAAACTGGTGATCTTGTGAATAAAATTCGCCATTAAAATGAAAATATGTAGACTTCGGACAAAGTTTAATACTCTCACAAAAGGCCTTACAACAGGTAAAATTAAACAATAGTTTGTTGGGATTACTTGATAGAACAATAAGGGAAATGATCCACACCAAGAAAAATAATAAACCAGTTAATTTTAGATCAGAACAATCTACAACACCTACAATAACTTAATTCAACAAATCTCTGCACTCCAATCTGTGTATATAATTTTTTTTAAATTATTTTACTTAGGCATTTTAATGTGCTTTTTAATTGTATATGTTTTTCTGTTAATTTATTTATACGTGTATAAGCCAATTCTCAATTTTAAAAAATTTAAATTTAATTCATCATAATCTTGACAAACCCTTGTTAGGTTAAACACAATATTGTGCTCAACATTTGTAAGTTTTTACCTTTTAATTGTTTATGTAATTAAAAGACAGAATAATTGTAATTTTATCTCTTCTAAAGACGGTTTAATTCAATATAATAAAGTGAAGCGCCAAGAAATATATTCGTTTCTTTTTGTTTCCTTTATTTTAATCAATATGACCGACACTGATCATAATAATTTTTTCCTTTATATGAATGTCAATATTTCAGTTTGTCAAATGTGGGGATAAATACAAAAAAGGAAACGAACAAGTGTGACCTTTTCCAATATTTTGAACATTGAAGGTAACAATGAATGATTACGATTTATAAAAATTAATTATTATTTTTATTGAAGAATAAATTAAAATTAAATAGCCAACAAATTAATTATGATCAAAATTATACATATTAAATAAATTATATTATATAAATTGTGATTGAAACTAGTAGGTTTCAAGCAAGTTCCAGTGGCAAAACGGGAAACATTGATGGAAAATTATTCACATGAAGTTATCTTGTTTACTGAAAAAACAAATGATAATAGAGGCATACAGATACATTTATCAAAAATTATTAGTGGAGGGCTATAGGTAGTTCTTTTCCTGAAAAAAATATTACTTATTTATTTAATTATTTTAGCTATCGAAGAGTAATATTTTTTCCTTAAAGACATTTTTGATCTTTCTCTGGAAAAAGAAGAAAACCTAGACCCTTCTGGCTATTTCTTTCGCAATTGATGTAGAAAACTTGAAAATTTGTAGCTAAGATCGACATAAAATTATATCTATTTGTAAATAATATCAAATTCTTTATTTTACCAACCTAACTGAATTTTCTATATCACCTTGAAGAGCCGACTGCAAATAATCAACTCTCTGCAAGGCAATCTTCAAGTCATTTTTGATATTTGTTGACTCAATTTCCAATAACTCATAGCGTTTTTCTAATTCTTCCTTTTTCATAACATTTATTAGATTCTTGTTCATTTCTTCTTTTACCTCTCTGCAAGCAATAAAATAATTAAATCATATCTGTTACAAAATGACCAAAAGGTTTACTTTAATTGCATTTGGATCTTCCAGTTTTGATCCTGCTCTTGTTGTTGTTTCCATATCGCTGTCGCTAATTCACTCTTTATTTTTTCGGAAGTATCTTTATATCTGCTAATCTCTAGTTCTAGTTTCGACCTGTTTGCTTGCTCTAATTCCAATTTTGATTTCAGTTCATTTATTTTCATCTCTGACCTTAAATAACACCCCAAATAAATACAAAAATGCTGCTTTAAAACTAAAATCTTTGCGGGTCAATTACATTTTTATTAGGAAGTAGTAACAAAAAAATATATTATTTTTTGAAATTATATGGTAGAAAACTATACAGTGCTCTGCTACTGTGAAGAGGTGAAGAGATTGTGGAGTCTAGTTAAAGATAGGCAGCTGAACAAGAAGATATCCACAATAAGTTGAGGTGGAAGGGACAATGAAGTTAAATATAATCTAATACCTTTTAACTAGTAGATTATATTTATCCATGATGGTAACCGATCCGAAAAAACCAACATTCTCGTTTAAATGATTTCTGTCGATTTCTAAATTTGAAATAAAGGAAACTTGTTCTTGTAATGCATGTTGGTCACGTGACATCTGCTGTATAGCATTTTCAAACTTCTTTAGTACGTCGTTAAGTTCGTCTTCGGTTTCCTCCAACTGGCTTTGCAAAGTGCATTTTTCTCGGAAGTAAGCCTTCGCATTTTCTTCTGCATCTTGTTTTTCCTTTTGTATTACTTCTACTTGGGAGTGAAGATCTGATAAATCAGTTTCAAGGCTATGTTTGGCTTTTACAGCTATTGCTCTTGCACATTCAAGGTCTTCCAACTGGTTTCGAAGTTGACGAATGGTTGCAGTTCCTAAAAAGTAGGGAGTCACTAAGCAACAAAAAAAAATTGTTCTTACCAAAACGTTGAATATATATGATAAATATTTGTTTAAAAATTATACCTGAGGAATCTGCTTTCTGTCTTTCTAACTGAACTTGCATATCTCGAAGCAATGCTTTCGTACGTTTTAAATCCCTTTTTAATTCTTGAAATCTGGCTCGGTCTTGTCTTTCTAACTCAGCAGCTGCTTGTAGTCTTTTTTCCATTTCCAATTTCTCTCTGAGTAATATCGATCGATCTTTGTGTTCCTTTTCCAGCTGCTGTTCAAAAGCTGAAAATGTGATTTTATATATATAAATATGTATATTATTTGAAAATATTTGGTCCTCACCTTTAATTTTCTTTTGGAAGTTGTTTCGAAGATCTTCCATTTCCTCTTCCTTCTTTTGAGCTTTATATTTAGCATCTTTTCTAATAGTTTCTAGTGTTCTTTCCAAAAACAATTTGGACTTTTCTAAGAACCTTACTTGTTCGGAAAGTTTCTCTAATTGGTCGGTTTGGTTTTGAAGATTTCGTTCGAATTCGGCTTTTTGCTTTATTAGGATTTCTACTTCATGTTTCTGATCACAGTTTATCTGATCAAATTCTTTTTGTATTGCTTT
Organism: Hermaeophaga mercurialis; assembly: GCA_951812935.1. Taxonomy (NCBI): domain Eukaryota; kingdom Metazoa; phylum Arthropoda; class Insecta; order Coleoptera; family Chrysomelidae; genus Hermaeophaga; species Hermaeophaga mercurialis. Next base: position 7,103,556 of record OX638363.1, on the reverse strand, counting down.
AAATTCTAGCTTTGAATTCTGAAAAATAACAAAAAGGACGATTGACATAATGGAGTCATTCATACCTTTAAATAACTTACTGAAATAGAATTCTCAATTATATATTTTTCTAGCAAACAATTTTCTTTGTCACGTTTTTCTTTTATTTTCTTCTCTTTTGTCAAGTCATACTTAATTGTCTTTTTTTCGGCGATATTTCTCTTTTGCTTCTTTTCGAACGAACGTATTTTCTCGGTTTGATCGTCTATTAATAATTTAAGTCCATCCATTTCATTTTTTAACCCTTTTACATTCATTTTCCATTCTTCTGCTATCATTGTCTGTCGTTTTAAATCTTCCAGAGCCTGTGTCAACTATAACAAAGTTTCAATTTTAACTTTCATTTATTTTTAAGAGTCTTCCACATACTTTCAATTCTAACTGCAACTGTGTTTTCGCCATATGTTCTAAATTGTCTTTATGTTGTTGCTGCATCGTTTTCTTGGATAATTCAAAATCGTTTTTTATATTTTCGTATATTTGTTTGTAAATTGTGACACCTAATTTATCACTGTTCTTTAGGTATATTTCACTGGAGTCTGGATGACTGTTTTCCAGGTTGTGTTTTTGAACAACTACGGATGCTGTTGAATATTCTGTGGAGTCAAAATCTAGAGTTATCTCAGACAGCTTAAAAGAAAAAGAAATGTTATGAGAATAATAAATGTTATATTATTTAATGAGTTTTATTGCATTATATAAAAATATTATTACTTCAATAGTATTTTCGGAAGCAAATTTTAGGTCAATGTAAATTTCTTTTCTTTCATGGTCTTCACACTCTTTTATCCACTCATCTTTCCTAAGACCACAATCATTTTGTATCATTAAAGAGTTCCTCTTGTTGTTTTCATCTTGAAATACTAATGTGTCCATGTTAATTTATCTTTTCTCTAATAAATTAATTATATCTTGGTACCAACCTATCAGCTGGAAATTGTAAAATAAAATTTTGTTATAGAATTACGATTTGAAAAATATGATCTGAACAGATTTACCAATGAATCATTACACCCTAACATAGACAGTCTAAATAATAAAATTCTATAATCGATTCTATCGAGAACTTAGGAAAAGTAGGTGCAAATAATATATATGATATTCAGCGTTATTTTGAAGATCTACAAATTTATTCATATTTTGTAAATATAGACCTACATTTTTCTTAAGTCATGAATAAAATGCAAATTACACTATATACTGATTGTAAAGGCTGTAAAACCCATTCAATAAATAGTGGGAATATGTTTCTAATTTCCAATGAATAAATTGTATACAGAGCATTACATTAAAAACAACAAGGTAAAGGTTTTATTAGAAAAAAAAAAATAGAAATCAAAAGCAGAGGACAATAATCGTAGTATTACAAATAATAGAATAAATCAATTTGATAAGCCACGCATCGTTAAGTGATTAGTCGAGAACAACAAACAGTAGAAAAAATAAACTAAACTAAAGTATAGTAGCAGTAAACAGTAAATCTAGAACAAGCAGTAATATTTCTGTGGCTGTTGAGTTTAAATTAAAATGAAATATACTGTAGTTTTATATATTTTTATATATACATATATATAGTATATATATATATGTAAACTAGTTAGTATAAGTATAATATGACATATAAATTTAACTTACCTTGTTACAATCTAGAACTCAAGTAACGGATTATGCAGCTTCAGTTTTCGATTAAAACGATGTTATCGTTACTATTCTATAAATGTTAAATTTAAGGTGAGTAATTGGTGGTATTTTGCTATTTCGTGAATCATACATTTTTGGGCATATTCAAAAAAATAATTACTTCTAGATTGATAGATATACTACGGAATATCCGGCATTCTTTTTGATACTATCAGAGTATTTCGTTGAAAATATTTATATTTTCAAGGCGCAGATAATACGAATATCTAGAAGATATTAGTATTGCAAAAACTATTTAATTACGGTTCTGGTTGTAATAACATATCTCTAGATTGAAAATTCTTCAGAATAGGTTTTGTGAATGGAGATACTGCCTGAAGATGTATTAAAATCCCATCGTGATTTCAATGCGATTCAAATTTTAACGAAGGTCTCTAAATTAAATTGTCGTTTCTGATTTGAAAAAGGGCCTTTGAAAGGCCGATGGCGGTCAAAGTGGTTGAATATCAGGCTATCATGCTCTGAGAATTCATTGAAGTGGATAAGCAAAAAAAATATCGACTACTCAAAGGGACGTTGGATTGCGTCGAAGTTTTCAGATTATTAAAATGCAGCAAGTGATGTGAAACGAAAAAGGAGCTTTTTATAAAATCCCGCATTATCTAGGGTCCTTTTTGGCCAATGCACCTCTGAATCTACACCGAGAAAATGTTCGATATAAACAAACGTGTACATTCATTGTGGCTTTCCTATAAATATGTAATTTGAGTTGCACATATTTTTGGCTATTGAAAAAGGCAAATTAATTCATTCTTCATAAATTTTAATGAAAGAAATAATGTTTAAACATCTCAAACTACCTAATTTATTTAAAGCAAAGCAACTAAATGTAAACTTAAAAATATGGCAAAGAATTCGAATACGAAACAAAATTAAATGAAGCACAATATTACAAATATTAATTAACCAAAAAACTACATTATCTACAAAATTCTTTGACTCAGAAACTTAAGAGTGTTCACTTTAGAAAGAAAATCCTCTTATACATACAACCAAATGAAATCGGGCAAATAGTAATAAAAAAAGCAGAAGTAATCGCCAATCAACTTGTTAATGAAATTCTAAGGTTTATCGAATGTCACCTAGAAATTATCACAGAAAATCCTGGGGTAAAATATGTTTACCAAAAAACACATACCAACCTAAATCCAAAAATTCACTGGAATTTGTCATCATTATTGCAGAGATTCCAAAGGAGCTTGTCAAAAAAAGAACGAGCTATCTAACTTAAATGTTCAATTCAATTTTTAAGATTAGTTACTCTTCCTTTTTTTTGGATAGTATCTAAAATTATTTTAATTTTAAAACAGGACAACTCAGAGGAATATGTATGTTCCTACAGATCTAGTTATCTACCTTCTATTATATCAAATGTATTTGAAAAACATGGACTGGCTAATACCAAATATAAGAGAATATCAGGTAATATCCAATCATTTATTTGGATTTAAAGAGCAACAAAAAAGAAGAATTAATGCTTAGCAGCTTCTTCAAATACCAAGCAAGTATTTATGAAGTTGTGGCACATTGACCCTCTCTTCACGATTAGAAACTACAGTTACCTTAATTATTTCCTAGTTCTATATAAAAATAAGCTAACAACTCTGTTTTAATTCAAAACCGGAGTTCCTCAAGGAAACGTAGTTGGTAACTAGAAGTTGAATAAGCAATTAATAGAAGAATGAATGAAAGGGAGCTATATTAAGAATATTGTCCAAAAGAGAATGGAGAAATATATAAAAGACCCTGGTAAGAGATAAATTAGGTTATAAGTATTTTTGGATATAGCTCGGCTACCAATAAGAGAGGAAATAGGAACAGTTGTATGCAATAATTTCCCAGTATCTCAAGAATTTTTGTCTTTTCAGTGTATAATTCCGTTCTTTTCATATCCGAATATTTGCTCCTTGCTAAGTATAATGATTTGCTTATTTCTATCTAATTGCAAAGGTTTACTTTACTTAATAATTATATTGTTACAATATTGTACAAATGAGAAAATATTTTCTTACTATGACTAATAAGCTACGTTCAAATTAAACATTAGAACATTTAGATCAGAGAAGTTTTCGTGGAGAAAATGTCAATAGCAAATGACAGAATACATTAACACTGGGAAATAATTGATACTGTACTTAACAATAGATAAATATAGCGCAGTGTCTGTAATGAATCAAAAACTGTCTTCGACTGTCTTTAGCTAAGAACGGGCAAACCCAATCTCGGTTACATGTATTTTTATAAACGCGAAAGAATATGTGGGTGGCAACTTACTGCTTGACTGATTTAGGGTCAATTTTAGCTGTTCAATTTTTTTAGCTATTAATTTCCAAGTGTTGTTGTTTATCAAACTTTATGTTTGGGTATTAGCAGCTTTGTGAATTTTCTGTTACTTGTCAATCTACTTTTGCCATGACTTTGACTTCGGACCAGTGGATTGTGTAATATTTTGTCTAGATATTAATCTCTTCGTTTCTCTTCTGTAAGATTTTTTCCATTCACAAGGTATCTGCAAGAAAGAATCCTTCGAACTTTTCTGTGTCATAGGTTTGTTTTGTCAGAAAACTTCTCAATATCCTGGTCTTCCTATAAGTGCATTATTTTATCCATTAAAGTTCTGTTATATCCATAGTGACTTAGATGATTCGTGATTATAGAAAACTATTTTTGTAGTTTGTGCTCAGTGCTTCAATATTTTTGGCTCATAACTAAGGTTTTGTTGAAATTTGATGGTTTGAGTCGAAATGTAGATATTGCCTTTTGCATATCTTCTTCTTTCTATTTACTGAGGTTGTTCTTCTATCTTCTTTTTTCTTGATGTCTGTGAATAAGAATAGTAGATGGCTTCTTTGAATTTTTCTTATTTTGTAATGACTTTAGTTTTAGACAATTGGATTGTGTGATGTTTAATTAGACATTTTTTCCGTTTCTCCTACGTAAGAGTTTCTGTTTTCATTCAGAATATCTCTGGTAGATAAAATTATTTAAACAGTTCTGTGGCGCAGATTTTATTTTGTTGGAAAACTTCTCAATATTCTTTTTAAAGTGTAACAGGTTGGTAGGTTAAACTTCGGGTAAGCTTATTTTTATCAAATGCAACACATATTTAATCGGTGGCCTAAATGCAGTGGACAATACATGTGTACTATACTGCTGACTGCAGATTTCCATTGTCTTTGATTTTTATATCTCAATCGATTACGTTGATGACATATTCTAGATCTGGAATCAAATATTAACAATGTCGGTTTTACAAAAAAGTTCAGTATAGAAATAGAAAAGAGAGAGCAGATATCATTGTTAGCCAACGAAAACAAATTAACTTCAGTATATATATACGAGTATATAAAGTTCAGTCCGACGCAACTGGTGTCCTCACATCTTGTTTACGACAACAGAAGTTGGTGAAATCTATTTTTCCTACAGCTCTTCTACCAAATTTGACTTATAATGTGGTTTTGCTTTTACTTTAAGAATATTTATTAATTTTATAACATATAATACTAAATAAAGAAATGAGCGTTAGAGTAATAAAGTTTAAGAATAATTTAAATCAGCATATTACTTGAAGAAAATAAATACATCTGTTAGAAATATATGCTCCAGCAGGAGGAGAACAATGAGACTGTATTAAGGAATTTTACGAACAACTACAAAGTCAAATCAATTTACTGAAAATGCTCCAATTTTGTAGAAGAAACGTAAAATTTAATGGAAACTTAGTTGGAAATCAAAAACGGATGGATAGATATACTTGTATAGAAAAAGAAAGAAATAATAGGCGCATAATCCACTTCATCACAACATAAGGAATAATAAAGCACGAAAAAAAAAATCATGTTTCACCGGAGATAGAAATAGGATATAATCAAACTGTTTATTGTCAGACTACAAATAAGGAAAAAGGAGAAAAACAGGAAAAAGTATATACAACAATAAGTATATCAAAATTAAAACAAAAAGAAAAAAGAGAAAATAGTCAGACACAAATAAGAAAGTGAAGATCTTGGAAATCATGAATGCATAATGGAATCTTGACGACCTCTGAAAAAACTTGAAATAAGTACTATAACAACATTGCAGAGTTTGTAGAAGGAAAAATTAGGGACAAATCAAAAAGTGAAATAGAAAATTAAACCAAAGAAACAAAAAAGAAAAAACATACTAAGTTCAAAAGCGAGGAAGAAAAAAAAAGATATACCATCAAAAGAATAATGGTAAAATCGGAGGTGAAAAAATTTTGAGAATGAACTACAAAAACGGTTTGGGAAAGATTTAGAAGTATAAAAGTAAGAAAAAAGAAAAGGATGAGAGGAATGAAAATTGAAGAAAACAAAATAACTGTAAACAATAAGGAAATGTTAGAAATATAGAGAATGGAAGTCAATTGACAAGAATTTAAGAAATATTGCTGAATATAAAAGGAGTAAAAACAAGGGGAGAAGAAAACTTAGATCCAGAAATGAAAAAATGTATGGGGGAGGAGGGAAAAATAGATGCTCAAAATAAATCAAGTCAATGATGTTTAACTAACTTCCATAGATTGAAAACAACCTAAGTCTCCCAATTTGTAAAAAAGGTGAACATACAACATGCGATAATTGCCAAACTATACGCCTATTTTCTGTAGGATAATCAAGTATACAAGAGATTGTTGAAATTGTAGAAAAAGTATTAAGGAAATAATGAAAAACTGATAGACGAACAGAACAACATACGACAATAAACAGCAAATGGAGGATGTCTGGATAATAATAGTAAAACTAAGAATGGAAGAAAATCTAAGAAAAAGCAAAGTAATGATAATCAACAGCGTAGACCAAAACCTGCAAACATCAGCCACTAGACCTAGTAACAATGTGTGAAGACCTTCCGGCAATTATAATAAATGATGGTAGTCTAGATATAGGTATTGGAAAGAGACAATAAACGAGCACTAGTATATTAGACGTCATAAACAAGGCAATATTAAGAAAAAACAAGTAGCAGCAACTAGAGACTAACGAAAATAAAGTATTTAAAGACGATTACAGGAAAAACTAAATATTAGAAAACAAGCAAAATAACAAACATGAATCAATAAATTTGTTACTGGAAAAGAGACCACTGAATTGGTTTGGGCACGTTATAAGACTGAACGTAAATAGACTCACAAAGAAAATTTTGGAAACTGCCAGGAACAAGGAAAGGAAGAGGAGGAAATGAAGAAAAACCTGGTGGAAACGACTAGAGGTGATGGGAGAAAGGAGGAGAAAAAATGAAGAAAAATTAAAAAAGTTTACTGCTGGACAGACATAATTGAATAAAATGGGTAAATTCAGAGGCTCAAAGTATTAATCACTTCCTAAAAAAATATAAGGAAATTTATTGAAGAGAAGAAAATATACTCGTATTTTTGTTCCCGCTCTTGATGTTGCATCCAATTTCATTTTTGTGTTTTTTATTTACCATATATGATGTTTAATATTTATTTGAAAGTACCTTACATTAAAAAACTAAAGTAGGATTTTTTTCCATACACTCGGGAAATGATTAAAAAAATGATTTATGTTAATACTACTCCGGTTGGGACAATCTCTATAACTGTTTTTTTTAAATGATCTTCAATATATTTTTATTATATTAAATACTAATATTAAATTCAAATGTAATTCTTAGATTTAAAGATATCATAAATAACACTCGCGTATTTCGAATGTTATTCCATTTCCTGCTTTCAAGCTGCATAAAATCCTGAAACGGTCGAGTAGGGGATTACTATTAGTGACTATAGGAAGTACGTAATAAACTGATCTCAAGAGGTATACCTGTAGTACGTATTTATATTCATTCAACTCTAATGTTGTTATAGTAAAATGTTTTCTTTCTTTGTTACATCGTGTTATATTCATATTCCTTTTTGAAAGGAGTGCTAAATGTTTCCTTATTCTTAAAGACACCTCACACTTTAGATTTTTAAATGACTATGAAATAAATATTTGAAGAACGGCTTAAAAATTAAGAAACCCTATAGGAATGACTATCCGCTTGGGCCTTAGAATACATGTAAAATCAATCCAAATAATTTTTTATCTTGCCATGTATTTTTAATAAATGACTAGTTCATTAGATTGCTTATTTATTTTGATTTCAAGATAGTTCTATTATGTCATGCAAACTTTATATTTACTGTTTTGGAATAGAGTTGAAATTCCTCATTCCTGAAAGCTTTATAAGTAGATATTAAACATTTATACATATAGTAGTCTGTTATGTGAAAAGAGAGCCATTCCCTAAAAGTCTACAAAAAGCTTAGTTAGAGAAAGCACATGCAAATAAAAATATTCCCCAATAAATAGATGTTGGGCTTTTTGGAAATTCTATAAATGACAAGAATAACCAAGGAAAGAACACTTCGGCCCGACTGAAAAGGGCCGAAGGATACTCCTCAATTGATTCTGACATTAATAATTCATAGAGGTCGAACCTCTGTCAGCTAACTTGATTATATTGAACAAAATATGGTAGAGATTAAAGTTCTGTCCAAGAAATAGATTATCAGAGGATATTGCTTTTCTGTATTAATATGTATAGATAGATATGTGGACCAAATGGGTTTTTTATTTGGGATGAAGTCAGATATCAAGAGAAAATTCACTTATAAATAATTTTTGGAGTAAGCGTACTTTATTGGGATAAGCACGACCAATCCACTTCTTAAAAAATTACTTCAACAATATAAGCACAGCGAAGTTTTATCAATGGTTATTACAGTTAAAAGGAAACTAAAGCCGGTTTAGATCATTTTGTTAACTTTGTTTAATAAAAGCTAATGAGTTTGGTATTAGGTATTAAATAGTTACGTAACTTTTATACTTTAATAATGGGTAGATGCTTGAATTAGTATTCTTTATTTAACTGCTTTAATCCTGGTTAAATTTTTGCTGGTGTTTTTGCCCAATAAGCTCCTAATTTGTTAGGAAATTAATAATTAAATTAATTGTTTCAACTCTTACTTTATGGAAATTATTCATAATAAATATGGAAAGGTAAATAATACTTATCTTGAATTTCCACAGTCTTCCAAAGCGATTTAATATATATTCAAATCTACCTAGGTTTAGGTATTTTGACATATATTATTTATTTATCTTTCCACATAAATTAATAATTTTTTTTATATTTAATGTGTCTTAACTTTAGAGGTCATTTTGACAAAGCTACAGTAAGAATACAATATACTTTATACATTAAAGTAAAGAGCTAAGAGGTTTTACACTTAAGATAATGTCTTTTAAATATCTAAGAACAGTATACAGATTCAGAAAGTACCTAAATGGACACAGGACATAGGCGAATTTTTAAGCAGCAGGCAGTGATGTGTCCCCTCTCGACCGAACTAGAGGTACGACCACGACTGCCGGTAAGTTACTATCGAATTGACTGAAACGATGTTCCCATCTCGACAGGTCCCTACTTCAAGATATTAGTTATACGGTCTCCCTCTTTCATAACGCGTTCTTTATCATTCGCATGGGTTTGTGTATTTCTACAAATATTGAGGCCGAATCTGTATATTTGACCAGGTGAGTTAGGAGTACTGATGATAAAAGAAGATACTCATATGTCATTAAATAGCTGTGTATAAGATTTGTATTCCCGATTCGTAAGCTTCGAATAGTTATTTTATCCATTCTTGATAATGAAGAGAGTTCGAACGGATTAATGGATAGGCGGGTCTCATATAACTTCAAAGGGATTCTGGTTCAGTGTTCTTGCCATGGTGAATAAGTACTACGTTTAAAAAAGATTATAAAGTATTTACATAACTACTTCGATAAGAAGATTGGATTACTGCAAGATCATCTAGTTCGTTCCAGATAATACCCAATGTGAGGGAACCCCTTAGACAATATATAATCTCTAGACCGAGTGTGCGCGAGATAGAATAGTCATGAATAAAACTAGAGAGCGAAAGAGAGGGCAATAGAAGAGAAAATTACCCCGGTTTTATAGTATATACATCTGTGTGGTTTGTTTCTCCTTCTGTTTCCATCTCTCTCTTAGACCATATATTTTCTAAGATCTCTCTAGTATCCTCTTACTCTGTAAATGTACATTACAACGATAGTAATGTAAGAGTGACGTCATGCTCGGTCCAAATTATATATGGTCTAAGATCTGTTGGTGACGTACATGTAATATCTTAATAGATGGGAACTGTAAATGCTTTGGATGAATTTGATCAAAGCAAGAGAATCAGTGCATATTGCAACTTTTAGGTCATCTTGGATTATGGACTTGAAAGCTTCAAGAATAAAAAATATTTCTCCAGTGTGAATCCTGTAGAAAGTTGGAAAGAAACGGTTGTTTGTATAAAGAATAACTGAGATTCCTATAGCATTGCTGTTTTTAGAGGTATCAGTATATATTACTTTATCGAAAGAAGTGGTGGCAGACCATGGATGACTGGTTGGAGTTTTTTTATATCGAATGTATGTCCTTCTTACTGGATAAGCTGGATTTAGTAGGTTTGCAGGAACAATAAATATGAAAAGAAGTTGTGTCTTCTTAGCAAGAGTGGAGGCTGAGTGGGTTCGCAATATGAACTGTCCACTAGCCTTGACCGAAACGCTCGAATAGTATTGAGAAACATTAAGTCTGTTTTAGTAGCTGGTATATAGAGAGTGCTGACGTAGTCCATTTTATAACCGATAAGTGATCTGTAGACTTTCAGTAATATTTCTTCGTTTGGTTCTCATTACTGGTGTGATAAGTTTCTTAGGACGCTGAGTGTACTTGGACAGTGGTCTTTAATCTGTTTAATGTTTCCAGCTGCATTTTTTGTCAAATACGATCCCTAGAATTACATTTTGGTTGACGGTGGGATGTCTTAATAACTTTGGTCTTTGTAGCTAAGAAATAAATGCCTATTCTTGTAGACTATTCGTCAAATCAATGGTTTTTTGGATTATGTTGGCTATGGTGATGGTGTTCCTCTATTAGTAGAAGTTGAAAAGATCGTCAGCGTAAAAAGCAAAACATATGGTTGATTATATTATTTAACATACATCGTTGATGGAAAGTATGAACAATGTTGCACTTTGTACCGAACCTTTACTACTTGCACCTTGAAAGTTATTATTCTTAAATCACAATTTCTCACTCCATTTTTTGGTTTATGAATTTGACATAACATAATTAAATATTGTAAATATTATATCTCTTTTTCGTAACGTTATATCTATTTTTTTTATAATGAAATTTGTAGTGTGAACATGAAATTAACTAAATAAATACCGTTATTGTTATATCTATCGTTTGTAATGTTAGCTGAAAAACTATCTAGAAAGGTACAGAACCAGATTTTTTTAATTTTGGAGAACTAGAGGGTTTTTCCCTCAATCAATAAGAAAATATTTGTACACGATGTTTTGAAAACGTTTTTCAAATACATGTAAATGGTAATTCATTTTCCTTTAGTAAAAAATTTAGCACTTTGTAGGCATACAGGTATACCACATATAATTCGTAGTATGTAAATATAAATACAGAAGGAAGTACCACCACTTTTATTATTTGAAACAAATATTTAAGGGTATTATAAAATCGGCATGTCAAGTACTTTGTACTTTGCTTTGTTTATTTTTTCCAAGCTATTCGTGCTACCGTCTTTGATCGCCTCACTTCATTTCCTCCTTGGCCGTCCTTTTTTCTTTTTTTCTTCAGGAATTTTCCATGCTACCCTCGTTAAGAGGGTGGTCGACACCCTTTTCGCATTTGGTCTAGATAATCATTTTAGTTTTCTGACTTTAAAGAAAGTTGCTTACTTTAGAATTAACATACATGTTTCATAGCTCGTTATTTGTCCTTTCCTATCAGAATTTCGTTAGTTTTCTCCCACAAATCATCCTTAATACTCTTCTTTTCCATACTTCTAGTTTCTTAGCCGCGGCTTTCGTTTAGGGTCCATATGTCACTGTTGTTTTGATGACTCTTAATATTATCTTGCTTTTCACATTTCTTATTTATCAGAACTCCTACTAATTAATATAATTATCCACTTCTTCTATTTTCAGCATTTCATTAGGGATAATAAGAATATTCTAGATGTTTCTTCTTATTTTGTAGGAATAATACGTCATCCGCATACATCAGAAATTGCCAATTCTTAATAAGTCAAGTATCGCAAGGGTAAATAAAAACCTTCAAAATTTACTGGCGGTTAGAAAATTAATATTAACGTGCTTAATATATATACAATTAAAATTTTTTTTACCCTTTTACCAATTTAGTTTATTTGCTGGAATTATTGTTTAATTCCTGGCATTAACTGAAAATTATTTTTTCATTAAACATATTTAATAGAGCCCATTTTTCCGGTGTGATATTATTTCATTCAAATCTGTACAAACGTAAATTTAACAATAACAATTAATTCAACACGTATACATATATAAGGGGTTTTGCAATTAACTCTCAAGGGCTAATAGCATAGAAAAGTGACGTTCTTATTAGTTTACTGTCAATTCTTTAAAGATAAATGATTTGTTATATTTTTTAACAGGTTTCATCCTGTTTAACAAATTAGAATGGTATGTTAGTAGAGATGGAAATTAACAATATGACATTTTTCTTCTCACTGAAATTCAAAATCATATGCATTGGTTAAAAAAATAATTGTCTTGTGTCACATTGAATAAGCAAATACTTTTTTATTATTATTATTCAAATATTCGCAAAACGAAATATTCTATATACGAAATAAATATTTAAATTCTGCCGGGAATTATACAGAAGCATCGAATCGATATACATTTGATTATACAATACAGTCTATTTCTAAAATCGATTTTCGACGAGGCGTAAGATGTATTGTGGGGTGCCATCACGTCGAATGAATTGAATTCAAAAATGAAGAAGATGAGTACATCTATATGAAAATCTTTATATCAAAGGGAATTCACGCTTTCAGTGTCTGTACCGTATGCAGATAGAAAATTTTTGTCGACTTTTTGAAGGCAAATTGTGTATAAATTCTCGAAGACACAAGAAAAACTAGAACTTTAATTTTAAACTTTTCAATTTAATATTGGTTTATATTGTTACACAGGTTTATTATCCTGAACAAATTAGGTGGTTTGGATGAATTTTTTTTAAATGTTATCGATCAAAAATGAGTACGCTACTGGATTTGAACGTGCCTCAATAAGATATAACTTGACGACTTTTATTAGAATATGTTTATTAATAAAAAACTTAATTTTAACTTAAAATTTAAATTAAAATTGAAACTATTATCTGATGTATTCTGAAAATTTAACTATGCATAAATTTGTTTTATTAATAAACATATTTTAATAAAAACGCGTCACATCTATTTGAGAGTCATCTAAGTTCATACTCACTTTTTTATAAAAAAATCGCTTGTAAAATTTTGGATTTTTGACAATGAAAAAATATCGTAGTGTGCCTTAAAAATTGGAATAAATTTTTTAAACTTATCTCCAAATAAAGTTTTTGAAGAATAACATTTAAAAGATAAATATTAAACTTCAAAAACTATAGTGGGATATCTAATTTAAGTGGGTCACACTGTATATAGACGTAGCCTAAATATATAAGGACAATCACGCATGCATGCGAGTCATAAAGAACTTGCTATGAAAGAAAGAGAACCCATTAATTTTTTGAAGTAGGGATATATCAAAGTGGGAACATCGTTCCAGTCAAATCGATAGTAACGTACCGGCAGTCGAGGTCGTACCTCTAGTTCGGTTTAGAGGGGACACATCATTGCATTGTATCTTAAGATTTTGCCTATGTCTTATTAAACACTTTCTAAACCTGTATATTTATATCCATATTCGTTTATACTCAATTATTTACATACTAGTCTGATTAAAATACAAGCATAATAGAAGAAATACTAATTGGTATATATAACAAAAATTTATTTGAATCTATTCGAATAAACCGATTATTTTATTATTATTATTACCGTAATTATTATTATTTATAGAAATTTTAGACAAAAAGCTATTGTTATTGGTTATTGCTGGAAAATATCAATTTGGTGATTTAAATACTTACTTAAATTGTACTTTCTTTCATGTATTTGAATTATAGATAACTAAGAAGAATAGAAAGTATTTAAAATAGATGATATTTTAAATATTTCAGTATTTCAAATACTTGAATAATAACACAAAAATCTATAAACATAAAGGCGTGATTGAATTTCTTGCAATGAAAATATTTCCGGGCGTCCGAATCGGCCGCAGTAGCCACAAAACCTTCTCCGAGCCATTGAGCAACACGAAATCGAATCAAAGCGAACGAAAGGTTGTTAGGAAATAAAATATCCACTACACATCCCACTAGACGGATCCCTACATCCTGATTAACTTTAATAACGCATCATCCGTGGCAATTGCCAGAAAATTAACAACGTTCCTAACCACATGACAAGACTTCTAAGAGGGTATCGAATCGATGACGGTGTTTCTGTATTTACCAACCGCCATTGTGTTCCAGATATCGCTGGGCGATAGTAGCTAAGAGCAGAAACTCCAATTCGGACTTGGTCAATTTAATAGTAATGGACGAACTTTTCGCACACAAAACGAAAAGTTACTTTCTTGCTAAATGTACAGAATGTCAATTCTAATTTCTAAATAATATTGAAATTTTCATCAACTGCTTAAGTACTCTTGCTGACTTCGGAATCTATTTAATTATTTTATTTCGTCAAAATCCTTCAGTTGATTTTGTTTACCACAGATTCATCATACGGAATCGAGGATCCTAGGAAAGCAAATATTTTTACTCAGTTAAAATATCTCTCCTACAACAAAGTTTAGCCTGAAAAGAACAAATATCATTCTTATTAAAAGATATCACGAAAAAAAAAACATAATTTCTTCCGCTTTACAATTATATACATTTTTTTTCATTCCAAAATATGTTTCCAATAAAGTTTTCGTTTTCTATAGAAAATTGGAGTATCTGTTCTAGATTTTTATTAATTGTTTCCTCTCCAAATCTCAAAATATCGCTCCTACAACAAAGTTCAGCCTGAAAAGAACAAATACCAATCATATTAAAAGATATCACGAAAAAAAAACATAATTTCTTCCGCTTTACAAATATATATATATATATCTTTTTTTTATTCCAAAATATGTTTCCAATAAAGTTTTCGTTTTCTATACAACATTGGAGTATCTGTTCTAGATTTTTATTATCATGGCTCTTTCATTTTTTCGTTCAGTAGATTGATTAGACTTTTTAGTTGTTTGTAAAATTATTTTATACAATATTCTTGTTCTTCTATTTATAATATATTTATTTCATCTCAAGTAATATGATAATTTTAATAATCTCGAAGTAAATGCTTTATATATTTTGAAATATTTAAAATTAACAAATTATGTATAGCCATTTGTATAATCTATTTAATTCTGTTTCTATAATTTGTATTATGTTTTCCTTATTTTTTCCTATAAAAATATAATAGTTCTACATAAAAATGGTGTTTAGATCGCGATTTCCAGACAAAGTTACTGGGAATTATGATGGAAATTCATAAGTATCGCTTGTGTAGCACCCCCTTTAACAAAAAGAAAAATAATAAGTAAAATCATATTCCTACAGTTACGCTGCTGTGAAAAATTTGGTAACAAATTATGGAAATGATGACCAAATACCGAAACAAAATATTTCAACTTTAGCACCCGGTACCTTTCTCACAACAACATATTTTGGTTATTTCTCATATTTTGGTCTAAATAATATGCCATAAAATTTCCCAATGATTGTGATTCATCTTGTATAGATATAATTTGCTTAAGAAAAACGGGAAAAGAAAACATATATAACTAGTTAGATAATCAAATGGACTAAATTAGACGCTTCTGCTACATGTGAATAATGGCCATGTTCTTGGGCTAAATCTCTGCTTGATTAGCAACATTTTAGTAATTCATTGACATCGAGAACGTTACTTCATATGAACCAGCTCTATTGGCTATGATGGCTATCCCAAGCGAAAATGGAATGGAAAATTAGAGTACACCTCTGGGTGTCTCATTGTTAACTGAAAAAGAAAATAAGGTCGCTGAAGAAATTCCCAAAGGCTTTGAAATATGGTCCGAAATTGAATGATAACATCTGAATTATGTTTTAACTCGGATCTATAACTAATACCTAATTACACGCATTAGTATGGACGGAGGGATTGCCAGCCGAGAGTTGTGCTGGTTTTTCCTCTATCCCATGGGAATACTTGATTAATACCGCTTAGCCAGGACCTGTTTCGGTTTACGGAATTGCGACGTTTTTGTTCGAAAGCGAGGCGGTGGCGATACCGCCAAGTGTGCATTAACATTCAGTGGATTCCCTTGTTCGCAGATAACATGAATTGTCAGTTTTTGGAAAAAAATAACTTCAAAAATGGGAGATTGCACTTCTCCTAAAATACAGCAAAAAGTATTCATGTCTTTTCATCTTGAAGCTACAACACGGTAAAATTATTATGGTAGAAGGCATAAAATAAGTAAATGCACGTGACCGGAAGTAATTTATGCATAAAGTTCGGCCTGGGATGCTTACCTGTGCATCATTAGTCTGTACTTAATGAGGACGGTTTTAATAATTTGAACCCACTTGGTATACCAATATATTAAGTTGAATAAGATAAAGTAAAAAAATATAAAGTAATAAAACAAATTAAGTTTCTAGAAAAATTAAAAAAAATGTATAATTATAAAATTTTCTTTTCAAGTAAAACTGACAACTCGTTTAAAAAATCCATAAAAGTGGTCTCTTCCAAGTTAGAGCACATGGGTCCAGGAATCGTAGAATATAAGTTTATCCCCCTCAAAAAAATACAACTTTTATATAAAAAACTTGTTCAGACGTCTGGGAAGGACAGTGTTTTGTTACTATGCCAGAAAAACTCTCTTAGCTACTAATTTACTCGACACTTATCCGTCGAAAATTCAAAACCAAAAAGGAAGTTCTACTCACGTAAAAATCTAAATACCAATACAGTACCCTTCTTTTTTAGGCAGAATTCATTAAATGAAAGAACTTAAAATTATTGATTATGTTCTGGTTAGATAATATAAGAAGACAACTGATAAACTGGCCCAAAACCAACAGACCCGGGGCTTTAAACGAGGTTGAATAATACTTGCAACTTTTTATAGAAGCTGGATATTGCAATCGTTTATAACTTCAATAATGTCAAAAAATCGTATTTTAATTAGGAATAATGTCCTAGTCAAGATAATTGTAAGTACTACTAATCAACAGCCAGATACACACCATAATTATAGATATATTAAAATAATATATAAATAATAATAAATATAGGTAAATTTTAAAAATAGAGCGCGTGTTAATAGATAAATGCACCACTAACATTAAAAATTTACCCTTAAAAAATATTGTTCTTTAAAGAATTCAAATTTTACGCTCAGTGCTAGAAAAACAATATTTGTTAGATTAATTTAATACCTCACCTATCCGATTTTAGAATTCTAAATCCTTGAATTTAGCGGAATTAACATAGTAAAGCACTCTAACGGCGAAGTTAAAACCGGGAAGACTGTGGGGACATGCTCATGTAAAAAAAGGAAACAGGTCTTTTTTCCTTCAGGGACTTTTATTTGTCGAGTTTTTACCAGATTTCCAGGCAGAGCTCGGAGTGGTTAAGTGTTATTAAAACGGATAAGAAACGAGGATTAACTGCACCACTATAGCAACCAGAGCTAGATTTTTAAAGGATTGATTTTTAAGTAAGAAAACATTCAAATTTAAAACATTTTAAAGGTCTTTTAAAAAGTACATATTTGATCAAAAATAGAGTTGTTACAAACATTACATTAAATGTCATAATTTAAATATTGCCACACACACAGTAGATTTGTCTGCTTGATAAAATTCAATAAATAATATATTCTACTATTTTCAATCAATTTTAAAAGGTTCTCAATTTCAGATAATGGAATGCTACGAATCAATATGTCAAATGTTCGAATGAGGCCATGCGAATAAAATTAGAACCGGAAATTAATTTTTTCTATGTTCTAGCTATGAAAGCCACTATGGTTTACCATCAGAAACTGTTTATCGTTAGAAAGTAGAAAGTTAGAAAGCTCTTTCATATTTTTGAAACTAAAATGACATTCATCGAGATGTGGAAGTGGACAGTAATGATCAGAAGTTTGCCAAGAGTCTTGGATTTCTGAATTATGTCTCTTGGTACAAATATTCTATTTTTAAATGAAATGTCTCCACAGCAGATGAACAGGTAGACGAGGAAATTTTGCCTGCGCGTTTACCAGGCCTTCAGCATATTGATTACTTTTAGAGAGAGCTTTTAAAGAATTTTTAAATTAATCATTTAATCTTTCGGAAAAGCTCGTTGCATATCATTTAAAAAGAGTATCTCCGAATACCTAAAGTTGGATATATTAAAAAAATCGAATGTCTTTATTGAAACCAAAAATAATTTGCTGAATCCAACCTTTTATTGTTATTTTGTGTAAATGGGGTGTTATTAAATAAATTGAAGGAATATTTCTATTACCAGGATATTGAATTTTTTTCAATTTTTAATTAATAAATACTCTTTAGAGAATAATGAGAAACGTTTAACGCACTTCAAAAAATTACAGGAAATTCGCCCTTAAGTAGGTTTAATGGTAAGCTACAGGTTTAACTCAATTTGTCTCTGTTAGGAAGCTATTTCATACTAGTTTATATTGTTTAGTAATTGAACATAAAATATTCTGTTTTGCGCTTTTATTATCCCCTAATTAGTTAATAAATAGAGTAAATGTATTGTTCGATTTAACAATAAAATCCAAATCACTAATTGTACATTAAATTAATCATATATTTAACATTAATGCCCCACCATTTCATTAAACTGCAGATCATGTCAGCTCATGAGCGTAGGTAAATTGAAAATACAATATATTACTACTTTAAATATATATATATATATATATATATATATATATTACTTATAAATAAACACCAACAATATAACAAAATTATGAAAACTAATGGAGATAAACTTTCTGGTGTTCTTCTTCTATATTTTTGAATATTTTGTTTTCTTTTTCTTTCTGCTTAGAATATATGTCTCAGAAGTCAGTCCTTTATTATAGAAGTTACACAGGATGAATACTTTTATTCAGTGCATAGAATTCTGCTTTTAAGCAGATGGGCGAATCGGCAACGTTTTCTGTTTTGATGCTGCTTACTAAATATGAGAACCACCTCTAGACTATATGGAGCAAGATCCCACTACGCACATTATCTGAGTGTTTCCTCAATTGATATAAAAAACTCCATTTTTATCTATTGTATTTTGGTTCTTCAAGTTAAATATAATTTGTGAGACACTTAGCTAATGTTCGGATTTGGCCTGAATATTTGAGGTCATATACGAATCCATGGGAATTATAAAGAACGCGTTATGAACTAAAGAGAACATAGTATTAATATCTTGAAGTCAATTCGATAATAACGTACCGACAGTCGTGGTCGTACCTCTAGTTCGGTTGAGAGAGGACGCATCGCTGGCAGCTCCTTAAAATTTTGCCTATGTCCTTTTAGATACTTTCTAAACCTGTTTAAATTAATTTCACAGACGGATCTTGAATTTAAATAGATACTTCATCACATATTTAACTTTGATTATAGAATCTACACTAATTTAATAAAGAACTTGGAGCTTTTCGGATGTCTATTCAAGTTTTTCTATTTCTGTTAAGTTTCCTTGACAAGAACATTCCAGGTAGGGCAAGAAAAAGATAGGTTGATCTTTTGTCTACAATAGTTTTGAATATGGTTTTGGAAACATTTATAAGAAATGGAATACATCGATAGGGGCTTATGTATGACAAAAAACCCTAGCGCCTGGACTATGTTGATCGCTTAATAATAGTCACAAGAAATTTGGACAAATTGAAAAGAACACCGGATGCCGGATCCATAATTTGATGATAAACAAAAACATTTAGATAAATAATCAAATATGGTCACAATCCAAACAATAAGATGGTCGGATATGGCAAAGGTAGTTTAGAAAAAGAAGCAGATCTTAGATAAAGGTAGAAATGAAAGAAAAAAAGCAAGACCTAAAGGAGAGTTAAAGAAGGTGGAAAGCGAATATAGGAAGCTGGGAATTCTAAGGTGCAGAAAGAAGAAAAATATTCAACAAACCAAAGGTTGTAGAGGACTTATAGTGCTACCATGTAATAAATACATTTATGCTAAGAGCCTGACGATTTGAAAATAGTATTTTATTTATAAAATGGATTTTTCAGGTTTGGGTCTATTTAATTAGTCTATTGTAGGCATTCTATAATTTCTTAGTAGATTTTTTAATTTAATTTTTTAGAACACAGATTATTTATTCATCGACTTCCTGTTCTTTTTATTGATCTATTATGGAATGTTTATATTTTAAACCAACTGATAGTTATGTATCAAGATGCTATTTTCTATTAGTTGTTTCAATATTATAAGTAGTTCTCAAAGAGAGAGAGAGAGAGATAGGTGAGATACAAATTACATTTCGGAGCTTTTCTGAATTAATTACATCTACCTTATCAGCCTAATCAGTTGTGATTAGCAAATAAGTGAGTTCTTTTTATAGTAGTTTCCTCATCTAGTGCCAGGTTCTACAAATAAGAAGCAAGTGATATTTTCTAATTTTTCGTTATTTTTTATATATGCACAAACATCCGTTAAACCTCTACATCTCACAATAATAATAATATTAATAATAATATAAACTCATTATATAAAAAATATACTCTATATTAAAAACAATTTTTAAGAACATACTTTTCTTCTACCTCATGTGGAAAATTTTGTAGTGCCGTCACTGAAGGTTGCTATATGCACATTAGTCGAAAACAAGGGCTGATTGTATTAAATATTTGTAGAGTCAGAAACAAGGACGTAACATTTATTTCAATTCCCGCAGATGACAACAAATTACTGACCTGCATACAGATTGGGCACTTAACCAGTAGCAGACAGAATAGGAACTATATTGGCAAATGGCAGGCGTTACACCTCTATTGTATTTGTTGAATACGCTTTTCACTCATTTGATTGTCTTTCAATATACCTTTTAAAAAAGAAATACGACACTACACGGAAAAATATAATGCAGTGGAAGGTAGAGATTTCGCGCCGCTAAAAATTTCAATTTTTGAACTCATCGTATTCTGCTATTTAGTGCAATCAATATTTCAATAGTTTTTAATAAGAAATTATTTTTATACAGAAATAATATGTGGTTATGAAATCTAGCTTTGTTCTGATTTTATTCTTAACAAATCAATACCCCGCGAAAGAAACAAAAACGTCAGTTGGAAATACAATCCGCAAACGATCTTTCACCCAAATAGTCAATTATGTAATAAAAAGAGTCGCTCCCGAATTTTTGGAGAAAACAGTTAATTTGTTACTGTCCACTGAATCAGAAACTTCAATTGAAGGCTGCAATAAAAATACAACATCGGTTTTTTGCGCGTCTCAATCAGAAATGGATTTGGAATAAGAGCGTTGCAAAAACGAAGAAGACATAACAAAGCAAACTTCTTCTGCTTGTAAATGCCATTTCGCGGTTTTTGCGCCCGCCTTTCAACATCGTCAAGTAAACGATAAAACTGTTTCAATCAGTGAATGTCTGTCGAAATGTTAAAATGAAAAACAGTCTCTCCTCCAAGATACGGCACGTTAAAAGGATAATTTAAAATTATAATATACATTTTTAATTATTAATTGCGATACATGTAACTGTTAGTTTATGTTTTGGTAGCGCATAGAAAAATAATTGAAAAAGGTAGCAGAAATGGTTTATTGTTTTAACAAGTCGTGGCGTGAAAAATTATTATTTTAATCATCATTTTATTGTAGCAGATCTGTAAAAATCTATACGATAATACGCAAGCTTCATTTTTCATTCTAGTATATTAATGGTTATTATTCCCTGACGTAGTGTAGTGATAGAAGGTTTCCTCTGCTGTAATCAAATAATCCACAATATTCCTCAGGATGAAAAAAAGAAAGAGAAAAACTTTAAGAATGAGTTTGTAGTTGAAGTGCAAGAAAGAATAAATGATTGAATTCGATAATAGGGGGCTCAAAAAAAGGGTCATAAAATGGAACAGGAATAGAAAGAAATTCTTTGAAAATCTTGGAAAATTTCCAACTATATTTCAAGCTGTTAGAAAACGTGTCTAGTTAAAGCATTGCGCTCTGGTGTAACCAGTTTTATGATGGTCTAGGAATGCTGAAACAACTAAACCTAGTCGAAAACGAGTGCTGTCATCGTCGTATAGTCTTCAAAATATTATATGTCAAATATCAGATCAACCCACTAGAAGAAAGTCTCAATTCCTTCATTTTCTATGGGTTCATTGGTGGTACTATGCTGGAAAAAAGTATTTTCGAGAGTCGAAACAAGGTAAAATACTTTTCATAAACTACAACTAAAAAGATCAAATACAAGTGACAATCTAAATAAGACCAAAAAGCTTCGCATACTAATGGGAATCACAAATGGGTGTTACCGGTTAAAAGGGCAATTTAGAAAGCTTCGGCTGTGATTGTGTGGAAAAGTGAAAGAAACATACACATCCTGTAGAGATCTGTTAATTTACAAAAGACAAAAGCCCTAAATCTAGGAACATTTTACATCATAGAGAATTATTGATTTAGCTTCTCTCAGTAAATTCACAATGTCGAAGAAATAGAATTAAAGGATTGGAATAGATATTATTATTGTACATAGCAAGAGAAAGGGGCACAATTGACCTTTTAAGCTGGCATTGTAATGTATCCCTCTAGAATATAACATACATGCCTTCTTTTGCATCCCATAGATAATAAGTTTTAGATAGGCGCCTAAAGCAAAGTTCTGTTGCACTCTCATGTCTTCTTTCAGTTGTTCTACCCATTAATTACTTTGTAACTATTCAGAATACTCTTTGGTGTCATGCTGTGCCAGCAGTACGCCACTATTTGATTTGTGTTATTTTTAATATCTTTATTAAGTTACTTTTTTATATACAGGGTCCGTGAAAATAATGCATATTTTTACATGGTATCTAGAACGTGTCAGTTACAGCAAAATCTTCTAATAATTTTTTTTCCAACATCATTAGTTTACACAAAAATTCACTTTAAACATTCACTCGAAAATTTATATGGAGCAACACCTCACACTTTTAACAAAAATATGTGTCATATCACGAAGGAATATCTACCTGATGAATCATAAAATTGTGTTAGTATGCACATGATTCAGATCGTTTAACTGTTTGGTAAAGTAGTTTCAATAATTCAATTAAAAATGGCATTTTATTCAAATCAAGAATATCACAACATGTTAATTAATCTAATCCGTGATGTTTAGTATCAGTGTCCCAAAGATTGGTGGAAAGTGTAGTGTATTACCTAAAAAAAGAAGTGGTAGAAATTGGATCGTATAATAATTGCCGAGAATACTTATTTTTAGAACGTTTAAAAAACCATTGTTTATACTTATACTTTATACTGAGTTATCGGTGTTTTTCGGCAAGTAATATTTGGATAGATCTAAAATACTTACTTTTTTCTTTCAAAACGGCTGATTTTAGAACAACATTATTCTCCATACATTTTTATACCTTATCCACAAATATTAGTATTATTTTGGCGGACACCTTATAGATTATTCAGCAGTGTTTATAAATGATTGTTTTTCGATGTTTATTTATTATCCATTATTAATGGAACAATATCTTGTACTTACTACAAAATAATTTGTTTTTTGCACTCGAAATAAATATTAACCCAATATATTACGGATACACCACTGCTAGTCTTTTTTCATCTTGTTTGGCGAGCTTTTGGATTTTGGATGAAAATTGGCGTGAAGGAGAGGGATAAACAGTCGTTATTGTCCTAAATGCCGAATCAACGCAGAAATGCGAAATAGAATTTTAGGAACAATGCAAGAAATAGTTATTGTTAGAGGTTATGAAAACAACGAATCTGAATACAAAGAGATCTCTTAACTTATTTTATGTAGCGGAATAATACATTTAGTCAAGAAACCGTGCTATCTTAATTGGAAATTTCTAAAAAGAATAGTAAGCCTAAGTTTTTAAGGTAGGAACAATAGTAAATAGTAAGTACTTTTTTAAACGTAACCTTTTGTTACTCTTCAAAATCACTTTTTTAAATGTTTATTGTACATAAGTTTCATTTCAAAGAGCTCATTTTTAAAACGCATTTCAAAATCCAAGGAATCTTCGAGTCTTGTACATTAATTAAATATTTATCAATGAAAAGTAATCTCCTAAACTTGTATTACACGTATTATACAGTTTATCAACACATTGTTTACCAAAATTACAGAGATCAGAATTTAAATTGTAAAATAATAATGACGCACGTTAAATTTGAGAGAAGCGCTTGCAAGACTAATCGGTTCATTTGGAAAAACTACACCGCAGAAAATTATGGTCGTAAGGCCTTAATAAAATTGGCCAAAATTCGAGCATTTTCATCGAAACCCGATACATTTGTACATTTCTCCGCATCTTTTTACTACTCATGAAAATATCTGACAGAAATATTTAAAACAATTAAAACATAACGCAATACAGAAATAGTATTTTTTTTTTTCATCACGTCACAAAATAATAAACTTTGCACATACATAAAATCATAAGTGTTACATATGGTTGTACTCGTATTGAAGAGATTCCAAAAATTACTGAATATACAGGGTGATGTATTTAAAAAACTAAAGTGAGTAATAATATCAGAGAAACGGCAAATTTATCAACATTCCAAATATAAAATCTGGAATCTCTGTATCCCAAAATAGGCTTATCCCAAATTTTGTAGAATTCGAACAAGCAAATTACGAGACAATTGGCCGTTTCCAGACTTTTGGTCCACTCTGTATATTCGGTGAATGGAATATTTTTCATTTATTTAATAACAGATTTTATTCAAAAGATTTAACTGTTAAGGTTATATCTATAAACATTTTCAATTTATATATTTATTTTTTCAGTTATTTAATTTTTATATATTAAATTTATTTATTTATATAGAACAGCTTTTTTGTCTTATACTCTAAATTCATTAGACAATTTTTTATTTTATCTGCTTTCTCCAATGACGTTTGATATAATTATATTTTTTTAATTAAGATATGTAGAGAATTGAATGTATACATATATTTTTTTTTTCCAATACATTCTAAAATGACTCCCGTTTGTTTATTGTCCAATTTTGTATAATCAATTGAAGCAAATAATTTTTAATGAAAAAAATTAAAATACCAATTTTTTTTGTAGAGCATTTTATTTAAACACACTTTTACATGTAGTTCTTATTAAGTCATTACTAGGAATTTGTTACAATAATTTAGGTATAAGATTAATGTACTTTTAAATATATACATATATATATATATAAAGGGAAATTTCTTGACTGTACGTAAGAGTCTCATAAATCCAGAATTATTCTTCTTATATGTGAAATAATCCATCCAGTTTGAAAAAAATTGACATGTTTCAGATTCACGTAATACATTAGATTTGTAATTTTATAAACATTTTCGAAATTTCTATGTCTTATAAGACCCTTTCATATTATCCTTTTTTACTATCAGGAATGCTACTTTCAGGTCAATAAAATTAGGGACATTTCTCTTCTTGAACATAGATCCTACCTAATTTTAATTAAGGTACCGTTAAAAATTCTTTCAAAATTTAATATTTCCATTGTGAGGGACATTTTAGTTTCATTTTGATTTTTAATAAACAGATGCTTCGTTTACAGATCCAATTAAATATATATTTTGCCGTTTCGCCAAATACTCATTTGACCATAGCACCATAGATCATAGATTGGTACGTAATATATTTGTTTGTTATTTTACTGATAAAGGACTCTCCACGTTCTTTATTCTATCATTCAAAAGTAGAATATTACTTAATCCAATTGTGGGTATATTTCAATACTTTCAGATTTTTTCGATTTTTGTACTCTTTATACAGTGGCGATTAAACGTCTGATATTAATATGTATATTTTAAATATATTTCGATATGCGACAATGGATGTACACAAATAGACGTGATATATACAACCAAATGAACACAATAAAATTATATGTATGTATAGAGAAAATCAATATACTATAGTAATATCAAGTGAATCTTTGACAAAGCTTAAAAATATCTATTTATTCGCCGCTCTCAAAATGAACATCCTATTTACTAAGAATTAAAATGGTCAAATGAAAATCTACTTCAAAATGGGTACTATTAACTTTTGTAAGGATTATTTAACAAACATTTAATAAAAGTTAACTGGGTTATATGGGCAGGAAAATAAATGAATTTAATTTGGTCGTCTTGAAAGAAACATTCGACTGGGTTGAAAGAGAGAATATGAAAAGTTTTGGAACATATGGAAGTTTCGAAAAAGGTTGTTAGATTATATTTAGTTTTTGGTTATGTATGTCTTGTCACATTTATGTACATATATTAATTTAATAAAGTAAATACTAGTACATACTTAATATCAGAACAGTATCACCATCTAATCCAAAAATGTTTTCACGTTCAAATTTTTACGTCCTCACAAAATAGTTATATGTGTATCTTAATCCTATTTTTGTCAGTTTTTTTTGGTAGAGATGTAATTTCAGTTTGGTTACAGTTCACTTTCGTTCTAAAATACATTTTTAATGTATATGACAATTCAACTAGAGAAATTTGATTGAATATATTAGGAAAACTTACTTCTTCAATGGAATGCACGAACGGGTATGAAAGGTACACAATTATTCCTTCCAATGAATTGCTCCATACAATTATTCAGGGAAAATTAGAAGAAAAACGTGGCCCTGGTCGCTGAAGAATATCTTGGCTCGGGAATCTTCGCCAATGGTTGGAGTAAACACCACGACACTGTTAAGTTCCGCTGCGGACAAAGTAAAGATCATGGCCAATGTTCTTGGAGGACACGGCACACAAGAACAAGTATGTAAGGATATGGAATATCTAGAATTATTTTTTTTAACTGTGAAATTATCTATCAAACTTGTAAGATATTAACGAAACTTTAACTACTTAATATTCAATTTTACGAAACGATAGAAAAAAAATGTTAAAAACGTAAAAAATTATACTTACATTAATGTAAATCAACAGGATATATTTTTTAATTTATCAAAATATATTTTATTTTAAAATACCAAAGTAATTGAAAGAAAAATAATTATATGACATTAACTGACATTACTTATTTACATGGTAACAAACCACGGATATTGCTATTATTTCAACAAACACTTGAAAATGTAAACTGCCATGGAAACGGATATTGATATATCTCGAATGTCATTTTGACTCATGTAAAGTTCTTCCAAATTCTTGCACTATGAAAACTCTGCTAAACTGTTGATACTTAAAGACCACACTTCCAATGAAGCATTGAACCGTCGAGTAATTCACTGTTCCAACAATTTAACCGTTTTATCTTCCCAAGATCGGATGTTTTAGTTCTGGCAATGACCATTTCTTCGGTTAACCGTTTGGACATTTTGAATGAAAGTTAATTGAAGCACCCGAACCCAAAAAATGAAGAAATGTATATTCAGATGCTGAAGTGTATCATTTTATATTTATGTGAAAATTGTATTTTAGAATTTTGTGTAAATTTTTAAATAAAGTTTATTAATAGATTCTAAAGGACATGTTTTAGTTAATATAAAAGATAGTCTCCCGTTTAAATAAATCTGGAGTTTATAAATTGTCATATGGTTCTTGTAATGTTCTAGAAATGTTCTAGAAATATTATATTCATATTCATAATATCTATTTAACTAAATATCCACAAGAAAATTTAGTTTTCTTTCAATTACCTTCCCTGTCACATATTCCGTAGTAAGTAAATTATTACTTTTAATATAATTTCGTAAAAAGTTCTTTTTACCTTTTTTAACTTAATAATGATAACTAAATTAATAAACGCAGACATCGAATACAAACTGTTTTGAGTAAAGGTAAAAAGGAAAATCATAAAATTAGGCATTCGAAGTCGTTTATGTTTGTTTTTTAAAACTGGGTTGTTTATTAATATGCAAATTTCTAAACTGACTAATAATACTTTTTCAAAATTTTATTGGAATAATATAATCGTTAAAACAAACTTACAAGTATTTGAAACATAGAAACTAAATCACATTTTGCTTATAAATCCCTACCGTAAATACTAGAATCAAAATATACATATATATTTTATTTCAAGAGAAAACTAATTTCACTAACTACACAAATTATAAAATACTTTAGAGCCAGTGGCTCTATTATGATGTATGACAAAACAAATATTAATCTTCATCACTTGACTCTTGTTTTCTTTTTTTACCTGCTTTCTGAGATAAAATCAGAGCCATTATTTGTTGGTGATGTTGTAAATTCTCTCATAAACGAACGTCATTATTTTTGAAAATTCTTCTATCCTCTATAACTGCGCTTGTTTTTGGATATTTACCAATTCTTGTAGAGTGTGCTTTTTTCTTGGGTTTTGATGTATTGCCATCAAATCTGGTATATTTTGAAGTTGATGAAACTGGACCAGGTTAATATTTTTGATCTAGTAATAGTCTGCAGTAGATTATTACTTTAATAGGATTCAATTTATGATTGTCACCTAAAATTTCATAGATCTCTTCAAAATATTTCGGATCGGCCAATTCACCTATTTACTGAAAGTAAGGCTAGTGTTACCTTATTGTCTTGGTCAATGGGGTTTTTCGAGCTCTTCCATAAAGAGCAAACTGCAGTACGTTCCTTTAAATCGTTTTCTTCTGGGCATTGAGATTTTTGGAGTTTATAATAACTATCTGCATATTTCGAATCTAAAAGTTATACGCATCTTTTAGGTTACAACATATAAATATTTTTACTTTACCTTGGAGTTTGTAAAAAGTTTCCTCAGCCACTGTAAGAAGTAGTTACTACATATTTTTTTGGAAAGGATTATTTTAAATAAAATGTAGATACAATATGCTCGTATATTAATTATTTGGTCGTTTTACTTACGTAATGTTGGTAAATATCTACTTTTGACAGAAGTAAAATTGCCGCATTGTCATTTCTCACTTTAGACATTAAATGTTATTTGCGATTACAATAAAAAGAAATGGGTCTAACTTGGTTCAAAATGTTACTGTGTGCGTGAACACTCAATAGTATAAGTGTTTTGTGGAGTAAATTAAATGGCTCCATTTCTAGATCCTAAATGAGGATGAAAAAAAAAATTATAAAGGGCAGAGGTAAAAAATGACGTATTCTTAATTTTCACAAATGTTGTGGGACACTTACTTTACTTTTTATTAATTACAGGACGCCAATTTCAAATTGGACCTTTACGTTTTACGTTTTCCAGAAATATCATCATCAATGTCGTACGCATTTACACTTTCTTGCCCCAAACTGCCCTGAAAATTACAGTCTCGAATTTAATTAATGAAAAAATATCAGAAAGTCAAGTAAATGTTGATTGGTAATACTTTGTTTATAATTTAGTCAAATTTAAAAGTTTGTTTAATTTTTGAGCCCGTGTGGGGGGTTTATTTTCACAGGAATTCATTATCCATGGCGCCAAGCTCTGGAGAAGTATGAAAATAATCAGGAAATCAGAATATTATTAAATTTGTAACATTTTTTTTGTTTTTGTTTTGTAAATATCTAAATTATATTATTTGTCCAAAGAGAATATTGTTTTATTAGTTGATACTATAAATAATTACTGTTCAAACAACATGATAGAAGAGCGAAGAATTACTATTTTTATAGATATTTTTATTCATAAAATTCACAAAAAATGGAGACACTGTTAGGCAAACTGAAATAGAAATTACGTTTGCCTAAGAGATAAAATATTTTACTACAATTCAACGTTGACTGAACATCTTCAAAAAGTCACACGAAAAAGAATATTCGCCTCTATAGGTGTAGAATAACGTGTGGCAAATATTGGGGATTACAGCCTAAAATGATCCTACAGGAGATGTTTACTCGAGGTGAAGTCAGAGCTGCTTCTTGTAGACTGCTTAGAGGATCATTTCCTATAAACAATGAAGCAAAATAGACAAAGCAACATGAGGAATCCAGAAGCGACCAATTAATGGGGATTCGGTCGGATGGCAAAGCCAGACGTATTTGACCACAGAATGAACAAATGTGACATTTGGTTATTGGTTTCATTAACAGGTAATTTTATTTTATCAGGGTTTGTTGGAACAGGTTGCTCATCCTGTTTACTTATCAAAATAAAATTCAAATAAGGAAGTACCTCATTTGGGTCTTTTTCACAGTTTATAGAAACCGTTAATAATTAAGTTTTGTAAGACTTCTTCAACAAAACGGTCTTCGTATGGAGTGAATTTAAATTTAAATTTAAATGTAAAAATGTTATTAGCAATATTTATAAATGATTATTTTCCAGTTTTATTAATAAATAATTAAATTTTGGTTGTAATTTCATTAACTAACTGACTTAAATAATGGGTCCACTATCTAACTCAGTTAGAAAATAGCGTTCAACAGCTAACTTAAATACATTTGATAATAAATATTTATCCAGGCAGTGGTTAAAAGATTAAGTGGAAGGATATGAAGAATGCATTATATATATTAAATAAATTTACACAAAATATAAAACAAATAATTTCCCACGGTAATTTTTACTAAATCATCAAAATAAAAGAGGAGCACTGGAAAACTAAGAAATAATATCATAGATTCAGGTATAAATTAAAGATACATTGCAATTTTCTATTTAAGTCAGATATATCAGTATGCCGATATTACTAGTACTATAGTAAATGAAGTAAATTTCTTCTGTTTTGACTTTGGTCCGGTTTACAATTTATTAAAGCTTTTATTGGTTATTTCTATTTTAAAGTGTTTTTTCTGCTTAGTTAGCTTTTATTTCCTAACAGGTCCTATTTCCAAATTTATTTTGAGTAAATTTGCTGACTCAAATATTGCTTTAATTACTTTTCCTTCTTTAAATGTATTTTGTTTATTTTTGTTATTGTTATTATACCCCCATAAATCGTAAATTTTTAAATTTTTTAAATTCATCTATTCGTTTTTGCAAATAATTTTTTTTAAATATTTTCTATTTGCCTTTAATTCTTTATTGGTTCATATAATGCTTTTATTTAACTCATTCTTGTCCTTTATGTGCCCTTGTTGATATTTTTTTGTAGTTTATTCCAGTGTATTATTGAACAAGATTGCTAACAAAGGATAGAAAAAATCTGATTTAAAATTTTTTTTTTAATTCCCTCACCCCATTGTACCTCTTTGAATTAATTTTAAGGCAATTCTGTTTTACAAAATCTAGAGTAAAATTTATCACATCAGAGGAAAAGCGTGTGTTTTGGGGATAACATATTTGGTCGAAAGCCCCTCGGAGGCACCTGACTCATAAAATAAAAACCACTTATTGAATTCCCTAACAATCCGTCCGCATTGTAGTCGAAATAAAGAGGCGATTTCAAACATCCAAGGATAAAACAGAATCCATTGAGAAAGTGGCACGGCGGTGTCAGAAGGGCCCCTTTCACGTCCGTCCTAACGGGCAAGACACATCGTACAAAGTGCGCCCTCGAGCAGATGGGGCCATCATCCCGTTTTGAATGACACGTTCTCATAACATCCAGCGGTAAAAAGGAATTTCATGTTGGCGATTTTGAGTGTTTTTCGTTAACATATTCCGGACACACGGTGCTGATTTCTGCTATGAAATATATTGTATTACAGAGATCCATAGCGCACTTACATGGTTCAAACTTTATTGATAAAGCTCATTTTCTTAACCCAATAGACAATAGAAATCATTTTTTCTTATAAATATCAACATAAGGATTTTACTTAAATGAGCTGACAATAAAAAACGATTTCTATATACAATTTCAAAAGAAATATGTCAAATTATATACTAATACTATTATGAGCAATCTTTATCCACACGCTTCTAATTTCACTTTCCGATTAAATTGTCTTATGCCTGGGATATTTAGATAATCTGGTTATCGATTTCAAACATTATTTTCCAAGAACATTTATCACTATAAACAACCAGTGCAGCAGGATCTACTATATATGAATCCATAAAAAAACATATTTGCTATTACAAACAAAATGGGTTTTCCAAATATTTCAAAAGAGTGTAGTATAATGGGATTCAATTTGTTGAAGAAGTTAATTGGCTCAGAGTAATATTTGACCTGAGGCTCACAAGAAACTAGAAAAAGTTGCACTTAAACCAAATTGTTTACTGGAAAAGGAAGCCAATGTATAGTAAATCCTAAACTGATCACACATTATATTATAATCTACGGATCAGTCTGGTGACTCAATGAAATTGAGGGCGCCAAAATAAGCAGTATGGCAGATGCCATGAAAAAACAGCAGCTAAAAAAAATATACAAGGAATTAAAGACGAACCCTATCCTAGAGATAACCATAGATCAGTCGATCATAAAGCCTTGACAATCAATTTAAAGCCCAGGATGTCTCATTATACGAGGACAATTTGTTTTGAAGCTCCGATAGGTCGCTAAATTTTAACCACAATAAAAATCTGATAAAGCCTTGCGCACTGTCTCTAATATTCCTGCACTATTGTCGTACTTTACTTTTAGTCATTAAAGTTTTAACTGTACATATTTCTCATTCGTCGATGAATTTCAGCTACAATGCACCCATTAGCATGAAAAAATCGAATTCATACTTGGCCGGTCTATCTGTAGTTATAAGCATGTTTATGTGCTCACTGTGCACTCAGAAGTGACAAATATCACGTAACGGGATCGATGGGTATATTAGAGATACCGTACAATATATCTGTGTAAAGTTTAATCCGATTTTCACTGTGGTATTAATTTCCCGACCGATCGGCTAGGTTTAACTATTTTTCTGCCTTTTTACTAAACTACTTAAACCTGGAATAAAATATGCATTTTTAAATTTGATTAGTCGTGAATATTTTATAATAAATATATAGATTTTTTGCAGTTATTGTTAAATTATTTATTGCAATAGAGCGATTTCTAATAAACTAAAAAAAAAAAATAAACAAGTGGTTTAACCGGAATTGTTAAATATTTAGTGATTAGGCCTAAAAAACTTTACGTTAAATAAAACAGTGAAAATCACATCTCATTTAGTTTTGACAATGTAAGCGTTCAAAAATCGATAAAAATAAATGCATAATGAGATATAAAACTAGCAAACAAACGGCTGGAAATGTAATAAATTTAGAAAATATTAAAAAAATATTACTAATTATATGATAAATTAATATCAACAAATTTACAAAAAGGGAGTCCAAAAGCGAATTCTCACCTTGTACAATGAACTTCACTCAATGTTTCATTGTCAAGGTTTTACCTTTCTAGGTGGAGAATCCAGTTTGTTAATACAAGAGGTCGCCTGCTTGAATATTGATAAATGCCATAGGGATATTTAAAATAGAAATAAAGCATATATTTTTAGTTTATTGACAAAATCAATAAAACACGATTATAAAATTAATGGAATTTCTATAGCTATATGTATAAGTTAAAAAATTAATTTTATAGAATTTTTTTTCCAGTTATAGCATAATTATAAATAAGTTTAGTAAATGGTAAAAATATATACAGGTTCTTTTAAACTATACCCATATTTGCCCTGCTGTTGCTTTCTTCGCAGGTATTAGCCAAAATTTTTTATTGTTATCGTGTATTTTCAGCGTTCTTCATAAAATAGTTAAAAAATTAGACTGGTATATTATAAACTGAGGAATCGCCAGTATTATGTGTTCGAGTATTGAGGATTTCGTACAGCCCTGGATCGTATTTCGATTCATTTACAAGAGGTTTCCTTCACCCCCCTTCCCCACAACTGATACCTGTTGATACTATCCTTTTGGTTGTACTTGAAGGGAGTTGATATTGCCCTCCCAGACACTTAGTGTTGATTACCGTTTCACACTGGTTATAGCAGCCTGTTGTTTCATTTTCAAAATTAATAATTAAAAAATACTTGCATCTTTAAAATAGTTGACTGAGATGTGGAGTACTTTCAAATCAGTTAATTGACATCTACAATCATATTAGAACTGGTTCAGAATTGTCCCAATAAATTTATTTATACTCGTATAGCATTCAAATTTTAAGAATTTAGATTATTGCTACATGTAAGTTTCATGAGCTTCTAGAATTTTCGGAAGTTCTTTTTTTTTTAAATTTTTCGTGCCGTGTGGATAGTGTATATCCCGTGAGGAACATTCATCAATTGATTTTGCTTTCACGATTCGGACTTCCATCCCTAGAGGACTCGGGGTATCCATAACAAAATCTCTTATACGAGTCTTATATGAACTAGTTGACACTTTTTACTTATCGGAAAAGTATTGTATACGTAGTGCCCCTGGTTAAATTTGCTTACTCGAAAAATTCTGTACTTTTAAATAATAATTGTTCTATTTGTTTTGTTGGTACATTCTAGTTTACGGTTTAATAGATGAATTGTTGTTTGAGGTAATTAAAAAATATGTTTGTATGCCATTGTTTTATTTTTTATCCAGGTTTGATTTGGCATTTTTCTTCTTTTTTGTTATTTGAACTCAAATAATTTTTGTTTTACAATTTTCAGTATTCTAGTCTCTTTTTGTTTTTTCTTCCGATTTTAAGTGTGATGTTGTATGTAAATAGTTACTGCAGTGTCTAGAATAAAATTGGAATTTGGCAAGAAGTTTGAATTTTTATACAAAACTGAAAAAGTTTTAAAAATTGTGTGCGAACCGATGGCTACAGTAAGAAACTTACGTTTTGGCTAGATCTGAGCCAAATCGGTTAAATATTCTTGTTACAAATAAACGAACTGCATCCACTTGCCAAATGTATTTTTATTGAGGCGATTATTGCAGTGGGTGCATAAAATTATAGGTGAAACTCCTAAGACAGAAAATTATGCCAAGAGATATAAAGGTTATTGTAGTTGATGAATTTTTACTCTTTGTAGAATAACATAAAAACATATAGTGAAATTTAAGCTCATATTAGGTAATAGTTAGACATGATACAACTTTGATTTAAAATTGCTAGAATCAAGCATGCAATTTGTTCAATTAAAACATTTTTCTTTACGGATTAAAATTAAAAGCAATTACATTTGCACCGAATTGTATAATTGTAAAATTGTTTTTTAGCAAAAAAGAATGATATTTGGTAGGGTGGTGTTGATTTTTCGTTAAAATATTTATTTCCTAGTTTGCTAAAGTTTATTAGATAACTTGTATCACGGTTACCAAAATCTTAATCTTAAATCAAACAGTAACGAACACTCCTTTTATTTTTCTCCCCTCGAGAATTCAATTTTACTTCAGCATTGAATATTTTATTGTCATTGTTTCCAATCGAAACCCTAAACATTTATATTCAAATTATCTATAAGCAAAAGAACTAAAACCAAATATAACCAGAGCTATGCCTATAAAAATATTTCAAACGGCATAAATAAAATATCATTTCAAACTCAACTGACCTATTTTATTTTTGAAATTTTTCGACTGTTTACTTCGCTCGGTATGTTTATTTCAAATGTGATGTTTAGAAAACGCTGAAATTCAAAGACGCTCTACAAAAGTTTCCACTCCGATGGAAAAATAGAACCGAATGGATATCCATTTCTATTCATTCATGACCACTCGTAATGAATTCTGGGACGCTCCTATTCCAGTTTCGAGGAGAATTACGTCCGATGTTGAATATTTACATAATATTTAGTATCGTAAAATGTCGAAGAAGACAGCTAATGGGCGTTTATGTAAACCATATGGGTTTTCTCAAAGTCGATTTTATTATCGGAGGAATATTTGAATAGTAAAAGTAATATCAATATCACACCTGAGAAGAAACAAAAATCTAATTTTACCTAAATTATTAATTCCGAAAAAGGAATATTTTGTAATATTTACTTAAAAATTAGAAGTATTAAAGTGAAATAAGATGCGTATATTTTGTATAAATACTTATTCTTAGAAGCAGGAATTATTTTATTTGGACATTTTCTTTTCACTCTTTTATAACCATTGTATAGACAGGATGAACCCTCAATTAATTATAAATGATAGGATATGTGAGGGAGGTAGTAATCTTTAGTTGGAATCTAGAGGGTTCGGCAAAATTACGAATTTGAGTGAAGGGTGTTCAGTAGCGAAGTGATTATTTTTGGTTGCAGAAGAGGCCGACATGAAACAAATAAATAAATAAAACCAAAAAATGCTTCATTTGAACATTAACATAGAGTAAATTCTCACAAATGTTTTGTGATAATACCCAATTTAGTATGCAAATCATAGTAAGTTACATGCGGTAAATATTCAATATTTGTAAATTGTTTTCGACGACTTCAGTATAAAACTTACTTTTTCTATCTTTCATTATTATAGCAGAGTATCTAAGAGGAATAACGTCGGTCATACCTGTAACCGTAATAGAAAATATATTTTAATGAGCACGGTGCCCACAAGTAACTCATATATTATTTGAATAAATTCAAGTTTGTAGAAATTCAGTTATTTAGTTTTGGATAAACGTGAAACACAGTAGTGACTGAAAACGGAAGAAGCTTTGGAAAGAGGGTTGGTTACACCAAACCAAAACCAGGCAGACCAAAATTAATAATAGTCGACGTGGATGTTATTTTTAAAAATGCAATTCATACGCTTATTCAATCATTTTTTCTGATCAATACCAACGTTAGATAAAGTTTTTCAAACTATAACTGATGTGCTAATTTACCAACAATAAACCGAGATAAGCTGTGGAAATCATTACATAAATTAAACTTTAAATATGAAAAAATGGGCAGACACTCAATGCTAATTAGTTCCAAAGAAATTATACGTTGTACAGTATCTTAGAAGAATAAAATAAATTAGGATACAAAAAACATTTTCTATTTTGACGAACCGTGGGTTAATGCAGGACTTTGCGTAGAAAAAGTTTAGCAAGAGAAAATATAAACTGATCTTAAGAAGAGTTTTTATTAGGATTTACTACTGGTATTAAGAAACTTACAACTAAAGGTGCAAGAATTATTGTTTGTCATAAGCGGTATGAACGGTTTTCTTGAGGGTGGTTTACTTTTATTTTATTCAAAAAAAGACCATTTATTTTGAACGAATGATTGAATTAATACCGAAAGATTCGGCTATTGTAAGGGACAATGAAAGTATCACTACCGATTACTTGAAACTTTACCAACCACTAAATGGAATATGGTTAAGCTTTAAAAATATAGCCTTTGAAGATAATATGCTGAAATCAGAATTGTCAACCATTGTCAAGACCCATAAGCAAAATTACAAAATGTACATTATTGAGGAAATTACTAAAAAACGAGGAATTTAAATTATTCGCTTACCACCCTACTACTGCGAGCTTAATCCAATAGCATTAATATGGGTTCTGGTTAAAGGCTTCGATGCTAGAAATAATACTTTTTAATTACCAATTGTTAAAAATGTATTCAATAAGTCAGTATCTCAAGTGATCTGTGAAAATTAACAAAAATGCCTTAATCATGTTATGGGAATAAAGGAAACAATGTGGGACCTTGATGATATAATCGATATCTCTACAGAATCTGTTATAATTTCTCTGGAATCAGATGACAAGTCTTCAGAAACAGGATGTCACGAACCATAATTTTATTATTTCCGAAGATTATTTCACATTTTCAATGTTTATATATTTTTGTATGTAAAATTGCTGATCGGCAAATAAATTTAAAAAATAGGTAGTTTTATATTTTATTATATAAATTAAAAAATAGTGTATTCTTGAATTTCTCTTTATTTTGGTCTTGCATATTTATGGTTAGTTGATTTTGGGACTAACTAACGCAACATATTTCTGAGAATTTAATCTCTCCTAATGTTCAAATGAACTATACGCAGTCCTATTATTTTATTACTATCTGCAATATATTTAGTATTAGTGGAGAAAGTTTATAAAATGGAGAGATAGAGGTAAAAGATTGAAGTATTAGGATATGTGGACGATAGAAGCGCTATAATATCTGAATTAAAGAAGGAAGACTTAAAGAAAGCAGCACACTAAAAAGACCATTTAGAGAATAAGGTTGGAAAACCATATTCGATCCAATTTTTATTATAAAACAGTAGATTAGCTTTGTACTTTCTACATGTAGTAAATATTTGACAGAATTAGGAGAAACACTTAGAATCAACGTACAATTTGATATTAAAATCAATATTAATACATTATAAAAAGGCGGATTGATGTAGACCACACACTGACTGATACAAGGAAGTGTACTAAGCCCCATATTGTTTTAAATAGCTAAAATGAAGCTCCATAGAGATAAAACAGAAAATGGTCGAATTATAAGAATTATAAATGGAATGATCCAGAAAATTTTAGGAGGACCAAGTGACATAAGAAATATATCGAAAACCAGAGAAGAAAAGAAAGTAATAACTTCAACCCAATAGTGCTTTTTGATATAAAACAAATAGGAATAAGATAAAAATAATGTAAGTATATCAAATTCAAATTTTTAATTTCTATTTATTTTTTAAGTAATTATTTTCAAAAACATAATCCTTATCTTAAAAGAAATATTTATGATATTTTGGCACTTTATGTATTGTTGTGTAATGCTACAAAATTCAGATTTATTAGTTTTTTTTTAGAGGAATATTTTGTAAAATCCAAAATCTAGCCTTGACATTTACCTGGGTCAGACGGATTTAATTCATTCCTCATTATTATTTTATTAGAATCTTTCCGAATTTCTGATTAAAAATATCTATTTTTAATGGAATTCTGATAAAAATCATGCGAATTTATTATTATTATAAACTATTATGATACCTAAAATATATTTCATCATTTTTTAAAAACTAAAAATATAATACTAGATTATAAATTATTTATTTATTAAATTTCATTTTAATTCTTGTTAAAAGTAAGACCAGTATAATAAATTAAGCTATCCATTTTGTTATTACATTTTAATAATTATAATGCTAAGTTGTCATTTAACAAAGTAGGATTATAGTTTTTAGTAAGTCTTTATTGTTCAATTTGGTTCGGCTATCTTTTCTTATTTTATTCTTCTCGCTCTCCCTTTTTTTAACTTTTTTTTATGTACTTGACGAATATTATTTGGAGAACTTCTTACTCAAAATCTCTTATATGAAAATTTAATAACCAGTCTGGTTCTTTAAAACGGATTTCGTCTTGCATAATTTTCTAATAACAATTAGAACAAGCAAAACACATTAAAAGTAATATGCATACATTTAGTTGTTTGTCCATCAGACATCTAAATATAAATGCAAATCCCAGTAATTTTTTTTTTAAATTATCAATTTAATGTAATTAATGAAATGAAATTACCAAAAAATCCACAAAAAATATACTATATAAACAGCGAAAACCTCTCACAAAATCGTCAGTTGATCCAGTGTATCTACAACAATGAAAATAACAATTATTTGTCTAGTTGTTTGCTTAGCAGCAATTTGCTATGCTGCAAGTGTAAATACAGATCATCAACCAACTTCACCAGTACCATCAAATGACAAACCAGAAACTTCCGAGGGTACCAAATTAGTCAGACAAAAACGATGTAAGTAGAATTAAGTTATATTTCGTCATCTAAAATGTTTCAAATACATTACATGTTGAATTTTTAAATAAATCTTTTTACTCATTCTTTAAGATATTTGGGGGTTACTTTGACCAGGTTCGTTCTGTATTTTTAATTTTCAGTAACATTTTAAATTCTTCATTTCAAACTTATACATCGTTAAAGTATCGACCTTTTAAGTAAATCTTCCTATTTATTAATTAACAAATTTAACAGTGACATTGTCTTTTACTTTTGGCTAGTTCTTTCTACATCAATTTTTCTATCAGCAAAATTTCGAGTTTTTCACATTAATCTAGTACACCCTTAAATATCGAATTTCTTTACTTGTTACTTATTAGTTTTGTCACTTACATGGCTTTTTCCTGTTTTTTTTTCATAATTTTTTTTAATAATATTTTGAATTCTTCTTCAAATCTTTCAAAAAATTGCAAATTTTTTTAAGTAAATCCTCTTATTTGCTCTTAGTCCTGCAAAATTTTTTCAATTTTCTTTTATTAAGCTTCAAAAAGCCCGTATATACGGATGTACAGAAATGATATTATGTTAATTTGAACCCAATTATCTTATAGAAAAATAACTCCGAAACTAAGTTGATCCCTTTGAAGATTACAACTTAGAAACAATTATTTTTAAATATCATCTAAACATGTTCAGTAAAAAATGCAGGTTTATTCATTTTCAGATTTTTCGATGTGTTACTGTAAAGGTAAATTTATAATTGTAATCATAAGCCTCTGATTTGGGAGCAATTATGTATATGTGCTTAGCCATCAACCCCTGATACCATTACAATTAAAAATCTATATTTAGAGTAATAAATAGAACAATGAATAAATGTGTGATTTTTTTTCTTTTTATTAAAATCGTTTAGAAAATATGAGATCAGGAAAGGCTCTAGTTTCCTTAAAATATACATTTTCCCATGTATGTTTCTACAGGAAAAAATTTAAATCTCAATTTTATTTTCCATTTTTCGGGGCTGACAAATTTTTTTATTAGACCCCCCAAAAATTTTAACGAGGAACCTCCTACTGAATTTAGAAAGATCCTGTATGTTCAAAAAAATAGATCAACGAAAGATGTATTATGGAATGTTTATTTATTATTTTTTTATATAATCAATTGCAACCATATATTTGCTTAGAAAATAACACTATATACATACATACATATAGTTTCTGTTTTTAATTTTGGTACAATTTAAATATTAAGTTATTAATTATTTTTCAGATTGGGGATATGGAGGATATAGTTACCCGTATTATGGAGGTAATTCTTCTTTTCTTGTAGTTTATTTTAAAAAATATCAGTACAAAGTCATAAATTAGTAGTTATAAATATTTTCTGTTTCCCAATATTAAGTTAGTTGCTTAATTTTCAGGATATGGATATGGAGGAAATTATTATGGTGGATATGGGGGCTGGTAAGGAAATATTCCAGAACAAGTTAAATATTTGTCACTAACTCTAAGTCTGATTTAACATTTTGATAAGTGTTTAAATATTGCAAAGATTATTTGCAAAAATTAAATGCAGTAATAAAACAAAAATTGAGTCAAGTAATAGTAACAAATACAATAGTTAGCAGTTATTAAATAACTTTTATTTACTTTAAATTTTATTAACTTTAAATTATAAATATTATTTGTTCTATTATCATATTTATCATTATAAATTAATTCTAATATACCTTCCATTCTTTCTAGGAGTCCATATAGCTATGGCGGGTAAGTTGAAAATGTCTTTTAGATGAACTATTAGTAGCTTTACTTTAATTTTAATTCGTGCAGTTTGTAAATGAAAAAATATTATTGGCACAATCTGTACATATTTCATTTTAAAATTGTGTGACATATTACAAAAAACTATTTTTTTTAAGGTATGGACCAGTAATCCATCAGTGGGGATATTAAAATGGATATCGACTGATTAATACTTGAGAATAGGTAAATATTTTATTAAATTTATAAATTAAATAAATAATTTTATAACTAATTTTTTTTCGATTGATATCTACTACTTTTCAAATATTATTTATGCTCTTTCTTTTTTCTAATCAAATTATCGATTTTGCACCATCTATTCTTTTATTGAGGTCTTCCCTATATAATATTTGGTTTACCTGTTTCTATGGTTAATAAAACTCGGAATTCTATGATATAAATCAAAATTCAGACATATATCTAAACATAACTAGTTATTCTGGATTGGTTAACATCATAATTTCGAGTTATATTTCTGATAAAATAAAATAAAAAAAATATTGTGCCCTTTGCACTTTGGTAACGTTTGACGTTTCGGCATTCATACTGTAATTCGAATATATTTTTTTAATATATGTGAAAGTATTCTATATATACTATTTTTTATTTATTTTTGTTTTAGGAATTACAAACTAGCTACTAACAGTTATACATTTAAAAAATGTTTTGTATTCAGATATCTATTTTTGTTGAAATATATTTCTTGCATTTAATTTATTCTCTTTTATTAATTAATTAACCATGTGAGTGATTTATTGAAGAGAATCGAAAAAGAAATAAGTTATATTGAAAATTAAATCCCAAAACTAATGAAGCAATTAGTCAAAGACAATTTTGATTTAAATAATAACAATTAAATTATTAAAATGAAAATAAAAAAAATAATTTATTCAATACATTAATACGGAAAAAGCATCTGGAATTTTGTTAACTCACTAAAATATAAATGATGTAAAATGAAAATAAATTCTTTCTTGTGGATGACCATTAGGAAAGTACTAATCTCTAAGTCCTCTTTCATATATGTTTAGAATTTTAATGTGTTTATTATTCGTGAAATACTTGTTTTTAATTTAAATAAGGATATATAATTGTCAAGTTGTAAAAAATCTTATTAATTCCGCACTTTATTATAAAATATCTTTATTTAATTTTTATTTAAAAAATAATGTAAATTACTCAAGTGTAAAATTGCAAATACATGTTAACAAGCAAATAAAGTAAATAGTATATTATACGTTTTTTTCTATTTATTAATTTTATTTTATTCATCTATTATGAGTTGACATATATTCTTCGTTAATTTTCTAAGATGAAAAATATTCCATTTCTTAATAGTGTGTTAGAATAAATTAAGGTTATTTTTCGATGAACACGAAAAAGAGGACAATAAAAAATAACTAATTGAACATATTCAAATAAATATAAAATAAAGGTATTTACGTGAATTACATCATGTAAAATGCTGAACCAATAAGAAATTCCGGGAACAACTCGACCACCTGAGAATCAGCATTTTCAGCATTTTTACTAAGAAAATCGTGTAAAACAAATTTTATTGTAGTCAGTCTGATATTCGCCTTTGTAATTGTCGTTACTAAAAGAAAATTTTTGGAAATAAATTTTTTTTAAAAATTGATTTTTGGGAATCAATTCACGGGTATTAAAAAGACAAGTGTCTAAATTATGTTATGCAAAAAAATCTACTTCATCATGATTAATGGCCGGAAAAAACGCCTAGATTATACAATGCGTGATGTCACCACACGCACCAGACTTTGACTAGAGCTAGAATCAGAGACTAGTTACATAATAAATATCTCATTGATACATAATTCAAACTAAATGGGCTTGTCCAGAACTGGCTTTATTCAGTACTGCCGATTTTCTGATACAATAATAATAAGCAGAATTTGATTAAGTCAGACTTAACTATACAGAAACACCCTTGTTTCTGTAGCGTGAGATGACATCACACCACGCACCCTAGTGGATCTTTCGTAATTTTTTAAAATATTATAGTCGTGTGTTTTAAAATACGATTTTTCGCTATTCTTACTTTTACTTAAAAATGAAAAATACATCAGTTATAAGCCACTTATATATGATGGTTTTTAGAAAAAGCAAGTATTACTTTACTGATGACAATGCATTCCAAAAAATACTTTGCAACAAATGAAATTATTTAAAAATGATATTGGTTGCTCGTTTTTTTACGGTGTATCCCAAAAACAATACAAACAGTTTAACTGCAAATTATTTCATCAAAATGAGGAGATATATAACATATTTTTATTGCCCGTTCCTACTCAACTTACATTACTCGAAAAACCGTTTTAAATTCAAAATATTTCATTCCAGGAAGGATCTTCAAATTAAAATGTATTTTTCAAAACTTTTCCTACGATTTAAAAGTGAAGTGAACATCCCCAATAAATCTTTCAAGCGACTTCTTATTGTAGTGTGTTAATACATTACTTGAAGACCATACTAACGATTTTTAAACTAAAATATATTGAAGCTCTTTAACCATCGACCTCTTCGTTAACCAGCCATGAACCACTAAATATTCAGTCTAACTTTTTTTAAAATTCTCAATGAAATAAATCAGGTGTCAGCCCGGGAGACAAGGTTAAATTACCGGTCTTCGCGCGAAACTCCGGCTTAGGCTCGATGTTCGATATAAAAGAAGTGGACATTGTCTAGAAATATTTCAGTTTCATACCATAACCAAAATTCTTCCTACCATGAAGGGTATCGTTATAGTCGTAGCGCTCGTCTGCGCTGTGGTAGCTAGTGAAGTTACACAACCCCAACCCCAGCAGAATGAAAACACACAAGTTTCACTTGTTAGGCAGAAAAGGCATGGTAAGTTTAATATTTCTTTCAAAAAAGTAGACTGAAATATATAGAGTAATTGATTAACAACCACAAGTTTCATGTAAAGGTACGGCGTGGGTTTTAGTGTAAATCGTAAATTATTATTATTTTTTAAATCGGTGAAAATTAATATAGAGGTCTAAGCATTTTATATAGAATAGTTTTAAAGATATTCTATTAATATTGGAGATTATTTGCGAGGCCCCTATCTTAAATTTGGAAGTAAATTTTGTTGGCATAACTAAATGAATTATCAAATATTAGCATACGAATTTTCTCCATTATTTCTTAATGTTGATTGTTTTTTTTACACACCAGTGTTTAAGGAAGTCAAGGTGGGAT
This sequence comes from Hermaeophaga mercurialis, assembly GCA_951812935.1. NCBI lineage: Eukaryota > Metazoa > Arthropoda > Insecta > Coleoptera > Chrysomelidae > Hermaeophaga > Hermaeophaga mercurialis. The sequence goes on along the minus strand of OX638363.1, from coordinate 7,059,051 downwards.
AATGAGGATCGAAAGTACTGTATTTTGAATTTGTTTGCCAAAATAATTCTAAATAATTAATTCTTTAGATCGGTGATTGTTGATTATTAATATGGAGAGTCTTTCTAAATTCATACGAAACAATTTACGATGGGATTTCTTGTTGAAAATTATGTAGACTTTCCTTTAAAATAAATTTCTCAACTAAATTCTTAAAGAGATTTCACCCCCAAAAGGGCAGAATTAATATTGAGTTTTTAATTTTTCCAAATTAATGTAGAAAGATGAAATTTTGGGGTTTACATACATTCATAAATATGTAATTTTGGATTTTTTCAGAATTACCTTTATGTTATAACTTTTATTATAACTTGTTTATTTTATTTACATCTCTATCTCATTGCATTTTCAATTCTATTATTTCACTTTGTAATTTGTATTTCATTTTTTTGATCAAAAACTATCAGATCTATGAAAAATAAGCAAGGGATAAAAAAGTTGATAAGTAAAACAGGAATTCTGAATATATTTTTAATTCATAGAATTCAACCTCATAAAAAAGTTCTGACATAAAATAAAATAAGGGTTGTTAATTTCATCCGCTTATAACATTACCATTACATTTCGAAAAAAAATCCATAATTACCTCTTATGAGTGCATGTAATCTCTAAAATTTGAAGTTACAGTAATTCGAATTTGAGAAAATAATTAAAAACTGAATTTTAATTTGGTCCTTTAGGAGTTGATATATCTGGAACTAAAAGAAAACCTCTTGCTGAATTTTTTCGAAGAAAAGTAACTGAAAGTCATACCATATCAAATTTTATTTATCACATTATACGAGTAATGTGACATATTTAGCCAAATAAGACGTTGCTTAATTTGGTTTCATGATGGATTTAACCTGAAACTAATAGTCTTAATAAATAAAAAAAACATTTGTGAGGTAATACTTCCAGTTACTTTTATTCTAAAATCTACTAGCCACATAGGTGATGATGGTCCCTCTATTATTTTTTCGCATGAATTTAAAAACTATACTATTTATCCCGAAATTGAATTTGAGTATGAAAAGTCTTTAAAAATATTTAATTTAATTATTTAGAAATAATTTACAATATTCGAATTTTCTTTCAAATTTATAGTGGAGTAATGAAGTAAGAATTAGAAATAATAAAAAATAAATAAATATATGGATTTTTTAGTAAAAATATTTTTTTGTTAAATCAAATTATTTGACGGGTTTAATGACGCAACGCTGTGATTTTAAACAGTTGGCAGCCTGGACATTTGCTTATGTAATATATACATGTATACATTTAATTTTATTTTGCGAAAATTAAAAATTGGTAAGAAAGGCAAGAAAATATATATTTGGAAACGAAAATACGTTAGTAGCAAAGTATATTATCAATGCTTGAGTCAAAAAATCTCCACAAATAATGCTTTTTATAGTACATACCGCTTCACCAACTAGTTACTATAAATCATTGATGTTTAATTATTTTTTATAAGAAAAACATGTAATTTTTTTTACCTTTTTAACAACCAGCTTCCAATGTCGTTTTAAAACATAAAATTTTTCCGCAAAAGTTATTTTTTTTACTTTGTCATTACTTTCATCTAGTAACCCAACACCCCTTGGAAGTGAAAATATCCTAAATGAGTCGATTTAAAAAATGTAATTAAATACATTTATTTCAAAAAAATACTTCAATCTTTTTAAAACAGACTGTGTATTAAAAATATATTTTGTACTTCCATAAAAATAGACTAAAAATTGTTAATGTTCATTCACACTTTATACCTTATTAGTTATTTTCCTATCAAATGGAAAAAAAATAGAATAAAGAAAATAAAAGTGGTCCAATGACTCATTGGAAGTCCCAATTTAGTAGCAATGGAATTTTTGTTACATCATTAACGATTTTAAAGTACCTGATTTTCATCTTCTGTGTTGGACCTAACATATGTGTATACATTAATAATGAAATTGATGTACGAGTATGACACAAACAGAAGTGAAATTTTTAATCTGAAATTAAATACGTAATAATGATTTTTTCTACATTATCCTATAAAAATGTGAGATACTTTTACGCTATTTGTAGTTTGATTTTGGTAATAGTGCACTTAAATATTAATAAGCCATTGGAATTTAGAGATGCTTATAGCTTAAATAACTAAGATCAATAAAATATTTTTGTGTAATTGAGAAACAAAATAGAAAAAAAATGTTTTAATATTATTAATGGAATAAATAATGAAATAAAAAACTTGCATTGATGGAAAATAGCCCTTGACTAATGCCGCAAGTCGTACCATATTATTAACAATTTATTCGAGATCTCATTAACTATTTTGTCGAAATTTCAGCTCTAGAAATACTTAAAATATAATAAACATGGATGCATATACATATATTTTTGATCCAAAATTTAAGCAAAAAACTTAGTCTATCATTAAGAGATTGGATTGAAATTTAAATCATTTACTTACTATGATCTTCCTAATATTTGTGTAAAATATTACTGAAATAGTACAATTTTTACTGGGTGGTCGGGTTTTACTGTCACTTGGTATACATTTTAAATTACGCTTGTTGATAATTTATCAAAGTAAATCAAATTTTTGTTTTCCCATCTTATTATCGTTATTACCTAATAACCCAATAACAATTCACAGGTATAATTTCAATTACTACCTGTCAGTATACTCCAGAACCAACATATTAATTTGAATATTTCTTATTTAACACACCATGACGTAATTATATCGAGAACGGTTAATTAAAACAACTATACAAATAAAAGAAAAATACATTACTTTTCGAAAAATCAAAAAAATTGTACTATTAAAAAATACAACTTAGAATCACATCTAGACCAAAATAATAATTTAGGCACTTTAATAACATTAAATATTTCAAATGGAAAATAAAAGAAAGAAACCCGAAATCAATACTATTTTTTATTTCAGGATTGGGTCTCGCTTTGGGAGCTGGAGCCCTAGGGTTTGGGGCTTTAGGGGCTGGTGCTTTAGGAGCTGGTGCTTTAGGAGCAGGAGTCTTGGGAGCTGGAGGCTTAGGAGCTGGAGCTCTAGGTGCTGGAGCTTTAGGAGCTGGAGCTTTAGGAGCTGGGATTTTGGGAGCCGGTGCCATAGGACTTAAGGCTGGTTTAGTTGGAGGCTTGGTTGGATCTAAACTTGGTCGCTCTTATGGAGGTTGGGGGGGATACGGAGGATATGGACGAGGATATGGGGGATATGGAGGAGGATACTATGGCGGCTATTACGGTGGATACCCTAGCTATGTAGAACATAATTATTATCATACCCCATCATACTATTCCTACTATACGTGAGCATTTATTATTATATTAATAAAAAATGTAGATAAAGCACAAAAAAGTTATAAGCAAATATTTTGCAAAATCCCCTCAACATATAACTTTTATAAAGCTGCAACACCAACTGCTAGCAATAAATAATTGTATATAATAATTTTTGTTTTATTTTAATTGTATATATATATATGTATTAACTAAAATTAACCATTATTACTAATATATAATCGTCATGTAAGTATAAAAAAAGTTTTAATAAGTAGAGTAATTTTGTGTTTCTAACAGAGACATTTTCAAAGAATATACTCTACAGCTAATTTCATTTTAGACCCACAACTTCCGTAAGTAGCGGATACGGAAGCTATGGTGGACAAGGACACTATGGTGGTGGATACGGAAACTACGGTAGTGGATACGGGAACTACGGTGGTGGATATGGAAACTACGGTAGTGGATATGGAAACTACGGAGGTGGTAACTACGGTAGCGGATATGGAAACTACGGTGGAGGAAGCTACGGCGGTGTAAACAACGGTGGTGGACACGGCAACTATGGTGGTGGATATGGAGGCGGAAATAATGGTCAGGTATACGCCAGCGGTTACAAATACGATCGTGGTGAAGGATATACTTATAAGTCTAGTGGAGGGGCAAGCGGATGGAATAGTCAGTGGTAAATATTTTTAATCTATTTTTAGAGTTTACCTTAATTACATGAATTTTTGCAGGTAATCTAGAATGAAACTGAACGGTGTACAAATAGTTGAATTAAAGCGGCCATTATAAATAGTTTTATCAACGACTGAACGTAAGGGGTATTTTAAATGTAACAAACTAAATGCCTCTTCTTAAAGGAAGCTGGGAAAATGTTTCCTGTTAAATACAGTATTTCTTCTTTTGTTATTAATTTTTATACTACAGTATTTTATATTCTTGGTCTCTGATAAAATAGCAAGTCAAACCGAAATATATATGTCATTAAATGGTAATAAAATTTTCAGGAAGGAAAGTGGTAAACCGTTTTATTTAAATATTTTAAAAAAATAGGCAACACTTTGACAATCTAATATATCTATAATCTAGAACGTCAAATATTAACATAAAAAGCAACTAGTTTAATAGTTGACCTAAAACGGATATTGATTAACTTATTTGATATTTAAAATACGAAAATAAGTAACAATTAAAAACCTAAGCTTTGTTCCTTACGGACCTAAAGCTTAAGTGAAATTTATTTTCGAATTTTTACCTAATATAAGAAACCAGTAAAAAAAGAGTTATTTTTTTTTTCATGTTTGTATTAAAAAAAAATGTATATAATTGGTTTTTAAGATTTTTGTTTTATAAATGTCCTTATCAAATATAAAACTCTACAGAGTCTTAATTTATTCTCAGAAGCAAAAAGTAAAACAAAAATCATATTTTTTCATTTTATATCTCGGCGTTGTTTCTACTTTTCTTCTCATTATGTCACAAGCGAGTTTTTGTTCATTTAGTAGAAATCAAAGCCGAGACTCGTCGGGTCAAAGTCCTTAAGGAGAGCCTAAGTAATTCGCTTCAGTAAGTTGGAAAGTTTCGCCAATTCGATGAATTAAACCAGCCGGAGTAATTATTCTTGGAAGTATAACATGGGCGTGTTTATCAATTAGGAATCTGGCCTCAAATTATGCCGAAGCGTCTGGAAATTCTGCGATTTTGCGGAAATGTTTAGTCTGGAGTCCAAACGCACGTGGCATTTCGGATCACCTGTAAGACGTATGATAAAACCTAAAGAACTTTAGGATGTTATTAAGCGATGCGACCTTCATTTTTCCACTATTCTAGTTTGATTAATACTAGGCAACTATGTTTACACTGCTCTGTTACGTTGTTTAACTATAAGGAATAATACATGTTTGTTTTTATTTGTGACATCAACCTCTAGGGTTATGATCCTACGTGTTCTGTATAGGCTTTGTTACTGTTTCCCGCCGCCACTTTAGGAACAGCACTGTTAATTTGAAGCCAACAGTGAATTCTGGAGTGGGAATCACTTTTACGGATAAGAACCGACTTCCCAACTTTTAGTCGAAATAGGAAATCAATTTCTAACTTGTAGTCAAATAAGAAAAATTTTCGCCCCTGTCGGGATTCCAACCGGGGTCCTTTCGATCACCAGTTTGCGGCTCTATAACTGAGCCAAAATTCCTCTCCCCAGGAATAATAGACTTACTATAATATTTATTTAAACTAGGGTTAAAAACAAATTGTAACCTAAATACACGTCCTTCAAAGAAGAAGTGACGTGTACATTTTTTATTGTTCATATATAATTCAAACCACGGATGTGCATAACGATTATTATTTCTAAAAATATTTCACCGAATGAAAGTAGTGTAGGAAAAATGATAAACAAAGGTCTCTGAGCTCCTCGACTAATATAGAAAATGGTTTGCTGGAGCCACATCAAAGTCAAATAGAAGCCGTTTGAGAAAATTTTTCATGAGCCGATTAGTTACAGTAATTACTAGTGAGTACATTAACTAATTTATTGGGTGCAGTTTTCAAGGATGAATTATTGATGAAAAGACTAAATTTTAGTCTTTGCGTTTTCATTTCCTTTAAAAGTTTTATTCGTCCAACTGAAATCTTAAAATACCGCGAAAAACTGCTAATTTCAATCATCAAAGAGATTATCATATTGATATACCAGTGGATACTTTTCTCATTCCTAGGAATAGATGACGTAGTTTTTCGTTTATTTGATGGTATCGTACTGTATTTTGTTTTTTTTAGCAACCATTTCTTTAAATTCTTCAGTACACCCAAATCTTTTAAATTAATATTCCTATTGTTTCATAGATCTGAAGGTTACTATTAACGACACCCCAATTGCAACTGCAAAAAAGCCTGTTACTTGAAAAAATATTTCTTACTCTATGGCAAGAGCGGCTTCAATCAATACTGTATCTACTACTTATCTCTGACAATAAAATAATCAACTATAGGATTTTTAGTACAAATACCGTTGCACGTCAGGAGTGACGTAGCTCTTTCGTCATAGTACTGCCAACTAATTAAAATTTCCCTAACTAAGATAAATCATACGAAACATCACGAAAATTCACGAGGACTCATGAACGTAGTCACAGTACTAAAAAACCGAAAAAGTAATCGTAATTATTTTGATAATTTTAGAATTTTTTCAATTATATTGGCTTATATACGTCTTATTCTTTATAATATAAAGTTTATAAATAATTATTATATGTTTAGTACTCAAAAAACCATAATTTACATTAAATAATTTTGAAATTTTCTACGCCCATGAGACTCGTATTTATGATGAAGAAATGACATTGTAGCGATTGGCATGCCTTGATGCGACGTTGTCGAGTATTTAGATTGAAATATTTCAACGATTTCTGACGTCCGGCCGTCAACCAGTTGTGTGTTTTCACCACGTTTTCGCTAATTTTATAATATTGTCTTTATTTTTTTGCTTTGCTAGATAGTTAATTTATAAAAAAAACTGTTTTTTTCAAAACAAACATAGTGTGAATAAGCTGATTATTGACCTTACATTTTTGAAACTTCCTACATTCCTCGACAATTTAGACAAGCCGACAACACTGCAGGGTCGTGATCTCATAATTGATATATGACGTGCAACGGGATTTGTATTAAAAATCCTATATTAGACCTGTAAGAAACTCGCTTCGTAGTAGAGGGCCATACGATTCACCCAGTTAAAAGCCTAACGCCCAGCTAATGCCCAACGAAAATATGAAGAATGTTGGCACTTTTGGAGTATTAAACAAAAGAATCGAGCAATGTCACCATCTTTGAGAACTGATAGAGGGACACTGACAAGAAGATCAAAGAAGAAGTTCCCGTAACGAATCTGCAAATGCTTTCCCAAGGACATCCAGGGCTGTTGGTACTACTTCTCTAAACATCTGGAGGCAGATAATTAGTTACGCTCTAAGTCGGTTTGGTGGATCAGTAACCATGTAGTGATATAAATCAATAAAGATTCAGATCCAAGAGTGAATCATGTATTTTTTTTTAATGTACTTGGTTCATTAAATATTTTGTCTCTCTTAGATTTCAGTCAATTTAAAAATTAACAAAGGCTTTCGTTTGCACTTTTTTAAACATCTGTAAGTACTTTTGGAGCGCCGTGGCAACTAGTTATTAATAGTAACTTTTAATGTATATTAGTAGAAAATTGTAAATTCAGGAAACATAGGCGTAGACGCGGTATGAAACAATGTCAGAATTCATTTAAGAGTTGTTGCCATGTATGAAATTAGTACGCACCGAAACATAACGCGAGTTGACCAACACGTGTGGAGTAAATTATGGAACTTATCTTTCGCAGTTAAACTCCATCCTAATTCATTAGCTTAACAATCGAATTATCGAAAATTTGTTCCGATCACGGGATTGGTTAAATTGGAGGGTAACGAAATAGAGATATGGACAGGAGCGAAAGATAAACGAGGTGTCGTATATCTCATTGGCGGTGACAAGCGGGAACAATTGAATTAATCACACTATCTATTTAACCGTCCTGTGACCACGCAATTGGTCCACGCACTTCATTTGTTTGACGTCCGATAAATTCACCTTAGGAATGGTTGGTTGTTTCCTTCGATTTATGATCTTTCCAATTCGAAACGTTTGTTTAAAATTCGAAAATCTATTGGTCTCTATAAGGGGAGATATATGGGACAAATACGGATTAATTAACTTAAACCTCATTTAAGGCAGAATGAGTACTCAAGAACATTTGAGTATCTCATTAGAAAAATTTATGAACAGGTAAACCCGAGAAAGAGGTCTCACAAAGAAATTGAAATCTAAGTTGGGATAATTGAGATGAGTGAAAAAAGTGTAAACTTGATGTTCCTGAATTAGGACCAGATTCTAGTGGATCAACATAATCGCTAGCACCAACCAGAAAAAATTGTTGTGTATTTGATATTGATGCAAAATACCATATTTAGGATTTTTAATACAAATCCCGTTGCACGTCATATATCAATTATGAGATCACGACCCTGCAGTGTTGTCGGCTTGTCTAAATTGTCGAGGAATGTAGGAAGTTTCAAAAATGTAAGGTTAGGTTATGTTGTTTAGCTTTATTATTATGAAAAATTAATTTATTGAAGCGTATATGAACAATATATGATCCTCACACTCAAGACACTTCATCCTGCCAGTTTTAAAGTACATTTGAAAAATGTTTTTCTCAGTTGATTCATTAGCAATCTACAACTGTGATATTCTTCTTCTTCTTGCTGTATTATCTACTTTTAATATTCAATAATCTGTTATAAAAATCGTTATATTATGCTGTTTATTTCTACCTTATTTTTATTAAATAAATAAAATAGAGACATATAAAAAAGAACGCAAACTATTTATTGTTATTAAAATAAGACAATGTTTTGTTTAAAAAAATATATATTTTTCTTATAAGAAACAATTCAACTACAATATTCGAATTCCTACAAAAGGTAAATCCTTTCTCCTAATTCAAATCTGAATCACTTGAATCACTGTCATCGCTGTTAGGATTAATAATAATGGGATTAATTTCTAGTCTATCAAAAACTCTCTCTCTTTCATACCATTTTTGTATTTCTTTTTCTGTATGTTTAATAGAATTTTTCCATACTTCAGGAGTAATTGTTCTAAGAGCTTCAGACCACATATTTAAAGAATCTTGCAACACGCTAAAATAGACAAGAAAACAATTTCATATTTCTAGACATTTGTATAATCTTTAACTTACCTTTCTGACGACAGTTAAGGGTAATAGTGGCCCATTATTATCACGCTCCCGTTCAATGTACTGTATTAATGAATATACAAGCTCTTTACAACGACTATTTAGTTTTTTTGGCATTTTGTAGAAATAAACGTCAATAATCAGCTTATTCACACTATGTTTGTTTTGAAAAAAACAGTTTTTTTTATAAGTTAACTATCTAGCAAAGCAAAAAAATAAAGACAATATTATAAAATTAGCGAAAACGTGGTGAAAACACACAACTGGTTGACGGCCGGACGTCAGAAATCGTTGAAATATTTCAATCTAAATACTCGACAACGTCGCATCAAGGCATGCCAATCGCTACAATGTCATTTCTTCATCATAAATACGAGTCTCATGGGCGTAGAAAATTTCAAAATTATTTAATGTAAATTATGGTTTTTTGAGTACTAAACATATAATAATGATTTATAAACTTTATATTATAAAGAATAAGACGTATAAAAGCCAATATAATTGAAATAATTCTAAAATTATCAAAATAATTACGATTACTTTTTCGGTTTTTTAGTACTGTGACTACGTTCATGAGTCCTCGTGAATTTTCGTGATGTTTCGTATGATTTATCTTAGTTAGGGAAATTTTAATTAGTTGGCAGTACTATGACGAAAGAGGTACGTCACTCCTGACGTGCAACGGTATTTGTACTAAAAATCCTATACGTGTAAACTCTCAATAAGAGAAACAACCCACTACGTGTAGCGAGGAAATAAACAACATTAGAAATAAGGAAAATACCGTTGATCCGGTAAATGGAAAAGGAACTTAAAGAAGATAATCGCTAGTCAACATATATCAGAGGACCAAAATGCCGGAAAGTATGACAGCTTTCGGTAAAAAAGAGCTTTGACAATGGAAACTCAGAGAACATTCAAAAAGTGGTACAAATTAAGCAGAGAATGGAAAGAGGAAAAAAGGAAAAAAGAGATTAAATTAGAAAATGACCAATAGGGTGACAAACATAACCTATGTATATGGGATATAAACAAAACAATTACTATGAGTAAAAACATGATTATGTAGAGTCAAGATGAATTTGTACGCTCAAACATAAGGAACTATGCGAGAAACAAGCATTATGAATTTCTAAGAATTACAACAAGTTCAATCTTTGACCTTTGTTAGAATAATGGACAAGTTTAAGTTTTTAGTTGATATTAGTTTCCCTTTGTTTACTGACCATTTTATTTTAATCCGGTCAATTTAGACCAAAAAATGAGAGTGAAGGTACATAAAATCCCAACAAGCTGAAAATCAGTAAAATTGTTCAAAACATAATTATAAATATTATTTAAAAGTTCCCCATCATTGCCGTGTATGGAAAAAATTTTATTCAAGGTCAAAGGTCAAAAAAATGAGTATTTCGCGATTTTCAGCAAAACGGTAAGTTTTATCATAAAAGTACAAAAATTGTAGATCATAAAATTATCTATAAAAAATGTATCAATACTTTTTTTCCTACGAGCCACCGTTTCTGAGATATAATGATTCAAAAAGTTATAAAAGTTGTTATCGTCATAATATGCATGAGTACGCCACGTATATACATCTCTAGAGTTGTTATATATTATATATTATAATATATATATTATATATATTATATATATTATATATATATATTATATATATTATATTATATATTATATGTTGAAATATTTTTCTATCGGTCATTGTAACTTATACTTAAAATATAAAATATACATAAGTTATAACTATAAGAATATCAGGTAAAATGAAACCCAGTTCCTTAATTTTTAAGCCAGTGTAACTTCGAGACATCTGTCTCTTGTTCTATTGTGTGCGTGGCTAGGGTCTTATACAAGAAGTTATCTTATATAAGAAGTTATCACCAACGGCATCCGCTTTCTTCTTTCTATGTACGGAGCTCCTAAAAAAACTACCTGTTTAGATATGCATCTTTCGTTAAAAATACTAAAAATAAAAAACAAGTTCAATTAGCTTGTCTTCCTCCAACCTCACTTGCTGCTCATCAACATCTTTTTCGGGTATATTACCAAGTTCAAGTGTGGCTTGGTTATCAGCTAGACCCTACAGACTGGGGTTGGAAGTTGGTCAACAATATATTAGAGCCAGTTCAAACTTTACTCCCTCCCACCTGCGCCGGAAAAACTGCTGAACACAATTTTTTGCAACTGCAAAATAGGGTTCAGTGCTAAATGTGGTTGCAAAAAAGTCGGACTGTTTTGTAACACGGAAATGATGGGGAACTTTTTAATATTATTTATAATTATGTTTTTAACAATTTTACTGATTTTCAGCTTGTTGGGATTTTATGCACCTTCGAATGTCTAAATTGACCGGATTATTTATTGTCGCAATAATTTGTTATCGTTATTGAATTTATCTCCTCTTATTGTCTCTTCAAATAATTACTAAAATCGCCCTTATACAGGGGAGGAGATGTAGGCGCTAGTTGTGTTTAAGACATAATTCATTATTTCTTTATATTAAGATAAAGAAATGGTATTAAAATTTTCCTTAGCACGTGACAATACTGAAGCATAAAATATTAACAAAAAGGAAAAAATGATATTTGTGAGATGAGAATAAGACCAATATTAATGTATGAAGCAGATATTATTATAATACATGCAGATGATAAAAATCTGAGGAAAACTTAAAAGAAAATATTGCAAAATATACTAAAAGCAGTAAAGATACCTAATAATGAAAACAGATTGGTAATAAATGTAGAACTTAAAGCGCAATTAAGAGCTAATAAAAAAACAATATAGTTTAGACATCTAAAGAAGAAGAAATTATTAATGCTAGTTATAGAAAAAACAAATAAGAAAAATGTTATTAAAAGAAGTTAGGCAAGATTTAAGAACAGCTTTGGTAATAATAAAAAAGCAAGATACAGAAAGGAATAAAGTAGAATATTATAAATATGAAAGATAAATTATACTTATCTTATATTTCCACAGTTTTTGAGAGCTTTTAAATATTCATATGTAACATGTTTCCAAAAACTAAGGGTAGAAACAATTATTATGAAATAGGATATGTTTAAAAACAGCTTAGACTAAATAACTGGGGACTGATACCCCGTAATTGTGAATCTAGAGACTGCAATACCTCAATGAACGGATGCATTTAGCTACTATAATCTTTAATTAAGCTAAAAATTCTAGAGGCGAAGCAATAACTTATGCACAGTTACTGGAAAAGGTAATGTAAATTAAACAAATGTCCATATGAAGTGCGGGCAAATTTAATAGCTAGACATTAAAATACAATGACTAAGAGATGTTTATAAGGCAGAGTGCTAATTAATTATATTATTTCGTTATTAAAATGAATATTCTTTCATTCAATAACAAGTAGAAGGCACTACCAATTTAGAGTCATAATTAGACTGTGCTGCCATTTCTTGATAATTACAGAAAAAAATTTGTCATAATATATAAGTTAACAAAGCAAATGAATTTTTACATAATATAATTATGTAGTGTGTGATCGTCGTTTTGTTTACAGGCAATATCCTCATAATTTGGAGAGATAAAGAGGTAAATAAGAAACTGGTACCATTTACATCATAGACATAATCGTTGATCCTTGTACAAGATAATAATTAGACAGTACTAAAACAAGTACAATAATAGAGAAGCAAACTAACAACTATTAATTTCTGATACACTATAAAATTAGTACCTTTTATTTTTTCTCTATAAATGCATATGAGTATGATAAAAAATTTGGGTGATTTTCCAAGGATTTTAATTTTTTTACAATCTGCTCACTGTCTAAAGGAGCAATAAGTAAATTTGTTACAGGACAACAACATGTATGGAGAAATCTTCCAGCGAAGATCCTCCATTACAGAAAATATGTATAACAGTAAATTTACAAAAATTTATGGTTGTGGTAGATCGGTTGGCCAGTTTCGATTTAATCTTCTTTGTATAATTGGTGCGTTGCTAAGTTCTTCTGTGTAGTTGTTTTCGTGACTCTCTAGTCGATCAAAATAAAGGGCTGACATTCTTCTGATTTCTTCTGTGATGAAGGGGATACTAAGAACTTTATGCAAAGTGTAATTGGATACGAACCATGGTGAATCAGTTATTGTGCGTAGGATTTTTGATTACATACGATGATTTAGCGCAGCCCAATCACTGAATACCATATGCCCATACAGGTTTTAGAATGCTTTTGTATATCAACAACTTGTTCTTCAGAGTTAGCTTTGATCTGCGACCCAAGAGCCATGCCATTTCACGTAGTTTAAAGTTAAGTTGCTGACAATTCATTTTGATATGTTTTTTCCACGTTATTCTTTGATCAAGGTGTAGGCCGAGCTATTTTATTTCAGTTGTATTTGGAATAAGCGTATTATTTAAATATATTGGAGGGCAAATTGTTCGTTTTGTGGTGAATGTTACTAGCACTGATTTGGTTTCGTTTATTTTTATTTTCCACTTAAGGAACTGTCGTTGCAGGATATTAAGATGAACTTGAAGTTGCTCCGATGCAATGACTGGATCTTTATTTATTGAAATAAGGGCCGTGTCATCAGCAAATGCAGATATTGTGGACTAATGCCAAGTCTGCAGTATAAATAAGATATAGTAGAGGCCCTATATACTTTCCTGAGGTACTCCTGATTTGATAATTTGATATTCTGAGAAGGAAGCGTTAATTTTTGCTTGAAAGTACCTTTCTGAAAGATATGATTTTAAAAATAGATAGTATGGACATTCGACATTGCTTTTCATTTTAAATGAAATGTAAAAGTAGTTTGGAAAAGCTATTAGCAGTTGATTTTAATTCAAAATAATTCTTGATTTGCCTTTTTATCTTCTGAAATATAGAAGATATTGTCTGTATCGAAAATATTCACTAACTAAATAACCCTAAATGCAATTATTTCTAAATTACTTTATTATCAAGATTGATGAATATATTTAAAGTTCCATATCCCAAACGTAAGACCTAAAAAAACAAACAATACAATTAATAATTCTTTATCAAATAGAAGAAAATTATTTATTGCGTCTAGTAATATTTTTACATATAATACACAATAAACTCTGAAAAGAATACTTACTTTTAATAGTAGGCTATAATTGACATCGATAATTTTATGTGCTGATATTCTCAGAGGCTCACTGGTATTAATCAAAAATATTAGAAGCGTTTTTCTATTTTTTTGATTCCAATTAAACCAAGGACACTCTATTAGGTTTTGAAACACTTTTTCTGACTATAAATAAAATTAGCATTACTTCTATCTAATTATTACAAAACCTTTTACATACAGTATATTTCTCGACAAATAGAATACACTGGCGTACAATAGGGTTTGAACACTTCAAATTCAATTTTGCGATGTTGACATACAGGCTGAAGGAGCAAATATTTTTGAATTTTTATTCTGAATATATCGAATTATTTAAAGTTAAAGTATGTCCTATTTGTCGTGGAAACTCTGTATAACTTACCTCTTGAAACAGTTCTTCACAGTAAATACAATATATCAATAAATAGTTCACATTTACCAACATACTGAAAACTACTCGGATATTACTAATTGGACTGATATTCTATAAAAAAAACTTATCAGTTTCGAAAATAAACATAATATCAAATCTAACTAACAGTGAAAATAAAAAAGGCCAAACAAGCGAAAGATGCTATTGATCCAAAAGTTATGAAAATAGTTGCCCAATGGCTCATAACTAGCATGTGCTCAGCCAGTCTAAAATATAAAAAGACAAATCTTTGAAGAAATTTTTAGGTATAGATTCAAATATAAATAGTACAAGCTAAAATTTGGAAAGAAAAAGCAATATATAATTGATCATTATTAAAAATACTTGTTATTTTAGATATTTCTATTAAGAAAAATCAATATTCATATATTGATCTAACCTTTTATTGTGAATGTGCATTTTTATACAATTCTTTAAAATTTCATGTATTCTTCTTTGTTGGATTTCATCCTCATTACAAACCTCATTAGATAAATTTTCAATAAACTGATTAAGTATTTGAAATCTAAAGATAAGATGTACAATTATATAAATAAATATTAAAATAGGTACCATCATAATGTGCCCAATGAATAAATAAGACAACATTAAATATAGTTTTGCGTAGAGTTTATAACTTTCCAAATGATTTTCTATGAAGTAAACACCCAGTTGCCATTTGTATTCATCTCCTAAAACTGGAAAAAATATTACTGAAACAAAAATGTTGTAAACTTGGGTAAATCTTGATATTTTTTTAAGTGTTTTGATCTTCCTTAGTATTTTTTGTCGAATTTCGTTATTAGCAAAGGAAAGCGGTATGCCATATTTTTTTAGTATGCTTGGATACTTCAAAAAATGATCTCTTCCTAATAACAATCCTACTCCAAAAGTAGCCAGCTGTAATAAAACAAAAAATAAAAATATTGCAATGCAATGTGATACTGTGAAAAAATGAGGTTCTATTTTTTTGCGAGTACAATAATTGATTTCTAAGTCAATTGTAAAAGATTTAGAAGTATTAATTATTCTTACCGTTGATAAATAAAATAATGATGGGGAGTAGATTTTTATAAAAAGAGTGTCCACTTCGTAGAACATTTTATAACATGCAAAAAATATAAAAAGTCCTAAATACATTACCAAAGTTGCTACCAAAATTCTAAGTGCTAGTGGCTTTTTTGATAATGCTTTTTTTGGGTATATTTCATAAATAAATGACAATGGATCTTCTGAAAGATATTCAGGATCACGTTGGTGTTCCATGTTTTCTTTTCTAGTACTGGAAATTTTTAGTAATACAGAAAAAGTATATTCACAATTTCAATTGATTCTGGCATAATAATAAATATAATGGAATTTGTTGTTCTTTTGTTTCATAATATTAATTTGATGTTTTTCCATTAACCCTTAATTGTACTTTTTGTAACTTTTGGACCGTTCAGAAAATAAACAAATTGACTTAATATACCCGGCAAATCTAAATTATTACGTTAATGGAATATCTTATTAAGAAACAGTAATTACTTTCTTATAAAGAACATTTTGCATTTTTAAAAATGTTTCATTTAAATTCTAAAATACCTGGGTTGTTCTTTCATTTTCCACCTTTATTCTTCTACGTATTGCTTTATATCCATTTGTTTTGCCTAATCTCATATTTTTTGTTTTATTTTCAATTTAATTTTGTTTCTTTTAAAATTATTTCATTAAGTATTCTTTTATTAATGATAACAAACATATTATCAGCGTAGCCTATTTAGTTCTTTTTATGCCTAATATCAAATTTGGTATTTATTTTAACAACATTGATAAACAATCCTTTTGTCTGACGGCTTTATATATATATATATATATTTTGTAAATATTTCCTTTACTTGTTTTAATATTTCGTTGTCTTTATCATCATGCTTGAAAATAATAAATCCTAATTTAATATTATTTATTTTCTTTGAAGGATGAGTATGATTGAAAGTAATTCCTTTCTATAAACTTATTGGTGTCACTTTTTGTTCATTATTACTATATATTTTCAAATTCATGTGGCGTTTCTTTTTTTTTCCAAATTTGTTTTTATCAACCTATACATTATTTAGTTTAGTACTTCTTTCAGCTCTTTATTTCATCCTTCCCTGGTGCTCTTGAATTCTTGCTATTGCCATTTATTTTATTCGTTCTGAATTTGGTACTATTGACCTTTCTGTACTACCTTTTCTTCTTTATTTTTATTTTTCATGCTTTAAGCTTACATGTTCATTTTTTCTTATTTCGTATTATTATTCTTCAATTAGTTTTAATACATTATTAACCAATCACTTTAGTATTGTCCTATTTTTTTGTAAATGTATGTTTTTTATGATTGTATGATTCCTAATATTCTATTACTTTATCAAACTGATGTTTGACATTCCTCATTTAATTGTTTTCTTATTTTTTCTACCGATTACTTTTTATGCAGCCTGATTTATTTCATTTCCGATTGTGTGTTATTTTCACTGTAATTTTGTTGCGCTGTAAAATGTTAGTTTATATTTTATCTCAAGGCTTTAGTAAAAGCACAGGTTAAATAAGAAGAAGGAATTTAATTTTAAAACAGTTGGTGCATCTATTTCTCTATATATACAATAAATAAAAAAAATGATATGTCAGACTGTTTTGAAGTGCACCTTTAGCGAAATATATTATATACAAAGAAAATTCCATCTTAAGCAAATATCGCAGCATCGAAAATATTCTTTCAATTTAGACGAATTTCATAAAATAAAATAGATTGGAGTATAGCAGCAATCTAATTTTAAAACTCCCGTGTTCCCAAGGAGGCAAAGTAAATAAGGTTACAAACAAAAATTTGTCAATATTACTTACCGAGGTATACAATAATCAATACAAACACCATTTAAGAAATTTGAAAGAATGAGAAAATACACCTAAAATTTGAAGAACAAAACCTTTAGATTTGCACTTTGAACATTGTGTCAAACAAATATTCGCGCAGAGAGTATTTATTTTTGTTTACGGTAAACATATTAAGTGTTATGTTATTACATTATTAATATATAACAATAATATTCTTTCCAAATAACCGAATTAAAATTCATTTAATCATTGTATTATTCAACTATGCGCTATGAACAATAATAATTAATAACCCCAGTTACTATTTCATGTTGGCTGCTCTACCAGAAGTAACATTTATCTCTCTAATTGTACATTATGCTAACAAGGCCTAATGCATTAACCAAATTGCACCACTATATATTATTGGAGCCAAAGATCTGTATACGAATTTAAGGTATTTCAGTTAACCAAATATTTAATCATGGACACTAAACCTATATAGAAGAAAAGCATTAATTCCAACGCATGTGTTTGGCTTGAGGGAGAAACGTTCACTTATTGACCACGTCCATAACGTAATTTATTGGAAAATTATTATAATAAAATAAAAATTTGTTTTCCATAGTACGATAAAGTGTGGCAGTTTGGACAAGTTTAATGAGATATTATAAAGAAAATATAGAACATTAAGAACTAAATACACAGTAAGAGTAACTGTAATTGATAAAACAAATAAACACACTAGATGGAGGAATGAAGAAATAAAAGCAGAAATCAAGTGAATAAAAAAATAAATGAAAACACTATTTGAGTAACAGAAGTAATGACAACTATGATGAGTACAAAAATACAAACACAAAGAAGGAAGTGTTTTGAGGTCTGCCCTATACCAAAAATATACTTGTGGTATTTCTAAATCGAACATAAAGTGATACTCACATTTTCAACTCTTTCAACCCCTTTCTAATACCGTCGAGAAGTTTATCAAAAGTTACGAGGAACGATCCCTCAACTATGTCAGTATATCGATGTCATTTGAGTTTTCGATAAAGGAATAGATATAAGTGAACAAAACTCACTAATTGTTTAAATTAAAATTATTTGGAATATGCATTATTATTTAAACATTTTAAATAGAAATTTTTTAGCTCACTTTAAATATCACAAATTATTGGATACTCTTATAGAATAATATGCATTATTAACTTTATTTCACTAATAAACAGCACGTTTGCAGACGCAATCATTTCCTTGCTATTTCAGACGTAATTAAGACTGCTCATGAAGTGAAAATAACTGAAAATAATAAAGTAAATTGCAGACATTCGCAATTGAAAGTAATGAATAGCATTTACCAGGTAGAGAATATACAAAGGACATAAAGGACATATAACTAGGTTGACTAGTACTATGCTTAAATAAATTATAATTAGTAAAGTTCTGAATATAAAATAAACTACATCAAAGGGTAAAATTAAAGTTGAAAATTTATTTTAAAGAGCGTAATATAAAAACAGAATTGTACAGAAATTAATACTTGTCTGGCCACATAAATAGTTTCTCGCATTTTCTTTCTAAAATGTGATTGAAAGGTTTTTATGAAACAATTCAAAATTCAAATCAAAATCACAATGTGTATTGAAATAACTGCAAAAAGTTTTTTGTTTATTGGGAAGCCATCATCAAACAATGTTTTGGTAAAAATTGCGAAATCCTTATTTTTATTACTTATCTTTGCAATACTTTTGATACAAAAATATTCAAATTCTACAACCTTTGATCTGTATATTTCATTTTTTTACGAGTACTCCACAGAAGAGCAATTGTTTCTTTACCTTGTTAGCCGCGAAATCTGAGGAAAAGTATTATTTTAAGAAATATAGCAAGCTCGGGAGGGTCCGGCTTTGGGAAGATAAAGAACATGTATGCAAAATATATGATAATCTCGCTTCCTCCATGAAAACTTTTTATATGATAGAAAACCTTTTAGAGCTCGGGTATGGTAATCCCCAATAATATTTTAGTAAAGGTTACGATCTACCCAGCCAGTGTTTCCCCATCGTGTGTATATCCTCTTTATTTGCAGCGTGACACTGTTACGTTTTCTTACATACACGTGGAGAATATTTCCCAGCCTTTCTTATAACACCGAACACTACTTTGAATATTTTGTTATCACAATGGACTAGGATTAGTTTGTAAAAATTGTTAATAATAATAATAATAATATTTATTTACCATTCAATTTGAAATATACAATAGTTTTCAGTTAACGATAAATAAATATAGAATTCCCACAGAAGGATGAACCTATGCGTGGGTTGTACCATATAAATATACCATGGGTTATAATGAATAAAATTGTAAAAAAATGTAAAAAAAAAGTTACTTTCAGTATGAGCAAAAAAAATAGGTAATTGCATTAAACATCAATTACACATCAATGAGACAAACAATGGAGAAATTGAACTATAGCTTACACAATTCCAACTAACATATACATCTTTAACTAACATTTATATACTGTAGTAATGTGTATTTTTCATATAGACATAGTTTATTTTTGAACATGTTGTACATAAAAATAAGATAAAATATAACGAGAGCTGTAAAGAATATTGTACATGAGAGTGGAAATATTACAAATAAGAGTCATTTAGTAATGAGAGCAGTAATTCCTCTAGTGTTTACAGCTAATTAAGGTAAGTCCAGTTTAAAACCGATTTTTAATAAATTTTTTAAATATTTTTAAGGTGAGAATAATTTTTGATAGTTCAGAATACGATATATTTTTAGGTACACCTTTCATTTTAAGCATGTAAAACTTTTGTATACACAGATATTTTCTATTATGCAAGATAAAATTTTGAAAAAAAAAAGAATAGGAGAGAGAAACATAAATTAAAAAATAAACATCTCACTCTTTTTTTTCAATATGTAATTAACTTAAAATATTTTTTTTTGGCAAGAAAAACGGCTTTTTTATTCGAAATTTTAATAATACAAAAACCGTTACAAACAAATTCAAATCTATTTCCAATATCAATATCACGTGAAAAATTCATGAATATTAATTTATTCTGTTTTGTCTCGATATTCACGGTAGCTGGATAAGTTATGTTCCTCTTTGTAAATCAAAATACATTTTATTTTCTCTTCTTTTTTCCATGAAAAAACTACACTAACGAAGAAAAAAATACGTTGAATAATTGAGTTAAAAGCATGGTTCCAAGCTTTAAATTAACAACTACATAACTAATCCAGGTATAGTACTGTTTTATAAAAAGTATGTAACAAAAACTCCGGTGGGAGTGTTCGGCACTCAAGTTGAGCACCTGAATTAATAATAAGTAAAATTAAATTTCAGTCCCAAAAAATACTTTTGCCATTACAAATTACAAATTTCAGTATGGAAACCAGAGCAATAATTTTAAAATATTTTATTTTTCAATAAGAGTTTTTAAAATTTTTTAGTAATTTCTTATTTTTATATTTTAGATCTAGAATACAAACTTTAAGAAATGTTATGAAAAGGTTTAAATTTTTTTATGACCTTATGTACTACTTGCGATATGCCAATGGCAATATTATTGGTTGGTTAATTGGTTAAAAAGCAGATAGGACAGTGTGGTTCAGTTGTGCCAGCACTGCATGATTGGTATAAATGATGTTTTTTTAAATGCAATACTGTTGTTTTATTAAAACATACTAATTTTGCCGCAAACTCACACTACTGTTCAGTCACTGCTATCATAAAGCATAAAATAAGAAAAAGAAATAATGAAGTTGTTGCAGACAAACTATAGCAAATTAATGACATAAAAGTAAGAAATGAATATAAAACAAGTATTGATGAGCTAATATATTAATTATTAATATAGAAAGACAATCCTGATATACAGTAGGATTTACTAAAAGCTCTATGGAAATAACAGTACAAAACTGCATAGGAAGGAAGACAAACATAGAAGAAAAAAGCGGTGTAAAAATGGTTACCGTGAAGCAGTAGAGAGAAAAAAAGAAACTAAACAATAATGGAGAAGAACAAATAAAATAGAATATAAACAGGAATACGTAGAACACAGAAATGAACGCAATAAAAAATACAGAAATCTAAATATTAAGGTGTAACAATAAAAAGTAAGGTGGAGCAAAATGAAAATAGAGGAAAACATCGTAAACGTAAATAAAACACTATTTAGAAGCAAACCTATTATTAAACAAAAAAAATTAAATATTTATAAAATACTAATAACAGCAATTTTGTTATAGTGTATGCAAGGAGAACAATGACCCTAACTAGAAAAGAAAAAGGTATATTAAGAATAATAGTAAAAAAGGTAATGAGGATACTATTAAAAATAGTATTAAGAACACAGAAAAACGTAAAAACAGTACAAATAATACTATGGCAATCTACAGAAACAAAAGCGAAATTGCAAATCTAGGATGAAATGGAAAGAACAGGTGGAGGAAGATATGAACAGGACAGGAATAAGAAATTAAAAGGAAATGGTTATGAATAGAAAACTATAGAAGCAATCAAGATAGAAAATCCACTTTAATAAATATATTTAAAAACTGTTGGCTAAACCCTTGGAGAGTTATCAGATTACCGTCGATCATATTATTAGCTTAGTATTTAGTCCTATATATATTAAGACAAAACCTACGATTACTCTTTATTAACTTTCGACAGGCGTATCATACAGATTTAAGAAGAAACTGTATGGGAAACTAAGTAAATTAGGAGTGTAACAAAAGTTAATAAAACTAATAAGACTGATCTTAGAAAAAATCCACATTTAAGTATCAGCAACAGAAAAATTCTAAAACAACTTTGCCTCCAAAAGAAGTAAGGATATCTCCTGTCTATAGTTTTATTTACCTTTGGGTAGAAGGGATTTTAAGATAAGTTAAACTCTTAAAAAAATTGAATAATAGACCTCTGGTTACAAGATAAACAATGGAAATAGTTTTTGGCAAACTGGAGAATACATAAATTATGTGGGCTTAATATAAACGCAGAAAAGACCGAATATATGGAAATCCAAATAGAGCAACAATGAAGTAATCTTCAAGGCAAGAGATAGGACGTATACGCTTGAAATAGTAGATAGTAGATAAAAAAAGTAGAACGGTTAGAACACTAAACAGCATATTTAAGGCAACATAAATATAAAAAAACGAAATTAAGGATATACCGAACTGTAATCAGACCGACAGAAACAACTATAGGATGGCTCATAAGAAGGCAAACAAACAGTTTAATAAAGTAAGGCTATGGATATCCGGACATTACACATTACATAAAGGTGCAAAGAGTCAAATTTTTACGATATATAAGTCGAACGCCGACAATTAAGCACATTAGAAAACTTATTGGCTAGGAGAGTGGCTTCCCAGAAACTTTTGGACCTGGCCTCGTTACTGGCTTGACAGCAGCAGCCTTCACAAACTTAATAAAAGAACGTTTCCTATATGTGTTTAAGGAAAGATGGGATGAAACAAGAAGCTGTAATCTAGATAGGGAACAACCGTACAGCCAAAAAATACTTAATACTGAACAGTCAGAATCTTCGCTTATCTCTAGGCATTCTGACTGGCCACTGACATCTTCAGACGCATCTCCATAGAATGAGGCTATCCGACATGCTACTATGTAGAGGGTGCAAACACAACGAGTACTGACTAACAGCGTCCCGCATAAAGGAGGCACATCTAGGCGACGTTATTATCTACATAAAATCAGTAGGTTGGTTGACCAGCTAGAGGAAGTCTTCGACAAGAGGAGGATGCACAATTGACCAAGTGTGGCCTAAGTGCTGTGGGTCCACACCCTCCCCATGCTACGGATAGAAGGGGCACACCTAAGAAGAAATGGCTAGAATCTGTGATGGTGGACTTAAGAGGACAGGGAACAGAAGATTAGAAAAGAGCAGTTGAAGACGACGAAGATACGGAATAATCTTACCTAATATTGTAACCATGGGTGTACAAGGCTTGTAGTACTGTAATATATATTTTTAGTGAGAAGTCACTTAAATAAGTACCACTTGAAATAGTCGTGATTTACATTCGTCCATAAACATAATTTTATATTAGTGCGTTTTATGCTTCAAAAATGAATTTTATATTTTGGCGAAAGAGGCCGAGTATCATAACTCATAACATGAATCATCACATAACTTCTAATTATGCTCCACCTCCGAACATACAGCTGTTAAATTCTGGTAAAAACGTGGGTGACACATTTTTTCCGTCTAGTTTTTCAGTTTAACGAGATTTTACTTATCCAGCTCAGTAATTGAAAAGCGCCAATTTAAATTAGACGTCCTGAACCATATTCAGCTCACTATTTCCTTAATGTCACGTAGTGAATTAAAAGTCCCTTAAAATAAAAATGTAAATTTCAGGTTACCGACAATTCAGCTTTTAATCTCATGCGCCGAGGATGAACTGATAGAACATCAAAAAATAAATAAAAATAATTACAAACAAGCATACATAGGAACAGCTTCGAAGGTCGGCTTAAATCGGAGCGTGTCGCAGGATTTCGGCCGGACCTAAAAGCCTGTCGGTGCTTTCCTCCTGCAAAGAGCTAGTTTAAAGCCTGCTCTGATGTAGTAATAGAGTGCGTTCGAGTCTCTCCTGTATCGGCTTTTTCGGAAAGACAAACTATCAACTTCCAGCTGTATTACTCTTTTTGTAGATGGAGGAACAGTCAAAACTGTCTAAAAACGCTTACACGCGCTATTTTTTCATCAATAGTGTTAAAAACACAATTTAGATTTATCCGGAAGACTTATTTTTGGTAAATTTTCTTAAACTTTTGTGCGATCCGAAATTTTCATTTAGATTTAATTAAATAGTGTTTGTGAAGGAACTATGAAAAAGTGTTAGTTTTACGAGTTTTTCCAAAATGTCCGGAAAAATTGTGGAATGTGTAATTTTCGCTTTTGTTTTCTTTTTTATTGTCCAGGATGTTTCACTCAGTCCCTCTCCTGCCAAAAGAAGTAAGTACATAACCTAACAAATCTTTTATTATTTTATACAGTGAAAGGCAGCGCATTCCTTACTTATTATATATATCTATAAAATATTTCGGCTTTTTTCCTAAAACATTTTCTCTATATATATACATTTTTTAAATAACGCACATTTTAAAGAAATTTAAGAATTTATTTAAACTATAAAACTATATTCTCTATGCCTGACCGGACGGTAAAGTACATTTTATTAATCAATTTACCGGGCCTAAAGTGTCACTTTACCGCCAGCGGACACTCTATAACAAAATGATTAAAGGTTAAGATAAGAAAATCCCTACTTATTATTATAACTTAATGGTAATGTAGTATTTTTTTTTTGAATGGCGTTTTATTTATTTTACGTTAGTAACGAAAGACACGAATGGTAGTGTGATATTTCTGTTGGTCCCGTATTCACATCCTGAGTTTATTTGTATCAGAAGTAATTGAAAAGAAATATGTCTTACACGTAAAAAAATACGCTATTGGGATATTTTTGTTTATTTCAATTTTGAACATATACCTTCATAAGGATAAACTCAGCGTTTTCACCAATATGAACCTAGGATTATTTTTATTCGAATTTTTATCTTATTGTTACTATCGCTATTATTATTTTTATTATTATTATTTTATTACGCGATACGCTGTAGCTGGTTATATGCATTTTTTGTGCTTTAAATAATAACTGTTTGCGGCCAGTTGATTTAAATTATTCCGGACAAAACTAAATAATTCTTTGTAGATTACAAAAAAGTGGTACAAACATTTTTATATTGGAGTTGATATTAGATTAAATAAAAATTCATATGCTTTAACCAATCACAACATTGAAGTCGGACATGTAGATTTCAGGAATGCTAAAAAATTTTTTTGAAAAATACTTATTCAAAAAGACTTTGTCTAGAAACTTTTGAAATCACTTTTAATCAGAATGTCTCTAACAAAGAAAGAGATTATATCTTTTTCTAAGAATATGCAATGCAAGTTATTTTCTTGAAAAAATGTTCCTTTTGTTTCCTTTTCAAAATTTTAATGGGGCAAAAGGCATCTGATGTACATTTTTTTGTTAATAATATACTTCCGGTTTAACCGGAAATACCCTCAACTTTTTTAATTTAAATGGGTCACCTTGTATATTTTTGCAGATTTTGAGAGCTTGTTATTTATCGAATTTGTACATACTGGGTTTAGTGGAAATAATTTGTAAAAACGAGAAATAACTCACTTTTAGTAAATTTATTTACTTTAGAATAATGAGAATAATAATTTAAATAAAATTAATTCAAATGTACAAAATGCTCTCCGTTCACCTCCTGACAATATGCCAGTCTATTAACAAATTCTTGAATCACTCTTTCCAAGATTTCTCCACGTATTAGTTCACATTCTTCAATAATTCTTTGTCTCAATTCCTGCAAGCAAGTTGCTCGTTTAACGTAAACACGTGGTTTTAGATAACCGCAAAGAAAAAAATTTAATGGGCTTAGATCCGGAGCACAAGCAAGCTATTCTATGAATCCTCTATGTCCAACTCATCGATTTGGAAAATTCGCATCCTGAAAATCCCTAACCCGTTTATCAGAGTTGGAAGGTGCTCCATCTTGTTGAAACTAAACATTCTGTTGAAGTGCGGGAATAATTTGGTTATTCAGTAAATTTAAATACTTTAAATACCAAATAATTTAAATACCATTCAAGTTTCCGTCTATAAAAAACGGGCATATAAGCCTATTCAACTTTTGTGGATGCTGGGTATGTGATTCATGAATCCAATGAGAATTCAAGTCACCCTATTTATATCTATTGGACTTTTTTCAGTGATGTTACTTTCACACAACATTTTCATATAATAATAATTATAATAACAATATGACTTTATTTATGTTCACTCAAATAAAAAAATTGCTGTTGAAAGACGGAGTTTGGAATTTTTTTGGAATTAATTTAGATTAATTTACCAAACAATTAATTGTGAGTTTGTTACTTCAGACTACATCTTTCTTATGTCATTATCGTTGTCTGTTCATTCCTCTGCCTGTCTTCTTGTTATGAGATGAGATGAACCCATTGCCCGTTTTGGCAAGTAAAACTTTTTACATTCTTTATTCAGATAAGGAACGAGCTTAATCATAGTCTTAAAATTGAAATTAAGTGTGTTATTTATTTATGTATATTGGTTTTTTCGTAATTATTTAATAATGATTTTGCTCTTTTATTCACTTACCCTATAGACATATCCCTGTTAATTTAAAATTTAACTCTTCATACTCTTTTTCTTACACTATTCTCCTACGAAATCAAACATAGAATGTGTTCCTAACTTCATGCGAAAAAAATCAGTAGGAGGTTCCTCGTTAAAAAATAAAAAAAAAATTCTCAGTCCAACCTCTAAAGAGATGTCACCACCGAAAGGACGGAATTTAAATTAAGTTTTTTATGCTTTTCTTAAATCCAAGTTTGGATGAAATTTTTTGCTCTATTACGATTTTATTATAAAAGGGCGAAATTAACAACACTTATTTTATTTTAAGTCAGAACTTTTTATGGGGCTGAATTCTAAAGACTAAAAAAGGTTTTGGGAATTCTTAACTTTTTTATCCCTTATGTTTTTTCCACAGAACTAATAGTTTTCGAACTCAAAAAAACGAAATAAAATAATATTTTCTTTAATGTTTATTAACTGCATAAGTAAATTAAAAATGTAATAATATGTGGATTTCATGTTTCAACATTAACTCGGATTTGAGAAAAAAATAAAATCTCGCTTTTAATTCCGTCCTTTCAGGGCTGTTATCTCTTAAGGAGTTGGGCTGAGAATTTTATGGAGAAGACTACTCCTAATTTTCGAATCCACTCCCCAATTTTTCGCAAGAATTTAAAAATACCCTGTATATGATCAACTCTAAATAATATATATATACGAGTATATATATATATATATATATATATATATATATATATATAAATATTTGTTCTTTTCATATAAATTTGGGATCTAAAAAATTGCAGCGGTTTGAGAAAGATATACAGTGTGATCCATCTAAATTGTAAACACCACCATATTATTTGAAGTTATTAACCGATTTCAACAATTTTTTTGGATTATGATTTGTTTTTCGCCACTGATCAATTTATTCGGGAAAGCAAACTGTTGTATACCACTCCGAATATATTGTTCGATAATCTTCTAAAGCAATTGTAGCTACGTGGCCCGTTTTGACTACGAAATGTACAATGCTTTTCTTCGAAGTACCTCTTGACCACACAAATTTTGTTGGCAAATGTTGGTTTTAAATCACCCAAATTGTCGATTGTTGTTTGTTGTTATTTTTTTTAAATTGCATTGCACATGTTATTACCTATATTCTTGTTTTTGAGTTGTGGATAGATTATGTTGTATCCATCGAGAACAAATTTTTCTAAATGAATATGCAAAATGAAGTCGGAGAAATGTGTAAAGGATCCTGAAAGCTTGAATCTTATCTTAACATGACGGTCTTCTTCAATCATTTAATACAACTTAATAGTTTTAGCAACACATGATGTTGAGTGACCCTCTTTTTAATTTTATCCATCACCCGTTTTCACTAATCTTTGTTTTAAATGTCGTTATTCATTAAGTAGTAAAGTAAAAAAGTTCTTATTAATAAAGAACAATAAGTATTTACACATGTAAACTTCATCATAGTTATTGTTTGTTACTTATGTAAATTTTAAACCTGTTTCTCGTTTTCATGGGCCCCTTTTTTACATATTTAAAGGTAATACTATAAGCGAACAACGAAAAGTAAAAGAAACACGCATATTAAAATAGCAGACATTCCAAATCACACAACAAATGTTAAAGACTTGTCGACTTTTATCTATTCTACAGGTTCCGACGACTTACATTTTAAAAGTGTACTAGAGTAGCTCTGCTACTGATATTACCGTTGGTATAGATAGAGCGAAATTAAATGAATAATTTATAAACTTGATGTACTCTAATATTTCCGTTTTCCTTTCCAGTTAACGCGTTTACCCAGAGGATATTTACACTGTTAGATATAATCTTTATTGAATATGTTTACTTGACGTAAAGTGCGTTGTCGAATACAAAATAGTTTTAATAAATTTACAAATTTAAGTTAAATGGATAAATTGACGATATTAAATTAATTGCTTTGAGAGAAAACATTTCCGTACTATTGTGAACTTAGGAATTTTTATTCAAATATGTCTAATAAAATACGTTTTTAGGTATAATGTAAATATTACAATAGTCTTTTTTCTCCCATATAAGCATAGGTACACCATTTTTGAAAAGGGAATCCACCAATTTAGAATAGGTGGAATTACCAAATCATAAAAGGAAAATCCACCATTTTTCTGTCAAAATTTTTAATGTAATTCCGGGATCAATAGGAATTTTGTAATTTCAACATGTTATTGGGCATGTAAAAGTAGGTGTTTTAATAATTACGTCAAATGGATTATAATTTACTGCAAATTGTTCAGTTATAAACATAAATAAATATATCTCTAAAAACATCATATACCAGAATTAAATCAAATTGCTGATTTACTTAATGCCGACCAAGCAAAGATATCATCATATCACTTGTCGAATATATTCAATTTAATACTATTTATTTTATGTTAATATACGGCATTAGTTCTCAAAGTTTTTAGCTCGTAGACCACGTGCTATTTTTTTCTTTTCTAATATTAAATTGTATCAAATTCATCAACTTTAAAGGCGTTTTGACAGTTAAGCCTACTTATTTTGATAGGTTTAACTATACAGTGAAAAAGTTAAAAAATACATGTTTTATACATTTTTTAATTAAAATGGCACAAAATGCAAATCTTGTTAAATTAAAACGTAAAATAACTACATAAAAAATAAACGGTTTTGATGGGAGGGACGGGCCTGATGCTTTAATGGCAAATTTTCAATATTTGGCTTTAATTTAGCCTCAAATCTCATCGAACGGTGATTTTTAATCTATTTTTTTTGAAAGAAGATTGACTATTTTCCAGTTAATATATAGATGGAAAAGCTATCAGAACTTTCCTGCGATACTTCAAAATGAAGGATAAGTAGTAATACGTGTGTCCTTCTAAAACCAAAATTACTGATCTCTCTTTCTAAACTGTTCCTTAAATTTTTTGCTAGTGCTTATTCCGATCAGTTCTTTTTATAACATCCGCTGTTCAATGCTTCCGTACGGATTGTTAATTTATTTTGAGATTTCCATAGACAAAACATCATCAAAGATTGTTTAAAAGTCTGCGTGAAGTATATTTAAATGTTGAATGTAGAATCTAACATCATTATCCTGCCAGTTTGTCTGTAATAAAACGAGAATCTAGGCAAGATTAGAGCTGTCTTGTATTTTTCTTTGGACTTTTGTTTTTATTAAATTTAGATTGGCGCCTTGTAACTTATTAAATTTGGTAAACATATCTGTTAAATAAGCAATATTTGGTTTCGACAAAATTAAATTTTATTTTAAAATTGGATCTTCATCATCCAAAACTCTAAAACTGTTAAACAATAATCTTCTCTTTTGAAAGCTAGTGTACTTTACTGTAAAGGGACAATCGATGAAGATTCTCGTCATTTTCTTAACAAAACTTCATAAATAAATTAGTTTTCGTTACTTCCTCAAATCATTTCATATTGATTTGCCTTTAGCATCTTTTGTAAAAACAGCTCTTTATGACTTGTTTTTTCTATAAGCCAATAATAATGTTCCATTACCAGGTAAAGCTGACTCCTCTAGTTGTATAGAGAAATGGGTCGTTTTCAGATAATTAAACAAGAAGCTTTCAATATCTTAACTCATTTCATCAATACCTCTTTGAACTTTGTTGTTGTTCAAAGGGGATTTTTTTTATTATAGCTCCAAATCTTCAAAATTGTGATTTTCAGGTGGCTGTAGATCCTTTATTAAACATAATAGATATCAAGTGTGATACTTCGTTGAAATTAGCTCGGTAAGAGGTTCATAAAAATGTAAAAATATACGAGGTATTCCATTAAAAAAAATGACATACTTTGATATGCTGTGACCTTATGAAACACCCTGTATATTACAAAATAATTTTAAAATGTGAATCTTGATTCTATCTATAACTTTTATTTAAAACATTATTTCCTATTTCTTAACATAACGGAGATGTCAGCCTTGTCCCATAATTCTCGCTCACGTAATGTTAAATAAAAGTATTTGGAAAATAAAAAATAAGTTTTATGTACAGGGCGATATTTAACTAAGTCCCTGTACATGCTATTGCAACAATATAACAAAAATAATAAAAAAGCCAAAAGGGTAGTTAAGATAAGATGCTTTGAATTTTAAAAAGTAAAAGAAATTTTAATAATTAAGTGTAACAATATTAAGTACAGGAAACAAGAAATTAGAATGTCGAAGGAAAAGGTGATGGACGGAAAACTATGTATCAAATTCACAGAGAAATTGTAGTCAATAAGACGAGGCTTAATCCATTTCAAACAAAATATTTAGAAAACTTTAAGCGATAAAACCCCAGCAGCTGTATTAAGCCTTTATATATATATATATATACAGAGTGGACCCCAAAAGTCTGGAAACTGCCAATTATCTCGTAAATTGCTAGTCCAAATTCTACAAAATTTGGGATACGCCTATTTTAGGATACGGAGATTCCAGATTTGACATCTGCAATGTTGCTAGATTTGCCGTTTCTCTGATATCATTAGTTACCTTGGTTTTTGAAATACATCACTCTGTATATTCAGTCATTTTTGGAATCTTCTCTACAATACGAGTTCAACCATATATAATACTTATGATTTTATGTAGGTAGTCTTAAATAAATAAAACAGAAGTCTGGCAACGCCTAATTGTGTCAATACATTTTTTAATACAAACTATTTACATTAAAACTTAACAATTGAAAGATCGCAACATTTTAAAAATAATGATTACTTAATCAAGTGTTCAAAATGTGCCCATTTGTGAGTTGACAGTACTCGAAGAGTAGAAGTGGTAGAATGAGTCTACCACATTTCTCCATTTATTTAAGATCCTCTAGACTATATAAAAAAAAAATCATAAGTGTTACATATGACTGAACTCGTATTGAAGAGAAGATTCCAAAAATGACTGAATATACAGGGTGATGTATTTAAAAAACCAAAGTGACTAATAATGTCAGAAAAACGGCAAATCTAGCAACATTGAATATGTCAAATCTGGAATCTCCGTATTCCAAAATAGGCTTATCCCAAATTTTGTAGGATTCGAACAAGCAATTGGCCGTTTTCAGACTTTCGGTCCACTCTTTATACATAAATGCCTATTAAGACTTAATATCCACACTGTATTTTTAACAATATTTTTATAAATACTATTTTTAACTATCAAATCATCATATTTCTATTAGGTCTAAAATATTTTTGGAATAACGCCCCATCTTTCGTTACTCATATAAACCTCTTAAACTTTTCTTTTCAATCATTTCCTAAAATCAGTTCTAGATCTGCACTTTAACATTTAAAAAAAATGAATTGGCTAATTTATACAATGGTTAATTCATCTTAATTAAACACCTATTAGGATAAAATTATTACCACCAACCGTTTCGTTAACCATGTGAATATCATTTGAAATTGATGATAATTATGATGATGATTATGGTGCACTGATCCCGTCCACCATCCGTTCTCACTATTTTTCGGTGAATCAAAAACTTACAAAATGAGCTCCTATAATTTAAAATAAGTCGAGAAATTAAACCCCATGTTTTTCTATAAAGTAATATTATTTACTCTTTAATGCAGTTCTTACATTATCTAAACTAGCCTTTTTAACATCTATTTATATAGGACGAAACATAATGAATAATTTATCAACTTGATGCACTCTAATATTTCCGTTTCCCTCTCGTGTAACGCACTAACCCAGAGGATATTTACATTGATAGGTTGGTATAATCTTTATTGGCAATGTTTACTTGAGGTACAGATTATATAAGTACATTCTCGAATCTACATCGTTTACGATCAGAACAAGATCTGCAACAAGCGGAAAAAAGTTATGACACTATGAAATTTTCGACTGTCTATATTTATACAGGATGTCTGATCAAATAAACAAGAAAAACTGAGCAGAAATAGTGTTGTGAAAATTAAAATCGGAAACTTTAAGCGATACCCAGTCGGTTAAAAGTAATTAAAGTTGTACCGGGTGGGCAAGTAAGAACGACCATCGGCCATATTGCAGGATTGGATTATAGTACAGCTTCGGGGCAAAAAAATATTAGAAAAGTGGCATCCAGAAAACATCGAAAATTAATTACAGAATTTTAGGTTCACCGCTAGAGGGCGTAATTGAATACCAAAAATTAAAAAAGCACAATATTACAAAATTTATCTAACTGAGGTATATTGGAAACACGAACATCATATTCTACGAAAAATTATTGGTTTCAAACATTTCAGTCTGTTTTTTGAAATAAAAGGTGGAGATGAGGGGGAACCTTGGTTTGAAAAACTAGCTATAACTCCGGTTCTGCTTAACAGGTTTTTATCAAGTTTTATCGGAATAAGCTTTTTTTCTCCACTCATGAAATAAGTCTAAACTCTGAGCAATCTAACCAATAACGTGAATGCTAGAGGGCGCAGTTTAATTTTTTTAGATATTGTATTTTTTTTTGAAAATATTAAATAGAATCATAATTCTGACTACGTTTCAAAGAAGTCGACTAAAGTATCAATAAAATAGTGAAAACCGCATGTGATATCTTTTTCCTAGCGGAAATATCTCAAGAAACATGTAAATGGAGGGAATATTTTATCAAATGTCGATTATGCTGGTTAGACTCGACGAAAATCAAAGGTCTTTATAGGGTTATATGCAGTAATTTATCTTATATTAAATAATAATAATAATAATAATAATAATAATAATAATAATAATAATAATAATAATAATAATAATAATCTAACAATTCATGAACTAAAAAAACTGTAACAAATAACCAACCAATAACGCAATTTTTGCAGTACAAGAATTCAGTCTCTGATGAGGGAATAGAATGGAAGTTTCAATTTCTGCCACTGAAATAGTTTGTATTCTCTGGATCATGTCTTCCCTTGTGGTAGGTCTATTGAGAAAAACGACATCTTTTATTCGATTCGACAAATAAAAATCTAAATATGTCAGATCTGGAGACCTGGCGGGCCAATGAAATAAGCTTTCACGTCCTATCCACCTATAAGAATATGTTTTGTCTAAAAAATTCCTCTAGCAGCGTTGGTAATATATGACAAGAGTTTAAATTCTAACCAGATTAAATTTGTTGATGTTTATTGAGTCTAACCACCCTAATCGACGTTTGAAGAACAATTTCCACCATTTGTATGTTGCACGTTGCTGGTTAGATTGCTCAGAGTTTAGACTTATTTCATGAGTTGAGAAAAGTAAAAATCGGTTAAGTACAACCGGAGTTGTAGACATTTTTTCAATATAAGCTTTGCCCTCTCCCCTCTCTTATTTGAAAAAAACAGACTAAAACTTGTGAAACCAAAAATACGCAGAATTTTTTGAAGAATATGATGTTCGTATTTCCAATACCCTTTAGTTAGATATATTTTGTAATATTTTGCTTTTTTAATTTTTGGTATTCAATTACCTCCTCTAGCGGTGGACCTACGATTCTATAAATAATTTCCAGGTTTTTTCTAGCGATCACTTTCGTTATAATTTCTTTTTCACGAGAATGTACTATAATCCATTCCTGAGATATGGCCGTTCTTAGTTGCTCATCCGGTACATTTACGAAATAAAAACAAGACATATCGAAATGTTGCATTTCAAATACCAAAAATCTCCGATCTACGAAGTCTAGTCATAATATAATTTTTTTAAGTCAAAGATTTTTTAAATATAATAAATTTTACTAGACAGACTGGTTTCATAAAAACTTAACGATAAAACGATAAAATTTCTGAAATGAAATATTTCACATACGTTCGTCATATACTATGATAATTCTTGAATATATCTCCGACATATACCATTACTTGTACTTGTGACATTAGTAACAGTTTATATAGTTGGGGTAAAATTAAATGAATAATTTATCAACTCGATGTAGTCGAATATTTCCGTTATCCCTTCATAGTTAATACTTTCACACTCAGATGATATTTGCATTGCTAGATATGAGCTTTATTGAATAATGTTTACTTAAATTGGAATACGTTTTCGAATAAGAGCTATACCTACGGGTTAATCGTATTTTAGAGTAAGTTTGAACATTTACACTGCCACAAAGTACTGTTAATCGTTAATTTATAAGGAAAATAATTTTTAAACAAAGAAAACATCTTTTCTTATTATAAAAGATTCTTTGCGTGTCTATAGTATTGGTCTTTCTAAATATATTTCTTCATTTTAGTGTGGTCTCTCTTCCGATTCGGTGGTTCCATATTGCTTATAATCAATTATTGATTTTTTTTTTCTGTTTGTCTGTACCCCGGTTAATTTGTGAATATTCTTGTTCTGATAGAATCGATTTGTCATTATTAAGATTTCTTTGACATGTTGTTCTATTATTGTTTTGTATTCGTTATAATTTTTCCTAGTCTACTGTTAAAATCTTCTGTTATGCATATTGTTCGTTGCGTTTATTCTGTTGTTCATAGTTCTTCCCAAAATTTTTCTTCATCGGCTTTATTTTCGTCTTCGTCTGGTCCATATACTAATGTTATTGTTTCGATAATGTTTGCTTCATTTCTTAGATCTAATTGTTTATTATGAAATCTACTCCTGTTCAAGCCCTTTATTTCGTCGATATTCCACTATGTGAGTGAGTGTTCTTTTTGTTAGTAACACTTTGCCTTTTCCTCTTTTCTTAGTTTCGCTTAATAATAATATTTCTAATCCCATTTTTACGAATTCATTTACTAATTCTATAAATTTATTTTGTAGACTTCAACATTCCATACTCCTAAACTAAACTATAAAGTTTTTGTTTTGCTTTCTTTGTATTTTATTTAATTTTTCGTTGTTTTTTGTTGTTTTTATATTTCTTATATTTTCCGTATTCTTTTTCATTGTCTGATTTCTGTGTTCAATATTCTATATCTTTGTATTGCGCTTTGTAATTTAAGTTATTTTTCGAATTTGTTCTTTGAAACTTTTTAGATTCTATTTTTCTCTTATTTCCTTCATCGGTATCTGATTCTGTTACTTCATATTTCTCATTTTCGTTTTTGAATATGGCATCGTTAATTATTAATTATTATTAATTTATTGAATCTCAAATTGCTTTGCATCATCCATTTTCTCTGGCTTCGTTAAGTTTGGGTAAAATGTCTCTCTCTTCATTCTTTTTGAATGTTTATAGAAAAATCTTTATTGATCCAATTTTTTATACCTTTAAGTTGTTTTTATTTTTCATTAGCTAATTTGTTATATTTACTAATATTGTTTTTTTGTTTTTTTTTGTATATCCCTAGTCTTCTTGTTTGGCCTACATCTTCGTCATTTTCAAAATTAACTCCTAGTTTCTAAATCATTATTTATATTTTTTCTTTGGTTTCTGCATCATTCTACTTCTCTTCATGAGTAATTGCTTCACTACAATATTTTTCGAGCTAACCTTTTTTCCAGTTTTTCTATTGTATCTTCCTGTTCCGCTATTTTTTCTTTCAACTCTTCAGTTTCATATTTTTCTTCTACATATTTCTTACAAAAAATTTAGTGTATCGTCCATATTCTTTATATTTCTGGCTATTTCTTGGAATATTTTTCGGTCTTTGTCTATTTTTGACCCACACTTAAGCTTTGCACTTCACAATATTTTGGACGTAACTTTATAATTGTCTTCTCCTTTGTCACCTGAATTTTCCGGGTTAATTTAGGAGAAAATTCATTTATTATTAACGCACTTAACACCGTATAACCATTTAAAAGTATATACAGGGTGATTCATAACTATTGGGACATAGGATAAGGGTTATTTGGACCAAAATATGGCGATAGAACCTTAATAAAGTATTGCTGTGGAATAAGATATGGGGCGTTAAAGTTGAAATTTTTGTTTCGTTTTTTTCTGATAATGACACAGTATATTTATCAATTACTATCGAAATCGGCACAGAGCTATAACTTTGGACAAGAAATATTATTATATGTATTATTTTACATTTTGTTGCAGGGGGCGCCACGTGAATGATTCCTGATGATGAAATTAAGTGGTAGCTTTTTTTGACGAAACTTTTTAGTGATTTTGATTCGAAAATATGATGTAAAAATAATTTCTACGTAATGTTGGTACTTTAGTTTAAACACGATAATTTCACCCGTTTTCGAGAAAAACGCAAATGAACAGTTCAGAGTTTTGTCGTGTATTTGTCAAAAAAAAGTTACCACTTAATTTCATCATCAGGAATCATTCACGCGGCGTCCCCTGTAACAAAATGTGAAATAATACATAAGATAATATTCCTTGCCCAAAGCTATGCCTCTGTGCCGATTTCGATAGCAATTGATCTGTGTCATTATCAGAAAGAAAAACGAAATAAAAATTCAGCTTTAACGCCCCCAGCAATATTTTATAAAGGTATATTTGGTCCTATCGCCATATTTTGGTCCAAATAACCTGCCCTTAGCCTTTGTCCCAATAGTTATGGATCACCCTGTATACATATATATTACAATCTAAATAAATGTTATACTTATTTTACTTAGAAAATTTAAAAAACAAAATTAAAAAAATTATATGCGCTGTAATTATGAGGTTATAAATGTGAAACGAATAAATAGGAGGGACAGATCTTCTAAAGTTTAAATTGAATATGTTTCCACAAAATCATGTGTGGTGAATTTTAAATCAAATGCTCTACCAAAACATACAAATATTACTAAAGTTTTTTAAGAAAGCCGAGCTCTATCTGCTAAAATTTTGTTATGTTTGAATTGCCTAAGCTAAGGCCATTTGGGAAATCATTGTAATTCGCATCCTAGATGAAACCAACGTAACCAGTAACAGAATACAAGAATGTGTTTTTAAATGAGGCCGATATTTAAAAAAAATAGAAAAGCAAATAAATCAGTCTCTGAATATTGGGTTAAAAAAACGTGAAAAAGTTGATCATTTTACTATTTATGTATTCTTAATCAATTCTGCATCCCTAAAAATATTTATACTTTCAATATAAATTCGTTATAAACTAGTGTCCGTCAATAGGTTCATGTATTTTAATAGCTAAAATAAAATTTTTATAAATCTGCTTTTCAGAAAAATTGTTAGGTTTGTTCAGTACTTTGTATGTTTAAATTTTAAATGTATTTATGTTATTCCGATGAAATATTTTTATAATTAATTTATAAACGTTATCACAAATATGGATTCATAGTAAATGAATTACATGATTTGCATGGACTTAATTAATTGACTTAATATCTAAATAGCTATTTAAGCAATACCATTAAAACATTCGCATTATACTAATTGAAAATTTCACAAAACATACATTTATTATTTGGTATCGATTTTGTAATTTTGTGATGAAATTAATAGCAGCAAAAAAATATAGCAGAGTATTAAGAACATGAGAATGAAATTTTTCTTTGTTAAACGGGCGCAAATAAAATTTATTTGGAAAACGAAAAATTGAGTCATCAATGAATGAAAGGGGTCTTCGAGACAGTTTTTTTTTAACGAATGTACTAAAAATCTACGACTTTTACAGTAATGTAAAACATGGCTTTTTTAAACGTTCTAAAAATACATTTTTATTTTAGTACACCTGGATATTTAGAATAGTCGATTACAGGGGATGTAGAAAAGTGAAGAATGTATACTCGGCAATTACTTTTTTTTAGATAATACACTACACATGTTGAGATATTCTTGAATTGAATAAAATTACATTTTTCACTGAATTATTGAAACTACTTTACCAGTCGATTAAATGATCTGAATCATCGGCAAACTAACACAATTTTATGACTCATCAGGTAGATATTTCTTGATCACATGACACATATTTTTATTAAAAGTGTGAGGTGTTTTCTTCCCTCAATATATTTTTCTTAGGACTTTTAAAAATTTCTACTGAGCTTTTCTTTCTCTGATTCATTTCCATGTTTTCCTTTCATATGTAGCTACTGGTCTAATTATTGTTTGATATATTCTTTTTTTTTCTTGAACTATGTGTGGGCTTTAAAATGGGCATTGTTACTCCCTTATATTATTTATTATACCTCTAGCACCCTTTCGAAGCTATATTCTTTTCCTTTGGTGGTAATTCTAAGCTCTCTATTTCCCCCTTGATTAATTTTTAGTCTATCTATTAATATGTATTTTTTTTTCATTTATCATGAATCCCTTGTCTCTTACTTACCGTAAATTCTTGACGGCTGTTATTATATTCTCGTTTGTTCTATCGCGGATGCCATGTGTTAATTCCTTTGATTATTTATATATCGTCCCAATTGTTTGTATTTGACTTAAGATTTATTTATTTTAAAAACAAAACCGAATTTTATTATTTATTTACACTTTTATACACGATTAAATATTTTATGATGCGGTATGATTGATTATGTTTAATTTAACAAATAAACCTAAATATTTACTTAATTAATTAAAAAACAAGAAACCTGTCCAATTAGGGGAGTGGGGCATTTAGTGCCGAGCTCCTTTAGTTAGAAAAATAGATAGAAAATGAGTTCCTCTTGGAATTGAAAAGAAACAAAGGAAAAATAATAAAGCTCCGACGTACTTTATTTAAAACAAAACAAATAAATCTTTTATAAAAAACGTTCTGTTTATTTCGAGCGAGCACCTTTTGATTTTAAAACCATTGCTTAAAATATCACCCACCATTTTTACAGATTAATAATTCTCGTTTTAACTGCAAACAGTTATTCAGAGCCTTTTAATTTAAATAGAGAAAATATTGTTCCGACTTCAAAGTTGTGCGTTTTTTAAGAATCACACCGAAGTCCATGTTTTTGTTAGTGTAAATAGAAACAAAAATTTATACTTTTTTCAAATGTTTAATTACAAGTTCTCTCTCTTCCTCATTTTCAGAGAAAATTTTAGTATTGTTTCTGCTAAATTGAATAGAAAATTTTTATCAGATTTAATTTCGTCTCTTACCCATTTTATGAATCCTTAGTACTGCCTTTCAGTACTAGTGCTGTGCTTACTCCTCAGCTCCATTCCAACTATTTTATCAGCCTTTTCTTTATGTTGGACTAGCACGTCAAATTGATTTGTGGTTTTTACCTCAATATCTTCTTTAGTTCTAGGTTTTCGAGCCCTTTTACTTGGGCCAGATTTTTTCCAAACTTCTTCACCCTCGACCATTAACACTTCTTGCATTTCCCATGGTTTACTTCTTACTGCTTCCCACAGCTTTTTGTCTCCGCCACAGAACTTATCCATCACAATAACTCTTCCAAAATAGTTAAGAGATACTACTGTTCCCCAAAAATTGGGTTTTATACTTGGTATTTAATAAAATAGGCATTAAGGTCTATATCATTAGTTGGAGATAAAATGTTACACAGATGCTTATAATAATTTTGGTGAAGAATAACATAGAATAGTAAAACCTTTATTGATAAATTATTTGTTGATTTAAATTTTTACTATAAAATGGTATGATATATAATAAAATTTAACAAAGAATATAATTCATTTATAATAGTCAAATGGCAAAATCGACTTCAAAGTATAACACTGGCAAAACATATTGAATTACAGCAAGCTGAACTTCATTAATTACGAAATAACCCGTAATAATAGTTTGATAATCCCCTAAATACAATTCACTAGGTATTTTAAAAGATTTGCTATGTTGGATATTATTTTTCAAATTATTATAATCTGCGTTGGTTGTAGCAGGATATAGAGTATTTAACAACGTTTATATATCTTGGTTAATAATATTTTGGTTGTGGAGAGAGAGAGAATATTAATATTTTTAAGTACACGAGAAAATGACAAAAAAATATCAAAACAAAAAAGAAATACGTCCCCCCTTCATGCAGATTTTTTAAATTTGATGTTTTAATGAAACTTTTTTTAATTTCAACCGCTTAGCAATAAAGCTAAATTTTAAATACTGGAAAAAATTAGTACGTTACGTCTATACAAATGTATAATCTGGCAACAGTGTTCATACATTTTGACAGAGTATAGTTTCACGCCTGACGTTGACTGCGGCCAAGTATAGGTTTTCGGAAACATTTGAATTATTATTTGTACAGTGCCGTTTGCGGAAATTATAAACGACTTGAGTCAAACTTCAGTAATCATGGAGCATACTTGCACCGAGAATGATGAAAGTCACAAAAGACGTTTGTCGTATAAACGAATGAGGGCTCGGAAAAATATTTTACTCTATACTCAATTATTCGAAATTTGTCTGAAATATAATATTAGCGAATTTAAAAACTTATTATGCATTTTTTCAGGAGCATATACATAAGAGGTTAATTTTTATCGATAAAATTTCAAACAATGCGATTTTTCATGAAAATATATGAAACAATTTTCAGATGAAATCACTCGTCCTATGCTCTCGTGATTTTGTTATAAAATTCATTCGTTTTCATGAAACCATGTTTTCACTGTTAATTGAAATTTGACTGAAAGAAGCAGGCAAATATTTGTTGTATCTTTTAAGATTTTATTACCATTAATGTTGTGAATATTGATACATTTTTGGAAACTTTCTCTTTGAATCATTTTCATTGCACCCCTTCTCCATAAATTTAAGCCACCCCAAACTTTTATACCCCATTCATTCGTATGTGCACCAAAAAAATTAAATCTATTTTTTATTAGAACCGGACCTGCGTAGTATTCTAGTGGAAGAACAATGTTGCCAAAGCAGTTTAGTTGAAATCGTATTCATTTCTCTTTTTGTTTCATGTAATCAAATCGAAAGAAAGGAGACGTGTTTATAGTTAGAATATTAGAAGGAGGCAAATGTTTTTAGTCGGAAAAAGTCACGTGATCATGTTGGCTATTATTAACAATATATATATTAACAAAAAACTAATCATCTCCAAGCAGAAGAATCATCAATAAAAACCATGTACGTATATTTCATCAATTGGACTCTAAAAAAATCAAATAGATTACTTTACAATTCAAACTGAAAATATATTTCACCTCAGGAAGTAGGTAAAAAAAACCAAATCAAAAAACAAAATACTTCCGGGAGACTCCAACTGCTAAATACCAAGTGAATACTCTTATAGTAGAGACCGAACGACCCTAATAAATAGGGCTTAAGGAACATATAAATCATACTGAAGGAGAAGAATCCTCCAAATCTGGAACAGCAAAGAAAATCGACAGATGTCGGTTCGAATTCCGGCAGGCTCAATAAATGTTTTATAATATTTTCAAAAATTTTTTTAATGGCAACACCGAATTTTTGGTTTTTGATAGGAACTTGAATAACAATATAATAAAATTAATATCTTGAATAACAATTTTGTTGAGAAAAATTCATTTTTTTCAGGAAAACTCATATTTTATTTTTGACGATTTTTATAAAGTGATTTCATTAAGTTAAAGGCTTGATTCCAAACTTTATTATCACACACCGTATACAAGCTTTTAAATAATTTCTAAATTCTAACTTCAGTTTGATATTAATGATACAAATTTTTATTTGCATGCCAAAAGTTAACATGGGATTTAAACTTAATAATTATAATTTACTGAAAAATGCCTTTTTAACTTTTAGTTCTAAATTTCTTCATACATTCTAATATGGTTTATAAAAAATTCATTTATACATATAATGCATTGTATAATTTAGAATCCCTCTATATATATATATAGTAAATAAAAAAAGATTTGCTATTTTTGCATCATGAAAAAATTAATCAATTTATCCTATTTTTGTAACATACTGCCTCAAAAAATATCTAAAGTAGAATGCAGATGAAAAATCCGACTTTGTTAATATTTAAATATTAACCATTAGCTTAAAATAAGAAAATACTGAACTAGACTAGAATTAATTTATTTTTGGAATGTATTTTACAAAACCGTCCTTTTTATTATATTTTTTATCTTTTTTTTTATAATTTTCAATGCGTTTCATATTGTTAAATTCACGTCAGCAGCTTAACACCACCACAAAGAAAATTTTCAATGGCACTTGTGAAAACGTACTGATTCTATTTTTTTGGTCTCTACTAGTTACTGATTTCTACTAATTTATTTGTAACTCATTTGTATGTTGTCATGGCATTATTTATTTACATTTGACATTAGTCAAATTATTTTTCCTTGAATTTAAAATTCTAAGTTTCTCCGCTATATTTACGTCTGCAGATACCCCACTAATGTTTAACACTTCAATCAATGAAAAATTGGACCCAATAGGAGAATATAAACTAACCGAAAGTGGAACTTCACCCATGCCGCAATTTTCCTGGTCCATGTGTCTTCTTCAAAAGTGCGACTTCAACTAGGTGACACAATAAATGCTGTTAAAAATGTTATCGCAATAAAATTTAGATACCTTAGAAGTCTAATAGTTGCGCTTGGAAATGACGACGGAGAAGTGGTGTTGTATGAAGTTATCTCAATATGGCTTTAAACAAGATCAATGGTAATGGTTAACGCTGTACTATACTCAATTTGTTCGACATCAGCTCTTGTTTTGGACAAATATATAAGCAACAAGATGTGGGGGGAGGCGTTGATGGAAAGGTATTCTGTACTCTTCACCCTGAAAGAATAATCTGAAAGCTGCACTGACTTATCCATGTTCCTCTAAGACCATACCACAGTCTGAGATCTTAGTCTTAGAAGACCATCCAAGATCGAGTCTACCATTGAATGTTACAGTGTCTTCCATATGGGAACTTATGGATCCATTTATGTTCATCACAAGCATATGTAAATCGGAATTTTTTAACGAGATTGATTTCTATCCTCAGTTTGTCTTCCAAAATGATGCCACATCAAATAAGCTAAGACATCATCCGTCATATGGAAGATACTGTCACTTTCAATGGCAGATTCGGTCTTGGATTCT
Organism: Hermaeophaga mercurialis; assembly: GCA_951812935.1. Taxonomy (NCBI): domain Eukaryota; kingdom Metazoa; phylum Arthropoda; class Insecta; order Coleoptera; family Chrysomelidae; genus Hermaeophaga; species Hermaeophaga mercurialis. The sequence continues at coordinate 7,015,478 of OX638363.1, read as the reverse complement.
CTTCTTAGAAAAAGATCTCGGATAGTGGTGTGGTGTTAGAGAATCATGGAAAGTTCAATGAGCTTTTAGATTATTCCTTAAGGGTGGAGGGTCGGATAATGGAAATGTATCACATTTTCATTATGTGCTCCAAACACCAAAGAAGATTGGTAAAACAATTGTGCAGTCACTTTTATGGAATTCAAAAACAAATATGAAGAGCGACAGCAGATTCAATTAATTTACTTACAAACAATTTCACAAAAGATAATTTTATCATGTAAATTTTCTTCAAAATGTTATACAATAAAACTAAGAAAATATGTCATGTTCTTTTATTTTTGAAGAAAAATCACTGATTATAATTTAAATATATTAAAAAGCAAACAAGTTTGGTTTGACAGATTTAGTTGACTTTAAAAAATTACATTTAAAATATTGGTTTAATTTAAATCGATTTTTATATTTTGATATCAAACTGTTACAAAAATATTTTTATTAATTATGTGCCTGTTAGTTAAATATACAAGTTGTCAAAAACTTTAAAACGATAATTTAAGTAGCGATACAATAAAAATTAAATTGAATCAAAATCGGAAAAGGCCCTAAAAAATGTACAAATCGTTGTTTTAAAAAGTTCCATAATAGTAACTATTTTATGTAGAATACTCCAGAAAGTAACGCTTAGTACCTGGTATGTAGCAGCCATTTTTATCACTACATAGTGTTTTGCTTTAGTTGCCTTTTAGGTTCTAGAATCGTACTAATGTAGGAAACAAAAATCACTTTAGCGAAGCGATATCTACTACCTTATAACTTCATGGAATCTCTTAATGTATGTGAATAAATTTGTTGCTCGAAGGGGTGATGGGGGAGTTAAACAAGATTTTATATGGAAACGGGTACTCTAGGAGCGATTCTCGTAACGATATATATATATATACTATATGTAAATTTAAGAAATTGGTATTTTGACTTAAATATGAGTTTCAAAAATTTTGATAAAATTGATTTAGGGTCTTACAATTACAGCAACTAAGGGTTTCTAAATTATAAATAAAAAAATAAAAAATAATGATTTCAATTTATAATCAACATTTGACAAATTTTCTTTCTGATTCGAGAGGCTGGATGTTTCCTAACGTGCAAGTTCATCAAATTGAATTTATTAAATTAAAAGTTATTTATATATAGGATTTTTAATACAAATCCCGTTGCACGTCCTATATCAATTATGAGATCACGACTCTGCAGTGTTGTCGGCTTGTCTAAATTTTTTGGCATTTTGTAGAAATAAACGTCAATAATCAGCTTATTCACACTATGTTTGTTTTGAAAAAAACAATTTTTTTTATAAGTTAACTATCTAGCAAAGCAAAAAAATAAAGACAATATTATAAAATTAGCGAAAACGTGGTGAAAACACACAACTGGTTGACGGCCGGACGTCAGAAATCGTTGAAATATTTCAATCTAAATACTCGACAACGTCGCATCAAGGCATGCCAATCGCTACAATGTCATTTCTTCATCATAAATACGAGTCTCATGGGCGTAGAAAATTTCAAAATTATTTAATGTAAATTATGGTTTTTTGAGTACTAAACATATAATAATTATTTATAAACTTTATATTATAAAGAATAAGACGTATATAAGCCAATATAATTGAAATAATTCTAAAATTATCAAAATAATTACGATTACTTTTTCGGTTTTTTAGTACTGTGACTACGTTCATGAGTCCTCGTGAATTTTCGTGATGTTTCGTATGATTTATCTTAGTTAGGGAAATTTTAATTAGTTGGCAGTACTATGACGAAAGAGCTACGTCACTCCTGACGTGCAACGGTATTTGTACTAAAAATCCTATAAAAATCTCAGGTGACATCTCATTGTCATTTTAAATTTAAATTGTAAAATTTGTAAATTAATTTGTTTCATATTGAGTTAATGATATGTATAACTGAATATTAAAAAACATTTTTAAAAACTATTGAACACGCTTCTTTTAAATTCATGAAATTGTGAATAATCCAAATTAAGACAAAAATTTATAAGATGCTGACTTGAAAAGAATGTCCGAAATTTCATCATATGTAGTTATTTTAAGTAGAAAAGTATTCTATTATCAGATTATTAAAATTTGGTGTGAATATTTCATAAGATTAGCTATTAAATATTAAAAATTATGTATAATATGGGTATGAAATCATAGATATATAAAAGCTGTGAAAAAATTTGTTTTTTTCGAATTTTGACTGTAAATCAATTGTTTCAACACTTACTTTGTGGAAACTATTTATAATAAATATGAAAAGATAAGTTATACTTATCTTAATTTCCACAGTATTCCAAAGCTTTGTAAAGTAATATTCATTCGACTAAATTTTAACAAGTGACAAGAAAAAAGAACTTGACTTTTTGGAGGAATATGAAATAAAGAAACATCTAAAATATCTTCAATATACAGTATTGAATCAATAATTTAACCTGGAATGTTCAATTATCTTAGATTACCTTTTGGACTAAATACCTATATAATAATAGCCAAAAATATTTTTAGAAAAAGAAGAATATTGCTTAATAATGATTGGTTGGGGTGTTCATGAAATGGGATTGTTTACGCTCATAAAAAGTCTGTCAAACTTCTATGAAATCTGGAAAATAATGTGTCAAAACATCAAAACCTGAGTCATTGAATATAACTTTAAAAAGCTTTGGAATACTGTGGAAATTTAGATAAGAATTTAAAAAGATTAAAACTCATGACTTTGATAAGTTAAATATTTGTAATCTACAATTAACATACGTATGTCTTATTATAAGATATTTTAATTACTTAAATCATGTATTTATTGAGTTCAGTAATAATAAAATTTAAAACTACAGCTTTTGGATACATAAGAAAATATTCTCAGTGTACTTACTTTTAAAAGCTAAAATTAAACAACCAGCTTTATTAACTTATCGTTTAAAACAGCCGGTATATACGTTATAGAATAACTTTAGAGAAGATTTTCAAACATAAATATATAATTTACAGTAAAACTTTTCAAAGGAAGCCTGATATATGGAAGAACCCTATTTACTAAATATTAAATTTATTTTTTAATGGAAAATTACGTTCGGAGTACTCTGCAGCAATTCATCAAGGGAAACATAAACTCCATGCAAATGTTCTAACATTCTCTAGAAATGGAATGAATTATGAAGCGGCTTCGTACTCTTTTCCTAAGCGTTTTCATTTGGGAGTAAGCCGTAAATCATTGCGATGCAGCGTTGTGGGCCTAATGACCAAGTAGGTATGTTTAGGGGTTTTATCGGTTTTTAATTTTAAATTAATCAGCGTTAACAAACTTTCAAATGTGACTAAATTGGGAAGCCACCAATGAGAGGTATTTTTATTTGACCGGTATATAATCATTTTTATATTTCTTCTATGAGTATGGTTTAATAGTTTCTATTAAGTAGATTAGTAAATATCAGAAGAAACTAAGCAAATAAAGATTTTCTCATCTCCTTTATCTTGTATACCGTAGGGAAATAGTTAAATTTATAAAAGCGTCAGCCAGGAATTTTAGTACAAAATAAACAAATTTTACCAAAGGATATTAGGTGAAAAAGTTATTACTTTATACATAAAACCATAATTTTCTTGTTCAGTTCTCCTTTATGCGTTCTGCTGCCAGACGTCTTTATGTGTAGGAAATAAATGAACTCACATTTTCATCCCTCGCAAGTTATGTTTTTCTTTTCCTTTTTTAACTGGGTATATTTATCACCGAAATAATGTATGTGGGGGAAATTCCAAAAGTATAGACTGTAAGAAGCTTTAGTTATTTTTTGTTGTTTTTGTGTATCTTTTAGAGAGTAATAAGTACGGTTCTTCTCTTTTCATGTTTTCCCAAAATTCTATAGAGTAAGGCTGTTCTCAACAGAAGTATTGTTTTTATAGAAAATCAAACATGGCAATATCAGGTCCTTTTTCACTACTTGCTTCCACAATATATCCGTAAACCCTTCACACACATATATATATATATATATATATATATATATACAGGGTGATTCTAAATTCATACAAAAAAATTTCAGAGGAGTTTCCTTGTTAAAAATTATTAAAGGTCTTTTCTATAAAATAATTCTCCTAAAAAGCGGTACTCATATATTCCCGAAAATTTTTTTTGTTAAATACGAGTTTGGGAATTACCTGTACTCATAAAACGGTAATTATTATTTTTTTAAACTCACTTTTTAGTTATATTAGGGCAAAATTAATAACCCTCATTTTATTTTATGTTAGAACTTTTTTATAAGGTTGAGTTCTATAAATTTAAGAGTTGAATCACTCAAAGTCTTACAACAATAAATTTTTTTTTTTTTTATGTGTTAAATATAACTGTGGCTACTAGTTTATTAGATTAAAATTTATATACAAGTATAATGATTCAAAACAATATGGAGATATATTTACAAATTGATTGAATGAAATGAAATAATGCCTTATGTGACAATAGATGTCAAATTAATGTAGAATATCACTATTATCAATATTATTTATTTAAGGGGTATGTAAAAAGGAAGGTAATAATAATAATATTTCTATATTCATTCTATATTCATTTTATTTATATAACTATGAGACTCAAATATTTTTTCACTGATTTTTATAATTTTTTATCTTTATTATGGCATTTTGGAGTCTTTTTCGTATAGATGTATGGAAAATCTTGTCAAAAATTTAACAAGGGTTTAATTCATTTCTAATTTGAACCAACTTGAGCCATCAGTCTTTCAGTTTTAGAATTGAAATCTGTTATTAAAATAGTTTTAGCTCGATTTCAACTTCGCTGCCTACTCGGCAGTTAACTACGCTGTTCTCTTGAAGAATATAAATCTTTTAATTAAACTTATTTCTGAATCGGGTCAACAGCTTAATTACTTTTTAGACCTAATTATATTCGGCTTTTAATTTGGTATATTTGCTCAGTGTTTCAACTTTCCCGAAATCGTATTAGATCGTTTATTTCAAACGTTTGTCGCAAGAGGGTACATACAATATTAATATTTGAATCGGATTTCATGTAACGTAGTATTTCGTCTAAATATTATTTTTATAACATATTAAATTATACTGTAAAATTTATAGTGTCTTTATCAGTTACACTTTTATTTTATATGTTATACCATATGTGATATAGTTGTTAACTACCTATTAACTAATCTTTTTTAAAAAATTGATGAAAACATTCTGACTGGTCGATTTTTAAAATCATCGTGTTGTATAAAAGTTTCGATCCGCATACTTCCCTCTTCATGTACTATTTTACTAGAAGAAAAAGTATATGACATGACACCCCATTTGAATGTTACTATTATGATTTCAAAAATGGAATGCAATTGAGTTTCGAAATTTACGGAGTTATACGAGAAATAGTTTTAATACGTACCTGTAATTAATTAAGTTTTGTTAAGTTTACAATTTAGGGAAGTAATCGTTAATCTCAATATTATTACAAAATTATTAAAACAAAAAACCTTTTACCATAAAAAAACTTCAAGATTTTAAAAATGTTTAAAAACAGAAATATGCTTTTTTTAATTCGACGTTTCGATCTTTAGAAGGAGATCCTTAGGGAACTACAATACTAAATTCATAAAAGAACCTATAAACTCAACCCCCAAAATTACTCCCACAAAATATACAAAAAGTCCTTACATAGAAGGGTTATCTGAAAAACTGGGAAACCTTGAAGGTCAACTTTTCTCAAAATTAAAAACAAAAACCCCACAAGATCTCATAAATGTGAAATTGGAAGGTATTAAAAAAATAAAAATATCTAGCACCAGACCAAAAAACTGGTCTCAATGAACACAACTTCAATTCCTTATACAGATTCGGCCTGAATATTTGTAGTCATACACGAATCCATGCGAGTGATAAAGAACGCGTTATGAAACAGAACTAATATTTTGAAGTAGGGATACATCGAAGTGGAAACATCGTTCCAATCATTTCGATAGTAACGTACTGGCAGTCGAGGTCGTACCTTAAGTTTGATTGAGAAAGGACATCGCTGCTCGCTGCTTATAATTTCGCCTTTGTCCATTAAGGTACTTTCTGAAATTGTATACATTTGACTTCGAGAATGTTATAGTTGCCAGTCAATTTAACAAACAGAAAACAAGATTTCAAGAAATGATTCTAATTCAAAAACCAACAATGTAATAAGAAGATATATATATATATATATATATATATATATATATTTCATTTAATGAACAAATTTTCATTAAAAAACAGTTTTTTGTCCTTTTTTCACCTTTTTCTCTTTTTATACAACGAACAGTTAAATTTTTTTATTTAATTGTACTAAATTTTCGTTGGTCAAATGCTAAAATTTGTTATATTTTTAAGTGTATTTTTTTGTGTTTTTTCTTAAATCTCTGTTTATGAATCTAAACTTAATTTGAACTTTATAAAGTTAAAAACTAATTACTTATTTCTGCTATATCTTTTGGTTTGTCGTATATTCGAGCCGCGTTTATTTTACTATTTCTATACATTTTTTAAATTTTATTCACCATGTGTTCAAAATAGTTAGATGTAAAAACACAAATAAATAAAAAATATACATACAAAATAGTACCCTGTAATCGCAGGTACGATAAAACCAACAAAAAACATTTTTAAATTTGATTGATTTGTTAAGCACCACAAGGGACTATTTATTACCTGTTAAATAGTAAAAATTCTTCCAAAAAATATTTTAAAGCCAGCCAAATTATCTATAACTAGGATTAAGTTTAAGTTTTTAATACCCTCTTATTTACTATCTTTATCTCATTAATTTATTATCTTTGTTAATTAACAAAAAAATATTGCTATGTATTTATAAAGATGTATCCAGTATCCATTGTTTTACCGAAACCTGGGTATCGGAAAAAACGGATTTATGCTTTTTGAACCCTTTTAACAACCTTCCACCTTTTAATTTTTTTCCTTTGCTATCTAACTGAAAAACGGTCAATGGTTGCAGATGTTTCTTTGAAAAAGTGAATTATTTTTATTCTGTAAAGCTCTAATATTTCTTTATATTTCTTTTATACTTTTTCTGCATACATAAAGTTACTTCATAGAAAAAAACTGCAAAATCTTGAGTTCATTTTATGCCGATTTGACTCAAAACACCTTATCCCCATTTTTCTTGAAAGGAAGCTAGAGTCCTTTGAAAGCATGTTAGAATAATATGATTAATATCAAATCGCCATAAAATGATCTTTAGATTTTAATTTTTTTTCAACAAAGTGAGCTTCTGGACACGTAAATTCCAAATGTGACTCCCTGAATCCAGGTTGTTTATAAGAGGAAGAAACGACCTGATGCTCGAAAAACAACTTTTCAATATTTGCTTTCAATTTAATAAAGTTTAACGTTACAATTCACGGACGGTTTTTTTTATAAGAAGACTGGCATTTGGATCAAACATCTTTCCTGGAGGTATGAAGAAGATAAAATTATCAAAATCTTTCTTGCGATGGAGAATAAGAAATAGGGATGTTTTGCTAAAGCCTAAATTGCTAATATCTGTTTCTTCAATGTCAGCGTATGGATCTATGATTCACTGAGATATTATCATAGTCAAAAATTTTTAAAACGTAGTTTCATAGTCTTCGTGAAGCATATTTAAATGTTGAATGTGCGCTTAAGTATCTCCTGGCAATATTTAGTATACCAGGAAAATATTTTGCTTCATTAATTTAATTCTGACAATAAAAGCTGAAACGATGAACTTTGTTTTTATCAAATTTAGACTGTTACCTTTTAACTACAAATTAACCTCATTAAATTTAGTTAATTAATCTGTTAAATAAACAATGTGCGATTCCACTTAATTAAATGTTCCTTTAAAAATTGAACATTTAACATGGAGAAGCCCTTAAACTATTTCAAGAAGTAAAAAAAAAATAATTGTGAAACATAACCCTTTTGACAGCCAGCCAACCTCATTTTGAAGAAACAATTGATGAAGGTTTTCATCAGTTTCTTCACATAATTACTCAAATAACCTAATATTTAACACGTTACTTTGAATTTAATTCACTACGTTAATGACAAATTGAAAAGATTGATGCAACTGAAGAGAGTGATGCAATCTACAATCAGAATTTTAGCAACTGAGTTTAGTTGATGGATGACACAAATATTTTGCGTACATTTTATTTTAAATAGCTTAAAAATCCTTGATAGCACCCAAAATAATCGTTCAAAACATTTTATATTGATTATTGATTAGTCTTTATTATCTGGTATCAAAATTCTGGCTAGGAACAGCTCCTTATGAATTTCTTGGTCCATAATACAACGAACACAAGCCAATAATAATGTTTTATTATCGATCAATGTTGTCTCGTACAGTTGTATAGAAATATGTGTTGTTTGCAGATAATTACAAAAAAAGCTTTTAATACCATAACTCATTTCATCAATATGCCTTTGAATTGTGCTGTTGCTTACAGGATTATTTTATATCTAAAAATCTAGCTTCATGTCTTCATCATGTTTCATAGATATTTATATTTTAATTTTTTTTTACTTCATGAGTAATACATAATAAAATATTCCGTTTATGGAAAGATAAAATTTCGGTCACGATCTACTTAAATGAGATCCATCAACGGCCTATGGCACTCATCTTTTGTTTGGAAAGTTCACTTATAAATTTTGTTTGCTTACGGGTCCATTTTATGTTAATATTATAAGGATTCACCCACGCATCGGCTTACTTGTATTACTTAGCGACCAGCTAATTGGAAAATTGATATTGTTACTGTGAGGATGTTTTATTTTTATGAAGCATTACAGTTTTGACATAAATTATGCCGTTACTCCCTAAGAAGGAGATATGTCTCTCCGGCTATATACGGCGTGATGATAAAGTTTGGAATCAAGTTTTTAACACGAGAAGTGTTTAAGAAAATTCCTCGAATAGGTCAATTTTATTTTTTAAAATCACTCCGGAGTGAACTCCAAAATAAAAATTTTAGGGGAAAACTACGAAAGAGTTATAGTGCGTAGAATATTGAGGTAAATAAGAGAATTAAGGAGAAAAAACATCGAGAAAGGCGAGCAAGGGATGAAGAAGACTCGGAGAAGGCAGCGAAGCAAGATATAGGAGCTTAGTGAGGAAAGAGAAGAAGGAAAAGCAAACTAATAAAGAATATGAGGAATTGGATGAGGAAGCTAAAGAGCACCGTATTAGGGAACTTTGTAAAATTGTATTTGGTAAGAAGGATTCTGAAACAAAGACAGACACAGTAAAAGAAAAAGAAAAACAGATAAAAGTCGTTGAAAAGAGTACAGAGCATAAAGCGAAAGAGGACATAGTAATAGAACAAACAAATCTATGGAGCAGTAAAGTAGCGGAAATGAAAACAACCGGGGCCGAACAAGAAGGTAAAGAAAAGCAACGAAAAAATAATAGATGAGAGGATAAAGTTAAGTAATGGATTTCAGAAACTGGACGAAATTGAAGACAATGAAAGCAGAGAGGAAAGGGAAATAGTGGTAAGAAAACCAAAATTGGAACCTAAAACACCACCAGTAGTTATAGAAAGGACACCGAAAAACCTTAAAGAATTTGAAAGACAGGTGAATGATGTCATTAAATATAATACATTTTCGATCCAATTTAATAGAGAGATTGTTAAAATTTTTGTCGAAACAAAAGAGCTTAGAGAAATTTTAGTAAACCATTTGAAAGAGAAAAATTTTAAATTTACACCTATACCCATAAATTAGACAAATTCAAAATAACAGTTTTAAAAGCTATATCGAATTTAGGAGGAATTTTTTTAAACACGTTGCAAAATTGAGTTAAAAGCTTGGTTCCAAACTTTATCATCACACCGTATGTGCTGTTCATCATGATTTTTTTTAATATACTAAATTTACCTTTTTAAAACAATTACTTCCTTTTTATCGCTGTCTTTAAATAGTCATACTTTCTGCACGCTTAACGCTTTTCTTTTAGCCCTTTTTACGATAATTAGCTCATTATTTTACTGGGCTTTACTTGGAATAGTTAAAAAGTAAGAAAATCTTATGTTGCTATGACATCAATACAATTAAATAAGTAAATAAATACAATAATTGATACTTTTTTAAGAGTTCATGTGTGTCGTAGAAGTTTTTAAATATCAGTTATTCAAATGCTGAAAACCGACATGCTATTTATTTATGCCTAATGCCGCAGTTTTACAAAAAAGCTAAGCGGAAATACACGGAATTATACCCGGAAAGCCGTACACCTAGGTTTTATAGAAAGTTAAAAAGGCGATTAAGAGATCATGGAGAATTTAGTAAAAGGAAAAATAGAAAAAATGTTACTGAAAAAAATGCTGGAAAGAAGCTAAATATTTTAGGCATGCAAAATATTGAAATGAAATATACAATTGTATGTATTTGAAGAAAAAATGTGGGTTTTTGAAAATTTTTAGCTCGAAAGGAGGTACATTAAATCAGCGGCATCTAATTCATTTGGGGTTTACAAAATGGTATAATCAAACAGATAAATGTACATAATTATTTACTATTTCGCTGTTAGTTCCCTTTTAATTCTTATTTTATTTTACAATGTTGTTTGTTATTTTGTTGCTATTTTAAACTGTTTAAGTTTAAAAACTGTTGCTTTTTAAACGGTTCAGAACAAAGAGGTAAGATATGTTTCACTTTACGGTTCATTGTCGAAAGTTTTATGAATAATAAATTGGATGTGTCTTTGTTAAAGATTGAGAAGATAATAATAATGTCTACGTGATTATGCACTGGATGAGCATTTTTGAGGGTCACTTTTAGCTTTGGCCAATCGGAATGTTTATTTAGTTTTAACGTTAAACTAGTAGTTTGCAATGTTGCCAATTACTTTAATACAGTGGGAGAAATTTTTATATTTCTGTTTAAAGTTCATTTAAAGAACAATGACATTTTCTAATATTATAAAAAATATTGATACAGTCTTGTCTTAAGTTCAAATATTTCAAATGAATAAATCTATTAAGAAAATTCAAATTTAATAGGAAGGTCTATATGTCATAATACTTAATTATTTCAAGCATGTTTTGTTATTAAATTTTATAGATTTACACCAAACTATCAAAAAAAAAGGAATCATACAGATTTTTTAAATGAGTTGTCGAAAAGAATATTTTAATATACTCTATTATTCAAAATTTGTCTAAAAAATAACAATATATTAAGGAATTTAAAAACATACTATGATTTTTTCGGAAGTATATACAAAATACAAAATACAAATAATGAAACTGTTTTCATGAAAATGTATGAAACAATGAATTTATGCATTTTCATGAAATCATTTTTTAATTGTTAATTGAAATTTGACTGGAAAAAGCCAGCAAATATTTGTTACGAGTATATCTTTTAAATTTTTCTTACCATTAACGTAGTGATTACTGATCCATTTTTGGAAACTTTTTCTTTAAATAATTTTCAGTGCACTTTTCCATAAATTTAACCCACCGCAAACATTTTTTACTTCATCCATTCGTATGTGTGCCAAAAAAATATATTTTTTATTAGAACCGGACCTGTACAGTATTCTAGTGGAAAGGCAGTGTTGCCAAAGCAGTTTTGTTGTAATCATATTCGTTTCTCTCTTTGTTTCATGTAATCAAATCAGAGGAAAGGAGAAAGTGTTTATAGTCAGTATCTTTGTAGGTCTACATGGACTACATGGGCTATAACAAGGCAAATGTTTTTAGTCGGAAAAAGATGTTGGCTCTTAATAAGTAACTTATTCACATATCCATCCAATAACATAACTTTTTATACTTGTACAGGATCAGAAATAAATTTTTTATATCCTAAGCTGAAATCTAAAACAATACGATTTATATAAATAAATCTCCAAGAGAGAACATAATAATATGTCCTCCTTTACCCTTACTCTCTCTTTCCGCTATTCTAGAGATACTATCACGGCATTGAGTGGAATAATATTCCCACTTCAAGATATAAGAGGGGAAATTGAAATGCAATCTCGTTTACTTATAATGCGTTTTCTTCTACACTTATATATTCTTATATAGTTGTGTGTATACTAACAAAGTTTATATAGTGAAGTGTTTTCCTCACTTTGGAGTCAAAACAATCAACATTTTCTTTTTCCTGATTTTTCTATATTTGTTTGATTGTGATTTGTTTTTGTTTTATTTGATTTTGTAATACTTTAATTTACAATTTGGCGTCGATTTAGTTTTCGTTTTATTTAATAAATCTAATTTATTTAAGTTTTGAATTTTATTCAACATTCACCATCAAAATTTTACTAGATATAAAATTTCAACGTATAAAATATAGTTACAATACATATAGATGGTCCCGTCAATATATATCTTCCCGTAAAATGATTGCTATAACTGTATATTTTTGTAAACGGTTTTAGAAAGTTGGTCAGCCTTTTAGCCATTTTCTACTAAATGCTGTTCTGGAAACCATGTTTTCCCGAACGAACAATTAAGGAATATACACCATAGATCAAAAACAAAGTTTTCTAGTTACATAAATTACGCGGTTATATCATTTCCTTTATTCCAAAAGTTTAGTTTCACCATTTTAGTTAACTATGATAAATCACCACAGAGAACTTACCTCTGTACCACAAAATATATTATTTAGTTTTGCTAGCCTTTCAAATTAAGATAAACGTCGAGTCTATTATTACATAATTAAACACGAGTCAGTTTAGTTTCTTGACTTCATTTATAAAATATCCGATTTAGCATGATTTAAAAATGAATTTCTGCATAATCATATTTTTTACAATAACTGATGAGAATGAATATAAATCCAATAAAAAAAATAAAGAAATACTCATTTATGTTAAAAATGTAAGCACTCATTTTTGCATCATTATCGGAAAACTCGATGCAGATCAATAGAAGTTAACATCTACTGGTAGGAATGTAGTGTCGTGATAATGTTATGTTAGTTATATCAGCAGACTATAACTGTATTAATTACGTCTGCTTTAACAATAGGTAACAAGATGAATATGTACGCGAGCGTGTTCTGTTCCTTGTAGTTTCTAACTTACTACTATTCAAATTAAATTTGATTGATAATTGTGTCGAACACAATATAGTAGCGCACTTCCTTAAGGCAATTTAGTCCTTAAACTGAATTTCATGTCATAAGTTTCTTAATTGGAATATTCTTAGTCAAAGCTTAGAGTTCACAGTTTGAGAATTTCGGAGATGCAACTATCTAAGTATGAATGTGTGTTTCGATCGACTGAAACTTGGAATAATGATATGTCTTTCAAGTACAGTAATAACGATGAAAGAAGATTATAAACCCTAATGTTATTTTGGATGTTGTTGTGTTATGCAAATTTTTATAATTTTAACCACATATTATACTTCATTCATTGTAGAGTTCAGTGTGTAAGAAATACGTTTATTGAAGATCTGTGGAAACAACCACGTTTAGTTTTTACAAATTTGAGGTAGCTAACTAGAATTCATAATCGTATTACTTTTATTTTAGCAATTTATTAATATTTTATAATTAAATACAAAATAAAAGCTAAGTAGTTGAAATTAAGGATCTTTGCCATATTGCAGCAAATTCCAATGACTAAAGCAAAACAATATCTTTTTGATTATTCTCCGTGAAATCTACATAGTGCTGGAATCGAGTAGTAAATTTTGCGTTTTAATTTAGCGTAGAGAAGTTTGCGCCATATTGGACCCCATCAGGTTCGCAGAAGCAAAAGGCGAATCTAATTTTACAGCTTAAACTATTTATACACCTTAACGATGTTAGTTAATTAGATGTAGGTCGTTATTCTTGGAATTTACGTGTCTACACCGAGTTTGCAAACAAATAGCCCAAGTATAACGGCCGTTGTCGACACTGCGGAGATTTATTGTTAGATAATTAGGGAAATTTTGAAACAAACAGTCGGAACGGCCAACAGGAATGCCGATGGTTCGGCCATTTCCAGTTGTGGGGTTCGTAACTTGTCTTTAATTTTCTTCAGAAAGGACAGCTGAGTTGTTGTAAGAGCTTGACCGATGTTCCACTAAATCATTTACCGTTAATTTAAGGAAACAGTTCACTATTTCCCCTGTCGGTCTTTACGTTGATATGGATACAGACCATGATAAATTACAAAAAAGCATCAATTTGTTTCGAATGTTCGTTCTAAATAAATAGTAGACCAAAATTTTTAAATTTCTTTGAGAGCCATTTAAAAACGGATAGCATTGTAAACTATTTCATATCAGTTGTCCAATTAGTGAAAGAAAGTGTTCTACTCACTTCAAAATGATCTAGTCTGTAAACAATACAAACTAGATCTTTTACTGTTCTAAATAGTAATCGGTTTAAGTTTATCGTTTGGTAAAATAATTTCAATAATTCAGTGAAAAATTGCGTTTTACTGAAATCAAGAATATCACGATATTTTAAATAATATAATTCGCGATGATTTGTGTCAATGTCCCAAAGATTGTTGGAAAGTGTAGTATATTACCTAAAAAACTAGTGGTAGAAATCGTTCAGATCGTGTAATTATACATTTTTTACTCTTCTACATTTCCTGTAATCAACCATTGTAAATATGTATCTTGGTTTACTAAAATAAAAACTTATTTTTAGAACGTTTAAAAAACCATTGTTTATTAAACAAGTGTCGCCGTGTTGCGGGCTTTAGTTGCTTTTCGGTAAAAAACACTAATATTTATTTTTTTGAAAACGATTAACTTATTACATTTTTATTCTGCATACTTTATTATACCTCATCCATAAAAACGTGCATTATTTTCAAGGACACACTCTATATGATTTGAAGGCATTTGCTCTCAATAATGACTTAACAACCATAAAAATCAAAAATGTCTTTAAATAATTAGACCAACAGATTTTCCTTCTTAGGATCCTTCATGTACAATTGACCTCCAGATATTCAGTTGTGGCTATGGGTGTTCTTCTGTAGCCTTTTTAAAATTTTCGAACAATTTTTATTCCTGAGACTCGTTAACTTCGTGTCGCAATTCAAATAATTTTTAATTCGATCTAGTATCCCTGTTAGTAATTTGTAGTTATTTATTCTCAAAATTTATTAGGAACACATTTATAATTGGCATATATGCATTTTATCCTCTAGCAAGCAACAAACGTTTTTCTTATTACCTTCTGCTCTAACCCAACAACTAACAGGTAAAAAACACTTACATTAAATCAAAAACCCTTGTACATGGGTTCTCAAAATAGTTTCCAAAATTTTTCAGGGCACTGTGATCAAAAATTTTAAATGTAACCTCATGGAAAGTGACACCTCGTTTAAAAGAAACTGAAAATACCTATTCATTCATACTAATTTTGTTTTTCACGGAAATGCTAAATAGGCTTAACTGTATGGATTAAAATCTCTTTAATTTTGATGCTGAACTTTCCTTGTTTTGTAAGAGGTCCTAGTCTGTCATTGAATTTGTGAAACAAAAAGTACTAAACTCCCAAATCTTTGATCTTTCATTTTTTCTTCCAACCTCTTTATGAAAAAATCTATTAGTTTGGTGTAATTTTAGCTGTCAATTTTTCTATATTTAAGATGTGATAAATTGATAGAATTTTACTTTCGCATTTGCTTTAATTTGAAATTTTTAGGAGTCCTAAAGTTCGTCGACTTTTTTATTTTTATTGGGTTTTAAAAATATTTTATATTTACTGGATGTCAGTTTTAAGTATTTTAGCCATTTGAGAAATCCCCACAAGACTCTTGCCTTCTTATGTCTTCTTGGAAGATAAAAATTAATTTATGGTATGCTTAATGCTTACAATACCTATTTTGTAGGAATATCAAAAGGTTGCTTTGAATGATGGAATAGCTAAAAGTGGTTTAATCCCATTGAGTACCATTTTTTTCAAATTCAAGTTTTGCTAACTTTGAGCCATTCGACTCAAACATTCCATAGAATATTTTTTGTTGCTTTAAATAAAAGAATCTTATGAAAGGTAAATCCATATTAATTCAGTGGCTGAAAACAATTAAACAGGCTTAAAATAGTTCAGGAATATTTCGATAAATGTATTTGTTCTTTCTATAATAATTTAACACAAAATTAGCAAGTATTTGTATGGCAGAGTTAATTTTCTTTTTAGCTTTTTAAGAATACATTTTTGCGAACATCCCTCATCTGAATATCCACTATTTCGAGTCTTTGGGTATCGCCGTTTCTGGTTTTTACGGTTTTAATTTGATTTATTACAAATGTTGGGTGAATTCTTCATGAAAAATTGTGCTCTGTTTGGATTTAACGTTAAATGTTGCGTATATTCCAATTTTCAATCTGCATGCAAGAACTTTGTTTGTAAAGCTGGTTGTCAGGGTCAGTTGTGAATTAAGCACGGGGTGTTCCCAACTACTAACGCCTCGATATAGTTTATGATGATCCGACCAAAAGTCAAAGCTAAAATTATTCATTTTTTCAAATTAGAATTCATAAAAAATATAATGTTTCTCCACTTTTCAACTTGTATTACTTTCTTTAATGTATAGAAATGGTATTTTCAATACCGTGCGGCCGTTGCCTGTAAAATTGATGTTGAAGTAGATTTATATTCTCTATTCAAAACCAAACGGCAATATGGGGAGGTCATGTTAACATGGTAAATTGTATCCAATATAAATTTGATAAACATTGACAATTGAGTCGTCTAGATGCAAACCCAGTCATTCTCAAAAATTTTAGATTTAAAATTTTTGATATCCTTGGATTGTACTCTATTAAACAAGACAATATTAAAAAAATAGGATGCAAAAAATTTTCAAATACTTTTAGAAATATTTTACTTTAATTGTTTTACCATAAAACAGTATCTATTCCATTTGATTGTTCTTAAAGGCTTTTTAAATATTTCTTGTTCTTTTGTATAATAATTTTGGTAATTTTGGAGAATATTGTGTTTATTTTTCAAGACCTTTCAGTCCTACATAAAAATAGAAATTACTAAAACCTTCGAAATATTCATTTTTTGAAAAAATCACAATAGATGTTTTTGAAGTTAAGAAGCAAACGCGTGTCGGTGGACATATTATTTTCTCAAATTTGAAAAATGAAATAGTGAAAATTGTGTCATTTTACGCATCCTGTTACTTACGTCTCAAATTAAAAAACGAACTGAAAAAGTCCATAGATATGTATTTAATTAACTTATAAACCCTGAAAATTTCAACGAAATTGCTTTAGTTGCGAAATACTAGACCTATGTTTTGACACGTTTTTGAAGCGTTCTGGCTTCTCTCTTAAAACGTATTATTTTGAAGCTGTTTTATAATAACACATATTTTTTAAATATTTAATTAAATTGTATATATTAGCAACTTGTAAATTTATTTTCGAGATCAAAAGTGTACGACGTTGTTCTCAGTAACTAATTCTGAGTTCTCTTAGGAGTACATTATGCAACGCAAATACTACACGAAAATACTTTCATTATCCTCTAAGGGGTTCACTGGAAACATCGAAATTGTAAATTGTATAGTTTCCCAAACCAGACAGGATCCATTAAATTTGTTTTGAACACAATGCCACTTGAGATTGCCATAGAAATCGAATATGTATATCGAATAATGACGAGTCAAGCGCGTCATTGTGAGTTAGATTTAAATAAATGTGGTGTCAACGATAAAAGGCGACATCACCTCTTTTTAATATTTGACGAATGAAGTTTGTTTAGAAGGGAAATCAATATTTAATTTTAATATAAAATATGAAGTATGAAGCATGATGTACGGGAAATATAATTGCAAACCTATTTTTGCAAAAGCAAGTTAGGATATAAGTATATACTAAAATACTCTCTGCAAACTATTTCCAAGATCTGCTTAGTGGTGAAAGGTGTCAAAGGTGAATAATACAAATTTATGGAGGATACAGAAACACAAGATATGGAACATTTATTAAACAATGAAATTAAAGAAATAACAAAGTTAGAAACATCAAAACTCCTGGCGAAAATAATAAAGAAAGGTGGAGAAACCCTTATACAACTGATAAGAGAAGTGTAGGAACAGGGGCAGATGCCAGAAAGATGGAAAGATGCAACTTGACTGCTTTACTAAAAAAAGGAGATAATAAAAAATGCGAGAACTATAAGGGAATAGCAATATTGGATATTGCGTACAAGAAAGGGACGATTTTACAAACAAAACAAAAATACAAGCGACAACGCATCTTTTATATTTCACATTATTGATTATGATAAATATGATCATTCAGTGCTATTTATAGCTATCATTTTATTTGTTTTCATTTGAAATTTACATATACATATCTTGTGTTTTGAGTTGAAACTACTACAAAACATATTTTTTTAAACTAATTGTAAACTAGAATATTATTTTAACAGTACATGTTTAAATATATTTTTATCATTACAAATTGTTAACCTATTTCTCTAAGTTGACACCGAATTTTCATTTTGACTTTGGAGTGCAACATGTTACTAATGTACATATTCACTGTTTTAGAAAAGAATACTACACCACCGTTCTTACGTATCAACCAAGAATTTGACAAGATCTGCGATAAACCTCTTCTACCGGTTTCTTTCCTCTTATTTATTCCAAACACGTTTCTCTATCATAGTTGGAGTTCTTCAGGGTAGCGTGCTCGGACCTGTTTGTATACGGCTAATCATACAATTAATTCACAAATGTTTAGATCAAATGAATCTTAATCTAGTATAGAATTGGCTGAAACATTACACATTGAAATCGATGAAATTAAAATCAATGGTTAAAGCACATTTTCACAAAGCGGATTCAACAGCGGCTTAAATTCACAAAATTGTGCTGGCTAATAGTACGTAAAACCGAATTCGTTTTACAAAATATTAGTATACAAATCCATTTTAAAACATATTTGGAGTTGTGGAATGCAACTGTGGGAAACCGCTTCAAATTTTGATACAGAAATTCTATATTTAAATGAAAAGTATTTCATTAATTTTTTTTCTTTGTTTATTATCCCGAAATTGTTTTAAGGTATTATAATAAATGAAATAATTTACACATTGTATTGTATACAGATTGTAAATAAAGTGATATGTAAAAAAATAATTTTTAATAGAGATAAGACAAGCATATCAATGTAAAATAGTTATGGATGACGTCCGTTAAAAATACTGTCCTAGACAACTCAGTTAATTAGTTTCTTACTGAGTTGTATCAATAAATGTATACCGAATATTACGTTTTAACAAGCACTAACCAGAATGTATGTAGGATGTAAAATTTAAATATAATACTGAAACGAACATGTTGTCATATTGAGGAAAAGCAAAAGGGTCCAAGTAAGCCCTTTTTAGTATCCACTATTACCTAGGGATATTTAAATGATCTATGAGGGAGCGATAAAGACGTGGATCATAAAACAAAGGACAATTTCGTGATCCTGGGGGTCACTTTTATGAACTTTGGATAAAGATGGGTTCCCATTATCACAATCTCTATCCCTAGGCAAGAATGGTTTTTACAGCTTATTTTGAAAACAACGACCACTAGATTTTCAGTTTATATAATGGAATTTTTAGCCCTCCTAAGCATACAGATTTTGAGAAAGAGCTTTTTAATAAAATTAGCAGTTATATAATGAGAAAAGTTAATTCAATGGGAAAGTAGAACGTAAGGAAGCGTACAGAGAGCAAAGATGAAAAGCAAACCACTTATGTAGACAAAGAAAAAAAAAAGAAAAAACCAAGGAAGAAAGATACTCAGGGAATTTTAATAAAAGCTAAGGCCGAAAATTTGATAGGCGAGTTCAGAGAAATAAAAAAGATGGAAACAATATTTTCAACAAACCTTGGATAACAGCGAAGAAGAAAATATACTACAACAAACTAAAGATGAAAATACTCATACAAAAAAAGTACAAGAATCGACTCGACTGAAAATAGACAATAAAAAACTAGAATTTGGATTTATGAAAAGAAGGAAAAGAACTGATCAGATGTTCGCAATGAAAAAAATTTTGATATTTGGTTATGAATACAAATTATCAGTAATGGTACTGTTCCTAGTGTTTTAGAAATCTTATAACTGTGTCTCCAGAAGTAGTCTGATGCATGTCCTAAAAGAACTGAAAATTTACGAAATTGATAAAAATGACCCTCACAAACACTATTAGCAGCTTGCAGATTAAAATAGAAAACTCTGATTTGGGATAGGAACAAGTCTGAAGCAAGGTGACCCAATGTCAAAGTTATTATTCCATCTAGCAATGGAGAAAGTTATGAGAGTGGAATAAATAGAAAATGACATATATACCACAAAAGGCATCAGATTATTTGCTATGCCGACGATATTGCGATAATTGCAAGGAGTGGAAAGGAACTGAAAGAAATAATTAGCAAACTAATAGAAGAGGTGACTAAAATACCTGGAAACTGTATTAACTAGCATATTCAACGAAAAGAAATCAATTGGAAAATGATGAAAGTCAGCAAAATTGCAGAAATGAAAAATAACCTAATAAGATTGACAATTTGTCTAGGAAATTGAAATTGAAACTATATTGAAGCCTACAGTAATTGTATGGTTGTGAAACGTGGGCATTGAATAAAAAAAATATTGAGTTGGGTAAGAAAAATACTAAGAAGAATCCTGGGAGAAAAAAGAAGAATGAATGAAGAATTGTATAGTATAGATAGAGAACCAAAAATAGACCAAACTATTCTAAGATGGAGACTTTCAGTTGCTAGAGTAAATAGAAAGAATGACAGGAAAGAGAGTAGTCAAGTAAACAAAACGGAGAGAACCGGAAGGAATGAAAAAAGAGGCAGACCAAGAAGAGAGACAGAAAGAAGTAGTTTTAGAAGATTCAAAGAAAAATGAATGGGACATTGAAGATGAAAAACTAAGAATAAAAATACATACATGGATAGAAATCACAAAATTTTGGGTCTAAAAGACCTGTTAATAGCTTTATACGTATATAATTCAATATCCAAACTTCTACGTTACGAGGGTATTTATGTATTGAGAAATGGCAACACTATTGTTGCCAGGTAAAATCTGTCATTGCCATCTTAAAGTTTGACATTTTTAACAGTAACGTTTTGACGTGCGTGTACTATTTGTGTTGTTTACAGTAAGTTGAAAATCTCATCTCGGCCAAAAAATGGAATTAACTCGCGAACATTTTCGAGCTATGATTTATTATGACTTTCGACGTGGTGTAACTCAAGAACAGTGCATCAATCAACTTAATTCAACTTTTGGCGATGAAGCCATTGTATATCGTTGGTACACTGAATTCAAACGTGGCCGTAGTTCGCTCACGGACGAAGTTAAAGAAGGTTGTCCAAAATCGGTCGTTGTTCCGGAAAACATCGATGTTATGAGTAAACTAATTGAAGAAGGTCGTCATGTGTCATATCGTGAAATCGAGGCATGTTTAAGCATTAGTATGACCAGCATATATAAGATTTTGCACGAACATTTGGGTGTTCGGAAGCTGTCTGCGCGTTGGATTCCACATTTGTTGACAGATGCTCAAAAAAGTGTATAAAGCTTAAAGGCGAATATTTTGAAAAGCAATAAATATGTTTTTGATAAAATTCATTTGTTTGCTCTTTGTATTCTCAATACATAAATAGCAATCCTCCTATTTGGAAGTAGTGCATATGTTTTTAATGATCATTTATTATTAATTTATAAAAATCAAAATCATATACTTTTGGGTATCCCCCGTAGTAAAAATTCTCCTCGTTAGTATATAAAATATATCGATTGGAAGAGATCATTTATTTCTCTCTAGTGTTTTATCACGTACTGGGTGTAAAAACTTCCGTTTTATGTATTCAACTGCTCACTTTAATGTTGAAGTGAACTTTTTCAAATTCAGTTCTGTTGCAACTTTATGTTTTCTAGACGATTTTACATTCGAAAAATACGAATACTTTTCCAGACTTTTCTGTGTATATATGACTATATATTCTAAAAATATTCCGACCGATTCCTATAGAAAATTAAATTTTTATTGGACATTGGACAGCGCAGAAAAATGCAATTCAAAGTTATGTGATCTCCACACAAAAATGATTTGGTTTACAACATAATTTTCTTTGTGTTCTTTGTCATGTGCATCTGATGCGTTAGAAAATAAGTTTTATTTAATTTAGTTACTATTTTGCATATATTCTTTTAGACCATTTATAATCACAATTTATAATATAACCCAAAGTATTTTTTTTCCTTTTGCTTATTATAAAATATTTAATAATAACAAATACTACATTTTCGGATACTGTAATAATTTCAGTAGATGCTTTTCCAGACATCAGAGTATCTCACATACAATCTTAATTTCGGGAATTTGCACCGCGTTCATGTAATGCCCGAATCATATTGCATGCGTTATTAATAGTTCTATCACAATGACAATTTGTTCTAATACTTTATATTAAGAGCCAATATGCGAGAGTAATCTGAAAAGTTCATCATGTAGTGGGATGGACACCATAATAATGGTCTCTCTAATAACTAAAATATTGAACATTTTGGCACCTATAAATATCAGGGACCACAATTTACGAAGATTGGCATTGTTTTATAGAATTTAGATAGGATACAAAGCCAGAAAGCTCTTATTAACCCCGTGTGTAAAATCCAGAAGTGCTAATGACGCAAAAAGCCGTATATCACTTAATTCACAACTGACTCTGACAAGCGGCTTTACAAGGTTCTTGCATGTAGCTCGAAAATTAGGATATACGCAACACTTAACGTTAAATCCAAACAGAGAGCAATTTTTCATGATGTATTCACCCAAAAATTGTAATAAATAAAATTAAAACCGTAAAAACCCGAAACGGCGATTCCCAAAGACTAGAATTAATGGAAATTTAGCTGCGGCAAAGAATTAAAAATTGTCCATAAAAAGATATTCTTAAAAACCTGGAAATAAAACGGTTTATGCCATAAAAATACTTGTTTGTTAATTATTTTCTAAAATAAACTAAAACAATTTTCGAAATATTAGTTTTATACTTTTTAAGTCTCTTTATATAATTGTTTGCTGCAGTTTTATTAATATGGATTTTACTTTTTACGGAATTTAAAGAATCAGAAAATTTTCCCAAGGTTTTTAAAATTAACCAAACTCGTTGATAATCACTGGAAATTACTTCTTCTTGAAATAATAAAATTGGATACATATTTGATGTAATTGATGATGGCTATTCTAGTACAAGATCGATTCTGTTAGAAAAGTATTTTAAGCAAACCATAAATTATATTTTTATTTTCTGAGAAGACAAGGGTCTTTTTTCAATTTGTTGAAATAGTCAAACGTATTATTCGATAAATATAAAATTCTTTTAATGCCAATAAAACAAAGAAGCCAAAGAACTTTAGTCAGTCAAGTCAGTTAAATTAGTATGTCTGAACTTTTTAAATTATTAGTAAAAATTAATTTTCAAACGTTTAATTAATTCATTATTTTATATATATTATACTGTAGATTAATGTTTTTATTCTTTTATTTCTGGCCATTAAACTGTTTAATCGAAATGAATAAATTTAATTTTAACAATAGACTTTTATTACAAATTGTTAATATATTAGAACTACTCTAACCTAAAAAAGCTTCAAACGTAATTACAGGAATAGTATTATATGGATAAATCGAAAAAGTGTAACGCGAATGTTCTTAATATAGACTTTTTACTACAAAAATCGATACACGTCATTAAGCATACGAATATTTTTTTTACGTCACACTTGTACTTGTACTTGTCTAAGTTAAACAAAAGTTGACAAAATCGAGATAGTAGTAGAAAAATGTAAATGTTTCATTGTCATATTTCAAATGTTTGTAAATAAAAAGCTTGTTTATTTAAATTCGATGATACAGTTTAAGCACAACATAACAAACATTAATCATGTTAAAAATAAATTAATTCTTTTGATACAAAGTTAAAATAAAAAATCTCTAGTACTTAAGAGATAATTGCGTAACAATTAACAACATATAAATTTCGAAGTGAGATTGGCAACATCGTAATCAGTTTGACCAAGAGTTCTATTTAGTTTCAGAGTTATTTAAAATAAAATATGGATTAGTCAATGTCAAATTTTCATAATTTTGTCCATAAACTTTATAATAGATTTGTATAAGTCAGTATTATTGAAATAGTTATAAATATATACAAATAACTGATAACTACTAAGCCTTGAGAAAATTTCTTCTCCATGATCCTTAACTAAAAGAAGAATGTTCTAACACTATAAACCTTAATTAATTTTCTCTACGTATTTGTTCAATAGAGAATTGAATTTATTTCGTTCTCTTTAGCTATTAGTTAGTTCCTATCATTCAATAATTAAAGTAAAACTGCTAAATAAAATCCAATATTCTTATTTTCTAAAATGTAATTTTCGCCAGTCTCGACAAATTCCCCCAAATTGTGTTTTGATCGAGAACGACTGTACGCAACTTTCAAACTTCGCTTCAAATCCATTCTAGACAAATTATCACTTCAACGCTTTACAGAAAACTTCAACTGTGAATAATAAATTCTTAGATATTAAATTAAATTTTGGAGTTAAGCGTTCCTTGAGTTATTGTTAGTCGCAAGCTTGAGTCGGAGTTCTTAAAATGTTTCCTCTATTGTTACCTGACCCAGTTAGGAAATTAAGCTTCGGCAAAAATATATTGAACGGCCGATATTGGGGTTTCCGGAGTATTTAGGTATGAAGAAGTCGCTTTGAACATAATTAAATTTTTTTTCAAAATTTACTAATTTTAAGGTTTAAGTTTTTTGGGAAAAATGTTTTCTGGACATTAAAAAATGTGTTGTTCCTGGCTGTACAAGAATACTTAATTTTAAGCAAACGAGTGTAAAACATTATTTCATAAAAATATTTTTTTAATTTAAATAAAAGTTATTTTATTGTTTTTATTTGGAAATGCACTGTTTGGTTTTCTTCTTATATTTTATAATGATAAACTTATTTTATAATTCAATATTTCGATTTATCACTGTTAATTAAATATACTGGTACATTCAATGTTACTTACCTGTTTATAAATTTCTCTGTAGACTACAAAGTAAGTTTTAATAAAATATTTTTATTAACTTCAGACACCCAATGTTTAATATTCAATGAAGCAGGATTATTCGCAGGATATTGAAGAGAATAAATGAAAAATAAACGTAAGCGCACACTCAGGGTTAGAAAAGAAAATGAAAAAATCTATATTTCTTGAATTTCTATAGCAATAGAAAAGTCGAAAGGGCTGAATATATATGTGAAGTCGTAAATCAATATATTAATTATTTGTGCATAATCATATTGCAATAGAATTTTTTATATGAATTATAAAATTAATTTAGGGTCTTATCATCAAAACAATTAGTATGATGAAAATTTTCTAATTATAAATAAAATATAATTATTTTAAATTGTAATAGAATTTAAATTCTGATTCGAGAAGTCAAAAGCTCCCGAATGAAAAATGAGTTCATCATATTAAAAATCATCATAAAATATTAAGTTATGACATTTTATAGAACTTCATTAAAAGATGTTAAAATAAATTTAACATTCATTGATTTAGTATAATATCACATAAGATATTAAAATATCTATTGTATTTTCATTTTGAAACACACAGAGTTTTAACAAGCAAAATAAACATTTAAAGGTTTTATTCTGTAACTTTTTGGTTAAAAATAACCCAGGGTTATAATTTAAAAGGAGGTTAGAATCAGTTATATAACTGTTACATTACTGATTATAACCCTCTTTTAAATTATAACCCTGAGTTATTGTTAATGAAAAGTTACAGAATAGACCCCTAATTTTGTAAAATTGATGAATCAATGAATTTGTTATATATAAGTGGTGTTTCTTATTAGTATTTATATGTAATGAAATCAGAAAAAATCTTGTTACATATCTATAGAAAAATTTCAAACTAAGAGGAAAATATGTTAGATGGGGACTTAAAAAGAAAGTCTGAAGTTTTATAATATATACTTTTTTAAGCAGAAACATGTTCTATTATATAAATAAATCTAAATAAAAAAGTATTAAAATTTTTATATTTTTATATTTTAGGAAAATTCCATAAGATTAGCAGTCAAATCACAAAAATTATATATGTGATGAATTTTAATCACTAAGGGTCCACTTCTTAAAAAATAATTAAATCTATGATTTACACCGACTGATAAGTTCATTTGTTTTTAAATAAATTTACTTTTTTATATATAAACAATAGTGATTAAAAATATATATAACTTTGTACACATTCCTAACTGTAGAGTAATGAAGTGTTTTTCTCTCTTTGGAGTAAAAACAATCAACATTTTCTTCATCCTAGACGTTAACATCCTCCATTGAAATTTCAAAAACCCCCAAAATTTCAAAAAAATAAATCTTATTAAAATTTATATTTATGTTTCTTCCCTTTATTAGCGCTTAAAATTTTTTTTCTTTTTACCGGTTTTATTCCTTGCCTTATACTAATTCTTCTAATTTTCAATTTCATTCTTTATTTTTTAACTCTTTTTAAATTCATGTTAAATTATTTCAATTATGTTTCGTATTTAACTCACATCTTTCGTCAAAACTTTTTGCTTCTTTAGCCTGCTTTAAAATTATTAAGAATATGGCCAATCTTAATATAGTTAATGCATACCCTTGTAACCTATTTTTTTTAATGGTAAAAGAAACTACTATATTCTAAAGCCATTAGTCTTATAATAAGGGAGCTGCTTGTAATAATTCCATTGACCTAAGTTTCTTGATATATTTAAATTTTACAAACCCTTTATCTTATTTGAATTATTTTGGTCACGCCACTGGAAGCAATAACTCTTCTGAACCAAATTTAATTGAAAGAGTTTTTTATCCGCCGTTGATGAATCGGGAAACGTGACCAATATCCACTGCAAATTTTTCAATCTGAATCTCATCAAGGTTCTTAATAAAGGAAAAATCTGGAACATCTAATCTGGGGATTCTGTAAAAATTTCAATTTTGTTTATTCAGTTACCGGTATTAATTTTCTTAATGTCAAAGTGGGAACGTAACATCTGTTCGATAGACAATTCGTCCCCAACTGAAGAATGTAGAAAATGGGATCGGGGGATTAATATTGTTTGATTCTAATTTATATTTAAATATATGTATTATTTCTTTACTACCACCAAGTACTAATTTAATTCAGCTGAATATTTCTTTACAGGATATAAATATTCATATAATAATATATGTAATAATTCATTTAAATCAGAAAGTAGTTACCTGAAACACTCGTGTGTGGTTCTGAAACAAAGATTTGTTTAGATATAGTCATATATGTATTTCGATTTGATGATTTTTTTGAGTTAAACACTTATTAATTTTGTTATTTATTTTATGTTTTAGGTACACCCTTCTGTTCCGTTCCTGTACTAATTACAATAATTTTAGGTAAACGAAATTATAACAGAGAAACTTTTAATCACTTTGATTAAATTTTCGTTTCAAATCAGATTATACATGGAAATACGATAGAATTTTGTAAGTTTCAAATAAATTAATGATTAGTACGGTCATCTGCTGTGTACTAACAAAATTATATCCCAAAATTAGCGTCGGGAAGGACCCTCTTCACTTAGTTTAATTCGCCTTTCTATTAACCCTATAGACTAGTATTAATCTGATCAAGTACGCTTAAGGCCTTATCTCGTGATAGGCTCGACGAGAAGATTAACAATGAAAATTTGTTTAGGAAAATTGTTTTTTATTTAATTTTTTTTATATATTATACAATGTTGAACAACCAAATGATATAATTTTTTTCGTTGCAATTTGTCATTTCAAAATCTAAAATTGACGTGTTTCAGGATTTTTTATAACAATCCACATTAATTGATAAAATGAATTTATTCCATTTGGCTGTTCCACACTGTATATATTATATGTATATACATACTTATTTTTTATTTTCAAATTCTATTATTAATATCCTTGCGTATTTTCTTTCCTTTTCTGTCTTATTCTAATCTGTGAGTGTATATATGTGAAAGATAACATAAATTGCTTTTTTCGATATACTTCTAGACTCGTTTGGACGGAATGTCAATATTTGCTCCCGAAAATAAAACAACTCTTATATGAAAGCTTCTATTGTTTTTGGTCTCGCGGATCCCTTTTTAGATTTTCCCGAAATTACAGAAGAATCCAATACTCATTATGTTTCAGGACAACTGATTTTATCTTATTGCCTTCTCAGTATTTTTATCAAATAAAATATAGAAGTTTTATTCAAAACAAATAGGAACGTAATAAAAAATAGAACCTTTGAACTAAGATTTATTAAATACGAGTATTTTTTTGTATTGTTTTGTAATAGCTTTATTACTTGGTGATAGAAATGTGTACTTAATTATATATTCTGTTTTTAATGAACATTTTGTTTCTGGAATGCATTTCAAGATTTAAAGTTATTCTTAATAAAAAATGTGTTAAGAAATACCTCCAACGGGACATGTTAGGTTTATTTTATTTAATTTTTAACTAGAAATGTGAAAAATGATTGTTCCTTTATTTTGTGATATATATATATATCCTTTTATTAAATTACAGTTTGGATCAACTACATGTTAATGGCACATGGCGGCTGCTGATAATATTTCAAAAAAGATAAAAATATGTCGTTTACAGCAATTTCAACCCTTAAATGTAATAAAGCAATACGCTCACGTGTACATGCGACTGATTTATGCTTTCCACTAGGTTATCCCCTTAGGTGGCACATTATGATTCCCAACTGCCTGACAACTTCTGTAATAATATTTCGGTTTCGGTAACACCTCTTCACCAAAACTAAGCAAATTTGAAATTAATTTTATAACCTGTTTCAATAACATGTGATATTCCATTATACAAGGTTTATTACTTTCCCAGATGGTATGTTTCTCGTTAGAATCTCAAAATTAATAAACTTCCGAGCGCGTTGCGAAAGAAGTTTCAGGATCCTTCGGGGCTTTAAGTGTATTCATGTTTAATTTGGTCTGAACTATTAAGATAAATTTCATATAATTGGAATTTTGTTGTGTTATATTTTTCAAGTACATACCTCTACGAACTGTATTAACAGTGAATTCACACACTTGTACGAGAAAATACTAAAATAATGGTTTAGAACTTCAGATCAAAAGACTCATAGGATATATAATTAAAAAAGAATATACAGTGAGTACATAAAGTATGCAATAAATTCATTTTAAGCTAAACAAAGAATCTTGAGGAAAAATCCTGAGACAAAAATACAGATTTCAAAATTATTGTATCGTCAAAACTATTAATTACCGAACACAAGTATGATATATTTTTAGAATCGTCTGGAAATTTTCAATCTAAAAAAAATAAAATATACAGGGTGTCATTTAAAAAAATTGTCGACGACATCATTACTCACAAATAGTTTACCCTGTAAATTTAATTGTTATGTAAAAATACATTAAATTAAAATCAAAAACAGACTACTTTCAGGACTTTTCCTCAAAATTGTTCGTTTAGCTTAAAATGAATTTAATCCATACTTTATGTACACACTGTAGGAATACACCACATTACAGAAAAACAATGAAAAGCAATCATGTCTATGAGACTACTTCTTATTTTGGAATAAAATATCTAACGAAACACACAACAATTCATGCAAAAAATCTTACCTTTCTGGGATAATAAGAAAAAAAATTTAAATAAATATTAGCTTTTATATACTTAGTGTACATTTCATTTTTCATATTTACTCATATTCACTTTTTAAGGTTATTAATTTAAGAATTTATATAAAGTATAAAATATATTGAAAAAACTGTGCTAGTTTAACGTTGAGTACAAATTTAAAGGCATACGTAGTTTCGATGTTAAACAAGTTAATTAAAAGTTATATGCAAGATACATTGCCTAAGTAATTTCAATATAGAACTAGTTATATTACTGAAATGTTGACTGAAAGTTTAAGCATAACATATGCGTTCTAATATTATTATAATATTATAGTAGTATTTAATTAAAAATGTAGGAATATCTACTTTCAAATAAGATGATTGGAGATACAAGACACATTGAAAAGCTAATATTCAAGACAATGGAGTCAGTATTAAACTTTATATTATATCTCTGTTTATTTGAACCTCTGTAACTGTCACTTTATCACCCTGTGCATTGAGGCAATAACATCGCAACAGTGTAAATATAAGGAGTTCGAAAATTCTAAACGGTCAGTGTTCTCGACGGACGTGCTCGGTTTATTGCGCCAATCAAATGCAAGATCCGAATTTACATAACTTTAGGTTCTCAATCTAGCGTTGAGTATAATAAAACAAACCGTCCGGTTTCTAAACTTATTTCCCATTAAGCCCTAAGCTAACTAACACAAAATACAATAAGTACTGCGTAATACATTTTGTTTTTGTTTGATATAGTTCTAAATTTGTATTTGTAAAGTAAATTTCCAAACTTTAAAATACATTGTTTACAGATTTTTGGAAACCGTTTAGGCCTTGCACTTCTGTACTCCGCGAAATAAAAAATCAAGTGTTACTATTTGAGTATATCATTAGTTTATACAGGTTTGGCGAGAATTTAAAATCCAATAGGCGAAACCTTAAGGAAACAAAGAATACGAATAATAATATATGATCATATAACCGAAAGAGAGCGAAATAATATTCCAAAGAAGGCGAAAACGGTTTAACATAAATTTGTTAGATACCACCAAAATATCACCTGTTATAATAGTTCTTCCCTAAAATATGTTAAAGCAAGGTAAACTATGAGTAATTGAGGTTAACTTGACAAAAAGGAACATAATTTTTCGGGTCCGAAGGATGGTCTTATAAAGACAGAAACGTCGGTATTGAAAACAAAAACAGATTTCTGTTTTGTTGTCGTTCTTATTACTTTCCATCTCCTTAAGTCAAGATTAATTAAAATCTCGACATCAAAGTCGAGAATTGGGATTTTTTAAATTTCTGTCTTTAAAATGCAGATTCGTTCAGTTCGACCTTAACGCCGAGATTCATCAAAATAGAAACCGAGGTTTTTTTAAGATATTTGGTTTCAAATTGAGATTTAATAAAATATCTCTCTTTAAAGTCGAGATTAATTAAGATCTCGATATCGAAGCCGAAATCTTGAAGAAAAACATGAAATTTGTTCAGATCAGAAATCATTTTTAAGCCTATATTTAAAGTCACGCAAAAGATTTTGCAAGATTCATTAAAATCTAGACTTTAAAATCGGTATTTATGAAAATCTCGACTTCATAAACGAGGTTTTAAAGAATTAAAGTGATTTTTTAAAATGTCTTCTTAAAAATCGAAATTCATTCAAATCTAAACTTTAAAATCAAGATTTTTTAAAATATCGACCTTAAAATTGAGATCTTAAAAAAACACAATTAATTTCTTTGATTTAAAGTCGTGATTTATTAAGAATTTAGATTTAAAATAGTGACTCCTATTGCCTTCAGAAATATATGAATTAAAACATAATTTTTTAAGATTTCTGATATAGATCGAAATTTATTGAAACATCAACTTTAAAGTCGGGATAATGAAGCAAAACACGAGTATTTAGAGTCGTGATTTAGAGTTAAAATTCGATATTTTCCAAAAATGTTTTCTTTAAAAAGGAGATTGAATAAAATCACGATTAAGAAATCGAGATCTTGAAGAAAAACGATAGATATTGTAAGATTTTCATTTAAAGAAGAGATTCATTAAACTGCAATAAAATTAACTTAAAGATAAAAATTTAAAGTATAAGAGATTTTTTAATATCTTTACGAGATTTGTCCAAATCTCGAATTTAAAACTGGATATTTTGAAGTAAAACACTACAATTTTAAGAGATTCAATAGACAAAAATATATTATCCTAATATTTTCTTATATATATATATATATATAAATTATTTAATAAATATTTAAAACATTTGTAGCAGCAACAAATATTTAAAAAATATTTTTTGCGGTCTAGGACTGCAGCTGAATAATGGGCCTTGTATTTTGCTAGACGAAGTGTATTGATCTACAAAGAGATTATGTCAAAAATTAAAGGATTTCTTACTTCGTATTTTGTTTTTTCTCTCTTAGCTTGGAAATTATTCATACTATCGTCGTATTCTAGATCTTCGGTGAAGTTAAGTATATTCTTGAAAGCTTTTCCAAGACAAATTTTACTGTAATTTTACAAGTAAGGTCTGTTCGGAAAATTTTGTTTTAGTTTTGTAATGATTTTTTTTTAAACTGTAGTGTTATATTTAGGTGTAATTTTATCTGATATTCTATTTTCTAGTAAAAGAACTGTAATACTGCTCGTTATCAAATAACATGTTGTACATTTTAATAACTTGCCAGCCATTTACAGCTTATATCCTGAACGGTTTTAACTTGAATCTTCTTATTAATAAACACAATCTGGAACGTACGTCTCTAATCACAAACAAACAAAAACAATTAAAACTATTACCCAAATAATTTTAGAGGCTGAGACATCCTGTATTCTGTCCACATCACATGTTTCACATCTGCATAGAGTCAGTGCCAGAATGTTAATTAAATGTTTCAACTATCAAAAGTTCAATTCGAAACAGGCCCTTAACTCCAAATGACTAATTTTCAGTACACATGAACACATTTCATTTTTAATATATATAATACATATGGATAATTTATTCAGTAATTCTTTAAAATTTTCTCTTAATTTATTTTATGAAAATAAAAAATTACAGGAAAAATTATTTATATAGAGTGGTAGAGTCATTTATAAAACGTATTTCATTATTTTAAAATTTTTGATAGTTGCGGTTTTTAAAGAAAAAATATTTTATTTGAAAAATATTTCCACCATAACTTCCCTACCAATTAAATTAATTGTTTCAACTCTTACTTTGTGGAAACTATCCATAATAAATATGAAAAGATAAATTATACTTATCTGAATTTCCACAGTATTCCAAAGCTTTTTAAAGTTATATTCAATTTGATTTCACAGAAGTTTGACAGATTTTTTATTATTGTAAATAATTTCATGTCATAAACATTTTAACTAATCATTATCAAGCCATTGTGTATTTAGTTTATGTATCAATCCAAAAAGTTTTTTATTGAAAATTTTGATATGTAATTTATTATTATTATAATTTAATGATACATAGAGCTTTTTCAGTAACAATGAGTAACTATGATTTTAAAAGGGAAATTAATATTATAAAACAAATCACTACCTCTAATAATTATCCATTACATCTAATAAATAGGTTGATTAATAAAACCTGATTTTTCCGAAACAACCTAAAAATGATGGATTATACAGAACAATTACATATTTTGGAGATATTTCAAACTAAATATCAAAAATTATATCTCGTACAACATCTTCTACAATATATTTTAAAATAAGAATTAATGTAGGTTCATTTTTATTAAATGTAAAACCTAAAATTTTCAAAATCGGGTATTTACAAACTAAATTGTTCGGATTATAACGCTGTCTATCTTAGCCAAACCCTTAGAACTTTTAACATAAGGTACTGTTAACACTTATATTATAAATTAAAACAACTACAACCAAGTCACATTATGCTAAACACCTCATTGACACTAAACACAATGGAAATTCTTCATATAAGTGACAAAAAGGAAGAACATACTTTTTTTGAGGAATATGAAATAAAGACATACCTAAAATGTCCGCAGTATACAGTATTGAATGAACAATAAAACCTGAGAAGTTCAATTATCTTAGATTACCTTTTGGACTAAATACCTATATAATATTAACCAAAATTATTTCTAGGAAAAGAAGAATATTGTATATATTGCTTAATAATGGTTGGTTAAATTGTTTATGACATGAAATTATTTACGCTTATAAAAATCTGTCGAACTTCTATCAAATCTAGAAAATCATATATGAAAACATCGAAACCTGGGTCGATTGAATATAACTTTAAAAAGCATTCGAATATTATGGAGATTTAGATAAGTATAATTTATCTTCCCTTGCCAATAACGTAATTAAACAAAATGGGCTTAAATTATCGTCGTATCGAAATATGTTTGATTTTAATAAATTTAGTTAGGGGCAAATAGTTCATATCTATTTTTATTGAATTTATTGGCCAATATAGCAATATAAAATTAAGTGCGTCTCATATATCGAATAAGTATATAATTCAGAAACAACAAACTGACAGACAGTATTTCAGGTATTGGGGACTGAAGCAATAAGGTTGGAAATTCGATATTCTATATCACACGAAATATTATAAATCTCCTAAACATAAACCCCTAAAATTGACGTTCGATATTCCTCCATTACAGTCCCTGGGTAAATATAAATTTATATTCATGTGGAATATTAATATATCCGCGTGTCACTTTAGTTATTAATTTCAATTTAGGATTTAATTTAAATAATTGATTAATATTTTCGCATTAGCATAATTAAATTGTTATAAATTTTCAAATCAAATTCGGGATGGATTGAGAGCTAGATAAATCGATAGAGTTTATTAATCTCATAAAAAAGTACAATTTAAGAGGCACATTAATTAATATGTAGCATCTGTTATTATGATTTGACATTCATGCATCTATTTCATTTTTCCTGTTACAAGTGACCACTTTAATATATTTGAATCAGAGCAATAATACTTTTCGCTCTTGATAAAAACTAAATAAGTTTGAGATCTTCCAATTTTTAAGCACAGTATTGGACGACCAAAATTTCTATAACGGATGTTTTATGAAATGGTAATAAAATCGTATTAATTGAATAACACTCATAGGTATACGTATTACGATAATCATACATTTTAAATCTCGTTTATATGTAAATCCCTTAAATTAATGTCAAATTTAATGCTGCCTTTTCAAAATATAAATTTATATCCCATACAAAATATTAATAATGCCTCGTGCCAATTTAGCCATGCATTTTAATTTGAAATTTCATAATTACTGAATAACATATTACCCATTTTCGAATTGAATACGAAAGCTTAACAGTTGCCGTTGAAAACCGAAATGTTCACCATTTATATAAATTATTTTGCATATGCCTAATTGGTGTATATTTTAATACGCCATATGTATTTTTAACGCAGGTTATAAAAATTGATTTTCAGTATATCTTGGCAATCCTGGTCGAATGCAAAATGCCAAGAACTAATTTCATTAAATTATTATTTATAAAATACTTACTGGTTTGCAATTGCCAATTAACACATTATTAAATTTGAAAGAAATGTCAAAGATGTTCTACAAAATTTAATGAACGTTTCTTGAAAATGTATGAAATACAAACATTTTCGATTAAACACAGATTAGTTTTCATATTTAAATTGGTTTTTTTATATAGTGTGCAACAGCCAAATGGAATAAATTAATCTTTTGAGTTATTGTGCATATTTATAAAAAATCAAGAAACGCCTCAATTTTTGATTATGAAATAACTTACTGCAACAAAAAATTTGATCTTGCATTGAACATTTCGAGTTTTCACGGTTATCAGCCCCAAATTTTTAAATGGGAAATAGTGGCTTAAGAAAATTTGAAATATATTTTCATTCTCTATTCAAAAATGTTGTTTTCCAATTAATTGCAAAAATTACGTTAAAAAAAGTCATCTGATTGATGAAATTGGCTAAAATACAATAAAAACTTTGTGATAATGAGAACGTAATTAATTAAACAATTTCAGTATTCTTCTTGAAAAAAAATAAATAAAAAAAAAAGTTATAACTGTCACTCGAAGAAGGTTCAATGCAAGGAAGAAACTTTTTCATTGCATGATGCCATTTCATGATTTTTCCTAAATAAGCACAATAATTAAAATCATGAATTTATTCTATATGGCTGTTTCACACTGTATATAAAACTTACTATTTTGTGGAAATAAGCAATATGCAAACCAATAAAATATTAAATTTAAAATAAGTGATGCTCAAGATGTTATACAAAATTTAATATACTCCTACATATTGTGAAAATGTATGGCATACACACATTTTTGAATAAAAAGTTGGTATTCAAAAAAATTTGAAACGCAGATCAAAATTCATATTTATCTTGTCCTTTTTATATACAGGATTGTTCACTCAATCCTTTGCCATCGTTATTATTGAATATTTAAAAAAAAATTAAAAAAAAGTTTGTATAGCTTTAATCGATTTTTTAAATTAAATTAAAAAACTTGTAAAATACATGAGTTACAAAACATATTTTTTAAATAGATTTCAAAAATATATATCATATAAGTGTTTTCGAGTTAATTACTGTATTTTTGAAAAATGAATATTGTTAAAATAAACTAAAAAACTATGTAATCTCCCTTACCGAACATAATAATAATAATTATATACTAAATTTTTATTTATTAATAAATCGGTCTACATTCATGTTTAAAGACTCAAATCTCGCAAATCTCGCTGTAAAAAATGTCTTCCCAGTTACATTCATTATGTTTAAGTAGTAGCTTTTATTATGAGATAGTTTGCTGAATATATACTTTATGCTTTATAACTTTTTTTAAATATCTTTGAGTTAATAATTTTATATATAGAGCCATTTATTGCTCTTTCTTTCTGGGATGAATTATAAGCCGATAATGTCACTGCGCTAAGAGCAGTCATTGACTTTTATGAGATGTCGTTTTCTTTCTTATTACACTATTAAGTTATTGCTTTTGTTAGCTCAGCAGTATTTTAGCTATTACTCTAATTTTTCCACTAAAAGAGCATGGACAAGTGGGCGAAAGAGAAATTTTATATGTATCTTTATGTAGAAGTAGCTTATTGAAACCAAAAACTACCAGACGTACTATCCTTATTAAATAAAAGAGTGATTTAGGGATTATGGAATTTTCGGAAAATTTAAAAAATATGTTTTCAAACAAAAGGAGTCGGGAGAAATTTTGGATTCCTTAATCATATCTAAATTTCTATACATACCAAATTATGTATAAATGATATTATATCATTCAAAATTTAGAAATTCCATGACCGGCAACATATATCAAAACTTATTTAAAAAAATATTTTCAAAAGTAATCTTTTATTTTAAAAAAATACAAATATTAATTAAGTTGTTTCATGTACAAATATCAGAAAAAGAATGTTTAAAAAATGAATTAAAAAGGTGATGTAAAGGATGCAACGTTAACAATTAATTTGAAGCTTTCTGATTATTTATATAGTGGCTTATTTCTTCATATAAATGGCATTAAAAAAATAATTAGAAGATTTTTGGAAAAAGGTTGAGCTTATAGTATTTTTTTGAATTTGTTATAAGAAATTTTTAATCACTAAGTTTTTATGATACTTCAATTTTTAGTAGGGAAGACGTTCTTGCTACAGTTTAAATTCTATTTGAATACTTTCAACATACCTGCAAGGTAAATTTAAAAAATTTTAATTTATTTTTATCTTTCCTAATCATTTTGCTACAAATAATAATTCTGCTGATTAGTTGTTACCTTGAAATAATAATTACATATCATTGTTTCTTTTAGTCGTAGAGGGTTGAAATAGCAGAGAAAATTCAAATCAGGTATCTCAGAGTCCATGGATTAAGTCTTATCCATCGATTTGCACATACCTTATCTAAATAAAATTCGTCTAACACTCAAAAATCATTTAAAGGGTGAACTATAAATTGCATTCCTAGAATTTTTGAATTTTTGGATATGTCAGTTTATTCTTATCAATAGTGAACATTATTTAAGCAAAACTAAATATTTCATATTATATATGTATGTTATAAGTATTTTCACTATCAGGAGAGAGTAATGAGTTGGGTTTTGATCAGTAAATCATGGGAGTGCACATACATGTATAATATTATTCAATTAAGATTCAATTTATATTATTTTAATAATAGAATATAAAAATATTTTGAAATTTGCGAATTATGTTCCAAGAAGAATTTAATACCTTCTTGCAGACATAGCTAGGTTTCTTCTTAATATTTAAATTAAGAATATCGCTTAGTTAAATTGACTTTCTATGTATTTGGCTACCATCCATTTACGGCATTTATTTTGTAATCCGCTTTACTCCCTATGTACTTAAATAGCTAATGTAACCTTAATTACCAAAGAACTAATTCTTGGAATTATTAACATTAACACAGCCATATTTATAAGTAACATCGAAAGTAGGTTAGTATTTGGTAAATAGTACCTGCTGTGATAGACGAATTGGGTTAAAAAGTGTCATTAAAGAGAGTGACAATGGACAATTATTCGCATTGTAATCCTATGAAACGTATGAAAGGTAGTCCATTATTGGTAAACAAGAAAATGATGATAAAACATGTGTATGACTATGTATGAAGAGAAAATGCATCTGGAACTATGGAAAACGCGGTCCAAACGACATCAAATATGACAAGTGTGGGAAAGTCAACCATACGATATGGTATTTCGTAAATCGGCGATTTTAGGAGAAAATCCTGAAACCCGTTGAGTTTTATTTTCGTCAGATCACCTTTTTATTTTTGGCTTCATCTCTGTGAGCGTGATGACGTCATCAATAAAAATTTTAAATAGAAAAGTGGGTCTTGCAGTACATCAGTTGAATGATATTTTAAATATCTATTCACCCTTATCAATTATGTTTAAGTATTATTGTCAAAAGTAGTATTCATGACATTCGAACAGATTTCTAAATTTATTAAGTATTGTTATGATGTATTTATTGATACCCAAAAATAAATTTGGTAAAGGCCGTCAACGACAATGAAAATATGTCTACTATTTTTTACCTTTTTTTTTTAAAAAAACTAGTTAATATTAATTGGTTGTGGAGATAAAACACGTACGCAGAAAGAAGTATGTACGTTATTCAATAATAAATTTCCCAACCGAAGATAATCCCCATACCAGTTTACGGCAAGTAGCGTTAGACAATGAGGTTGGGCATCAAACAGTTCTTAGAACGCTAATAAAGAAGAAGTGGCACTCCTATAAAGTAAATTTAGTGCAGGAATTCATGGAAGAAGATTTTGATAGACGAGTTGAATTTTGTGAAATTATAATGGAAAAAATAACAGAGACCCGATGTTTTTAATGTAGTTCCATTTCTCCTAAATTGTGAATGAAGTGAATCGTCAGACTATCCGGTATTGGGCTACAGAAAATCCACACTGGATGCAGGAGTACCGTACTCAATACCCAGAGAAAGCGAATATTTGGGCGGGAATAATAATAATAGATTAAAAAGCTATTGATACCTATACACTGAAATTTTTTGAGCCATGTGTGCTGTAGTTTGCATATATAGGTTTTATTACTCTCTCCTGATGCCGAAATTACTATAGATATGTCTAGTTCCTCTTTATTTAAATGATTAATAAATATCGCAAATATATTCCTACAAGACAGGTGGTTTTTTTAACGAATTTTTATCCCGGCTTTTAATTAATATTTTTCTATATTTAAATTAATTTGACGTCGGTGATTTTCTCAACCCTCTTATTGTTCATGCGTCTAAAAAACACTTCCAATTACATTTATTTAATTAGCCAGTGAAAGTAAATCGAGGACCCAGAAACCTTAATGCAAAAGAAAATTTAATAAAGTTACTCCTCGATTTTCGCCGTGTATTACATCGCAAAATTAATAATTATCAAATTTAATAATGAAAAAGTTGCGCCTGAGGTAGTCCCGTCAATCAATTACGTCAGCTGTTTTCTGACAAAACCCCTTTTTGTCTTGCGAAACGGACGGGATTTAATGAATTCGACACCCAAAAGTCCCCAACCGTGAGGATTCCATCCAAAAACTGATTATGGAGTCTTTTATGGAGGAACGCTTGACAGGATTACATCGTGTCAATTTTTGATTTGTAATTTGTACCATCTCAGACTATATCCCGCTTAAATTTCGCTCGCATAATATAACGACCTTTAATTTTGTCTCCCAACAAGATTAAAATGTATGCTTCATTTTCAACAGACCATAAAACGGAAGAAAACATTTTCGAAGCATACGATTTTGATAATTCATGTAAAGAAAAAAATCCATGTAAATGATCATTATTTTTTAAACGTTCTATACCGGGTGTAAATGAGTTTTCCGAAATCATGCATAAGCTAAATATTTAAAGGTAACACTGTTTGTATTTCTTCATATTTGAATTCTGTGGGTTCTAATACATACTAATCAACTGTCAAATGTTACTTTAGATAATTTCCATTTTTTTTTAATATTATTTTTTAAATCCAGTCTTCGTGGCCTAATTCAAATTACTAAAAAGTGAAGGAGAATCATGTTTTCAAAAAAATTGGATAGTTTTTAACTGAAACTCACTTTTTTTAAGAGAAGCATACATGAACCACCCTGTCTAGCAAATATCTCTTTTAAGTACCAGTAAAATGACGTTCGTAGTAATCTTAGTTCCTAAATAAACCATTAATTTACAATATAATTTGCCGTTTCCAGACTTTTGATCCACTCTGTATAATTATAATTAAAATTAAATCACCTAAATACTCTTGCATCTATTACTTTTTTAAATTTGGAAAAAAAGTACGCATTTGAACCCGTAGAATCCAAATATATAAAAATATAGAGGGTGTTTCATTTACATTTTTTGTTTTTCAATCAATTTCACTAAAACCGGAAGTCGGCGATTTCGAATTTTTACGTCAGATGTTTCAAAACTGCCTCTAATATAAATAACCCAAATTTAAAAAAAAATTGTAACATAATTCAAAAGTTATAGGGGACCCATAACTCGTTTATACATGGTTTATAATATAATATCAGTAAGTCCCTGAAAGTTGAACATATGTTCATGGAAATGTTTTCCATATATTGATTTAAAATGTCTGAGCAAAGTTTTCGTGCAATATTAATGAATCACCCTATATTAATAAAAACAGTTTAATATCCAGTATCAACACATATATTTGTGCGATTTAATATGTAACGTAATTAATAATTTACAATGCAATAAATAAATGGTGAACTGAATTGCCTCAGTAAAGATCTAGAAAAAACACTTTTCAGCTTTCATTTTGAATAAATTTTCAATTTATATCATTTCACAATTTAAATTTAATTTACAAATATTATCGTATTTTCACTTTTAGTGAGTTTTTAAACTTGTTTAGATGAGAGATAATGACAACTTAGACACTGTCATTAATTGATTACAATACAATTTTACCGGTTTCTTTACTTGACCGGGAGATAGAACTTTATTCTGGAGTTCGTGAAAGGCAACTGCGACTTTTCGTCTTCTACTTTCCATAAAGGATGTTAAAGTTGGTTATTATTGGTTAATTTATATAGAGTAATTCTGTGGTAATGTTTTGAATAGTTGAAGTTAAAACAGACGTTATACTACTAAGTAATTCATTCAAATGCATAAAATGGTTTGTAGAACATATTGAATGAACGAAAAGTGTATTTCTTTTGGTTTTGGTGTTTAATATAATAATATGTTCTGCTCAGTCTAAAACTATAGTGCAATTGCAAAAGTTTTGCCTAGAAAATTAAATAGCAGATAGAACAGAACGATTTTACACTAAACCAATTAATAACACAGGTGTGTTATTTCAATACGTTTACAATTAATACACTTATTCTGGATAGCTTAAAATCCTTGCCAAGTGTGGCAATAATACAAACCCTAGACCATTAAGAGCATGTGGCACAATTTTGATACTGCAACATGATCATATGTACATATTAGTTAACAAAATTATCCACATCTAAATGTAATTTGGCTCATTAAAATAGAGCTAATGGAATTTATTAAAGTTGAATATGAGACGAACTAGGAAATTGAAAACAAATTGAATATGCATTAATTAATTATTTGCTTGGGCTTCAAAGCTTAAATTTTCTTCAGTTAATGTACTTTCTGTCGTCCCTTATAACTTGTGTAAATTTACTAAAATACTGAAAAATATGTCAGTGGGAATATGGGGAGATACAAATTTTAATTTTCAAAAATTTAGCTGTATACAGGGCGTCCGTGAAAATAAAATACATATTTATGGATGAGGTTTAAAAACGTATGTCGAATAAAAATGTCTAATAATTTTTATTTTTCTAAAATCAGCTGTTTTCAAAAAAATAAATATTAGTATTTTATATCTTTCCAAATATTATTTACCGAAAACCAACTACAATTGGCAACACCGCGACGCTGGGTCATGTTCAATGCTGATAATAAACAATAGTTTTTTAAACGTTCTGAAAATAAATCTTTATTTCAGTACACCTAGATATTTAGAATGGTCGATTACAGGGGATGTAGAAGAGTAAAAATGTATTCTCGGTAATTATTACACGCTCCGAACGACTTCTGCCACTACTTTTTTTAGATAAGACACTATACATTCCAACAATCTTTGGAACTCTGATACAAAACATCGCGGATTAGATTAATTAACATGTTGTGATATTCTTGATTTAAGTAAAACGCAATTTTCATTGAATTACTATTTTACCGAACGGTCCGATTCATAAGTATACACAATTTTATGATTCATCAGATAGATTTTCCTTGATTACGTGGCACATATTTTTATTGTTGCCATCTACAAATTTTCGAGTAAATATTCAAAGTAAATTTTTGTGTAAGTAATGATGTTGGAAAAAAAATGAATTAGATTTTTTTATAGCAAATGACTTGTTCTACATACCATTTAAAAGTACGTGTTATTTTCGCGGATATCCTGTATAATAAACTCCAAATTAAGAGCGGGAAACTATTGGTAGAAGCTGCTTGAGAGACACATGACAGTAACACCCTAGAATAGAATTAAAAGTACGAATTTTGATCTACACATTCGGCGGAAATATTTTAAACCGTAGTCGATTCATGCGAGTGATAAAGAGTCCGTTAGGAAAGAGAGAGAACGCATTACTAATATCTGGAAGTAGGGATACTTCGAGGTGGGAACATCCTTCCAGTTAATTTGATAGTAACGTACCACCAGTCGCGGTTGTACATCTAGTTATCTAACCACATATTATTATTCGTATTCTTTTACTACTTAAGGTTTTGCTTACTGTTTATTATATTCTCGCCAAATCTGTATAATATAAGGAAAAAAAATGAATTAATTTTCAAAAAAAAATATACTTTAGCCAGTTCTGACATAATTTTTCATCCATACAAAGGTATTATTTCAGTTTGAAAATGTATTCAAAAATTAAAAAAAGACTTAAAGTCTTATTATAACGTTTCGTATTGTACATTTTGCGGATGAGCTAAAAATAATAAAATTTAGAAATTTAATGGGAATCCCGTATCATAAATTGAGCAAAATTTCTATTCATTTTAATGCTATATACATTTATTTTATTTATTTAAATATGAGTATATTCAATGTTCGATACTCTTAAAAGATACGATTTAGCCGTATCCACAAGGCAAGGTTTGCTGCGATTTCTGTGACAATTAAATCCGGTGCCCCATCTCATAAGGATTATATTTACCCAGGACGTGTCAGGACCTTTACAATCCTGGATTACCCTTCTTTCTTGACCAAAGTTTCGAATTAGTCTTGTATATAAATTTCGCACAAAAGGTTGTTTAAACATATATTGTTATTTTTACTGTTATAGTTACTATAAAACAGGATAACCTTATAAAGGATATTGATGGGAATTGGACAATATATGAAGTGAAACAAAGATAAACACACGGATTGTATTTTAAAATCGACGTTAAACCTTACTTAAATTAACAGTTTGCTTTTTATTACTTCTCGGGAGTCATTAAATTCTATTAGCAAATTTAACTCACTAATCTTTGAACTTTCTGGTGACTTTTAATCCGTAAAAAATTTATCTTTTTTCCGTTTAGCAAAGTTATAAAGAAAAATATAAAACTTGCTCTAAATTAAGTCACAACTCGACGCATTTTTAGGTTTTGAATAATTCATAAGCGCATAATTCTTATCAAAACGGGGCTACAGAATTTCTCCACATAATCAGGCTAGGAAATAATTTATTATACGCGTTCTGAAATATGGTAATTTGTAAATG
Source organism: Hermaeophaga mercurialis (assembly GCA_951812935.1). Classification (NCBI taxonomy): domain Eukaryota; kingdom Metazoa; phylum Arthropoda; class Insecta; order Coleoptera; family Chrysomelidae; genus Hermaeophaga; species Hermaeophaga mercurialis. The sequence goes on along the minus strand of OX638363.1, from coordinate 6,971,380 downwards.
TGTAAAGAGGTTTTAAATACATTTCTTGTAATATTTTTATTTATTCTTATAACTGATTTACTTTTGAAACGTCCATGGTAACTCTCACTCTAAACTATTGTTTAATGTACATTAAAAAACGGGAAAGTATAACTTTTCATCCCGGGTTTCTATTGTCAATTTTTAAGACTAAGAAGTCCGCCATTTTTTAAGCTAATTGTGAAAATGTTGCCTTTGTATTAGCAAAATATATACTTTATCCAGTTAGATAACGATGCGATAACTAGTCATTATCGGTCAATTATTGACTATGATTAATTGGATAGTGTTTCTGGCACTTATCCTTAAATGGTAATGTTACATGCCATAAGGACATTAGACATTACCAGCTATTACGTAGATAAACAAGGCTGATCACAGAACACATTAAGTCATAATTATAATTTTCCCCTTGCATGGGATTTCCTATTTAGTACATTATCAAGAATAATGTATTACTCCGTCCGATAATCTCTAAAAAAAAAATTCCTATTTACAACAATCATTTCTGGCGATAAATAAAATTCATATATATATATATATATATATATATTATCATTCCCATACTCCCTTGACTTTTTGGTATTAATCTATTTTCAATCGTTATTAGGTGCCAAATTTTTAGGTTTATGAAATATGCATTTTTTTGTCAAAAAATTATGAACAGCATAAAAACATTTTGAAAGCGTATTTGTGAAAATCTATTACAATATCACTTTATTGTCACTATTCTTGGAAAATAGTTTTAGAAAATTATATACAAATTGTTTAAAGTGATATTTCGTAAATAATAAGAAGTCTTTTTAAATATGTAGTATACTATTTCTAAATGTATTAAGACATCATTTTAGACAGTATACCGAAATTATAAATTATAAATAAAAAATAAAACAAAAATCATCAAATGCAATAATAATAATAATTCGCACAATTTTCTCAACAGATTTTCCAAACCATTTTAGGTTCCAAATATTGGAAAGTTTGTCTCACCCGATTTAGTTTATTTGCATTTGTTGTGGTTCTATATGTATAAACTGTATTTTTAATAAAATCATATATAGAAAAATTCAAAAAGTTTAAATCCGGGATAGAGCTTTATTGGCCCTCCATTTTTCCTAAAATATTTCGTCAATAAAGTTACATTTAATACATTGCGCAAAATCAAAAAGAGCCTCTTATAAAAATGTTCGTAGTTTTTTAACTAAATCTCTTTTTTATTAAATTCTGCACAACATGGGACCTAAGTGTTCCCATTTATTGGCACCATCCTCTGCAGGTTGGGAGTTTCTTAGAGGCAGATGCTCGATCAAGTACTGTCCAAGTTTCTTTCAAATGTGTGCGATGGGACTTAACTCAGGACTCCTTGCTGGCCTATCGGTAACTTCAATATTGTGGCCATTAAGATTTTGCACTATTCTGGCTTCGAGCGGTCATTATTGTGTTGAAGAATAAATTCTGGACAAACTATAATTAAACCACCTCCAAACGCCTGCTTTTCTTGAACTATTCAATCCAAAAAACTCTCATCCTGTCATTTTCAGACTGTAAGAGATCTACCAATATGATTCAATAGAAAACTGGACTCATCAGTAAACATCACATTACTCCATTGTTCTATAGTCCATTAATATGTTTTGTAGAGATTTCTATAGTATTTCAATGTTTCCTAACGGCTCAATGTTCTATAGGTTGATCTTCTTTAACGATAGCCGCACTTCAACAATCTGGATAAGGCAGTCTTCTAACAATTCCATAAATTTCAAATCTGATCCAGGCTCTTTTTATTGCAGCGGGACTAACATTTTGAATTTCTATAAAGTATAAACTATTGTATTCGTATTCTTCTTGCATTCTTAATATTTTAGAAGTGTGTCAGATTGCTTCGTGTTATTGTTTCACTCATCGTTTTAATTCCTTCCAGTCCATTGCTATTCCCTTCAGTTCCATCATATTTTTATCCTTTTCTTTTTCTGATTTATGCGATTTTATTTTCTTAGTTATTTCTTACTCTGCCTCACTTTCTTTTGACTACTCTTCCTGATTTTTATAACTTTTTTAATATCGTTTAATATGTTTCTTTTCGATCGAATAGAAGATGAACGACATTAAAAAGATTGTTATTTTTCTCTAAGAAATTAAAAACTGTAATGGTCTACCGGACGGACATGCATTTTTAAGTTTCTAGTTAGTGCACTAAATAAATTATACTAAATTAAGTTAGTGGCTCCTTTTTTGATTTAATCAGTGTATCAACTAAGTTGATAGTCACTTCCGCTACACTCGGGAGTCACTAGCGAGTGGCATATTATCATGCCACACCCTGTACATAATTTTTCACATTATGTTATTTGGTCATTAGCGATTATTCCCAGTATTTTGGTTTCGATGTATCCAAAAATACCAGTAAAATATTTAATAAACGTTCATTACTAACACTATAAATATATATCTAATTAAAATCTACTTTCAACTACTTTACATTTTTTTAATTAAGCGGTAATAGCATTTTAATTATTTGTAATAAACCGTTCAAATTTTAGGATTCTTTAATGTGTAAAAACAATTGAACTCAGCCATCAATTTTTTTCTAATTTTATATAAGCTCGATAACGCTAACTTGCTAACTCTTGCTGTAATAAACCGTCACTCATTAGAGAACGTCTATAAAATAAAGTGATTAAAACTAGAACCTTCCGAGCAACTAATCCATATCGGTTATGCTTCTATAGTTGGATTGAAACCAATTATTTGCTACATATGTCGGTTCCTGCAAGATCCTGAACCTGAGTTACGTTAATCTCGCGAGGAACGTGATCAGATCTCAAATTATCTTCCTTTATGACTTACTAACTTCGAAAGGGATAAGAACATCCAACTAGTGAAACTCTCTAAATCAGAGAATATGATGTAGAATTATGGATATAGAAGATATTGTGTACAAGATTATGAACTTATTATAGGTAATAATTAATTATGCTGTTTATAAACTTTTAATCAGGATAAGCCTGTACAATTTCTTGTTACGTTGAGACAATTAAGTTTGGTTTTATTTTATATAGGATGCCTTTAGAACGATCTTTATATCTACTAACAAAAATGAAGCGTATTTTTTACTAGTCTCAACAGACGATTTTCATTAATTTAAGAGACAGAGGAGACCTTTGCCGCGTTCGCTTGCATGTAAAAATAAATCCTCCAAAAAGGCAATAAAAGTTTCAAAAGTTGTAATGTCACTGAAAACTCTAAACCTTTATTACCTTGTTCTTTACAATCCTCCACAGAGACATTCTTGGGGAAGAACAGAAGAAAATAATGAACTTTTATTACTTCAATAAATTCGGTATTGATTTTGAATTTAAGTTTTATAGAGGATCTATATGAAAATAAATGCAGAAATTTAGAACTATAAAAATCATTTTATGGAATTAAAGTTACAATATCAAAATTCATTACAATTCTTAAAGGAAGTAGAAGTTTCTAATTTTTTGAGATATAATCTAATACTGTAGTATGATGTAGTAGAGGCAGAAAATGTATAGAGAATATTACAGAATGGTTCCATTTATTAAATGATGATACATGCACTCCTTGTTTAATATTCCGTAGATCCGGAATTTACGACAACTCATTTAAATCTTTTCAGCCTTTGCGCTCAAATTGAATAACTCTGTATATTCGTGTTGACCCTTTCAGAAAAGCTGGTACTTGAAAGGGGGTGATTGATGTATTTACCTGTTCCAAAGCGGATGTTTGAACGGCCCAAATGCTTTGTTTAAGTTAGACTTGAAAAAAGGCATAGGGGTAAAACGGGACTAAAACGAATGTAAACAGTGGCAAGTATTCATTCAGCCCATCACGAAATCAGGTATATTTTTAAATGTAGTGGTAATTTTATGTTATAATTAAATTGTTCTAAACGATCTTCAGTTGTTAATTCTTTTTTTTTTGTATTAGAGAACGAACATATACAACTCGTCTTGTTAAGCTACACGCCACAGGGGTTAGATTAACTAAAGGCAAAAAATAATGATCGCTTTCATTTTCAGCCTCGCCATTTGGGCAAAAACGTTGACCGTCTTACTGCGTACATTGGTCACAAAAGAAGTTTTGATTTATATAAGGTTTTTCTCTTTTTTTTTTCATAAGGGCATATAATGAAAAATATAGCGACAACGCAAAAATAAACTATTTTTCATTTAATAAAAGGGTATGATTAATAGAGTGCCTTCGCTGCAGTAAATGTAAAATCCTCTTCTTTGTATGAAGTAACGTTAACATAAAGCAAACAGTTTTTCTATCAGATACAAAACGTTTTTAAAATTCAATGTGCTTTATGAAGATGTAATAGAATACTTTTTATACACGATTATTTTGAATTTATTTTATTAAATTCTAGTGTTCGTAAGGCAGTCAAAAAGGAACAGGAATTTCAAACATTCGATATAATAATTATTATAAATGTAAAAGATAAAATATACTTATCTTTCAATTTCATATTATCCCAATTTTTTTGAAATATTGTTAAATTGGCAGGCATTTTGCTAAACTGAATATTCAAAATTACAGTTAACTCTCTTGATAGTTATATCAAAAACATTTATGGAACTGTTTTCTTCAATTTCAACGGTAAATATTATTTTTGAATGTAAGTTATTAATAAAATTAAACACTATATTAATTATCTATCAGTGCCTGTAAAATCAGCCAGACCATCATCAGCATATCTATATCAGAACAATAAATTTTTGGAAATATTTGAATTGAAAATTTTTTGTTCCAAATTATCCATAAAAATATTTGCCAGAATTGATAATCCTTCATTTTGAATATAAAATATATAATCATAAGAAAGTAATTTTAACTAATACATAATTTAAACAAGTTTATAATTTCTATACTCATAAGAATTCAGTTATCATTGGTATACGTTCAGATGGAATAATTTTTGAACACATATTACTAACATCAAATGAAACTAATTTATGTTTATTAAGATTTTGAATCAATTCTAAAAAGTTTTTAATTGAATGTTTTTATATATAGTCGTAATTAGTTAAAGTATTATTGAGCATTTCTGCTAATTTATTATTCGGTGTACTGACATAGGAAACCACACGTTTAATTGGTTTTGTATCTTTATGTTACTTAACAGTACCATATAATTTTGGTGCATGAGTATTTTTTTGAAATATATTTTTTTTATAATCATTAAAAAGGAGATTTGATTTATTAATTAATTAGTTCCCTGATATTAGGTAAAAACTTTTTAGTTGAATTTTCAAGCCGCTTTATTGGATAAATTGGTTTACTTTTGATTTGTAATCATTTTTGTTAAGATAACTATCGTACGACCGTTATCCCATTTTCTTGATCAATTCTCGATCCTAATTTGGAAGTTTAGAAATATGTTTTAGTTACGAGGATAGTTCAATAGCAATATGAGGTTTCCTACTTAAAAATGCAGGACATATTTTTTTGAAACACCCTATATGGGATAAAATATTTTTTTTTATTTAACCCTTTATTTACTTAAATAATAATGCTTTCAAAAGTTTTAAAAGGTATAGATATAACAGATCGTCCAGTTATTCATGGAAAACCCTGTATATATTACAATAAAAATAGATAAACTAAAAACATATATTCGTTATTATCTTCCTTAAATACTACCTATCCAAAGAAACCAAAAACACCAACTTAATAAACTCCGAGTTCCAATGTATATACAAATGTTGATAGAATGAGCCTGTTCAAAAGGGCTTATCTCTTTTCGGTATACAAAGATAAATATCTGATGTTAGTCCCTTGATCAGCCAAAAGCATTGCCCAAAACTCATTTTGGTGATGGATGTTATCTCACTCATCGGAGTTACTCTGGCAAAAGTGAGTTTGGAAGGGCTGTATTCAAAGGAACATAGAAAACAGTGTGTTTAAACACTAGCCAACCAGTTGTATATTTATTTAGCTTATTTTTATTAAAAATTCTCAGTTTGCCAAACAAGCTTTACTTTTATGTAATAAACTTCTCTCCGAAAAACTCAATTTATCTCTTGCCGATCTATATAATATTCGAGAGAAAAACATACTATCCCTACGTCACATTTCGGCCTCTTCTGTCGTTGGCAGTTATAAATTTATCTAGAGCCCCACACCAATTTGATAATATTTCTAAAACTTTCTTTAGTTTGTCAGTATTTTCAGTTAGAGAATGACTAATAGTTGCGTTGAAGAAAAATAATTATCCATACAGAAACTTAATCAGGAATTTAACGTCAACTAGCGAGTTTAAAAAGTTTTAATATTATTTTTACTCTCACAATTTTTTAAAACTATTTTTTAGAGAACTTTTTTAAGAACTTACACATAATTGTTTTTATTGAAAAACTATTATTGATTATGTATTAAGTTAGTAATAATAAATTAATTAAATGAATTTATTTCAATGAACAAGTTTATTCGATGTGTATTCTAAAAAAATCTGTAATCATGTTAAATGAAGTTTGTATATATCATATTGCATACACACGTTTGGATTTAACAAACTTTATTTTGAGGGAAATTTCACAACTGCCTTTAAAAAAATTAATATTTCAAATTAAGGAGAATACAAGTGACTATAATTCGCCCGAGACAAATTGAACACTTTACTACTACTCTTCAACATCAATGTCACAGTATTTTTAAACTTTTCCTGGCTTCTTAGGTTATGTTATTCTGCTTGGTCCTATACATTCATGTAGCCAGGATTTAAAATCCTTTAGGCACAAAACCGGAATAAATTGCCCGAATTGTAACACCGTCTATCTTGGTTAGATCATTAGAAATTTTAACATAAGGTACAGTGAACACTTACGAGCTTATAGATTAAAACATCGAGATAAGTCATATTACGCAAAACACCTCATTGACACTAAACACAAACCTACACTTAATAACACAATTGAAACAACAGAGGAAGTACTTCATGTAAGTGACAAGAAAGAAGAACTTGATTTTTTTAGAAGAATATGAAATAAAGAAATACCTAAAATGTCCTCAATATATAGTATTAAATGAACAAATAAACCTGGGAAGTTCAATTATTTTAGATTACCTTTTAGACTAAATACTCAAATGATAATAACCAAAATATTTTTAGAAAAGAAGAATACTATTATCTATATTTCTTAATGGTGGTTGGATGAAATGTTTGTGATGTCAGGTTGTTTACACTTGACAATAACTGTCAATTTTACCTGTCTTCGAAAATGTCACAGTGAGTGATGAAACTGCAGTCAGACAAATATTTTAAAAAAAGCCTTGTAATATGGTGGAAATTCAGATAAGTACAATTTATCTTTTCATATTTATTATGGATAGTTCCCACAAAGTAAAGGTTAAAACAATTAATTCAATAATAATCATTTTGAACTATGTTAATCAATTTTGGAAATGTCCTGATGGTGGTTGTCTAAACCGAGCTCTCGAAAACTATAAAAGACAAGTATACACACTTTAAAAAGAACAAATATTTTTTTCTCCTTACTTTGTTTTTGATTTTATTCTCTTTCCAAATTTTGAGTAACCTTGGTCGTTATAAATGGTACTTATTATTTCCTAACAATTATCTTTTATAAATATTGGTGTAGATTATTGTATTAGTATTTTTTTACTAAGGAGGTTTTTTAGTGACTTGAAGTCAAAATTATATCACCAGCAGTTATTAAATAAATAGTATCTTTCAGTTCATGTTGAGACCTAGACAGTTACTTATCAAAGACAATTTGTTCCCTTGGGTCTCCAAACTAAGGAACTTAAACTTATTTACTTTTCCATTATTATAGAAACAAAAGTTTTTATTTATATAATACGTACTCTCAGAGCAATTTCACTAAACTGGCAATTTTTAAAAGATTCTGTTTGACATTTCTACATGTACATTCTCTACCTTATCACCGGATTCTGTAAGTCTGCCTTTCTTAGGTTTTGTTTTGGCTAAGAAGTAGATCAATTGCCAATTCCACACCCTATTTGCTTTCATGCTAATTGCCATCACAGCTGCATACAACTTGTCACCCATTGGTAGGCAAACAGTATGTGTGGTAGTTGCAAAACAACGAAAATATCTACCGAGTAAGTCATCCTGTATATAATAGTCTATTGTCAATGTAAGACCTACATCGTCATTTTGTTTTACCAAATCCTCAAACTTGATATTTATGGAGATCATTCTAGCTTTTCTTCGGAATATATCCTGAATGTGTCACGAAGGTCCTTGCCCGGTCTGCAGAAACTATTCAGGTGACTTTTATGAAAATTTGAATGCAAGTGTTTTCGTCTGCCGTGTAAATTATTCAACAAGATGAGTATATGCCACTGTGGATAATACCTGAAGTTGGTATATAAACTGAACACATCCAAGTTTTCAAGTTTTAAATAGATCGTTATTTAAATTAGTTTAAACGATCAATAAACACGACAAAAACGTTTTAAGTCATTAAATTGAGATTATAGAAATAGTAGCTATAATGTTAATACGATAAAAATCAACTGAGTAAAGGCTGAATGTATTTCTGTTATGTCCAAAGCAACTATATAGTAGCGGTTTTAGAAAAAATAGCAGTATAAAAGTAATTTATTTACAAATTATATAAAAGAGTGTTTATTATAATAATAATAATAATAATAATAATAATAATAATAATAATAATAATAATAATAATAATAATAATAATAATAATAATAATAATAATAATAATAATAATAATAATAATAATAATAATAATAATAATAATAATAATAATAATAATAATAATAATAATAATAATAATAATAATAATAATAATAATAATAATAATAATAATAATAATAATAATAATAATAATAATAATAATAATAATAATAATAATAATAATAATAATAATAATAATAATAATAATAATAATAATAATAATAATAATAACAATAATAATAATAATAATAATAATAATAATAATAATAATAATAATAATAATAATTTTTTTTTTTTTTTTTTTTTTTTTTTTTTTTTTACGGCTTCTTCGTTCGCAGTACTCTTTCCACGTAGGAAGAAACCGTTATCCACGACTTCTCGTTCTTAAGCATTGTCCCAATGATGTTCTCGGGTGAGATTGGGCCCACTTCCCTCGTCAAGGCAGCTCGGTCATCCTCCCACCTCGTGCAGTAGAAGAAGGTGTGCTCCGCGTCGTCAGGGTCACTGTCACAATACAGACACTTAGACACTTCCGATTTACCTATTTGGCATAGGTATTTTCTGAAATATCCGTGTCCTGATAAGAGTTGGGTGAGATAATAGTTTACCTCCCCCACTTTCTGCTTGAGCCACGGCTCAACTTTTGGTATGAGCCGAGCAGTCCATCTGCCTTTCTCTTCCTCTTCCCAGGATCGCTGCCACTGTCGGATGGTCTGCGACCTCGCTTCCTCCCACGCGGTTTTTTTGCCCACAACACTCTTGTTGTCATACACCTGCTTTCTCTCTTGGGCTAAGAGAGCTATGGGTATGACGCCTGCTATAACCAAGATCGCAGACTCCGATACGGTTCTGTATGCGGATGCGATCCTGAGGGCACCGCGTCTTTGGACCTGTGCTGGTCTCTTCCTGTAGCACTCTGCTGACAGTGCGTCCGCCCAGATCTCTGCTCCGTACAGGAGTGTTGCCTGCGTGACCGTCATCAGCAGCCTCCTTTTGCTCGCCCTGGGCCCGTTGGTGTTGGCCATGAGCCTGCTGAGCATCACCGTTAACTTGGACGCTTTGTCCGCCGCCTTCAAGATATGCTCGCCGAAACTGAGTTTACAGTCGATTGTCACTCCGAGGTATTTAGCACTGCTCTTCGTCATAATTTCTTGGTTTCCAAGACGAACTGGCAGAATGGTCTCCACCCTCCTCTTGGTCAAGAAGACGATCTCTGTCTTGGCGAGTGCCAATGAGAGGCTGTGCTCAGTCATCCAATTTTGGACCCGTAGCATGACGAGTCTCAGCTTGTCCTGTGCTGCCTCCACCGTTCTAGCGGCAATGAGGACAGCCACATCATCAGCATACCCCACGAGGGTGGTCTCTTCTGGGACCTCTAGGCGCAAGAGACTATCGTAACCTACGTTCCAGAGGTCCGGTCCCAGGACCGATCCTTGGGCCGCTCCTGCCGTCAACTCTTTCTTTCTGGTTCCCTCGGTTGTCTGGTACACCAGGGTCCTATTTCTCAGGTAGTCCCCGAGCATCCGCAGTAAGTAGGAGGGGATCTGAAAACTCTCCAGTGCGTCCAGCATGTCGGACCACTTCGCCGAGTTGAATGCATTTCTCACGTCTAGCGTCACAAAGAGGACGACTCGCCGTGAGTGGTGGTTTCGGTCTTCCGCTATATGGACTGCCCTTGTCACTTCTTGAATGGCATCCATTGTCGACCTCCCTGCTCGGAAACCATACTGTCGTTCATGGAGTCCTCCCGCTGCTTCGATAGCCCGCAGCATTCTTGTCTTGATGAGCTTCTCCAGGCCTTTTCCTGGCGTGTCAAGCATCGCCAGGGGCCGCCATGATGATGGTAGTGTCTCATCCTCTTTTCCCTTGCTGAGTAGTACAAGCCTGGCTACCTTCCATCGGGTGCAGAACACACCCTCTGTCAGGCAGGCATTGTACATGAGGAGCAGCAATTCCGGACAAGTGCGTGTAGCCTCTTTGAGGATTTCAGCGGGGATCCCGTCTAGGCCCGGTGCTTTCTTGCTTCGAAGTGAGCCGACTGCTCTTCTAAGCTCCTCCTCGTCGAATAGGGAGAATTCTCCTGCTTCCGAAAAGGAGCTTTCTGGACGACTTGGATGGTCCGGAAAAAGAGCTGAAACTATATTTTCCATGAGTCCAGCATCCATTACTCCACTCGGCGTCCGTATCCCTAGCTTCTGGGTTACTATTTTGTACCCCAGTCCCCAGGGGTCCTTGTCGACTTCCAACATCAGCTTGCGCCAGCAGTTGACTTTGCTCTGATTGATGGTGTGCCTGAGCGTCCGCCTGGCAGCCCGGTACTCCTCGGACTTTTGATGTCTCTGTTCTTGGCAGTTGGTTCTGAGAGATTCCCGTCGAAGTTTGAGGCACCTCCTCCTGAGGGTGGCGATCTCGTCCGACCACCAGTAGGCGGCGGGTTTCCCGTGCCTAGGTATGGTGAGTGGCATCGACCGCTCGCATGCCCTCTGGATGACGCCCATTACCTTTTCCGCGACTGCTTCAGCATTGGTGACTTCCGATGCCGTTTCCATCCGGATATTCTGCTGACCCTCCTGAAGAACTGTCTGGAAGATGTCTTGTTTCATCTTATAGATATTCCATCTCCTCGGTTGATCTAGTTCTCGCTTTGGTGCACGTACTTGTCTGATCTGGAAGCTGATGTATTGATGATCACTGGCTGTGTAATCTTCTATCACCCTCCATCCCGTGACATTTCTGGCCAGGTCTTCGGATGCGAAGGTAATGTCCGGAATCGTCTCTGCATACCCTGGTCGCCTGAATGTAGAGGTTGAGCCAACGTTGAGAAGTATAAGGTCCAATCTGAACATCGCGTCAAGGATGCGTTTTCCTCGGCTGTCAGAGGTAGGGCAGCCCCACTCCACTGCTTTTCCATTGAAATCGCCTGCTACCACAATACTGCCGTTGAGGTCCCTCAGAAAGTCTTCCAGTTCCTCGAGGTCCGTGGTAAACTCTCCGACGGGTACGTTCGGGGTGAAGTAGCAGCTCACATAGGTGACGGCTGACACAGTCGCCCATGCGTAGCATTTACCTCGCCCTTGTCTCTGCACTGTCATTTATTTTGGATTCGGAATCCAGATCGCCGCAGTATTTTCATGGCTGTAGTTCCAGCTTGTTGACGGTGGCAGTGGATGGTACTGCTCGCTGACGATGACCAGATCTATGCCCTTTTCCAGCACCATTTGTTGGAGCAAATGGCTTGCGACCTTGCTCCTATGCATGTTTGCCTGGAGGATATTGAAGGTTACTTCTTAGCGCCCTTGGCCTCCTCCAAAGCCTTTCTGAAGGCGGCACATTTTCCGGATCCAGGCGTGTGTCGCCTGTCTTCGACTGGTACGCCTATGTCTGCGCATGGGAAGCACTCGATGGCCGCTTTTGTGCAAGTTGCCATTTTGTGGTCCCCACTTCCGCATTTGAAGCAAAGTGTGCTTCGGTCAGTGCTTTTGCACGCATGCTGTCGATGCCCATACCCGTGGCATCTGAAGCAACGGATCACCTCTACTCGACTTCTTATTTTGCACTTAGTGGACCATCCAACCTTGATTTCCTTGAGGGATATTAATCTGGACGCCTGTGCCTCTCCCAGTGTGACGATAGCCACTCTCATTCCCCTTTGATTGGTCTCTGTGACGTGGATCTTGAGTTCTCCTGGGGTTTCGAGCTCTCTTTCCAGTGCCGTCTTCACTTCCTGGATACCGGTAATGCTGTCCAGATCCCGTATCTCGATGGTTCGCTTCGGCTCCAGTGTCTTCACTGACCCGAGGTTCCCAAGTGCCGTGGTCAGGGCGTCCTTGAATTCGGTCGGGCTTTCCGTTGCCTTGTCCATTTCAAGGAGCATGTTTCCATCTCTCGTCTTCCTGATGTTCGTGATCGTGACTCCATGGTCTTCAGGTTTCACTTTCTCCTTGATATCTGCGAGGACCTCTGAGTAAGATATCCCTTTCTCGAATCGAATTTCAAGGGCGTTTGGACGCACTCTCGTTCGTGGTTTCCTCGGCTCGCCGCCTTTGGTTGCCTGTTGACGGCCCCTTGTGTTTTTGGTCTCCTTCTTTTTCTTCTTTTTTGTCTTTTTCGAGACAACGTCATTCCATGCCTGGCCGTCATCCTGCGTTGCGGACGGGAATAGGGTCGTTTCTTCTATGGTAGACTCCCTCGTTTTTGGACGCGTTATCTCCCTTGAGAGGGGCGGCGACCCCGAGGCACGTCTCTTCTGCCTTTGTTTGGCTGCTCCGAAGGCCTCCATATTCCCTTGTATTTCCCCCAACAGGCCATTTATTGTAGCCCTGTATATCTTGGCTTTCTGGATGTGGGTAATTGCAGAGTCCAGGTTCTCCTTCACCGGCATTGGGGTGTTGGACTTGACCCCCTGCTTCGCCATTCTGGTGGCCTTCTCTGTTTCTTTGGATGCCTCGTCGAGCAACTTAAATTGCTCTGTCAGGATGCTCCATTTCGACAATAGCTTAAATATCGTCTCCTCATTGATATCCATTTCGGGTGGTCCTCTCGCCCGGTCTTCTCCCGTGTCTGCCATACCGTCACCTCCAGGTTTTGCCTCGGCCACTCCTTTTGCACCTGCGACTTGCGTCCCGGTGACATTATCCTCCTCCTTCTTTTGTTTTGTTGTAAAGTTGAACATATTCATGATTGATCCCACGAATAGCTAGGGAAATAAAGGTCCACCCGCGCAGAGCCCCGCTTGCGAGGGTAAGGCTTGGAAGTTACTCCTACTCGGGGAGGTCGCCTGGTATCCCCGAGGAACGTTTGGAACACCTGCTATACCTTGATGCCAAGCTTACAATCCGTCCAGGCACGTTTCTAACACCAACGGATTAAGGTCCTGTAACCCTAGTGGGGGGCCCTCACACGGTACTGTCACCCGGAGCAAGGTGATCCGTGGTTTATTAACGAGGTGTTACTCCTCGATCCCTCCTCATTTTCCCCGGCCCTGGGGCCAGGTTCCCGGGCTTGACACCGGCACCAACGAGCGGGACCGCCGTCCGACGGCCACACTACTCGGAGGCTGAGTTAATAATAATAATAATAATAATAATAATAATAATAATAATAATAATAGTAATAATAGTAAAATTTTGGTTTGTCTTTTAGTTTGATATTATAATGGTTTTCTAGGTGGTGTTTCTCAGTAATCCCATTATATTAACATTTTTTCGAAATTCAAACTATAGGTGTTTTTTTAACCAAAAAATATTAAAATATCCAAGCTCAGTCTTCATCTTGATTTCTGAAGTAGGTAATTTAATCACCTCAAACTAAATCTATTTATGAATTTTGAATTAGTGATTGTGTACATTAGCAAATCATATATATGCTATCTCCATTTAATAAACAGGGTGTCACAAAAGTCGACTGCCAACGCTCTCGGGTTAATTCCTTATGTCAAATTATGCCCATTGGATAAAATGTTCGAAATTTTTAAATTTTACCAATATTCCTTAATAATAAAGTAGTATCATTTTAATATGCTAAAATAAATAGTTTTCGAGGAAAATATAATTTTTTATGAGCGCTCATGTGGTTATTTAGTAAAAATACAATCCAATTTTTTCTGAAGCTTACTTATAAATAAAGCTTTACTAAATAACCACAAGAGCGACCATAAAAAATAACGTTTTTCCCGAAAACGGTTAATTTAATTATAGTAAAATGTTAACCGTTGATTGTATTTTTACTAAATAACCACATGAGCGGTCATAAAAAATGATGATTTTCTCGAAAACTGTTAATTTTAGCATCGTAAAATGTGGTTTTTTACTAAGGGATCTTGATATAATTTTCTAAAAATTCAAGGGTGGAAAAAAAGGTCCCTGACCCCTACTGTACGCCTCTGAAAAAACTGGAAATCTCCAACTGATGTTAAAAGAAGTAGTTTACCAACTTGATAATGCTCCTAAATTTTCATTACAATCAGCGGATCCATTTGAAATTTATTGACAATAAACTATTTTATTTTTTAAACTTTAACACCCTTGATTTTGGAAAGGGTGCATTTACATACATAAGTTGCTGCATTATTTTTTACCAGTGAAGCAATATTTGGCTTAACATATCCTGGTAGATGGATTGGACGACGAGGAAGTGCGGATTGGCACGCACGTTCACCAGATCTGTCACCATTAGATTTTTTCTTTTGGGGATATTTGTAAAGTGTAGTTTATACGACGTAACCGACTAGTCTCTAGAGGCTTTACAACAAAGGATTGCAAAGGCCTGGAGAAATATTCCTCTGCCGAAACGTTTCAAAAGATTTTATAATCGCCTACAGATCAGTCAAGACATGCTTGGGGGTCATGTTGAATACAATCTAGTCAAATTTCACCTTTGTAACTTTTGGTAATAATTATTTAAATTCGAAAAAACAAAACATGTATAACTTTTAAAACAAGGTATCACTCGATTCAAAACGTCATTTAAAATTTACAACTTAGCAGTAACCCCGACAGCATCGTGAAAATGTTGGAGTTAACATTCATGCCACAATGTAACATTTTTGCTATACATTCACTGTCTCTTGGTTTTATTTCAATAACACACCCCGTCAGAAAATAAAAAGGGGGTGACTTTATAAACGCACTGTATATTGGTTTATATTATTTTTGTATGTAAGGCTTCTTATTGATTTTATTACTCTAACTTTACATTACAGTTGTTTTGTGTTTATAGACATACATAATCATATTAGCGGCTATTATAAATGTTCCTGTACGTAAATCTAAAAGCAAACTGGAAATATGTTTCCTTCTAATATGCAATTTACTAAACCATTGTCTGATTTTAGATGCACTTGAATATCGTGTTGGTTCTTAGGTCTTAAAACAAATATTTAAAGCAGAACAGCGCCTTTGATGTTCATCAACCAAAAATAAACTGAGGGAGGACGGCGAGTTATCAAGCGTGGTCGCCTGCAGCAAAACCGGAGATGATGGAAGAGCCAACAAGAGAGAGCGACATTCCGTGATAGATGAAGCTCTAAATCACGAAAATTTTGACATGGTGACAAGTTGTTTAAAGCTCGGACATGTATCAGCGAAAAACTGACAGCTGCCTATTGTGATGAAAATGAAACGAACAATGAGCTGCGCCGAGTCTTGATACAACAGTTATTTAATCGTGGTTTTGTGGTCATACCCGCTCTTGACTACTAAAGAGTAATTTTTCTATGTTATTGTCAATAATGTTTCACGTTATCCATTTCTCAATGTACGTGATATATTTAATGAGTTTTAAGCAAAGCTCGTTTCATGTGGTGCTACTTGACCGTAAATAGAAAACAAAGTTATCAATAATAGGTTTATACATGTAAAGTGTAATGACTTACAAGGTGCTTCCAAAAGTTCCAGGAGGATAAAAGGTATGCGTGAATAAATTGTAGTATGAAATTTCGTCGCTGTGTAAACACTTAGAGCCGAGTACTGACCGTCTGTTTACATTAATAATAAGTAGGCCTGTTATGTCCTATTCACTTTACTAACCCGGCCTAACACCGTTATACTTTTTCGTGTTTCTGAGGAAAAAATCAAAACTTACAGGACATCGATTTAACAACATCGATGAAATTCAAAGGTAATTTATGGAACTTTTATATAGCATTTTGTAATTTAAAGAAACTGTGCATGCAGTCTGCTCTTATTCACACCATCCCACTTACTAATCTTCAAATAAACCGCCAACCATATTAAGACTAACTTGCATTACTTTCGAACCATATACAGGGTGTAAAAAAGTCACTTCACAGAAAAAAAGTTCATTTTGTGTCGATTTGACGCAAATCACCTTTTTCGAAAAGGGAGCTAGAGCTCTTTGAAGACGGCGCTCTAACATCCGTTTAATTCAAATAACTTCAAAACGGTTTCGATTTTGACAACATTTTTTTCTCTCTTCAAATACCGTCATTTTGACATTTTTAACAAATCTTGATATTTTTAGAAAAAAATGATGATGACAAAAAAATTATGAATAAAAGTATCCAAAACCCCACTCAAATGAGCCGCCTATGACTACAATTAAAAAATCATATTGGGGCACATTTTAATAAATAAATATACAAAATAATATCATTCAACAGGAATCCGTTTTAAAGTTATTTGCGATAATAGGGAGGCTAGAACGCTATGTTTAAAGGGCCCTAGCTCCCCTAGGTAGCATTTTTGCGTGAGGTGATTTACATCAAATCAACATAAAATTAGCTTTTTTTCTGTAAAGTGAGTTTCAGGAGACCCTGTATATCTTTGTGTCATGTTGTTAGAAGTTTGTGGTTGTTATCAAATGATTAACTAATATTATTTTAAAATTTGCTTATTCTAAATGCATTATAAAATTTCCGGTATATTGTAAAGACGATAGTTACTATCAAAGTTGCAATTTAACTACGAAAAAAGAATACTAAAAATGTCTAATATTTGTAACGGCCTTTTTTCCTTCTTTGAATGATTTTATGAGGGCAAACGTTTCTAATTGCTTAAGGTCATAAGGCTTAAGTTTTTATCATCTTTTTTTGCAAATTCCAACTATATGTATAAAATTTGAAATTATGTCTAGAGGATGATATTTTGTACCTAACAAATAATTTTGAAATAACTGAAACTGGCCACAAGTATGGGTGTAGGTCGCACTTTTATTTTTACTGTTTTAATAACGTGATTATTTAATTAACTGTTAACAAGATAACTCAAAATTATCGGAGAAATTATGAGGTTGTTTTTTCCAGAGAATTCGAATTATACTAACCATTTTTGAAAATTGAAAAATATTTCAAATCGACCCTAAAATTTGAATAAAAATTAGATCATTACATTTTTCGCAAAAAATAACAAGTCTCTCTATAAAACATAACCAGTTAATATTAATCGGTTAGTTATAGACCTTTTTGGAATTAGGTACATATGGCCTATTTCTCTATAATTTTGTTTAATTCTGGGGACACTCTTTATATATATTATTATGTCTATTTTTTACTAAGTAATCTAAAGAAAACAGTCTGTATTACGAATGTTATTTCTCAATTATACAATCTCATCTAACCTACGGGATAACTTTGTGGAGTGATTCTGAGGGTATTTTCATCCTTCAAAAAAAAGCGATCAGAATAAATGCAGGAGCAGAGCAATGGACACATACAGGTCTTTGTTCCGCAAATTCAATATTTTGAGAATACCTGCTCTATACATTCTTTATTCGTTAATCACAATTCATAACAACAAAGATTTATTTCTCAAATACAACAACGTTCACTCCTACACCACAAGGAATAATACCCTCATTAATCCTACATTTCGATTAACTGCATCTCTAAAAATCTCAATAAATTTAAATCTTTACACAACCTGAAAAACTTAAATTATTACTGAAACACAGTTTTTACTCATTGAATGAATATTTATTGTCAAACTTTAACAATTAGATTCCCATTTACCGGCTGTATGATTTTTGAATATTTCAAATTCTTTAAATTCGTAGATCAGTGTTCATCTTTGAATGCAATATTTTATTTTATTTCAACATCAGTATTTATAATGTACTGTCTTGCAATGCAATTTTTTTTAATGCTTTTTAGTGTACGAAACACATCATTGGTTATTTTCTCACTTTAGTCGTATTTTTTTATTTTAGACGATTGTAAACATTTTATTAATGCAAAACATGAATAAACCTATCTTAATTTGCGCTTATAAAGATTTGATTTTTGAAACCTATTGGAGGAGTTAATATTTTTGTGAATTTGTAGGTGGGACTCTACATATGACAAAATTCAAAATATTAATATTGTGTGTTTTAAAAGTGCGGTCCACTTTTTTAAAGCGGTACTGTATAGGCACTCGTATTTCATCACATTTTTTAGGTTATTAAGAAATTTATATGAATAAATAATATAGGGTATTTGTTTTATGATTATTTTTACCAAAACTTTTGCTGGACACAATGTACTCAAAAGTTTGATATGTTGATGATGCCTAAGAAGTGATATATGTAAATATAAAGCAAGTACTGTGTTTTAGTGATTTTTGCTAAAAACCCATGAATAATGAGCCGGTTTCTGCCTTTCTACAACAGCTATTTAATCATGGTTTTGCGGTTATATGAGCTCGGCTTTAGGCTAGATTGAAGTGTCATTAGTTGTTGGTGCATTATTTGATATTTGAATGAAAACTGGCCTGCGGTAAAGCCAACCGTAATTCCAACTTTACTCCGCTTGTTTACAAAATTACAGAATTTACTCTTATACTTTTGTTTCAAACTGAAACTTAAATTACAACTTCACTATAAGGAGTAGTTGTGAGCTTATTAAATTTAACAAGCGTACTTTATTTTCGTGTTTGGCGAAATGAAATTATCATGGAAATGGTTTTCAAAACCTACAATCTTATAAAAATACCAATATTTAAAATAGCCACAAATAGGACACAAATATTCTTTATACAACAAGATCCTTTCGAGGTGAAAATAGTTGTCCCATATAAGGAATAAAAAAAAAGGTAAAGAAAAATAATGGTCACAGAAGCGAGGGGAACGAAGCTAATTGGGAGAAAATTACCATAAGAATAATTGTTGATTAATTAAAAATATAAAGTTACAGCTACTCTTATACAGAATCCCAGTAAGAATTTATCTACATTTTGGAAAGTATAAGGGCATTGTACCGAATTTATTCGCGTGAAATCTTCCATTGTGACTTACTCTTATCACTATTATACCGAATGTTTCTAAACCTAAACAATAAGCTCAAGTCTTGAGCATCAGTTGGGTTTTGCGAATATTAAGTCAGCCTTGGGCCAAATTGAAGTGTCGTTATTTGTGCGAGCATTATTTATTTCTTGTTTGAGTGAAAAGTTGTCAGAACAATGTTGAGAGCAGTTTATAGTTTCTACTCCTGATGGAGAAAATTGCGAACTTCATTGCACTCAAGGGTTGGCGAAGTTTATGTTTCGCACCAACTTTGGTCATTAGATATTGTACTTCATATGTACAGCTTTTTTAACTCAAAAAATTTCTAGAAAATCTGTGAAACTACCATTATTTCTACTGGAACAATGTAACTTAATGTTTATTTCGCATTATTCAAATTAGTTTTCAAAAGGGTATGGAAATGTATTTTTTCATACATGTGTATATTCTATCAAGTAACAAGTATATAAAATGATCATTTAAATTTAATTCAAATAATAATAATTAATAACATATTAGCAAGAGTTAGTCTTCTTATGTATCAATATTTGTGAACATAATTTACACTTAATATGTTTATTTATTTATATTTAACCAAATCACCATCTGTATTTAATTGAAATTACAAAGATATAATTTATTATAACACTTTTTACCTGCATAAAAACAAGAAATAGAAATTGTCAGAATTACATATTCAATGGAAAAATTACGGTTATACAGAGTGTTTAGAAAGTCACTTCACAAAAAAATAAATTGTAAAATCTAGAGCTTATTTTATGTCATTTTACAAATCACCTTATACAAAAATGCTTTCTAAGAGAGTTAGAGCTCTATAAAGATGGCGTTCTAACATACCTATTATATCAAACTTCAAAACGGATTCCTGTTGAATAATATTATTTTATACATTTATTTCTTGAAATGTGTTCAATCCAATTACCTGAATACGTTTGTTTAAATGTATTCATAAGCGGCTCTTATGGGTAGGGTAGAGGATACCTTTTTTAAAATTACATTTTTAAAAAAATCATTTTTTACAGTCTTCTGTGATAATTTAAAATTTTAATTGAGAGTCAAAGGAAACGTATGCATAGAGATATGAAAAAATGAAATCGATTTTTCTCGAAAACGGTTCGTCGTAGACACTTCTGATAAGAGTATCATTTTTGTATAAAAATGTAAAAGTTTAAAAATCATTATTTGTACTTGACTGAGTTATCGATATTGCCGGCTTTAGACTGTAGAAAAAAAAAGATATTTTTATTTTGCATACCTTTTTATAGGTACCTCATCCATAAATATGGGCATTATTTTCGCGGACATCCTATATAATAATGTTGCAAAGCTTTTTCATGTTTCCACTGAACTATATTCTGTGTAAGCAACAGTTAAATAGGTAACGAAATCATTTACGTTTAAAGATAATACTATAAAGGAATATTCAGTCAAACTTAAACAAACATATTCCAACATTCCGTTATTGCAAATCCCACTTGCCATTTTAATATAACCAGTAACCGTGACATAAGTATCCCATTCTCTCCATGATACTAGATTATTGGAGTTTGCTCGCAAATTGAATATATAAACTGGTACCGAAGTTTCCAAGAACTTATTTGAAGGAGTCCTCCAAGTTCATTATTGATATTGGCGGATTATAGTTTGGCACTTGTTAGCGAAATTTTCAAAGTTAGATATACAAAATGTTGAACAAACGAACGGAGTTAATTTCTGTGTGAATCAGAAATTATCAAAATTGTTTGCTTACTAAAAGGGGAATAGGTACAGGAATATTAAGTTTAATGTTTACTATAATTATAATTTCAATAAAATGAATATCGGGAAAATTTTTGATATTTTATTGTGGTAAAATTATAGAGGATGGTTGAAATATTTAATACGCGACGTAACCTTCTGCTTACAATAAAATGGGTGTTGCATTACTGTAAATTTACCTATGCATTAATTATTTGGGCACTGTATTTCAAATCACTCATTTTCAGCCAAAAATAAATAGTAAACCGAGTAGATTTTGGTAACTGTAATGAAAATGAGTAGAAAAATATAAAGTATTACAAGATTAATAATGTAATTTTCAAATGTCAACGTTTAAGTAGTGCATTTTCACATTGAACAAAACTGTCATTTTGCACTAATTTAAAACTTAAATTTATTTGTTGTTAAATTTATTAACTTTTCGGTTTCGAGTTTCAAATGTTTTTTATACATGCATTTAATAGTTTAGCCCTGAAAAGTTTTGTGGAACAGCAGACTTCTTGTGTGAAAATGTATAAATGCATATGTCTTTCTGTTTCATTCTATATATTCTATAGAAATTTATCTCCTTTTTTTATCATACTGTGAAAATCTCTATTCGCCGTATTAACTTCAAACAACTTTCAACTTTAATCTGCATACTTTCATGTAACCCTTTTATTCAGCGAATTGTTAATAATACTGAATTTACCTTTCGTACATTCGAAAAATTCGATGTCAAAACCATAATTCCTGTATTCGTATTCTCTGTATAAACCAGAAATCAATATTAGATTTGTGTCCATTCTTCCAAAACAATTCCGGCAAATAACGATTAACAGTCCATATTATCTGGAAGACAATGTAACGGAGGAGTATCGTGCTCTTGAGAATAATTTTAGTCTTGGAGCATGGACCGTAACAAGAAGGATTTACTAACAAAAATGTTTTGGGTATTTATTAAGGCTTTGTATGAACAAAATTTTAAATGATTTTAAAATATTAAACAAGCAAAAAAGAATTACTACCTACTGCTACTATCAAATTTCTAATTAGAAGAAACGAGAATATCGTTTCAAAAGGAATTTAAGCCATATGACCAATTTCACCAGGAGCACAGGCTAAGACTGTATTAAAAAGCAAAATAATAAGAAAATCAATATCTCCCACGGTCTTCTTCGACACCGAATCCTACAAGAGCTTATAGAGAGAAGGATTTATATGACACTCAAGTAACCCTTTACGGAATCATTTCTGTACAGGCTACCGAAAGTCTATAAAAAGACTATACTATTTAAACAAATCACTAGTTCAAAAGAATCTTTACACCAATAATTCAAGTGCAAGGATCATCTTCAATAAGTGCTTTCAACAGTTTTATCACCAATTTATTTAATGTAATACATTAATAATATACATAATAATAGTAAATATAATCATATTAATAATTCTCTTTTTCTTCTTTTCTTCATCTTCTCTTTTTCTTCTTCTATTCTTCATCTTCTTTTTCTTCTTCTTCTTCTTAATCTTCTTCTTCTTCTCTCCAATCCTCGATAACCTACACCCGTGTGTCAAATATAAAAATCATATGTTCTAATTCTTTAACCAAAGTTTCCGTTCATGTCGGTCTTTTGTCTATTTCCTTTATTCTTCCATCGTTTTGCCTCTTTTCTGTCGTATTCTCCCATTGTATCTTCCCAATTTTTCCTGGGTCTATCCTTTCTTCGTTTTCCAATATTTTTTTATTCTATTACTTTTTTGTCAATTATTCCGGCATAAATGAGGATATGTTTAACTAATATAATTGAAAATATTAAATATGATTGTATTATACCACAAAGAAATGTAAAGGATCATAACTCATTGATATTAAAATTTAACAGCGTATTTTTTTCTAATGATGTGCCACACTTGGTATATTCCCTATTTAATTTAAGGGGTTGCACACGTGGATGGGAGGTAGTTGAGTCATGACAGATGTCTGTATCGGGAAAATGTTGTTCCCTTTGGAATAAAAATCGACGTGTTTCACCATTTTCTTAAAATCCAATGAATACTGCCAAATATCAGGATAGATTGTTTTGAGTGGCCCACTCTGTATACTACAAATTTCGGAATCACTTTATAATGATGCAAAAAATGTCAAAATATATTATAATCCTTTTGCAAATTTTTTGTTAACTATCGGTTGTAAGGTAAATGTATTAAAAAATAAAGCTAAGAGAATCTCTTACATGGCGGTTTTTATTTCATATATCTTAGCAGTTTTCGAGAACTCTGTTCGTCAAAATAGAATTTTTTACAAAACTGTAACACTCAAAATTAGAGATATTCTTAAAATAATACAGTCTATTATACTTTATTAATATAAAGTTTATTAAAAAATTAAAATTTTTGGTACGGTATATTTACCCTCGCTTCAACTTGGTTATATAAAATAAATAAAAACTATTAATTTAATTAAATTCCATATTTTCGATATATTTTGGCAGCAGATGTTGATTTTCTGATCAATAATTATATTTAATTTATTAAAAATAAAGCTAAATGTTTGTTTAATCAAATTATGATAGAATAAAAGAGAAAAAAGTGCGTTTAACCAAGTTCAACCCCCCCGACCCTTCCGGCATTTCGTCAGTCAGGTCGATGATTTATTAACACGGTTAAAAACGCTCGTCACTTTTTGTTTCAAAAATGAGAAACTTCAAACAGAATTTGGGTCACAAATGTCACTTTGACATTTACATTAAGGAGATAATAATTGGTGGAGGCACCTCTAAAAAGAGTCGCCATAAGTAGAACTAGTGTGTACATAGACACTATGTAGGTACGTTTCATCCGTCTAGTCTAGCAGCTTTCTTTAATCTAACAATTAACATATTAAACTAAACGATTATTTTAAAGGGTTAGTTGTAAATATAATTAAAGAAAAACATATGAACGGGCAATCGTGTAAAAGAACAACCAAATACACTTACATGACTACCTTTCATCAATAAAGGAAACTCAAACAAATCAAACAGAATACCCTTTATCCCGTACTAAATGTTTACAATTTGTTATTAACCTGCATTTTTACTCATTCTGACTTCCAGGAGCACCAAAAAATAATTTGCGTTTGCACATATAGTGTATATACAGGGTGACGCATTAATGTGGCAAAGCTCGATTAGTTCGCTATTGTTGAAGTTACAAAAAAAAAAGTATTTACAAAATATGCGGGCAGTCTTGAGATTCACATTTTAAAATTAGTTCCAAATATACAGTGTGTTCATGAACGCAGTGCAAGACCAAATTTTTTTTAAATGGAATACCCCGTATATTTTTGCATTTTTATAAACCTCTTAACGAGCTAATTTCAACGATATTTCACACTTCATGTCTACTATGTTTAATAAATCAAAAATTTGAAATCCCATCTGATTTTTAATAATAACAAAAAAGTGTCTAATAAGGCTTTGAAACCGAGATTTCTATTAAGGAGATAAAAATTGGTGGATGCACCTGTACAAGATCCGCCATAAGTCGTTCTTCTGAGTAAACGGACATCACTCACCATCTATTCTAGCAACTGGTTGTAACATAATAACAAATCAACTATAAAAATGGTTGAATGTAAATATAGTTAAAGAAGAGTACACGACTGGACCATCATAGAGCAAGAAGAACAACCACAGATATCATCAATAATTGAACCTCAGAAAAACCAAACAGGTTAAATTCTCTATCCGCATAAACTACTGGTAATTTACAATTTGTTATGAAACTACTTGTTTACTCATTCTGACTTCCAGGAATACCAATAAGTCATCTTGTCTGCATATTTAGTAAATTAACATTATCAATTTTCTCAATTAACATTCCAATAGGAATTTGAATGATTGAGAAATTTTTTGATGATTTTAATCATATTTTTGTCTTAGTATTCTGCTACATGTTTATTTACTTCTTGATAATTGTGAAAATTGTCTTGTTCTTGTTCTAGTTGGTTGGTTTTGGTTTATTAGATAACTTAAATTCCTTCTTTTTAGCTACACTCGGTTTTTTAGGGGCCTTTATAATCTGAAGTTTGAAAGGTGGATCGTAAAATTTGTATTTATAGGTTTCTAAAATTTCTAACTCACAAATTAATCATCAATTAAAAACACGTTCGATTTTATTTGTTAAATTTCCAATCCAAAAATATATAAAAACTCTCTATATTATACAGATTTGTCTTTTTCAACAGTGAATTGATTAAAATTAAAAGATTTATCCTGTCACAAGAGTCAACGGTGTTCCTTGCTTGGACGAGACAGCTTTCACTACATTCCTGATAAGGCTCTGGTTTATATCGATGTCGTGAACTGGGAATTGATATTCGAATGAACTTAAAAAGACAAGGAAAAGCCCACGGCTGACAAGAAAATCACATTAAACTTGTAGACATTGACTTTTAGTCATTAGAAATACCAGTTAATTTGGATTGTGCAGCCGGTAGGAAATTTAAGATTAGCTGACTTCCTTACTTTGACTAAGAGGGAATATATGTTTAATAAATAGTAATAAGCACCCTGATTTTCTCTTATATACAAGTTGAAAATGATGAACAGAAATTCCGTTTTGTGGCCATTTTTATGAACTAATGAGCTAATAGTGGAACTGTTTCCTGAACGTGTGCACATAATTTTTGCGGAACGGTCCATCTCTGGCGGTTCCCGTATGAATATGAAAGTTTTGATTGGATTTTGGAAACTCGTTTATGAAATTCAATTCTTGCGTGTCAGTATTCCCAGCAATATTTTTCGAAGCCTCGATTGACTGGCATTTTGTGTGCTGTGTTTCGGGAATATTGTAGATGAAATTTGCTTTTGCGTTGTACTCGATAATTGGAAATTCGTATCAATTTTTAAATCAAACATTTTTCATCAAATATATTTCGAAAAATATTTTGTATTATTTTGTATCAGAATTGTTAATTTTTTTCTATTTTTTTTTAAATTTGTAGTAGTTACAACCCACAAATTAATGTGGTATTTATAATGTGTAGGTGCTAAATAAAACATTATAAAGCCTATCTCTATTAAAATTATATACGTTTTGTGTAAAGATAAATAAGAACTATCTGTTGTGCAAAAATAGGCGTATCACTCCCTGAAGTACACTTGGTTACTCTTTTTAGCTCAGAATATTCATTTTCTTGTTTCAATTGTACATATACGGTATCAGGATGTCTACAAATATTTTGTTTCCTTTTTTTAAACCGTGGGGAAATACAAAATATTCAAAATCCTTTCAAATCATTCTTATACAGGTTAGAAAATAAAACAAAGGGTACAACCAGATATATATGACCAAACAAAAAGCGTAATAATGTGTCCCCTCCGTTAACCCTAAACTCTCGAACTCCGCTGTGCTAGAGGTACAATCACGATTGTCGGTACGTTACTATTGAATTAACTGGAACGATATTTCCACCTCGATATCTCCACTTCAAGATATTGGAGAAGAAATTGTATTGCAAAAGTTACGTCCTTCGGAATCAAGGCCGTTGCTGAACTGATTCCCCTTGGGCTGTATAATTAAAGTATAAGTTCTTTTTAACTACACTATTCTTTTTTGTTTATAGGCACTTAAAATCAAAAGTATACAGAGAGTCCTTAAAAATTTTGAAATTTCCTTCTGAATTAGTGCTTATAAAACAATTGAAGATATTAAAAATTGAACCGATTTTTTTTAAAGCTCTTCTATTTTTTTACTATTTACATATTCTAAACACTAAATTTTTAAATATATTTCTATTTACTAGGTAACTTTTTCTGATAACTTAACTGGATTTTTTATTTTTCCTTTAGATTTTAGGTTTAAATATTTTTAGGTTTGGACAATTTGTACTAACTAACGAATTTTTGTGATTCTGGTTAAAATATTTTATCAAATTTATATACGATTTTACAATTCGCTAATATATCTTTACAATAAATTAATTATATTATTTGCATGGACTTAATTAATTGATTTAATTTTTGATTTTTGATCAATACCATTAACAGTTACATTAAATCAATGACAAGTTTTTCCCATATCCATTTAATAATTACTATAAATTTTGTAATTTTGTATTAAAATTTATGGCAGAAAAATCGACCACAGCGCAGTAATAAGTATATGTGAATTAAAGTTTTCCTTGGAAAACTCCTGTAAATCAAATCTGTTTGAAAATGAATTTTTAATTCAATCACTGGATTGTTATAGACAAATTTCGGAAAAATCGATGAAACATTTTGTAACTTAAGATATGATTAACCAATAATGATGATGATTCCGAATTATCCGAATGTCCCATAAACTAATTAACCGATGTTTATTTCACTTTAAATAAACATCCCGTATATTCCAAAATGAAGCAGCAAAAACTGACATACATGGTTAAAATTTTATGTCAGAACAAGATAAAATTGAATAATTTTTCTTTCTTAGATGATTTTATTATTTTATCAAATTCGTACTTTTATTTTTAATTTTACTTTTATTAATTTTATGTAACATTATTGAAAACTTTAATTTAAGTATTTTTTAGAAAATATTTAGATGTTTCAAAAGTTATGTTTTAATTTCATTTTCATTGGTGAGAAAATTAGTATATGATTCTTGAAAATATTACTGGATAGTGGTAATAAAAATTTATTATTATTTCAAATAAAAAAAAATACTCCTAATAAAACATATTTGAAATAAACTCGAAACGACTGAAAAATAATTTTTTTTATTTATCCTAATAAAATGACAATAAAAATTGCAGAAATTATTCAGATAAAGAATAAGAAATCTTGGGCAATTTTTATAAATATTACATTGCTTTATATTATATCGTAAAAAATATTAAAATGATAAAGTTGCCCTTTGAATTTTCGAGATACTACCCTTGGGTGTAGGTCTCCGATCACCACAGTTTTACTCGACTAAAAGAAACACCACGAAACGAAATAATCTTCTGGGACCTAAATTTTTCTCTCGCGGGAATGCTATTTTATTGATTTGTGGAAAGATTGTAACACAGTAGGATTAGGGGTTGTGCTGAACCAGAAACATAAATAAATAGTAGAACTTGTAGATATTTCTGTAATTTTTGTTTTTGCCTTTCGAATTAAGTGCTAAATCCATACTTATATGTTCTTAACAAGATTGATAGTGCTTCGAATATACAATAAAAATATTTATAATCCTGATATATATTAATTCCTAAATTGTAAAGAAAATTTTTTACGGAAAATAGTGTTTCATAAATATTTTCTTGCTATTCGTATATAATACGTTTATTTTGGACTTTAGGGCTGGTAATAATATTTTATAATCATGAATATGATGCCAAATACGAAAATCACGGGCCATTAAAGCTGATTAATGTTAAAATATTCCAAGATCTGAGCATTCTCCTAGACAAAAAGGGACAATAAGATATACAGACGTGTGTATTTTATTTCGTACTTTATGCAAAATATAAGGGGAGTTAAAATTCAAACGGCATCGTAAACTGTCAAGTTTCCGCATTGAAGCAGTTGGCAAGTTAGATATCGTTCACTTTTCACCCAATAAAATAATTAGGGTGAATTCAAACAAGTCAAGGCATCAAGAAGTCAGGAACAGTAGGTCTGCCAGCTAAATCTGAGGTGGCTCAGACACTTCATATAACCAACCCTTTGTTAAGCCGTAAAAGCATTCTGGATAGGTAGGAAGTTGGTATAATAAGCACTCCGCAGCTTATAATTGACGGCTTCTAGCATCATTTTAAGCTATACAATTAACGAATTTCATCAAAACTAGGATCGGTTAGGAGTTAAGTGACACAACAGCAAACATGCCATGAGTGGAGAAACTTTAATCTACGAAACGCAGTGATGAATAGGATCATTGCACTTGGATACGAAATTAATTAAAATGTATTCAGATATTTCTGAATTACCGGACTTGTGAGTAGGTTAAATTAATAGAAAAAGAGAAATCAAATTGAAGGATGGGAAGTAATTTGATGGTGTGATTGTTAGATCAAACAAAAAATAAACACAAATAAATAAGATTAGGATGTCAAGTTGGGGAAAAATAAATATACAGTGCATTTATTTTTTTATCGTAGTTATTGAAATGCTATCAAGAGAGGGTGGGAAACTATATCAAAAATATTATCAAATCCAATGAAATACAAAATCAAACAACATAAATTTTATTTAAAGACAACTAGTTTCGACCTCTTAAGGTCATCTTCAGGGCTGAAAAGAATATAAAAAATATCATTCATTTTACACAACACAAACATTAATTTAACCATATTTAAATTAAAAATTCTATTCATTTGAATTTAATATTCGAGTGGATTTACCTGGCACAAAAATTGTTGATAAAGCTTCAAAATTTCGATCGGCAAAGTGCTACTATGGACGCTAATAGTTTATTTAAGTAGGTACTTCTACGTTAAAATTACACAAACGCAGTCCTATATTCCAACAGTATTATGGTTAATTCCTGTTATCCCAAAGCCAATATTTACTGGTAACCTCCACTGCATTTATATGGGATGAAAAGAGAGGCGGTGTTTTAACACGTTTGATGCTTTGTACTGAACAAATTAATTTTAGAATTTCTATGTACTATACGTATCTTTATGTTCATTTTGAATGAAAACTTTGTGAGTGGAGGAAATAATAAATTAATGGGAATTTTAACATGTATCTATAGTATATTATACCAGTTCAACAACTATTTTTTAAGTGAGATAAAGAAAGAAAATTTAAAAGCTACAATTGTATCTTAAAAAAAATAAAGACCCAAAATACGAAAAATAGAAAACGAAAACTTATTACAAACACATAAATAGATAAGAATAAAAGATTGTATGCAAGATATGAAACATAAATTATTTTGAGTAATTAATGACATTTCTTATACGGAGAATCATGAGGAAATTTACATACTTCTTCAATATATATCCCTGAAGGGAAATGTCACGTGATCATTAAAAAGTATCAACTCCCTTTCTTTATTAATATACAGGGTGATTTGTGAATTTGGAAGGAAAATTATTTTGACTGTAATATTTCCCAAAATATGAAATGAAATATTGCCTCTACAACTAATATCTCTAAGACGATAACTTAAATTCATGTAAACAATTTATTCTCTCATCAACGTTTAATTGATAAACATCAAGCTAAAATTTTATTTACAAATTGTCATCTTACTAATATTTTGTATATGAAAATATTAAAATAGCAACAAATCAAAGTAATGAACTTTTAACTACAATTTAGAAATGTTTTGTGTGTGAATGTGAACAAAAAGATAATAAATGCTTATTATGACGTTTTATTTTTATCCGAGTGTCAACATATTTAAAAAAAAATATAGTTATCTTGTAACAGTTAAAAAAGATGTGGACATAAAATCGTTATATACAATAAGAGAAATAAGCAATGTAAAAGTTAAATGGGAGCAATATCAAAGGAAGAACAAGGTAACTCATTGCCACAATTGCCAGAGATTTGGGCATTCTCAAATCAATTGTAACATGAGTCCCAACTGTGTAAAATGTGGAGAAGACCATAACAAAAAAGAATGCCAGTTAGTAAAAACGGAAACAAGCCATACAAAATGTTGTAACTGTCAAGGTAACCACAATGCAAATTATAAAATGTGCCCAGTCTACATAAAATACTTGGAAAAAATAGAGGAGAAAAGGAATTAGAACAGAAGGCAGGAAAAGTAGAAATCAAAGATCAGATAAAATTCGAAAGCAATACGGTGAGACAAGGGCTCTCGTATAGCCAAATCACGAAGAATCACTTAAATACAAAAATACCACAAAACCAATCTCAAAACCAAGAAAATTATGAAAGACAAATAAAAAAATAAGAATTAACTAACATTTAAGTTGTTCAAAAACCAAAGTTGATTTAAAAGTTTTGATTTTTTCTTACTACTTTCTCTTGTTAAAAACTATAAGAAAACCATTGAACTGAAGCAGTTCATTTTCTACGAGACTTAATTTGGAAACCACAATTTCATCTACCAGTCTTTCAAATATTTCAAATACTTCTTTACGACCATGGTCTTTTTACAAAAACCTCTAAGCATAGAGTATTGATGCTAATAAACAGTTTAGAGATATTTGCCAAGCACCAGAATCATATTTACTTTTATATTAATGATGTAAATGAAAATTGTTAATATTGTAAAATAAAAGTACAGGAGGTTATCTATTTGTGGTGGATATTATAATACTAATAATACAATACATAATGGACGTATAATACAAAATATTCCATTTAAGTTAACCAAGTAATTAAACAAAATATTGCGTCCTATACATTAATTTAAACTTTTTTAAATATTTCGAAACAACGGCTTAATTATTCAAAATAACACATAAAAATTCAATGATTAATATTCCAACAATCAATTGTATTTAATTTATTTTCAGAATAATACACTTTAAAAAATTGTCACATAAATAATAAATTATGATAAAATACAGGGTATTCCATTAAAAATTATATAACTTTATAGCTACTCTAATTTTGTACGTCCTGTATATATTTAACAAATTTTACATTATAACTGCCACTGAACCCCTTATTAATGTCCTGTTGACCCCGACGCACCCTGTATAAATAAGGATTTTATAAAAATTAGTAAGTATCTCTAAATTACTTTTATATGTTTAACCCTTCTTTAATTATTAAGTTCTTCTATTAATTATTATTATACTTTTAAATTAATACCTAACTTCGCAAAATGTTCAATTAATATTCAATATCTTGAAAAGTTTTACAAGCAATATACAAGATAGTTATGCTTTGAAACAGTTCTTAATTAGTTTAACAGAAGAATGTAATTCATTAATATATAAATTACTTAGTTTTAATTAAAATATGGTCAAACGTCTAATGTTTTATAAGAATATGAATTATGAAGAGACCAAACTAATTTTTTTGAAAAATGAGTATCAGATTAACAGCAACGTTTTAATTATACGAGGTATTATCAATTTATAATATTTTTGCCAAAAATTTTATAATTAATACTTGAAACGATTTAGAATATAACACAACACACTACACATGTTTCTAAAGCACTAAATTCATCTGTAGTACTCTAGATAATCAATTTGTTTACAACATTGAAACTAATTTCTTATCGATGTTTGTTTAGTCTCACTCCGTTGATGAACTTAATTTGACAAAAAATCTAAACAATGTCTTCCAAGTAGCTATTGCTTTTCTGCTAAGCGTGAAATTCGAATTACTGAAAAAAAAATTACCCATTATTAGGCCAATAATAGGTTGTTCTGATAAAACCCTTATACAATTCACACCGTTTCAAAAGAGGGCACTAATCATTCGATAATGAATGCCCTTTGTTGTTGGGGTGCTTTCAGGATATTGCTTTGCCTCCTAGGGGTTGCTGAATTATCTTCGCTTTCGGAACGTTCGCTTCGGGTCCTAATGGAAAGAGTTCACTACATAGCTACGGTGTAATGGAAAACAGTAATGAAACAATTTTCAAATTGTTCTTTGTTAATAAATATCAGGGTGTTTTATATTTATTATATTCTTTTTAATAAGGACAGTATTGATATTTCGTTAAGGGTAGAAATTCCATTAGGTTAAATGGGGGAAAACTTCAATATTTATGAAATACAAAATGATTCTGAAATTTGAAATATTCCAGTCATCTCCAGAGATATCCGGAAAATTCAACAATGTTGCCCACTCTTTAACAAAATCAACAGCGAAATCTTGCCTGTAATTGAATCCAAGTTTTCTTAAATATTAATATTAAATGTTTGTAAAAAAGTCTGTATTGTTGATTTAAAATTGAGTATCGAATTTTGTTATTCTAACCGAGTAACAGACTATATTTTCTCCGCAACCAGAAATTTACTCGATTTTTCACTCATTATTTTATTTAAATTAAAATTTGTTTTTACGGCGCCGCCATCATCTGCCATTGATAGTTTTGACATCCATGGCTGTCGATATTGTTTAAAACAATTACGGAATGTTGTTATAGAAAGAAAATATGCAAAATACATAAGAAGCTAGTGTTTAAGAATAAATATTCTATCTCCAGAGTGAGAATGTTTACATTCTATTATTAAAAATGATTTTGGAATTAACATATTCCACTAATAGTCGTGGAGAAAAAAAATTCCGCTCTGTTGACTTTATGAATATCTGCAGCAGGATTGTCAGAATTATGACTATTACTCCGATTTTCTATTTCTATTATTTACAAGATAGCGATATTATTTCTATGAAAAAGTAGACGCTCTGTATAGATTTAAAACACATTCATTGTACACTTTCAAATCACAGATCTAATAAAATGTTCATTGACTAAAAGGGGTAAATAAGATGAACGAAAAAGTCATGCGGGTCAAATGAAACCACTCATTCAAAATTGTAAAAAAAAATTTCATTTTAATTATTTATAAAGGTCTAAATAAATATTATATATAAATATTGTTGCATGTGTGAAATATACATTTTTTTTGAATAATTATTTTTGACAAATTTGCAGGACTGGTAATGAAGATCAAAAGAAACAATTTAGTTTATTAAACATATGTTTCAAAGATTTCCATTTCAAGATTGAGACTGTTAGAATTAAAAAAAAAAATTTATTTATAAAACTATTTTAATTAAACTTAAATATTGATAATTTGTTGAACTACATTTTATGTCTATTATAGTTGATTCTTTAATTTCAGGGGAGTGGTCACGGGACAAATCTGTTGGTTTTTTGGATAAAGCAACTAATAATACAAATTTATTTTTCTTTGAAATTATTTGAGTATCTTTTTTCCCTTTTCGAAAAAGCAAATATCCATACGTCTCTGTACCCTCTTGAGTCCAAAATTTAAAAAATTCATTAAAAATTATAGGTATTTATAAGTTAAATTGTCGATATTGTAATGCTATCTATATTGGCCAGACCTTCAGAAATTTTGAAATCGGATATAGTGACTGACCACTTACTAGTTTATAGATTAAAACAACCAGATAAGTCAAATTATGTAAAACATTTCATTAACACTAAATACCAACCTACATATTACAAAATAATAGAAACAATAACAATAGTGATAAGTCCTTCATATATATGATAAAAAGCAAGAACATTATTTTTTGGAAGAATTTGAAATCAAGAGAGATTAACGATAATGTCCTTAGTATAAATTACTAACCAAACAAGTAAATAACACACAGCTATGAAGAAAAATACGTTTTAATTTTATAAAAAATTTAAATAATACGTACCAAATAAAATGTATACAAAAGAACAGGAAAGATTTAAGAAGCCTCTAAAATTACCTAAAATTTTAAATAAAAGAAATGAAATAAAATAAAATAGGTAGATACTATTTTTTTACGAATACAATAAATACCAAAGATTAAAAGTCTTAAAAATTAACTAGCAGGTGAGGTATCTTACTGAAATAGAAAAACATTAAAATTATAAAAAAATTATTAAATATATTTTAATAAATTAAGTTTACAGCGATTCTTCATTATCCATAAGTCCCAATTGGATGGATCATTGTCATCCAATTGTTCACTAGATTCTTACTCTTGGATATATTTCTTATAAAATTCAATTTTATTATTTGCCCACTCTACGCTAAAATGTAACTCGAGAAGTTTTATCACGTCCATTATTTTAGCTTCTTTTACTATATTTCCTTGCAGTAAAATTTAAATAAAATATAAAAACCAAACAAAGCTGTGTTGTTGAATGGAATCTGGAATAGAAAGTAGAAAAAATAATGCTTGGTTTTGTATGATGATGTGAGAATTGAACTATGTAATTGTAATATACAGGTTTTGTAGTCGAACAAATTATGTCAGCTCTTGTAATTCAGTTATCCAGAAAAATAGCTGGTTTTACAACCAACTGAGTTTTTTTATTTTAAAAGCTTTTAGATTTATTTTGCATCCTCATTTATATAAATCTTGTAGCTGGAGTCAGGTAGAAGTCAGGGATACCAAACCCTTAAAAGCTAAAATTTTTAATGTATGTTCATTCAAACAAATTCATATTAGTACTTAAGTTTTAAGCTTTTATTTGTTAAAATTTATTTTCTTGTTATTTTATATTAAATCTCTTATTGAATATTTTTAATACGAATCGTAGAGCCGTTGTACATTTCAAAATTAATGATAAAATTATACCATTACTTCCACATGGTATGACTGAAAATAATTTTCGCCTTCGTCTAAAGGACGAGCTTCAAAATAAATGTCTATTTCGTCAAAGTTGTGCCATCTCGTACCAAATTATTTTCCTTCCATATTCTATTATATTTTTTCATTTAACCGACACCTTTTGTGATATTCATATATACTTAAATTTTAATACCAATATTTACAACTTTGGCAGTAAGGAAAGTTTACTTCGATTTTAAGTTTTTAGGAGACCAATTAGTAAACACTAAATAATCCCTCGAATCTAATCATAAATTTTAAATTAATCCATAAAAAATTCGGCTTTAAATGCTGTACCCTTCTCTAATTCCTAAGAGGGTTAGTTGATTTTAGAGATTAAGACAAATCATTATTGTTGTATATTATTCTGTTTCCGTATTTTCCACCGGTGATATTTCTTTGTACAACAAATCCGACCTAATTGTATTAGGGACGTTGCAAGATTATGTTCATTAAAAGTAGATAACGGGCACTAGAAGAAGGGGACGCTGTACACAATGAAGAAAAATGCATGTGGCAAAGTTAAATTAGGACAAGCTTAATTGGACATTTTCTTCAGCACATGTGAATTGAAACTGGAAAGTATAATCCGAGGATAAAGTTAAAAAATATACTAATAGAGGAAATTAACCGACAACCACAATCAGCATTATTATTTTAAGAGAATAATTTTACACAAAGGAATTATATATAAATGTTAACGACAACTGTTGATAATGGAAATGTCATCAGAAATTTATTGAAATCATTGTGTAAGATTTTTATGATGCTTTGATCTGGTATTAAACATCATTCTGTTAATGTATGGCTTCTATCGATTTGTTTTTAATTATATCTGTTGTATTTGTTGCTCTCGCTCAATATTTCTCGGGAAAAATTTCAAACTCTAAAATATTAAAGCATTCCTCACACAATTAGTTTTTATTAAAACTCTACCAAAAGAGTGCGGAGATATTTTTTATGTAAACAGGAACACTGTCAAATTGTTTTTATATGCTGTATTACTTGATGCCTTGATCATTCTCAATGAGCCTAATCTTATCCCGTGGGTAGATTTCAATGTATTGAATGATGACGTTGTGAAAAACTAATGTTATAAACATACAATTAGTGTAGGGGGAAAACCAGAACGTAGTGCGTTAAGGTTAGAATATACCAATTAGTGAACTTTAGTTTGGCATCACTTTGTTTTAGGTTTATAAATTTAGAAAAAATTTGATAATTTAATAACCACGTCATTTTTGAGATATTTCTCAACGTTTTGCCGTCTATCATAAGCGACTTCTTCAGGAGGTGAGATGTGCACAGCAACTCAACTAATCAACGTAGCCAGAGGTATTTCGCCATTTCTGCCATTATATTTATTGTACTATGACTTATAATCTGCCCAAATTAATTCAATAGCATTAACATAACAATGGTAGGATGGTAGTCGGAATACTTTATGTCTATGTTCCCATACAAGTGCATCTATAACATAAATATGTAGTTTTTATTCATTTTTGTAGTAGCAATTGTAGTAATGCTAGTCGTGTTCATTTTTTATCAAAATTTATATTTTTTTCTTACTTATTTATACTAAATTCCCCATAAAGTGGAATTATAGACAGAACCTATTTATCAACTTAGGGAAATAGGTTAACAATTTGTAATGATAAACATGCACTTGAAATGAAATAATATTCTAGAGCACAAGTAGTTTGAAAAATCTGTTTTTGTAAAAGTTTCAACTCCATAGAGGTGAATTTCAATGTTTTCACATTTATCAGATTCAACCTGTAAAACGTTAAAAAATGGGTAGTCGTTTGTATTTTTGACATTTTGGGTGTTTTAATTTGAAATAATTATAATAATAATAATAATAATAATAATAGCGCAGTTCTTTGATTAAAAGTATTAAGTACCTGTGACAAAGTTTTTACCATTGATACCAAATATATCATATTAAGAATATGTATTTCATATCTTCAGATGTGAGTGGCATATGGGTAAAGTTTTAAAAATAAAACTGCTTGTTTAAAATGTCAAAACTAAATAGTATGGCTATGTTTTGAAATATGAAGCATTCATATCTAAAAATATAAATTTTTGTTGATAAAAAATATTCAGCAAAAATAAATTTGATTATCTTTTTTTACACGTTCAGCTATATTATAATACGGAATTCTTTTGTTTAAAGTCAAATGTCGACGTATATTTAGGACAATAAAAAGGAAGCGCCTGCGTCACATACAAACTACTTTTTATTTATATTTTATATAGCTTCGATAAAAATATAGTGCTATACATTATTCTATTTAAAGAAGTTTAAATGATTTTAGCGTAGTTGAATAAAAACCATTCTTATTTATGTTTGGAAATAAAATGTCGACTTTCTATTTCCTAATTTGAACTTATACTTACTATAGATCTTTTTTAAATTTTAGTGTTGATATTTTTTCTTCACACGCATCTTCCTTCTTCTTCTAATATTTTCTTTACATTCTCGCATTTTGGAGATATGACCAAACCACCTAAACCTTTATACTTTGAGTGTTCTTGTTAATATCGGCTTTTTATGCTTAAATCAATGCTTTCTCTCTCCAATTTTGCAGGATAGGACAATCTTTATTTAGAAAAGTGCATAAGGTTTAATTTTGCTGCTAAAAGGTTTGAATGAGGTCCGGAAGAATAATTATTTTGGAGTTATTGTAGAAAGATACAAAACCGTACTTACTTTTGTTTCTATTTTTATATTTTAAGTTAATGAAATTTGTGTACATACCTTTAAAAGCGCGATGTTCTAGATATACTGGTATTAGCTTTTAAATGTTTAATAGCCTTCATATATGTACTTACTTTCAATACATACTGAATATCAAAACAAAACGGTATTAAAATGCTATATAAATAACGGTTTCGGTGGCCTATTGATTATTCATGAAACAAGTATTCCCCAAAGCATCTAAAAATATACTTTGCCGCATAATAACTCGTTTTTGGAAATAGCAACAATGTACAAAGAGGAATTTCCAGTATCAGGGAATAAAGACCGACCGAATCATAATAAAGAGTTCATGAAAGGATTGCGTCAACTATATCCGCTTTTCCCTACAGAAAATAACTGTATTCGTTATAGAGCAGCAGTGCCCTCGAAAAGCATCCACTAATATTCCTCAACGATCTTCCAAATCACTTCATATCCCGCGTTTCACACAAAGGACGCAGCCAATATTTTTCGAGATTTAGTAGTATATCTATTAAAAGGTGACAGTTTAGAGGCTGCATTTCTCCCTAGGGATGAGCCTTTCCTTCCTGCTGTAAACCTTTTTGTGTTGTGCAGTGTTTCACATAGACTACAGAACAGAGGCGGGTCATTGTATGGGCCTTAACGACCATCCAGCGCGTTTAGATATCGAAAATTGGTACTTAAGTGGAATATGATGAACATAATGATTTTTTTTAATACAAACCACTTGTCGAAGGCTTAGAAATATTTCGTATACAAAAAATATCTGAAAACATTGTTCCAAGTTTATTTCCTTCTTCAGGGAAATTACAGAGTCAATGTAGTATTATAATAAGTTTGCTCTATTTAGCTGTTATTATAAAACTGGTAACATATAAATATAACAATTACAAATTCAACAGTGTTAACAATAAATTTTGTTTTTTAAGAATTTATAGACAAAATTTCAAAAAATTTACAAAGTGATCTAGTTATTGCATACCATATCTCCGATGTAATAAACAATACATACGAAAGTGGTAGTAAATTATATCCTAAAAGATGTGCATTAGCAGAACATAATAATTGATCAGTAAAAAATCTGATTGTGTATATACAGGGTATCCTCTAAAATAATGCATATTTTTAAATGGTATGTAGATCGTGTCATCTGCAACAAAATATTCTAATACATTTTTTTAACCTCATTAATTTAGACAAAAATTCACTTTAAACATTCACTCGAAAATTTATATGTAGCAACACCTCACACTTTTAATAAAAATATGTGTTATATAACCAAGGAATATCTACCTGTTGAATCATAAAATTGTGTTAGTTTTCAGATTTTTCAGATCTTTTAATCGTTTCAACTTTATCGTTTGGTAAAGTAATTTCAATAATTCAGTGAATAAAGACATTTTATTCAAATCAAGAATATCACGACATGTTAATTAATCTAATGAGCGATGTTTGGTATCCAGATTTTGGGATAGTGTAGTGTATTACCTAAAAAAAGAAGTGATAGAAATAGTTTGGATCGTGCAATAATTGTCTAAAATACATTTTTCACTCTTTCACATCCCCCGCATTCGATCATTCTAAATATCTTGGTATACTAAAACAAAAATGATTTTAGAACGTTTCAAAACCCATTGTCAGAGTTGCTAATATCTCATATAATACTTATATTTGGAAAAATGTTCATGCCTTTTATGTTTGGCAGATACTACCGTATGTGGAAGATTTAACTGATCATCGTGGAGGATACATTTTCTCTTAAAAGAATAGAAATTGAGATATATCAAATATTTAACAAAATTAACCTACTAATTTTCATGTTGTCCAATAATTACTTTTTTTAGAAGAAATCTCATCACAAATGTCAATTTAAAACGATTATTTTCCTTTACTCCTACGATTCGCTCCATTATTCCGAACAACTGCTTGAGACAATGTAGAGTATTACCAATCAAAAAGAAAGAAAGAATCACAATTCACGAATCTACTTTGGTCACTTTGTGATTCTTCGGTTGACTTTTTCCAGTTCGAACCGTTCTCAATAGTCTGCAGGACTATTCATCTGTGAAATTAAAAGTTCGCTGCTTGCAAATTCCCAAGTATTTTCGTTTAATCTATTTCGGTGGATAAGCAAGAATTTCTATTTCTGATAAATGATTACGGCCAAGCTAAACATTCTAGCCTTAAAGAAATTTGTCCTACAGGACCGGCTTAATAAGTGCGTAACCCAAAATTAGTATTTATATTGAATATAATATAGAATGTTCAGTTACATAATCGTTAAATTAAATGAAATTCAGATGTTTTGCTATACCTAGAAATTAATGAATAAAAACAAAATCCAATGTTGGCCTCTTCTTCGATTATCACTCAGTTTGCCCTGTAAGCTGTTTTACATTCCAATTCTTCTCGAAGAAACTAGTGGATGAAGCTGATTTGTCATTAAAAAATTCGATGTTTAATTCTCTTATAACGGGGAACTAATTCTTCGTGCAGTCCACGGATTTCTCTACATTTACCGTTAACAAATCATCTCAAACGCTTCAGTTCGTTTACGACACGCTTCGTTGAGTTTCTAGCTTTCAGAGGGGAATATTAAAGGCTCGACCTATCTCTTTCTAGTTTTTAATAAACCTCAATTCGAGTAAAATAATAATGGTAAAATAAATGTTTCTCACCTTCGTGCTTACAATTGAAAATAGGTTAATTAGTCTAAGGTAATCCTCGGTAATTCAGCCTAAAGAAATAGTTTGTTGTGCTACTTGGAAAATGCACCGATTATGTGCGTAACTCAGATATTCATCGGGACCTCGATATTCCCTACGTCAAAGAGATCAAAAGTTTCGATGGCAAACACGAAGCCCAGGTTACTTAGTCGTTTGAAGTGTAGAGTTTGCATTGTAACTTAAACATAGTACACTATATTTTACAAGATAAAACTTATGGTTGGTTTATCAACTCATATAATAATAGTAAAATATTTCACAACAGATATTTTTCTTAAAAAATATCTTTAAAATTGACGGAAGGAGGATATAAAAAATATATATATGGGGTAATAAAAAGGATTTTATAAATAATGTAAATCAGTCTAGATTTTTATTAATAAAAAATTGGTAACGGTCCTGGAAATCAGCTTGCTAGATTCCAATAAGCGAAGTGGAAACCACAAACTCCGTAACATTTTAGGGAATTTATATTAACACATGAAAGGAATAATGAAATTTCTATGCTTATAACCAGTTAGTTATTTTTCCAGTTTGATGGATATTAGGGCTGGATCTAAATCCGGCAAGTTTAAAATGAACACACTGTAATAGTCTTACACTAAAATCGATATGCACGGGTGGTTGAATTTGCCACACAAAAGAAGTTTTTGTAATAGGCAGGCCCTGTTCAGTAAAAGAATTGATAAACATTTTTTTGAGTAATTCTTACGTGTCCGCGAAAATAATGTACAATCAAGACAATGGGCTTTGTTTTTTTTAAATAATTTTTAATAAAACACAGAATATTGAAATTTTCGTATTAACAAATACTTAACATATTCCTGCTTTTAAAAGAATTGAATAATACGATACTCACTCTGTGATGTGTACTATTTCAGGATTATATCTACCGAACACATAAAAATTTCATATATTTTACAATAATAAAATATGTAATAACTCACAGCATCTTTATTTCAACAGATGGTAAACAACTTATTTATATCTGGCAAGTGTAAAATATCTAAGCAACAAGTATTTATACTCGTACTATACACTTCCATATATTTTACTCTAAAACTCCCAAAACACAACCATCAACAAACATATAAACATCACTAGACCTATTCAGACAAAACAAACACTCTTTAGTAGCCTCGTGTCTCCCCATGCACACTGTAAATCTGTATAGAATAGGGAAACAGTGCCGGAGAAACGAAAAAAATGCCTTACTCAGAACAAGTTGTTCTTTTAGTCCATACTAACCAACAAGATCAGGTACACTATATTGAAATATAAATGGGTTAGGTCCTTACATACAAAATGAGAGGATATAACATTTTAGTATCTGTAAGATTAGATAAACTGTGAAAATTTTATCATTCTAATTAAGGCCAAAGTTTCTTTCGTGGATTTCTGCTCCGAGTCAGAGCTTTTCAGTTGGTTTATTTCAAATAACAGTCCAAAACAACACCATTACAAAAAACGTATTTTACAGATTCGTCAGTAACATTACAGAATGGACATCCACTTTTTGGTTCAGGCCTATTTTTACCATGTGGTGCCACCTCAGCTCATACTCTCCTTTGAGCACACCACATTGCGTCCACTTTATTCTACAATCTGCAAAGTTTTGCTTTCCTAAGAGTTAGGAATACACGCTTTCGTGTGAATCAAACCGGCAAATTCTCTTCACTATAGAATGGTTTCCTTATTGTCTATTTTCCACACTGTTTGAACATGACAAAGAATGAAAAATCTTAGAAAAATGGACTTTGTTTCTATTGGGAATCTAAGAAGATTTAAAGATTCCGATCGGTTTCAAATGAGGCGATACCAAACTATGTAGGTTACAGAGGAAGAAGAGCAATTTATATTTATGTACCATGAATGTAAATTTTTACGAGATCAAGAGCGAAGAAAAGATGTAAAAGAAAACAAATGCAAAATAGAGTTGAAACGCTATGATATGCTTGGTATTCCTAGTGTCTTTCCTATAGGCATGATTTTACTACCTTACCGTTGCCTGCCTTTTGTGTTGTAAAGTCGTAAAGTCGCTATGAAGGGCACCTTAGCGTGAAACGAGTATCCACGTTTTTTCCTCTGTATTGGTTCTTCTACGTTTGAATTCTTATTTTATTGATTAGGGCATTGAATGTTAAGTATAAAATTAGTGTGTAGAATACTACGCCAGCCATATCATTTTTTTTTGTAATGTAAATAATAGTAATAAAGTTTTTTGTCGTAAATAAACAGCTATACCACCAACTTGCGAAGGAAGTAAGAATTATGTTTTTGAGAAAGTGGAATAACTAGAACCAATTCGTCATAAGAAATGGATGAATTAAATGAATGCTTCCGAAAAGAATTTGGAACTAGGTTAGAAATACCAACGTTTACAAGACGAGTTTAGACGATAGAAGAGAGATCTGTCTGATTTCATAGCGAACAGAAGTGTGAAGAATTCTTAAAACATCTGTCTTGATGGTGTGAATCCCTTAGGAATAATTTTGATGCCTATTTTAGGCTGTCGCCTAAGTATAACATAAGTATACAATGGCCTGGCGCTTAATAATTTCCTGACAGGAGTTATTCAACATTTAACTATACAGAAACTAACTGTACTATTGTTCAGTCACTAGGGTCGAGATTTAATTAATACTATCAACGATAGGTTCTTACACTTTAGGAATTTCCGGCATATTATGAAAAACACCAGACATCAAGGGGGTTTTTGAAGCAGCTTTTAATGCAAATATTTAAGAGATACAGAACTGCATGAAACTTTTTAGGCGCATCGGAAACTGATATAATATTTCAAAACAATAAATTTTTATGACGAATTTGATGAAAGTCCTTCTTTAGCAAGAGACCTACAACCTACAAATCTTTGTTAAAATCAGGAAATTAATTTTGAGCTGCATAAAGGGAATAATGATAGGAAGATTAATAAGTTGCAAAAGAAGTTAGAAAAACTCTAAACTATCCAGTGAGTAGATGAAATTAATCTTGGATAGTCTCATCATAGGAAAAACAGTCTTGAAAGGTCGTGCTCTGTAAATACATCAAATTTGAAGGAAAAAAGTCATCAAGTATGGTATATTTCTTACTAAAAATAAAACTATGGAAGGCACATAACGAAATTATTCAAATAACTAGTAGCAGATTTGGATGTTGGATTGCTGATACCCATATATGGTAGACGTTGCCATTAGGTCGGCTTTGTTTAGTTATTAATTAGAGTCATTGATCTACCAGACAACTAAATCATATGTGATCATCGGCTTTATCAGAGTTTTATAAATCCAGTATTATATTGACATTCATACCCCAATAAATATTCTTTCAGAAAATGCAGAGAAACTACACTTCAAATTAACAGTGCTGTTCCTAAAATAGCGCTAAGAAACAATTAAGTCTACACAGAACACGAGGCTAATAACCTGAGTAGGTTATGCAGTTGATATTTAAATTAATTTTCTCACAACAATATATCTTTATTCTTGATTCTACCAGAGATTATAAAAAGTTCATATAAAACTTTTTATTATCTCTAATAATTTTTCCTACTTGTTTTTCTCTTTGACTACTTATTATAGTTAAAAGCCATCTATGATTTTCTTTTTTCTTTTACATTTGTGAATTTGGTGTACTGCAAATGTCTGTCTATTTTTTATTTTTTATGGTTACTTTTCAAATTTTTAGATTTAAATTATCGCTTTTTTTTTAAATGTACCGTTTCTTTTGCGTTGAATGAGTAATTCTTCTTAAATAAACGTTTTAGCTTTATTTACGTTAATAATTTTCATTGAATTTGAGTAACTGGGGCAGCCTGAGGGACATAAAAACTTCTCCGATTTTCATGGACTAAAGGCTTCAAGGAAACTTCGTGGAGCTTAAATAAAAGCACCGAGTCGCAAGTATAAGAAAGTGTTTAACATTTTATGAATAAAGTTTCTAGTGAGAGAGTTCCTCGATAGCGCAATAATGTACAAAGGCTTTCACTATACTAAATCCTTAGTATTGAGGTGCACTGGAACTCATGCAGACTTGTGACAAATTGAATTTATTG
The DNA here is from genome assembly GCA_951812935.1 of Hermaeophaga mercurialis. Lineage (NCBI taxonomy): Eukaryota > Metazoa > Arthropoda > Insecta > Coleoptera > Chrysomelidae > Hermaeophaga > Hermaeophaga mercurialis. Next base: position 6,926,430 of record OX638363.1, on the reverse strand, counting down.
TTTCCGGATGGCGAACTTCAAAAGAGTTAATGATTTTAAAAGAAACTCATAATTAATCATTTATGCAAAATACTATAAGGAGACTAAGTTTTCTACCGTAGCCAATTAGAAATTTTTTAGATAAATATGATAAATACATAGTTTAGTATTTTGTTCAGTTGTGTTTGAAAATTTACTTCATACTAAACAAAAATTTTTGTACTGTTAGAACTACACACTTTTGCCAAATCGTCAAAATAGTAGGAAATATTCAAGTTCATGGCTATGTTCATAGTATCCTTGCAATTATTTTAGATTACTTAGGTGTTTACATATAAGTAAAAAAAATGATAACCTGTTCAACTGCTTAAGTCTTGAACCTCTTAAACACCAAGTCGAAATACTGCACTATGTTCGTTATTTTATTCTTGAGTTTAATTTCTGCCCATACAAATTGCAAGATTTGAAGGTTTGCAGAATGATACATAATGAATCAGATACATATACAGCGGCTATTAATAACCAAAATCGATGGGACCCGAAACGGCAGCTTCTAAAGAGCTATTGAGTTCTGTGGCACATGCTTTGATAATTAGAATTAACTGCTACGACCAAGTTTAATATGTTGAAGTTCACTTAGCGGAATCGTAGCCGTATTTTAATACACTAAAGTGACAGAGAATTAGAGAGAATTGCTACGTTATCTCTTGTAGATGACATTGCTTGAATTAAGATACAATTTACTTTAGTTTCGTTCAAAGTTTCGTCAACGGCGGTATTCGGTATGAATAATTTTATACCTTGTTGCGAATTAAGATATTATTGTGACCGATGTAATATTTGACAACGTTGCAACATATGTTTCTTGAGATCTGAGAGAATTAAAATTTAATTTGGATGTGTTCTCAGTTAGTGAACGAATTTAAATAATATTATTTTTAAAAGTAATTTATTATGAAACGCCAAATTAAAAACATCTGCTAAGAATTAAAGAATCAAATATACAAATTAGAGAAAGAAAAAACAACTAAAAGTTGGAACACATAAAATTTAAAATTAATGTTATGATAAGAAAACAAGGCTTAATGTTTGTTCTAGTATCTGTTTTTGTAAACTCTACATGTACATGTAAAATGTATATTAGGTAATTATAGCTGTAATAAACATAATATCATTTATGTATTCAGATATACCGTTATTTGAATGTATATGCCCAGCAAATCATTTAATCAGAATTATTAAACGGACATGATAGATTTACCAATGAAAAAATATACTGTATTAAAAACAAATTGGCAATCTCAGCTTACATTTATTGTGTATGTACATTCAGTTTACGCACTTTACCATAATGTTTAGGAGTCAACGATACCGCATGAAACCGTAAATTGCTAAGTATTTAGAAAAGGAATGAGAAAATAGGATGATTCAAAAACTGAGAAATGTAAATTTATATACCAAATAGGGGGATATATTTTCTTTTTTAAACTATTTTTAAATGCCGGAGAAAATGACATAAAAGTATGAAAACAAAAGAGAAATACTTTCCCCCTTCATACAGATTTTTTAAGTTTAAAATTTTTTTAATTCAACCGCTTAGCAATAAAATTATATTTCAAATACTAAGAAAAATTAGACAACAGATTGCGCTTATAACCTAGAAATATAGAAATCTATAATCTGGCAACAATGTTGATATATTTTACAGATTATGGTTTCCGTTTTCCATTCACATCATTGTAATTTCTCTCTCGTTTGGTGCGATTAGCACACGTTCTCGGTAGAAATTGAGTTACTATCCGTACAGTACCGTTTGTGGGAATTGTAAACAATTTGAATCACACTTGAGTAATAATAGAGAGCGTGAATAAAAGTACTTGCAACGAGAAAAAACAAATGAATATATTTTTTGAAAAATATTTTAATGTGTATTTTTAATGCCCTGTACTCAATTATTTAAACTTTGTCTAAAAAATATCAATATATTCGCAAATTTGAAAACTTACTATTATTTTTTCGAATTAAATACATAAGATTTTGAAGAGTAACAAAAGGTTACGTGTTTGGTGCGTACACACTATGTAATGAAAGAAAGGCTGAATAAGTTGTATTTTAAAGTGTGTAAGATTCTTTATTTAAAGATATGTGTAAAAGAAATATATATATTTCTCAAAGTCAAAAGAGTGTCAAGCGCTTTCGGCAAAACAATGCCATCATCAGGACAAACTGAAAAAATAATTGATGATAGAAGATCATACATAAAGCAAACATGATACTTACAAAAGTGCAAAAAAGTAAAAAAAAAGTGCAAAAAAGTAGTCTCTACTTTTTTGCACTTTTGTAAGTATCATGTTTGCTTTATGTATGATCTTCTATCATCAATTATTTTTTCAGTTTGTCCTGATGATGGCATTGTTTTGCCGAAAGCGCTTGACACTCTTTTGACTTTGAGAAATATATATATTTCTTTTACACATATCTTTAAATAAAGAATCTTACACACTTTAAAATACAACTTATTCAGCCTTTCTTTAAATACATAAGAGTTTGATTTTGTTTGGTAAAGTTTCAATTAACAATTAAACTTTGTGTTCATGAAAATGTACGAAACAATTTTCAAACGATATAATTCATCGTACGCGCTCGTGATTTTGTTACAAAATTTAATTCATGCATTTTTGTGGAACCATGTTTTCATTGTTAATTGAAATTTGAAATGGAAAAAGCCGGAAAATGTTTGATATATCTTTTAAAAAAATTTTATAATAATTAACGTTGTGATTATTGATCCATTCTTGGAAACTTCATCTTAAAATTATTTGCAATTCTCCAATTCTCCATAAATTTAACCCACGCAAACATATTATTTTATACTATGTAAAAAAATTGAACATACTTTCTATTAGAATAGGGCCTCTGGAGTGTTCTACTCAATGTGTATATCACAAAATCAATGTTGCAAAAGTAGTTTTGGTTGAGATCGTATTCGTTTCTCTATTTGTTTCATATAATTAAATCAGAAGAAGGATGTGTTTATAGGTAATGTGTTTGTATATTTTTTGAAGATGTAAGTGTAAAAAAAACGCTTTGGAAGACTGTGAAAATTCAAGATAAGTATTATTTATCTTTCCATATTTTTTAGGAATATTTTTGATCTCATTTTGATTTAAGTAAATACTGTTTTTATGTTTATTTTAGTTTTTCACTATAGATTTAAATAAATATCTATGACATCAAACATAAGAATCATCTTTTTTCTAATAAAAATACACGCTTCAAAGTCTGAAAAGTATTCAACTCATTTTTTAGAGAATTAAATTTAAATGTATCGGAATCTTACGGCCTTTTGTCCATTTTAGGTCACTTATTCGACGATTTTCTTTGAAATATCGATATAATAAAACTATCACTTTTTCATTTTTTTTGTGCAGTCTTTGTCCACAAACTGCCTTCGTAAATATAAAGCATATTGTCAGTAAATAGTCTTATGTTAAATCATTTAAGTAAATATTCGTATCATTCTTCGATTTCCAGCAAAAAAGAAAATAAAGAAATAAAGGTAAATATATAAATTATACAGCATTTTTGCTCTGCGCATTTGAATTAATGGAGTCAATTAACATCTCATTAAATTCCGAGGCGCCGGCATCGATCGCGCACTAAAAAGGATATTCAGAAAATATTCGTATGCAAATGCCCGCTCCGGGTGTTTATCCAATAATTTCCCTGGCCCGAACAAATTTCAAATAAATGAGTTTCCCAAGGACTCCATTCGAATTTATTTTGCATACTGCGCTCGCTGTTGGAACATTTTTTACTTTCTAAGATTTGCTGTTTCTGGCGTGTTGTGTTTGAACAATCCTAAACAGGATGTCGCCAAAAGAATAATGGTATGTTACTAGATTCTAAAATAGCCTACCGAATGATTTATAATAATGTATTAGGCATTTTTCATCCGTGGTCCATTTTCCAATAAGCTTCAATTACAGCCAAATTACGAGGGTGTCTGAAACTATATCAAGAAGATAATATGGCTATTAAGCAGTCAGTAAATCCTAAAATGAATCAGTGGTTACACTTGTAGGTCACAAGGCCATTGGTAACTAGTTAGGATTTAAGAAAATATTAAATCTATTATCATTACAAATATGTATCTAAAAATATGCTAAATTCTGCCAGTGACAGGTTTTTGTGTAGTAGTGCAAAGAGACATAAGGTCAATCGAAAGTTATAGGAAAAATTTAAGAAAACCCAATTTGGGTAATTCGCATATACTAGATTTTACAGTATAGTTTCACACCGATTTTAATAGAGAATAATAATAATCTTGAATATATAGAAAAATTTATATCAGAAGTATCTCCTGTTATTCCAAAAGAAGTAGCAGACGAAATAAAATCGAAATTAATTTCGAAAAAAGCACAGATTGTTAATAGTTAAAAAAGATATTAAAAAGTTTGCTAAGAAGCACAAAAATCAACTTCACTTCCACGGAAGCGTAGAAATACTTCAACTGCTGGACAACCACCATCTGTAAGAATTTCATATAAAAAGTATTGGATGGTATATTAGACCAGTTTTAATTGTTATAGCGTTAAGTATTATTAAAAAAATAGTTTCAAAGACGGAATAAAAATCGTATTAACTGTAAGTTCGCTACTATTTTCCGTAAAGAGCTTTTGCGTTGCTACGCAAGTACGCAGATGATAAAGTACGAGGCAAATAACGGAAGAATGGTATTTTATTCTCGTAGCAAGCGATACAATTATAACAGACGACAAGCTCACTGGTACAGTCCAAATGAAACTCGGTAGGTATAAAATAAATGGACTGCAGTCTGGGTTTAAGGGCATCAAGGTATCATAAATACCTGCAGACTCTAATAGACCCCAAACAAACTAAAGAACCCATCAACAAAACTGACAGCAGATCTACAGATCTGAAGTTGGGATACGACGAGATCCTAAGTTCGGAAATGACGATGGTATCAATGGGCAGTTGATAGAACACTGCTGGCTTTGGAAATTTATGAACAAGGTTGGCTTGCCAGAGAACAATATTTTTAACCTCTTTTAGACAGAAGAAAATGGCCTAAGTGGAACTCTATGGGTGCGGAGATCTATTAAAGTTATGCACAAAGCTACAGAAATGAGGCATATTTGAAGCCCATTCTAAGTAAAAGAAGGTCCACAATAATCAGTAATAGTTGCAATGAATTAAGACAGAAATCCACTACAAAATAAATTTGGTGTCATTTTTAGTGATAGAGAGGGGGGAAATTAAAATTTCGCCTAAAAATTTCTTTGTGTCGCTTTTAACTATTATATTAAAAATTATCATATATCGCATGTCGATATTTTGTTTCGCCATAATAATGTTGGAATTGTCATCAAACATTATGCGTACAAAATAGACTACAGTAGAATAAATTATCCGAAAACCAAGCTTCAGATGCACTTTATAATTCTAAATAAATACTTCCATTCGAGAGAGTCCATTTAAATGCACGGGATTAATTTTGGTAAATGCAAATATTATTCTGGATTCTACTTCCAAACGACAAGTGTTTTAAATTGTTCAGGACAGCGGAGTAAAGTTCGTTAAAAACGCACGTCAACTTCACGATTAAAGCACTCTATTTTGAATACAACCAACAGTTTGTGCAGCTTTTGATATAATGAAAGTCATGTAAAAATGTAGCTATTGTTTCTGGAAATTAAACTAGTTTTGTATCTAAAACATTTAATTTTTGATTTTTTATTGGTCGGCACTACAAACTTTTGATTTTTTTTATTATTTGTCCCCGTATCTTGCAGTTTCCATTGTTTGACTAGTTTTGGAAAGATCAAACAAAATTTTACATGTCTGAATATACCTATTGTTAAGATATTAAAAACATAGACTAATAATCATTTAAGTAATTTTTAGATCAAGTTAACTCTCCTTGGAACTCAAAATCCTATACAAACTCAATTTATAATGCAAGGCGTTAATTATTTAGCGACACCATTGGCTTGTGAAATCTTTTCCAATAAAGTTCGTTACGCCACAACTTTGTAACCTTATAAAATATTTGAGCAAAACCCTAGTGCCAACTTGAAGTTACTTTACAATCATTGTCACCAGCTAATGGAGCTACAATTAAAATTTTATCCCAACTTCTCGCCCCAAATATCGATTCCGATCCAAATTTAAAAATTATCGTTAGTTTAATTGTGTGAATTTAGAAGAATGGTTTAACAAATTTTACTTCTGCGAATATGACTATTAATAATTTATTTAGAATAGAACCACAAATATCTTAGACTTCTTATAATAATTTTCAGTTGTTGATTTTTCTTCTTGTAATAGTTCGATAAAATGGATGGTACATATGCCGAAAAATATAACAATGAAACAAAGAATAAATATAATAGATACCAAGTGTGATACATCGTTGAAATCAGCTCGACAAAAATTTTTAAAAAATACAAGGTATTCCATTTAAAAAAATATAACTTCGATTCACCTCTTTTTTTTGGGACAAACTGAATAACCAATTATTATTATTATTATTATTATTTTTTCAATGATTTGTTTCTTTCATTAAAATGTAATAACTTGCATTTTGCCGATGATTTCAAGATATTTTCAACTATTAGTTCACAAATTGATTATCAATTCCTTCAGGTAGAATTATATAAAATTAACGAAGGGTGTACAAAAAACCAACCTTTTCCTTAATTTGGATAAATGCTACTGAAAGCAGAAGTAAAGACTGTTGGTAGTTTCACTTTTATAATGGGTCATTTTTTTTATTGAATTTATTTTTAGTTAAGTAAAACCGAGGGTAAATAAATCCTATTTTATATCAAATAAGTCGTATAATAAACTTTATAAAAATTAAGCAAAACATATTTCTAAAATTCCTTGAATTGGACCCCATAGTTTTGTTATGTTCTAACAAGAATATTATACCCGGAGTGTCGCAAATATTATATGTCTTATGATGAATCCAATAAACACATAGTACAGTCTCCTAATATTCCTTGATATAATATTTGTTTTGCACATTCTGCGATAAGAAGTATGTTGTGCAAACCAGACTGTCAGTACGTACTAGTTTAAAGAATATTAACCGCATTTAAGGTATGGTAAACCTGAAAAATCCTGTATTGCTAAACATCTTCTTAACATCTGTTCTAAGGTAAGTCTATATATTATAATTAGAAATATTAATGATAGAAGGTTGTTAGATGCATAATGTAAGAATAGGCTAAATAAGGACAAATTATTATTTATTTTTATTATTAATCAAACACTAAAAAGGTTAAATATTTCAAGTGTACGACTAATATCCTGGAGAATACACTTCTAATCTACTTAGACACAAACATTTAGTTGAGCAAAACGAGGAGCGCATATATTTACTCATTTATAATGTTCATGCATCAAATAACTAGAGGACAAAGCTTCGACAATTCTACGTGTAAATATACCTACAAGCCTTAGTAGCTCAAATTTGTAACCTATAACATAACGACAGTTGTACACAGTGCTTGTTCCACTATATCACAAAACAGAGCTTAATTATGCATTTCAATCGGATTACATATCTGAGATACATCAAAGTTGAGTAACAAGGTTTATTTGTTAAATAAATACAAAGCAACAATGATGTCATCAAATTTCTTAGCAAAAAACTTTGTTATTTTTGCTATTTCTTAAAAATGTTATGGGATCAAATTTATCTTTTGATACAGAGTAAAATATACATACACTAACTGTTGGTGTGGAACATTTCAATAATTCAAAATCAACTATTATTTTTGTTCGATATCGAGATACACCACGCTTTATTATTTTTATTTTGACTACAGGTCCTTCATTAAAGCAAAAAACAAATTCGTTAATTAGCGTGTTTTAAATCCAGGTCGAGCTTAACAAAATTTGATCATTTGTTTACAGCTCAAAATACTATGTATAACAAAATGTTGCAAAGAGATCAACATATAATATTTTATTACTAATTTCAAACTAGGTACTTTTTATGATGGCCCTCAACTTTTCAGCTATACAAAGTGAGTTGAAATACAAGTAAACGAAATGTACTTGTGCTATTCATGCATGTAATTTAAACAGCAAAAATATTCAAATATAGACTTTCAAAAAGTTTTTCCTATATAGGGCAACTCTTATCTAATACCCCATCGATGCATAGATATTCAAAGACTGTATTTTGATACCGGAGTTTTCAAGAATTGAGAATAAACAAAATGTCTCTAGCACATTTTGGTGGTTTTTTGAGGGAGGGGCATTGTTAATTTTATCGAAAACTTACACCTTTATGTGGAAAGTCCACCCTTTCTTCCAACTCACAAAAAAAAAATAATTAATATCCGATACATAACGAAATGGTCCTTTGTCAAATTTAAATGAAGTACTGTTTAGATTTGCCGGATTTCTTGAAAATTGCTCATGTTCTAATAGCTCAAATAAAATGTAGAATATAAATTTAAAAATAGCTGAACGAATGTTAATAAAAAATTCTGTAACTACCAGCTCTTTGTCTATTACAAAACAATTGTCATGATAATCTGATATGTCTTTTATATTAAACAACTCACTTTGGCACTGAATATGGGCTTTACAATCCATTTATATACTAAACTTTTTTTTACTGGAGGAAGTGTTTATAAAATATTTCAAGATAACGGTTAAGTTCTTTAACTAAGAACCAATTTTGTGGACTGGATGTTTCCTGTGCTCCAGACTTTTGGGGTGAATGTGAATGGTCGAATCTAAGAAAGACTTAATGCTATTTAAATTAAAATTCGCCAAGCTTTATTCGTTGAATTTCTTAAAGCTGTTTTGTACCATTTTCTTAGACAAAATGTTCGTCTGAAAATAACTTCATGTAAATTAGCTCCGATGAAGATTTTTGACAAATAAAGTTTGTAATACTGAAGATGTAATGACAGGTTTTAAAGAATAGTTAAACTATTTTTCAAATGAAATTTTGGATACCATGTAAAACCAAAACAAAAAATATTGGGATTGAAATGCTCAATATTTCGATTATTTGAAAATAGGAATGAAAATGAAAAAAAAAAGAAAATATAATTTTTAAAAAGTGTCAACAGACGAAATTATTGAATAGCCACCAGCGTGTCTCAGCTTTAAAAGCAGGACTTTGTATAGTTTTCACAATAATGCATTTCCACAATTTAAAATACGTGGAAAGGGATTCGCTATTATTTTTTGGGTTTATTTGTAGGTACTATTTAATATTTTACAACAAAATCGGGGTCATTTTAAAATGAAAAACTGCCATTCTCAGAAATTAGTTCATATACATATACTAGGAATCACATGGAAAACTTTTTTATTATTAACATAAAAAAAGTTATTTTTCATAAAAAATTCCTAATTAGTCTAGAACCTAAGATGAAATCATCAGATATCATTTTTTTTCATTTCAAGAGTAAAAATATGCAAGTTACGTTAAAAATGAATTTATATTGATTTTTTCGAAAATTGAAATTGGACAACATTTTATTCAACAATAGAGTTACAACAGGTTTCAAGATATGCATTTGAAGAGGATCATTTCAGAAACGCGCCAGGAAATTATTCGGGTTATGATAAGAAACGTATTACGGGAATTTGACAATAGAACGATTTTTAGATCAAAATTGAATTATAATTGTTATTAATGTTAGTAACACTATTTGAATTTCAGTGCCTAGAAAAATTTGTAAAATATAACAAAATCTGATTTTTTATAACACTTTGTGTAACTGCATATTTGAATATAGTTTTCAATTTTCATAACAAATTTTGATATTGTCAAAAATAAAGATATTTTGTTTTCAAGCAAAAATCATATTTTTTGACAAATCTCGTATACAACTGATGATTACATTTTAGATTTTAGATCAAAGAAAAATTTTAAAATACGTTATAAACAAACGCCGTTTGACGATGAATATCTTTTAAGCGCTTAATTTAATCGACAAATCATAAGAGACCATTTTTGTAGAGCAGTTAATTTCCTACAAAATTATGAGTTGCGCGATTCATAAAAATTTTTTGTAAGCGAGTTATAAAATTCATAAGCAAAACAGAAATTTCTCTTAAAATAATTAAACTTTGACCTTCGATATCTTTTAAACGGTGAGGTTTACGAAAAAATTGTAAGAGACCTTTTTGGTAGAGCATTCGATTTTCTACAAGAATATGAGGAGATATATTTTTTAACGAACAGTTGTCGAAGAGATATGAATTTTTGTTTCTAATACTGAGGAAAAAATGGAAATTGTAAAGCGGAGAACCTTGTTATCAAAATTAAGAGCTCATGTTGGATGAGAATTCTCTAGAGGTGTCTAGAGGTGTCTAGTAACCGATTTTTCAGAGAACAAAGTAAAAAAAATAGTCGGTTTTTTTGACCCACCCTAATAAGTAGTTTATTTCATTATATGTGACCATAAAACATGTATGAGTATAAAAGAGCTATATGTATATGTTTATTTTTCCAGTGTGAAATGCGACCTTTTTTGTTAGAAATTGCCAATGCTTTAATCATTTGGATGTATTAGGACATTTTGTTGATGAATAATAATTTTTCTGTTCTCTTTCCTCGATATACCCAAGCATACATTTTTCAATAATGTACCATACACTTTATTTGACTTTATTTCTGGTGTATTTGGCATTTTTTTATGTAGATGCACGGTTTTATTTTTTCCTTTTAATTTTAACTTTTTTCTCTTCTTTTTGATTGTTTACGTTTTAATATTTAGCAACGTTACGATTATTTTCGTGGAATATTTTCACCTTTTTTGAATGAACTATTTGTAATGCTTTCTAATCTTAGGAAAGTAGAATTGATGTGATTTTTTACAATGATCCGTTCAAGGTGTCAACCACACACACAGGAGCACTTTTGATGCAAGAGATAAACGGAGATGAGTTCTCATTTCCGCAGGTTATACGGAAAAAGCGAGGATAATACTGATGCTGTTTTTAAGGAAATGAGGAATCTTTAACACGTAAGTAATTTTTAACCCTCGTTTTAGATACAGGAAAGATGTATTGTGCGTTAGGGAGAAGTGATGGATTTTGCAGGAGAGTCACGATATGAGAAAAATGCCAAATTTTTCGAAGAGCGTTTTAGGTATGTGTTTAAAAGAAAAATGATGCCAAAAAACATTGCGTCTTTCTGATGGTTATTTTTGGTTCATAAAAATATCCCACAAAAAGATTGGAAACTGGATAAAATTTAAATAATATTAACATTTAAATAACAAACTCGTAGATGAATTAAACATATACGTGTACAATTTTCATTAGTTATTTCTAAATATACTAATTTATTCACTGACTGACATCAACAACAATGAAAATTTTAACTCTGGATTTGTTGTATTCCATGCTTGTTATTTACAGAGGTGTAATTTCGACCGAAATTCGTGGACATCGCCCCGGAAATCCCTTTAATAATGATTTATTTGCTGCATTGGTCAACTGAAATTCGATTTAAAGTGGCCTAAAAGCAAATTTTTCATTTTGGTCAACAGTTATCCACAGTCGTGTCTGTCAAGTTTGGACAGTGTGCGCCCGAAGCTTTGTTCCGAAGTGACATAATGTAAAAGTAAGGCAATATGATTGATGTATTGCAACAAAAACCTATCCAAAGAGAACTTTGTTGTTATATCAACCATTACCTATATTTACATACATGCAAAATTAATTAACATACAAAAGAAGTCTCGAAAATAATTTTTCCAGATTTTATTTAATGTTTTCTTTTTTCTATTTGTTATTTATTTCAACAATTTTTTTTTTAATATTTTGCATCAAAAACTTTATTTGGGGAGAAGGTTTCAAAGAGTTATTCCTATTTTTAAAGTACACTACCATATTTTTTTATAGTCAAAAATCCAGAAATCTTATTAGGGATTTTTTTATCAAAAAAATTAATATGCCACTGGATTTAGATGGCTCCCAAATAGATGTTATAGATAATTAGAATATATCCGGTAATAGTTTACAAAATTTCAACTTAAAATTATCTTCTTTATTAATAAACATATTTTAATAAAAGTCCCATTACATCTATTGGGTGCGATTTAAATTCAGTGATGTACTCGGTTTTTTTTTCGTAAAAAAATCGCTGGTTAACATTTTGTAAACTCTTACATAATATATTCATACCATAACTTTTTTATCATTAAACATATTTTAATAAATGTTGGGTCACATCTATTTGGGGGTAATCTAAATACAGCGGCGTACTAGTTTTCTTGATAAAAAAATCGCTGATTGATATTTTGTAAACTTTTACCTGGTATATTTTGAAATTTACTATCCCATAAGTTTTTTATTAGAAAAAATAGCGTAGTATGCCTTAAAAACAGGAATAACTTTTTCAAAGCTTTTCACCAAATAAAATTTTTGATGCACATTTCAAAAAGAAAATTGTTTAAATCGGTTAATAACTTTAAATACGATGGTAGTGTTTCCAAGTTAGATGGGTCACACTGTAAATTTTTATTCAGTAGGGTTGCCAATTTAATAAGGTACATCTAATTAGTAGAGAAAATATAAATTTCGTAATAATTGATACTGCCGACAATTTACAGAAACAATATTTAAGTAGAGGTTTTTAGAATTTAAAATATATTGAAAGTATTGGGTATTTAAGAAAATGAACTAAATAAAAAATAAATTGATGTGATTTTGCAAAAAATAAAAAGAAATGGCAGGATTCTACATATATCTAAAATATCTCTGCTATAATTTTATCAATATATTGAACGTTAATTAATCACAAAATTGATGCAATACATTTCTTGTCTTGTATTCGTTCTCTTTTATGCCATTTCTTCAGTAGAAATATAAGTATATATTGTTACGATAGTAAATCAATTAGCAATTTAAGGATATATTACGCCCTAATATTCAGTAGATTTATTTTTATTCATTTACAAATAAATTATTATCGTTTTTACTCAGCCTCTTTAACTTCCATTAACCAAGTTACCTAATGGATTAAAATCCCTTAAGATAATATTAAGATTTTTCTCCCATAATTTATTGAGAGATAACAACCCAATACAATAAATTTCTTGTCTAATAAGTAATCGTTCCTTCTTATACCATTTCTTTATTAGAAATATATGCATATATGTGTGGCACATTTTAGACTACATGATTAGATACATTTAACATATTAATAGTAATGTAGTAGTAATGAAGAAAATATTGGAGAAGCATTTTTTCAAAGAAAATTCAAAGAAAGATATTTAAAAGAAAAAATTATTAATTGTTATAATTGCAGTGAGGTCTGATGTATTAAAAGGAATTGTCCAAATCTGAATACAAATATTAAACTTGTTGGACAAAGTGCTAGTCTTTAATCGGCACATTAAGAGTCTAAAGACTATGAATATATATTTCTCCCATATCGATGAATTATTTACAGTTTCCTTCCGGATGAAATATGCAGATAGTGGATCTTACCATAAGACAAGAAATAACCATCTTTTTGGCACCATATCAGTATAACTATTGCAAACAATAGAGTTAATAATGTAATTGGAAAAAGCATAAATAATAGTCATCTTTTCAATGGTACAAATTGAACAAGAAAGAAAATGTGTCCTTCATGTTCTAGAAATGGGACCAAGTAATTTATTTATGTCAGTAACATGCGATAAAGGGCTAGAAATTTTCGGAAATTCTGATATAATAGGGTTGAAAAAGACAGAAACTGGAGAAATCAATATTATAAGAAGGAGAACAGGAAATATGTCAACTAAGGTATTAAGAAAAATGCAGAAAACTGATTCACTTCATGCACAAAGAGACAATGTTTAAAAATTTGGCGCGAACGGCTTGGATACACAAGTTCAGAGAAAATACTTAATATGGTAAAAACTAAAGCAGTAACAGGTTTAGAAGTAAATGAATTTGCTGGTTATTGGTGCAAATCATGTATTTTAAAAAAATTGCAAAGAAACATTGTAACTCATGTTTAAAACAAAAATGTAAAGTTGGAGATTATATTTCTTCTGATTTATGTGGACAAATGAAGCTAAAGTCAATAGATGATTGCTTGTATCTAATAATATTCAACAACGAATATTCAGGATATAGAATGACATATTTTCTCAAGAGCAAAGATGAAACACTAGATAAATTGAAAGATTTTGCGATAAAAGTAAAACAAGAGACTGGAAATAAATTTAAAAAGCTTAGAACTGATAATGGAGGAAAATATACAAGAAAGAAATTTTTAGAATATCTCAACAAATTGGGTAGAAACGAACAGTTTCATACAACCCTCACATGAACGGACTGGTAAAGAGGGAAATAAGAACCCTAGCAAAATCTGTTTTACATTACTCTTATGGAGTTTAATTTCAACATATACCGATGCGTGAAATTTAATTTTACGCATGGAAGTAGAAACACAATTTTTCATTAACTAAAGCCTTCAAGTTAAAAAAAATAATGAATTTAAAAAGTTATGCATATACATAGAGAGGTTCGTGTTTCTTTATATTATCAACGATCGCTAAAAATCGTGATAATTTAATTAGTAGTAAATAAGTAATCAAAGACTTTCATAGATTTCAGTTTTGTTACTCTACTTTCAATTTAAAATTAGCTACTTTCTTGTTGGTGTAAATAAATATTTATTTTATATAATGCTTCCTTTTTTGAGCTATTTATTATAGCTTCAACTTAAAAGCATTCAAGCAAAATCTGCATCATAGGAAACTAAAAGGGTTAAATTATTATTAAGTGCGCTATAGAAATTGTTTTTGCAGCTGCAAATCGATTAATTACGTTCATTCAAGATGAAAATAAAAGGCCGAGACGAATAAGAGCATTTCTATGTAAATAGAATAATATGTTGCGCAACATAAATTCTTAACGACGCCATTACTGAAGGTAAACGATATCCGAAAACGAAAATAGGTTTTTTCATTGCTCATTATATATCCTCAAGTTGTTTCAATAGCCAACGAAAGAAGCTTTTAGAGGCGATGTTGGTCGAATACAAAGCATATTTTTTACGCCGGGTTTGTAACTTTTAGTGGTGTCAAGAAAACCCCGAGGGGATTCAAGGAAATATATAAGAAAGGATGACGTGAATATCAAGAAAATAAAAGCTGTCAGGCCGTCGTTCTTATGGATATGAATATTTTGTAACGCATTTTTGCAGTGTTGGAGCTTAATAATATTAGAAAGAAACGGAGTAATGCGAGATGAGACAAGTTTAGAGAAAAATACATTTAGACACCGACATTTTACTGTCAAAAAAACGGATAAAGTATGACTTTGAAATAAAGCAATAGTTTTCTACATTCTGACTCTGAATCCTGAACTTCTGTAAATAGGAAAAGTAAGAGTAGAAATCAACCTCAAACTCAAATCAAATCTATTTATTCTATTTTTAAATCACATCAATCAAACCAATTTTTAAAAATCAAACTATATTTTGTAAACGGCAGTAAATAAAAAATGAACAAACAAAAACAATGAATAAATTAATTTACTATTATTCTACTGCATCAACAAATATTTAACGTAGAATGTACATACAAAATACCATTTGTTACTATTCAGAATTTAATATTTTCTATTTTTTATACGTTTTATTAAATTAGCAATAACATGTTAAATTTAAGTTTGTATTTATATTATTGTCCAGATATTGAAATAGATTTCTTAATAAAAAAAAACGAATTTCCAAACACAACATTAATTAATATTTAAAAAAGCAGTTTTTATTGAAAAATTAAAACTACATCTAGGTACTAATAATAAAATAAATAAAATTCTTAGGTTTTTACGCATTTTGAAAATATAAGGTATTTTTTTTGTTTTCTAAAGATTTCTTTGTTGTTAAATTAAATGATATATCAATAATAAGGTACATAATTTGAGCTACACAGTATTTTAGATTCTTTTGAAGTTACGAGACTAGTGCGCGATATTTCTCCTCACATGTAAAATTCTGTTTATAGGTCATGTTACATAATATAGTGTTACACGATTTTCACCACAAAGTAACTTAAGTTTTGTTCTTATTTGACAATATGACCCACAGAACTCAGAAATTAACCGCCAGAATTACCTAAAGCCTGTTAAATAAACCGCCAGAAAACGTTAAAAAAAGGAGTTCAAATCCAAAAATATTTTGTTTTATGTAACTTAAAACAATCAACTGTTTTTAAGTAATTTGAGTTCAATTAAATGTTCACTTGCAGAATGACCCAACTAAACCAACTAAAACGTAAATACTAACCTTCACTTCACAGAAAAAAACCTGCAAAATTTAGAGCTTATTTTATGTCAATTTGATGCGAATCACCTTATCCAAAAATGCTCCGTAAAGAAGCTAGAGCTCTAACATCGATTTAATTCAAATAACTTTAAAACGGTTTTCTTTTAAGTGACAATATTTGGCACATTTATTTTTTGTATTATGTATTGTATTTTAAATGTAGTCATAAGTGCATCGTTTGGGTGGGGTATTAGATAATTTTATTCGTAATTTTTTCTCTCTCAAAATATCATTAATTTGAGATGATATTTAACAAATTTTGACATTTTTACAAAAAAGGATACTCTTATCTAAAGTCTCTACGATGAACAGTTTTCGAGAAAAATCGATTTAAATTTTTCATGTCGTTATGCATACGTTTCTATTGACTAAAAAATTTTTATTAAGTTACCATAGACGACTGTGACTTGTAAATATGTCGAAATTTATTAATTATTAGAAAAATAGCTCTAGTTCTCTTGGTTAATGTGATTTGCGTCAAATCGAAATAAAATTAGCTCTAAATTTTTTCCATGAAGCGAGTTTCTAAATACCCTGCATTACTGATGTGTAAACTTTTATAAATAGTCTCACTGAATAGCTACTAAAAAAACAACGTTATTATCAGCACAACTCTCTTTCTCACACTTTAGGGCTTTTCAGGACCGTATGTGAAATCATTAGTTCAAATCCATATGTAATTCTGACCAATTTAGAATTCGGAAACTTCGGTTAACAGAGGATTCATATTTAGTTAATAGCATCGAAACGAAAACGTTGTCGAATCGCGCGTCCATCTGCTTAGTATCTGAATCCTATGCACGGAACAAAATTACACAACATGTACCACAATTAGGAGATCGTGAATAAATATTTTTATTTTCTTTAAAATAAATATTACTAATTATTTCACATTATCTTCCTCACTCCGCCTCTGATAATTACGAAATGCTCCAGCTTTCTGGTTATCCGACATTCATTGAGCGTATCACATTTATTTTTTATTCTATCACCTTTAGAAATATTTCATATCAAATCTAACTGTAAAAGATAATATGGAATTAATATGTTAAATTTTCTTTTTTAAATCAATTTGATTTGATGAATCCATCCTATCGGGTGTATTTATAATCAGGCAAATTAATTAGTAAAAGAACAAATAACAGTTGCCGTTAAGAGCCAATATCATCATCTAACTTCTTCGATTAAACACATTTGCCTTATTATAGACCTACAAACACTAACTATAAATCGATCTCTTTTCTTCCGATTTGATTACATGAAACAAAGAGAGAAACGAATACAATTTTAACAAAACGCTGTGGCAACATAGCTTTTCTACTAGAATACTGCACAGGCCCGGTTTTAATAGAAAATATATTTAACTTTTTTACAAATAAATGGGGTATCAAATATGTTTGCAGTAAGTAACATTTATGGAGAAGTGGTGTACTGAGAATGATTTAAAGAGAAAGTTTCCAAAAATAGAACAAAAATCACGTTAATGGTAATAAAAACTTAAAAGATACAACAAATATTTGCCAGATTTTTCCAGTTAAATTTCAATTAACAGGTTTCATAAAAATGCATGAATTTTGTGACATAATCACGAACTCGTAGGACGAGTGATTTCGTCTGAAAATTGTTTCATACATTTCCATGACAACAATGTTTCATTGTTAAATTAATCTCTTATGTATATACTTCCGAAAAAATCATAGTTTTTAAATTCAAATTGTGAATAATTGAGTATATAGTAAAATATTTTTCCGGGAATTCATTCGGGTATACTACAAACGTGTATTGTGACTTTTGTCATTCTTGGTGCAATTATACTCGATGATTATGATTACTTAAGTCGTTTACAATTTCCGCAAACGGTACTGTACAAATAGTAATTTACATTTTCCCGAAAATCTGTACCAGGCCGCAGCGAACGTCAGGTGTGAAAGCATCATCAACACTGTTGCCAGAGTATAGATTTGTATATTTCAAATTAATAGGCGTAATCTACTGACTAATTTTTTCAGTATTTAAAAATGTCGTTTTACTGCCAAGCGGTTGAAATTAAAGAAAAATTGCATCAGTTTCAAATTTAAAAAATCTACCTGCAAGGGGGACGTATTCATTTTTTTTGTTTTGGCAGATTTTTGTCATTATTTCCGGTACTTTTAAAAAATAGAAAATACGGACCGATTCTGTCAATTTTTTTTTAAATGTCAAATATTGGACCTATAATTTATTTACATTCTTTTAAAATAATTGTTTTAGAATGCACTTGTCCCTTCAAATAAATATCCTGATGAAGGCCTTGTAACTCAAAAACGCTGGAACTAATTGTAAAAAATAAATGTACCCACTTTAGAAAACACACAAATTTTTTTTCAGTCTTAGTAAGAAAATGTGTACAAAGACTCAAACTATTTTTTAAAGTTTTTGTTGATTCTCCACTTAAATGTACATAGCGTGGGATAAATACTGTATATTTTTTTTCTCACGGAATGGGTAATTAGTTATGTTGTAGGTCTATGAAATGTGAAAAAATAATGTATTTCTTAGCATAACAAAATAAATGTATATCTACTAACGGTGAAGTTATTGTTCAACCTCTTTTACAGAATTTTTAACATTATTTTTGTATGCGCTTTATGCTTACTCCCATTTATTTATTTTATTTATTTTATTTATTTCAGGCGAACCAAAGAAAGACCAATGCAACAAAACCGTTGAAATATACGAAGATGTTTCTTCTCCAGAGGTGACAGAAGCCAATTTTGGAAAACCTATGACTTGTTGGTACCGGTTTCGATCATTTCGTGGTACTCCGAAGGACTGGATCTTAAGGATAAAATTCAACAAATTCAAAATTGGAAACTTGCTCAACGCTACACATTGCGAAGGAGGATATTTACAGGTAAAAATTTATCTAAATAAAAATGATATCGTTTTTTAGTAATGTTTTTAATAACACTTGGAATACGATCTCTTAATTGCAGATTTAAATGAAAATATACGACGCAAACGAAATATCATCTTCCTCATACCAATTTTAATATTTTTAATTTTCGTAGGAGCAATAATTTTTAATTTGACGAAGTTAAAGCCACGATTAATCCTCTAGAGTGAAAAATTGTTTTTAATATTGTGCCGCGATTTTAAAAGGGCGATAATTGCCGGTGATTTATAACAATTATAGCCGTAATTAAGAATAATTAGAAGAGCAAAAATAGATATTTAATAAATTGATTTGAAAAATACTGTTGTTTAAGTACACATAAGCTTTCATTCCAAATATAATCAAATAAAGTGAACATGTTTCCGAATTAATCCTTAAATATGTCTTTATTTTTACGTTATTTTTATAAATTTTCATTATCAAACTAACTGAAACATAAGTTAATATGCATTAAAATTTACAAGATGGAGGAAAAGTGTCTGCACAGCAAAACTAAGATTTCATTTAAAAAATTATAATTATACGACAAAGCTGTCTACTTAACTAAAATTAAAGACGAAAGTCCTCGCATAGCTATCTTATTACAAAGTCACGAGGTGCTTTGAGATAACGAAATTCTATAAAGAAAATTTACTTTAAGCCCGTAAACAAAATTATACGACATCCGAGTTTCGTTTTATTTATTTTTAAATACCCAGCGACTGGAGAAATTTTTTCAGCAAGAAAATGAATTTATCTAATTAGAACTGCCATTGCGTAAATGTCTTTAAGATTTTATATTTTACTTGGAATACATAAATAATAATAACTAGTATATATAGTTAAATAGATTCCCTATAATTCACCCCACATGAGTTAACACCAGAAGCCCTGCCGACCTTGTAATAAGCAATCCCGGAAAACATCACAAGCGGTGTCGTATTGAAGCTGCTGAAATGAATACCGGGTAAACATAAATAACTGCTAACGCTAATAGTGTAGTGACCAAGTAAATTAAAAATAAAAGTAAAGTTAATTTCAAGATATTTCGTTGACCTGGCATTTGCATTCTGAGAACTGTTAGTAAATCCCTCGGTAGGTGGTCGTTAATCCAAGCAAATTAGTACAGGATGAGATTTAAACCCCTAATAATTGTATTGCTGGAAGCGCTTGCGCATCACTAGTCACTAAATTCCTGACAGACATTCAAGTACGACCCTGTTGTTCTTTATTTTAAAATAAAGAATTTACAAGATTAACTGATAGTACTCTCCAAGCAGATGGTAAGACAACGAAATATCTTGAAATGAACTTTACACGGTTCACTTTACAATTCGAACCAACCTCCGTCTCTCCGTACTACTATATGCCTAGATAAATGAATTACTTACCTGTTTAGATGCACTGAGCCATGAATTAGATATTCAATCCCATAATGAATTGTATAAACAGACCAGTAGTATAATCCTAGCTTCAAATTACAACGATTTGCCAAATACATCATCTACAGGCCGATAAAGTTGATTTTCTTGGCAATGTGAAATAATTGATAAAATCTTAGTAGATGTGGTTTTTCATCCCAAAAATATTTTATAAAATTGGTGATATTTATTTTTTTTATAAACATAGCTGAACTTTCGATATATTAGTTTGATGCACAGTAGCGGAACGAATTCTAATTTATAATTGAATACATAATAATAATTAATATTAACTTATTGCCCACGCTATGTAGATAAATAGTATGTATTCAAAATAGATATTTTCTAAATGGTAATTATTTGAAGGTTTGTGATAATAGTATATAATGTGACCCATCCAAATTTGAAACACCACTATAGTCAGAAACCAGAAATGTTATTAAGGACTCTTTTATTTAAAAACTAGTACGCCACTGGATTTAGATAGCTCTCAAATAGATGTGAACTTTTATTAAATTATAAGTAAAATTTTGTGTCACTTGTATAAGAAATTGATCTATCAACTGTTGTTAAATAAACAACTTTTTTATTGTGAAAAATGACTTAGGTAGTTGGTTTGTCAGGTAATCAATATATATGTATTTAAATTTAATTTAATTTAAATTCTGATCGATATACTCTACTAAAAAATAAATATATTGAGAGGTATATGTCGTAAAAATATTATTCTCCTTTGATAAATTGGCTGGTTGTTTGATGACCCAATATTATAATGCATGACATTTTTTAGATAAGGTGTGGGTCGTAAATAAAAACTGTCACCTGCTGATTGCAAACATTCTCAGGCAACTATAATATATTTAAAAATGTTGCGACAAATATAACAGTTCGGACTTAGATGTTTTTACAATTATTAACATATATGTATATAGGAAATAGGTAATAACAATTAAAAATAATAAAAAAATATAAAAAGCTTGTGCATAATATTATGTTAAATATAATCCTTATTTAGATTTTTATGTTGATTTTGTTAAAACTATATCGAAACGTAGAAAGTAGAAATAGTTCCCAAAAAATGATTATTTTGACACTTTTCTTTACTCGTATTTTTATTGAAAGGAATAAACGAGTATTTCTGAATTCCACTAATTTATATTGTACTTATTATGTCATTGCTAATAAAATAAAATAGAGCAATATATTTTCATTTACTTTAAAATGTCTTTTTAATTTTTCAAAATAACAAACAAGTCAATGTGCAGATAGGTATATTTTCAAGCCGACCCTGTACTCATTTATTGCGGTCTGAAGATTTTGAGACCTACAGAATGGGGTAATCAGATAGTTGATTTATTATAGTTATATTTCCAACCATACTAAACTTACGTTATTAGGTATGAATATTTTTGTTTTATTTTTTTCTCTTATTTGAAGAAATTGAGACTAATAATATAAAACAACAATTTAACCCCGGATTATCAATTTACATTTAGACAATAGACAGAGTACATGTTATTAAACAAATAGGAAGAAAAACAAGTCCGCACTGCAATTTTTCGGGACTCCGCTCAAGCTTTCAATGAAATTTGTCATGAAGAGTTGATGTATAAATAAAATTAAATGTAATAAAATAGTATCTAAAGATTATAACTTCATCTCGAACAGACTATTTAGAATAAAACATGAATATTTTGATTCGAAAGAAATAAAAATAGGTGTAGTTAAAAGAAGCGTTCTTGGTGCCACTCTTTTTTATTATTTAACAGCCATTTATACGGCGCTAGAAAATACTACTCTAGCACCTTCATACTAATGCAAAGCTTTTACAACCGCTGGATAAACAACATCGTGTTAGAAGATTGAAGAGGTCGGTCTAAGCCATTTAATCTTGTATAGTGTACGCGTGAAAAAAATCTAATGTGTATTAGTGAATTGCATTTATGTAAATAAGTACTGTACTTAGTTATACATTACTTTTATTTCAAAACTAGCCAGTCGAAATAACTTTTGACACAACGAATTTTATATCAAGGAGACAGTTTCTAACAAATCCTCAATACAATTAAAATTATTGAAAAGGTAATTTTATGGGTAATTCAGCAATATGATTATTCTTTGCATTAAAGTCCTCTAGCTGAAGAAAAAATTCTATTCCAAAGTGTGACACTTTATTTGAAAGATAACGGAATATAACATAATTAATTTTATCTGACAAAATTAATGGTCAATCTATGAGATAGTTTTTAAACAGACACCAACATGGTATTAGTTGAACTTTTTTCTCTTTGTAGTAAATTAGCGATTGCACATCTTCTGTAATTGGCAGGATGTGCGTTCGCACAAGTAAAAGATTATCAGGATTATTTTAGGTTTGGTACATTGAAAAACTAAAACAGACACACTAATAAATTTCTTTTCGATTCAAAAAATTTTTTTTCCTGAAAACGTAATTTATTAACAAAAATATTTCTATAAAAAGAGTAACCTTTCCGATAAAATGAAAACTACTCTTACATTTTATGCTGTGGAGAAAAATTGCTCAGAAATATGTAATTACAAGATTAGTTGTACCTCTGGAACCTGATTTCTTTATAAGGAAGTATTTATTCTGTTTGTTTTAATATTTAGTAATTAACCTCTTCCAGCATGTACACAGCGATGTTTCATGTTATTTTTGGTGGAACGAAATTGTTCAATTACTTTCGTACAATTTAGGACGACGATATCGTGACCCCACAAAATTGCTGGAGATAATTTAGTCGAAATGAAACGCTCACCCAACAACAGCGTCTGTCCACCGAGTTTAGCACGCTATCTGAACAATTCATTTTGCAAAATAAAACTCTTAGCATGTGCGTTATAATTTATGATGGGCTCAACCTATTCCGGCTCGCTCTCTCAGTGTATACACTAGAGTTGGGGATTAATAGCCGAGGTAAAAACATTTAAGCAATTCCGCAATGTCATAATTTTTGACGGTATTTATTTTTCTATCACATTACTCCATAAAGGAGATTTTTAAGGACATTTCTTATCGAAATCATAAAAAGAATGGATTGTTCAATTATTTGAAAAAAAAGAATTCAATTAGAAATTTATCGAATCCATAATCATATTGTTATTATTGTTATTATCATATTATTATGTTTATAGCATTATATAAATCTATCTTTAAATTAACTCTTGTTCGTATTTGTTTAATCCATTCGTTCCGACTTACTTTATTAATCACATAAAAAATATTCACTTATTTATGAATGATATAACTTCCATCCTAATTTGGTATTTTATGCACAAAAGCCAATGCACTTCAGTTAATCTGTTTTTTAATACATCTTGCTAGGAATGACCTAGAAAATCATTCTTACGAAACTACATGCGCTGGAATCTTTATCAGAGAATACCAGGTCGACTTCATGAATTTTAAATTTAATCTTTAGGGTGATCAGGTATCAGTAGGATTAAAAATAAAAAGTAAAAAAATAAACTAGTATTTTCTTTTAGAATTTTTAATTTAATCGTATGTATGTTATTTAAGCAGAAATAAAAAATTGCCATAAAATGAAACGCTTCCAATACTTTTTAAATATTCTTATGATATGGAAAATCGTGGAATTTTAAGATAAGTATATTTTATTTTTAATATTTGTAATAATTAAATTCTACAAAGTAAGGGTAAAAACAATTATTACATTACAAGTTTTATTTGTAAGTACTACAAAATATATTACAAGGATACAAATACCCACACATTTTCAGCACGCATCCAAAACTTATCTGGCACTCAATTCACTTACACTGAAATATATTTTTTTAATAATAAATACAATATTGTCACGCAAATCATTGGTTTATTAAATATACAAAAAGTGCAATCATTAATAAGTGTATAAAATAGTATAATTATTTCTTACCAAATGGGGATGATGCTCTTGAGGGACGCGTTTGTCACTTGGGCACCAGTTAAACTTCCCCCCAATGTTGGAGGACCGCTGAACCCACTGGGCTCACAGAACCCACTGTGGACCCAACTGAGAGCCACTGGCCATGTAATCGTCTCGTATTTATATTAAATAATGTTTATGTTCTTGAAAAATAAACTGAATGCACTTTTAAGAATATAACACAATGTTTACTATACCAAACGATGACTAAATATAAAAAAGTCCGTGAACTATTGAACGGGTCAACTAACTAAATCTAATGCCCTTTTCGTATATGAGAATATACCCCCTAAATTCACAAATCATATTCAAAAAAATTTAGCAACTGACAAGGAAATAATTCTGAAATTAAATATAATCATTTTTATTATAAAAAACAACAAATTTGAAATTTAATTAAAAATATGAAACCTGTTAAAATTGACAAAGAAATTAATTGGTTTATTTTAGCTTTAAAAACGATTAAAAGTAAAATTGCAGAAAATGACGCAAACAGATAAATATGATGTAACAATCATTTTAAACAGAAATAATTATAAATCAAAAATAAATTAATTTAACTAATGAATTGACTTGAAACTTCTTTGTAGACTACACCGAATAATAAATTAGCAGAAATTCTTAATCAGACTTTAAATAACTACGGTCACATACCAAAATATCAGTATGAAACTTTTTAGAAACTTGATACACATAAAGTAATAGAAAACTGAAAATTAGTTTAAATTTGATCTTAGTAGTATATTTTCAAAAATCCCTTCATCTGAATCTGTATTAATGGTAACTAAATTCTTAGAAGAAAAAACGTTAACCAAGTTTTAATTTTAGAAATTATAAACTTGTTTATGTATTAGTCAAAATTAATTTTATTTTATATTTCTAGGAATAATTTGGAAATTCAAATTTTTCCAAACATATATTGTTTTGGTATAGATATGTTGATAATGTTATGACCGGATTTACAACTAGGATAGATATTTAGATATTTTCTTTAATATTATTAATATCTTACATTCAACAATAAAATTTACCGTTGAAATTGAAGAAAACAGCTATATAAATTTCTTAAATATAACTAACAAAAGGGTAATCTTCAATATTCAGTTTATCGAATACCAACTTATACTCGTAATTCAATGATACATATAGCTTTTTCAATACCAATTAATATGGATGATTTTAAAAGGAAAACTAATATACTAAAACAAATAACAACCCCTAATAGCTACCTATTATATCTAATAAATAGGTTTATTAAAAAGGCAGAAAATGTTGCTCTTAACCTAATATTTCTAAAATAATCTAAAGAAATTAAATCATAAAAACCTATCACATTTTTTGGAAATATCAAAATTATATCTCGAGCAACATTTTTAATAATATCTTTTAAAACACAGAATAATGTAGGTTTATTTTTAACAAATATAAAAACCAAAATTTCAGAATTAAAAGAAAAACAGGTTTTTATAGGCGAAATTGTCTGGCCTGTAATGGCTTCTATATTGGCTAGATTCGTACAAATTTTGAAATCAGTTATAGTGAACACTTACGATCTTATAGATTAAAAGAGCCAGATAAATCACATTCCGCAAAATACCTCAGTGACACTCAACACAAATCTACATTTAACAAAACAGTAGAAATAACAATGTAAATCCTTCACATATGCGTTAAAAAACAACAATTTAATTTTATGGAAGATTTATTTAATCTTATCTGACGATGACAAAAGATGAATCAATTGTCATTTTAAAAAATATTTGAAAAATCGTGGAATAAGATAAATATATGTTATCTCTTACATTTATATTGGTTAAGGTGTTTTGAAAAAAGTTTATAACAGACCTCAATGTTAGTAAGAGAAATAAGAAAAAACTAATAATAAATGACCCCTCTGTGATAATAGATTAAAAATAAAATGAAATAAAACCGTTGTTTAACTTCAATATTTAAATTGGAAAAACTAAAACACAAAGATCATAAGAGAATCAAAATGCAAGAATTACCTGTAATGTGATAAAACTGTAGTCTCTGTTTAGAACGAGAGTCACCTACTTTGGGCAATTGTAACAAACTAATATGATTAGCTTGGCTATAATATCCCATAGAAACAAACATAAACTGTTAGTTTGCTCCATTCAAATAGCATCCTAGTCTAATTGCAATTTTTGTCCCAATATAAAGGCAGACAAGGTATTCATCCGTTTGCTGAATTCCACTGGAGCTAATTTGTGAATATCTATACTTAATATCAGAGGATTCAACTGGCAGTTCTCCGAAACAAATTCACTAGTGCAATGGATTGACTAAAATAAAAATCCCAATATGTGCGGATCGGACCAAAAAAACCTCTACATGGAATTTTCATATATAGCCAGAATTTGGCAGTATATATAAATTTTCTAAAAAATAAATCAAAACTATCCCTGCTCGACTACGAATATCAAACAAGAAATGCAATTATAAATTGTCGCTACCCAAACTGGAAAACGCTAAGAAATTAACAAACTTGAAATTTTAAATTTAAATTAGAAAAGAGAGAATTGAAATATACATCATTTTTTCATAATATTAAATAAATAATACCTGAAAAATATTTAAAAAACCTCTAATTATGAAGTACCATTTAAACGTTATTTAACGTTAACTAATCTATCCAATTAATATTATTACTTCAAAATCACTTTTGTTTCTAAATCCGAAACATGAACGTATTTTTTACAAACTAATATTAATTTTTTCGATAAATGTAATTTAATTTTGGTTTTCTACATTTTTTTTCAATATATTGAATTATATGATTTGAATGTTTATATGGCGAGGTTTTTTTTGGTGAAAGTACTTTCATTATTTTTAATGAGATCCGATTGTTCACCTTTTTTTTAAATTTATTCTGTTAAAAATGACGAAGGCGGTACATAGATAATTTGATAATTTCTGAAAATATTGATTTAAATTTTAAAAACCTAATATTTTGTCAGGTATCTATTTTTGAAATTTGTCCTTTTATTACTATTCATAGATAGAGCTCAACAAATTCAATATATTTAAATTAGATTCTGTCAAATATTTGGTTTCATTTATTACAAAAGAATAATAAATAGTATTATTTCCTATAATATTTGAACGGGAAATAATTTGCCAACGAAATAATGTTTTATTTACTAAATAAAAAATATCCATAACGTACAATAATCAATTTGAAATGCAAACATTTATTGTTATTTAATATAATTGTTGAGTAAATCAGAAATAACCTGAATGATAAAAACCTTTAGCAAAATGGTAAATAAAACATGTATGCAATAGGAACAAAAAATAGGTTATATCTAAATAAATAATTTCTATACATATTACTTAAAAACAAAAATTTGGTTAACAGAATCTTCATATCTAAAGCAGGAGTATTCCTATGATCTTTAATTTGAAATTTATTGCAAACTAGTATTTATTGCTAATTAAATTTTAAACGGAGAAAAAGAAAAAAGTAAAAAACAAATTTAAAAAAAATGACCTCTTTATTTCTAAGCTCTAATTATAGCAGTATACCATTTCTTATTTTAAATATATATTTAGTTTTTGTATTCTGAATACAAAATTTTAGATAAACTTTGTATGCAATATTTCAAAAAACTGAATGATGAATAAATAATAATATTTCTACGAGTAATAAAATTGATATCTTGTAACTGCATTTAATTAAGAATAAGATATTGCAAATTAACTTCTGATTGTTAAATAATGTAGTACTTATCTTTATACTGAGTGTCTTGAACTCACCATCCAACATATACGAATGAAGCCATAGCTGTCTTATTTATTTTAAATAGACCACCATCAAGTATTTCATATAGTTTTTGGTGTTTTGTTTTAAACCAATTCATTCCGAATTAATATTTCTATTTTCCAGATATTTATTACTACATTCGAAGTAAAAGATGATGAGATGTATAAAATATGCATTTGTGTTTAAAAATAGGAAAATGGGATGAATATTTAGACCTGATCTATAGAGGATTAAGATTTTGATCAATTATTTATTGTTTTATATAATGTCAAATATCCATAGTTTTTTTGAGAAACATCGAAAGTTTGTGTCCAGTACTTTGTATTCAACAGCCGAAAATATTTATGAATAAATTAATTGTTACTGAAAAGAAATAATATTCTACCGTTACCGCGAAAGATTTTAATTTCTTTGAGAAAAATTTAGTATGCAATATATTTCCGGAAAAATTTGCTTGGAGGAAGAACCAGGTAATAAAATTTCAGAGTTGTGGCATACAAAAAGGTTTATTTTGAAACAAAAGCCGAAGGTCGGTGAGTTCCATTCAGATAAATAAGTTAATTTTTTAAAATTATTAATTTAAAATATTTATTGTTTTTAATATTAAACATAATCAATTGTTTAAAATGAAATTTGTATAGATTGTACAAATAATGATATCATTAATATAGCTATCGAACGAATATAATAAATATTTAAATATCTTTAATCTGGGGAATATCAATAACAAACTAACTTAAAAAGTAATATAAAAAAATGTCATAAAACATTATAATAAATAAGTAAGGCACAAATAAATTTAGGGATCCATGATTGGTGGTGAGTTTAATATACAAGGTCTAAATGAAACATTATTTACTAATCAGAAATTAATTTGCAAGATCTTACTGTTTGTTCTTAGCAAAAAGTTTTTAACTGTTTGTTCTTAGCAAAAGTTTTTAAAAATTCAAATTCGAAAATGGTTACTAAACACAAAATTGTGTCCAGAAATCAACAATAAAATTCGAAATGCAATTAATATAAAATTGTAAAATGGTAAAATTGGAACTGACTTATTTACGATATTATATCTGAACTCTAAGGAAATACTATAGTGATAAAATTACTGATTTCAAACATAATTCTCTCCCCAAAATCTTTGAATAAAAGTTCATCGCGCCGCGCCCTCTAAAAACATCTCTATCACATGATTAAATTATTTAAACGCAAAATTTTCAAAAAGTAACAAATAAAATACTGCGTTGTAGTTGCTACTAAATTATTTAAGTAATCTATAAAAAATATGGTGCTGTTTATGTGGTGTATTTTTTTAATTCTATTTTTATTTTATATTCAATTATATGTATGTCCTATATTTTTAATATCTACTGGATTAATAAAGATTTTTTTATTTTTAAAATCATCATAAAATAAATGAAAATTACTCACTGTGTACTAAAAAGAAATGAACTTTATGGAGTGAAATTTTCTCCATTATTGATGTAACGACACTAAAATAATAAACTTGCTTATTTTAGTTAGATGCAGCATTTTATATAATAAGAAAGTTTCTTGTTACGTTGTAAATTGTACTTTATCGATATCTCGTATATTTTCCATTATTTAGGCTATAACTCAAACAATGTCTCATATTCCATTTAGCTGGCATTATTTATTGAGCCCGATTTATTGCACCCAATTTCATATATGATATACAGGGAGATTTAGCCAACTTAAAAGTCAGTATCTTTTTTAACTTTTAGTAGTTTTGTTTGTATAAAAGTATATCCCAATGTATCTTAATGGACAAATTAATAAATAGTAGAGTACATACCTACAGGGGTGCTTTTTATTGTATTGTATTGACCTGTTTCTGCATTTATCATTTCCAACTTTTTTTATTGACGTTATCACCTTTCTGAGGTTTTTTTTACTGACATTCATAATGATTCTAAACGTTGGTTTTTAGTTACTATTGATAAAAGCCATCAGAAGCACATACAGAACATTAAGGGCCAGAATATAGGTTGCTGGACAGACATCAAAAAAATGCATAATGTATACAGTTTTAAAGAAAGGAGATAATGTAATTCCACTAATATTTATATCATTTACGGATCAGATTATTAAAAGGATTGAAACCCAGTACGCACATATAAACACTATAAAATAATAAAAAATTCTAAAAATTAAATGCAACAGAAATAGATATGAAAACGGAAGTAAACATTAATAAAATCAAGGCCATCATTGTAAACGAAAATCAGATCAGGCTAAACGTAATAAAAAAGAAATTTAATGCAGAAAAATTAATAGAAAGAGTAGCCATACATGAATATTTGAGCTGTATAATGACAGATGATAGAAAAATGCAGCCAGAGATAAAAAAAATACGAGAAGAAATAAACGTAAGTTATTACTCCGTGAATAAGGCAATACTAGGACAAATATCAATGTGAAAGTAAAAATATAGTTACACAAAACTATCAATAATAACTTACACATGTGAGAAGTATTATAGACCTAAAAACGAAGAAAAATAACGAAATAAGAACCCATACTGAGCAAAATAGAAAAGAAAGAACCGAATTAATACGGCCATGTTGTCAGAATGAGTAACAAAAAAAAACTATTGGAAACAGGTGATTCAAAAAGAAAGCGAAAAAAAAGACCAAAAAAAAATCGATAGATCAACTGAAAACAACTAAGCAAAAAAGAGAAATGCAATAGGCCAGATGCCAGAGATAGAAGAATTGAGTGAAAGAGGGAACCGGAGTCCATATTTGATGCCTTAAAACGCATAAAACAAAGAGGAAGAAGTTTTTAATTAAGCGACTAAATACATCGTTTCAAATTTTGGTAAACCTTTAAAAAACATGTTGGTCCTTATCTTAGACCATATATAATCTCTGGACCGACTTTGTGCGAAAGAGAGCGGTCATGAACATAACTAGAGAGAGACAGAGGGCAATAGAAGGGAAAATAATCAGTTGTGTTAATATTGTGGTTATCCAGGTTTTATAAAGTGTGGTTTGTTTCCCCTTCTATTTCCGTCTTTCTCTTAGACCATATATTTTCTAAGATCTCTCTAGTATCCTCTCACTCTTTGAATGCTCCAACGATAACGATGCAAAAGTGAAGTCACACTTTACTTTATCATGGTATATGGTCTAAGGTCCTTATTTATATTTTACGTATTTCATATTCAAAATCACCCCGTTGTTAACAAATTTCTTTTATTATTATTATTATTATTATTATTATTATTATTATTATTATTATATAGGAGTCATATATATATGGATTTTATAGATATGCAAAATAGATTTGATGAATGCAGTTTTAGCCGTCTGCCAAGAGCGAAGTGACAATGTATACTCGTATATAATAAATCTTACGCTATTACATTTCGTATTTCGTAATGATATTTAAGATGAGTTTTATATTTCATTATATAACATTTTGGAAACGGAATAAAACTGTTACTGTTAAAGGAAACATTTTGTTATTAAAAAATAACCTACGATGAAATAAAAAAATTATTTTTTTTATAAAATCTAAAATATCGAAAAATGTTAAGATCTAATATTTTACGTTTAAGTGGCTCTTCTTTATTACGAAACCCACAAATAATTAATTTTGAAAGAAATTTTATATTTCAAATATTCACTTAGTCTGGTCTGCCGTAAGTGTAAGCCATCCCCAGGATTTCTATTTACAAACCGCGGTGGAGCTAATGCGGCGTATAATTGAAAAGCATTGACACCTTCTCGAAAAAATTCCTGCGAAAGCTCCGAGGATTGCCCTGCCTATTAAATAAACAGAAGGGATTCCAAATACTGACGAACGGAATACCAAAGAGGGAAGGAAAAGTGCTTTTTCGAACAAAGAAAAGACATAATTGGCTGGCTTTTTTGCATTCTGACGTCGATGGATAGGAAAAAACCGAGGGTATATTGTAAACAGGGAAAATGTGTGCCTATATGAATAATCGATGTTACTTTTGTTCATAACTGTGATTATTGAAAAGGAAAAGTTCGCAATGCAAACAAGGCATAAATAATTAATAAGAAACCATTCAATACAATCGGTATCTTAATGGATAAGCAAACATTGTAGGTAAATAGGACTCTCTAACCTAATCGGAATAAAACTGGGAAGGTGTAATTGATCATTTAAGTGATTTCATTGAAGTAGTCCTCCATGGGGATACCTCTGATAAGCCATTTTTTTTATTTGTGTCAAATGAAATGGAAAACATTTATTTACCTTTAAACAGAAAACTAGTAAAGAAGTTCTATTTCAAGCAATGAATTTTTTAACAGTCGTTATTTTTCAAAATCATTTGTCAATATTTTACATTTCCTATTAAATACATATAATTGATTTATGTAGTAAAAATAAATAAAATGGCCATTTGATACAAAATAACACTTTTATTTAAACAACCTAGAAGTTACATACAGTTACAGACTTTGACAACTTACTAATTCGGTGAATAACTCACATATGGCATATAATTTGAGCTGATGATCTTTAGATATACTCCGCAGGTGCTCAGTATTTCATGCCCTATATCCCTAACAAATTTCAGACGTGTACGTGACAAATTTGAACTAACTTGATATATCACCCAGGCATCTTGCCTTACTAAGTAATGCCATGGTAGATCAGTAGAAAGCAATTCCGTAATCACTTACTGCTTTCTCTACGGGGTGTTGATGATTTAATGAGAACCTAAAGAAAATATTAAAAATATGTTTACAAAAATAACTAAATAGAGGCTTTTGTCGCATGCTAACATTGTAACATCGTAAGTTGTATCTTTACAAGAATAGAAATTTGGGTGTCTCCAAAAGGATAGGTATGAAAGTTCTAAAAGTAGAAAAAAAATTTATTGGGCAAAATTGTATTTATTTTTTACATAGCCTCCTTTCAGCTTTATATGTTTATACAGGGTTTCTCAGGAATTCGTACCGAAAGTTTGAAAGTGATAGAGTTTAAGTGAAGTACTATAATTATTTTTAGGCTCTTTATCATCTCCCAAGTTTTAGGTACGAACTCCTGGGAAGTATAGTTTGCAATGCTGTTCAGGACCTTTTAACTCTTCAAAAAAATAGAAACTCTGGAAACCTTTTGCAGTGTCCATTTACAGCTTCGATGTTTCAAGTATTGGATGGCAATTTTTTTTTCAGCCAACATTATTTCAGATTTGGAAACAATAAGAAATCGGACGGAGTTGATGAATATAAGGTGCGTTCAATTCACTGGAATCGTCATCGGAATTGTCGACATGTGGGTCTTGGCGGTACAAGACTTTTTTCTTTACCAAATGAGATGTGTTTGTTTTGATTCATTCGTTCATTCTATTTAATTCAAAGCAATATTTGTCATTTGCTACCGTCCCTCTGTGTTGCAAATAATAAAAAAAAAGCCATAATCGATTGACCTTCTTTAAAGGTTGCTCACAACTGCTTTGGCTGTTCTTTGGTCTTTGGAGTGTAGTAATGTTAATTTTAATCTACAGTTACAAAACGTCAAAAAATATTTTTATGGTTAATAATTCGCTTTTGGTTCATTATCATTTGACGTGACACCTACTCAGCACCAAACTAGACATATCCAAATCTTAAGGTAAGATTCAATGTAATCAGTCCAGTAAAATACATATTTTTGTTTGCTATTTTTTTGTACTTTACTCGGCGATCGTTCATCACGATATCATGGACCTTTTTCTTCATCAATAAGTGTTTTTGATCTGCCAGAATATTATATCTTCTATGCTTGTTTTACTACGTTTAACTTCAGCATCCCAGTTTGCCACTGTTGCATACAACGAAGAAGACTCACCGTGAACTTCGTCTAACTTTATTCTTGTTTGATGTTTAGCATGATTAAGAAAACGAATTTACGAATTGTTTACTTAAGTCGAAAATAATAGCGTATTTTTATGTACAATCTATTGAAGAATTCGATGGCAGTTGTACAAATAATGGCGCTTTCAAAACAAAGGTATCAGAATGTGCTTGTAATGTCATATGCTGGTTCATTTTAAAAACATTTCGATCGATCCTCGTAAATAAATGGTTTAAGAAAATTCAATATTCAAGTTTTTGTCTTTAATTTTCTTTCACTGTATTTATAAAAAAAATATTAAGATTTTTCTCTAATTCTAAAATTACTTCATTCTTAGGGATTTTGACCTGGAAGTTTGCAAGAAAGCTATATTGCCACCTTACATTAAGGTATTTTAGAAACGCGCTGTACTTGAAGTATTACATTTAATCATGACAAATTTCTATCCTGATAAATTTAAATCTTTTGATAATTTTGGTTATTAATTTAACCAATCTAGTATCTCTTATGGTTTACGATATCCCAATGTTTAATATTCTTTAATAGAACAATATCCTAAAATACAGTATGCTTAGATCTCAATTAAAAAGATATAAGCCAATTCTATAGAGGAAAATATAGCGATCGTCTATTATTTTAATTTAAGTTTTTTTGTAAAAATAACCAAATATTTTATCAAAACAGGATATTGTTAAGTAAACATCCATTCTGTGATTTATTTAATATTTTGTAGAATACCAAATTATTTAAGAACAAGTGGAATGGATGTTTTTTTACTCTCAAATGACATTTGTCGGGATATTTTTTATGAGAAATAATAATAATTATTTAATATTTGATTATTTATCTTGTAAGCAACCAAATGAAATGTTACTGATATGATTTAGCATACTTACAAAAGTTGATGAAGGACAAGATTATTTTTTATTAAAATCTGAACAAAAATCACTAAATGTTCCTGAAGTCAAGCATTGGGTACTGGAGCCAGTGTCTTTATTATATCGCATCCTGCAATAAATAATTTTCATATTATTAAAGTACACAGTTCGGAAATATTCTTAATTGTACAATTAAAACAAAATTAGAATAATGTTCATAACAAGGTAATGTACGCAAATTTTTTGATAAAAATTTAATATTTGACAAAAATAAACATCACTTGTTAGTTTGGGTTTAATTTGAAATAAATTACGACGAATGATACAGTAATTTATGATGAACAAAAGGGTCAAATAAAATTAAAGTTTTCATAACGTGTTGAGTAACAAAATATATTGTAACCCCGCTTTAAAATAGAGAGTTGTGGGGTTAAAAATGTAATAATGCTCGAGTCCGTAAAAATAAAATTAACTTTATGGTTTTACTATTAGTCCTTAGTGATTTTTTTATTGCAAATTAAGTCGAAAATAGATCAATGATTTAGATATGCCTTAAGATATAGAAGAATCAGCTAATTTAGCAATAAATTCAATAATACCCTGTAAATCAAAAAGTAGGTATGAAAAAGGATTTAAGAAATATGAAAAATGTTTTCAAGAGAATGGTGTGAAAAATATTTGTGAAAAGGTTCTGTTGGCGTACTTCAAAAACCTGAAAACCATAAAACATCTAAAGTATGGAGTTTATACTCAATGTTACAGGCAAAATTAAATATAAAAAGAAACATTGACATCTAAAAGCATTTTTATAGAGTAGATCTGTAGATTATCACGCTAAAAAATATTTCATTTTTACAAGAGAGGATTTTTATTAGAGAGGCTGATGACAAAGTTTGTATTTACAAAGGAATAATTTACTGTCACTGTATTTCCCAAAAAAAGGAGACTATATTTATTTACGTAAAAATTCATTATATAACTACGAAATTAAATATACAATTTCGAAAATTTGAGGTTTCAAAACGTCAAAAATGCATATAAAATTTTATATTTCATAACGGGGTTGGATAAATATTATTTGTGTAAATTTTTTTTATGTACTAGCTGTACCGGTTATAAAAACAGCATACTTTATTTGTTATTAATTTTATCATATTTTTTCACGACTCATATAAAATTATATTACTTTAAGGATATATATGTTACAATATTTGATATTATTAGGTAAAGAAGAATTAGATGAACTGAATTTGTTCATAATTTTTTGATAAAATTTTGCCAAATTATTTACTGCAAACTATTTGCAAGGTTCCCGTGGTAGTCTATTAGACCTTAGACGACAACAAATTGAGTTTGGAAGACGGTAAATTGGCTAATAAATAAAAGCTAATAGATATATCCATCGTGGAAGACTTAGTAGGCATTAAAACAACAAACGTCAGGGGGAATCTCCAACGTGTTTGTGTGCGTGAGCGACTCGACTTCCCCTTATTTTATGTGTTTGTCTTGGATTACGTCCAACATAGATATTCGCTGATGTATAAAGGTAGTTTGTTTGATGTATAGCTGTTAGTGAAACGGTGACGTGATCGAATTCACCAATACGACGCAAGGCCAGTTACTGGAACGGTTCATTTGCATAGAATTTAATATTACAAACAAATAGTGCAACAGTAACTCCAGATTGTAACAGTGGGTATCACATAACTTGCTGCATTATCTTCTTAGTTACATTCAGATCCATTCCGGACTGAGAGTGTCACTCAATAAATTGTTGTTATAAAGCACGTATTGTTTTTCCGTAATTTGAATGTACTGCTTTCAAGAAAAGCTCTAAGATTTTATCGACATAAATCATTTACAATCCGAAAGTAATGGTCTGGAAATTACTGAATAGGGAAGAAGCAACGGAGAAAACAATATGGAATTGTGAGCTTCAATAGTTTCAAATAATAAGTTCTAACCAAATTATAAAAAATATTGTCAGGAAAATAATAAAACAAAAACTTATTTTTATTTAGGATTATCAGGTATAAATTTTCATCTTGGACACATGTGGATATGGTTCAAAATTTTTAACGGTTTACGTTTTGATGTTACTATTCATTTATTTTGGCGACAAGAAAACTTTAACAAAAGTGAAAACAGTGAAGCAAAAAATAACAAATAAGTTAACTAAGTAAGTAACCAACATAAACAAAAATAAATAGTGATAATAGTATACGAATATGATAAATATTTAGCCATTATAATGGCAAGTGAAGGTGCTATAAAGAAAAACCTGGAAATGAGGCCAGACTTAGAAACAGAATGTAGTAGGTAAATATAAAGCAAGAAAAGATCAAGAGAAAACGAAAGATTACTTTGGAAAGATGAAAATATTTTGAAAATTCCCAAGTAAGCAAAGAGAAGACTTAGGAACAGTAAAAGTACTTATATCAAAGATGAAACAATTAATGAAGAAAAATTAAGATATATCGGAAATAAAAGAAATCAGAAAAGAACAAACAGTAAATATGAAACAAATCCTAGAATTAAAGAAGAAAAACAAGAGACCGGAAATGGAAAAAATGGAAATAAATGCTAAAGGAAAAGGTTATTCATTCCAGGATTACCCGTCCAAGAAAAGGATGGCAAAATACTTAAAAATGAATTAGAAATCTTTATCAAAAATCTAGGACAAAACGCGAATATTACTGATGTTGGAAAAATTAACAATAGGAGATATGTCATAGAAATAGAATATGTGACAGATAATGGAAATAAAAGAAAAAATAAGAGCAAACTAAAAGAAATTAAAAAATAGCAAAGACACGTTGACTAGGAAAGAAAGAGAGGTGTAGAAGGAAAGTAGAAACCGAGCAAGAAAAGGAAGGAATAAATAACAAGTAAAAGTAGAATACAGACTTCTTGCACCTAACGGTAAAAAGGCATAGGATGAAGTAATTGAATATATTTTTGAAGAAAAAATAGACATCTGTTATGATATTATGTACTTACCATAAAGGATCTGTGCGATCAAGGAAATCAATCATCTCATACTCAATTTTCATTGGCCTTCTACGTGGTAGCCCATTATTCGAATTTACATACTTCTTCGACACTCTCGATGGAACCGGTAACGATAATTGACTTACTCTCCAGCTACACTGACACTTATCATACTTTTGCATAACTGCTTTTATTTTTTGCGGAATTTGAAGCATCGGTAGTTGTTCTTCAGGAGGCTCGGATTGTTTTTCTGGAAATACCGTAATGCCCATGCCGTAGGTGTTATTGCCTGTTTGCTGCATTTTCACGTTTAATTTTGAGCCAAAAAATGTAGGTGCAAATTTAGCCGCAGGAAATTTTGACGTAAACTGACAGTGGATGATTTGATCGTATATAATAAATAAAATAACAAGGTAACTTCAAAGTCTACTAGACGTTTAATTAAAAAAGCGATAGATATGTAGGTTGCAATAAAAGAGGTTCACGGAATTCACAATATCTTTCCAGATAATATTAGCATTTGCTTATGAATTTCAATGCAATGAATTCTGTAGTTCATACAATATTAAAACAGTTTTATAACGTATATACACGTACATTCAGTTTAAAAAAAATCAGTATACTCGTAATAGTGACTTTCTTTGTACGAGTGCATTATTAAAGGCAATTTTAAGTATTACCGTCATCTTTATTGCTCACGGTATAGTACTAACTGTAGAAATATTTGAATTAAGTGCTGAAATTAATTTTCTGTTTCCTCGACATGTGGATACGCAACTTACTTTCCTATCAGCTGTTAAAGGTGGCAGTAACCACGTTCTTGCACAAAATATTGTACTAAAAGAACGTCGAGCTGCTTACAGTTACTATACTTATTTACTTCGGATTTTCTCACTTTTCTACGAAATGAACACTATTAATCAATTAGTTTTTACCCTATGTTTGTTTTTAAAAAAAGAACTATTCCAGTTTATAATACAACATAATATGTGAAATTCGTAATAACTCAAAACCCAAGAGGCTGGTAACGTCACTACAGTGAGTTTATAAAATGCTACCAACTTACTGCGTAAAAAAATAGCTGAAACTTATGTTATTAAGATTTTTAAAGCTAAGTGTTTTTTTGCAAAATTTTACAGAATTTTATCAAAATAAAACCCACTGCAAGGGAAAAAATCTCTTTACACTTTAAAGAAGTCCTCAGAAAGCTTCCACACATCTTTACGGATATTTTGAATTCTGGAATCTTATTTGAAATAAATCTTAATTTTATTGCGATATTATTATTTTTTTGTAATCAGTGATTTCAACCTACATCTCTAATTCTTCGACACGTATGTTCTGGTGGATCACCTGTAGGTGAGAGGATCGATACTCGCTCCGAAACGCTCGGGCCGGTCAAAAATGAAAGAAAAATATTCCCTGTTTATATCTGCGCTGTGTGCAAGTGAGCGTTCGCTCCGGGTTTTATTTTATTAAAGTATTTCTGGTCTCTTTGAAACTCAACTGCGGAGTCACTTTGGGCCCCGAAGTGACCTAACGTGTTGAATAGTCTACTATTTCGAGGGAAGAGGATCGAACAATGAATGAATATTCAGCTTAAAAAAAAGTGATGAGCAAAGTAAACGGGTTACGATTTTTATATTATGTTGACTTTTTTGAAAATTGGTAACAAATTTAAAGTCGACTTTTTTCGGGCAACTGAAATTTTCGTACCACATTTTAAACGAAGGCTATTTTTCACTGCCACACTGGACATTATCATAAAACACATTATACTAATAGGAAACTGAAATTTAACAGGAATATTTTCCCGATTCATAACTTATGCAACATATTCTAAATGACTCATTTTTCTAAAATATCACAGATGTAAAGAAGAATCAAGTGAACGTTGGAGCACTAACACTTTAAAATTCGGATTCTCCTCAATATAAAGTGGTTCGAAAAGAACAGGAACATTTCTCGACTTGATCAATCTCACCACAAGACTGTCCTACTTTTATGAACTCGAGAAGCTGGCGTCTCGCCAGTTCTAAAGTTTCCAGAAAATTGAATGCTCGTTGCTCTGTGCAGTTAAAGTGATCTCTTGACATTTCTCATCGAGGTCTAGATCTCTCCAATTAAAACATAATGGCTTATCAGTATTGGACAGTCTAGCTGCTATTTCTTGTAATTGATATCGGAAAATGAGTGGATATCCAGATATAAGTGTCGGTTTTATTTCAATCGATATCGAGAGAAAATATCCTCTTTATGGCAAAGTAAAACAATAATTATATCTGTCAGTAAATATATAAATGGTTGGGATAAAGTATGGAACCAAGTAAATATCTTTAAAACGAAACAGGCAATATTTATGAAATTTTGTAGGTAAGTGCAATGGGCCAAAATGCATCTGATGTTTTTTTGTTAATAATATACTTTCGGTTTAACCGGAAATACCCTCAACATTTTTAATTTAAACGGAACACCCTGATCATAATTAATACTATTTTTTTAATTGCGTGTAATAATGCATACGAAAATATATGCTAAAATAAAAAAATGTTTAATAACCAAATAAGAAACATTTAATATTTAAATTTACTAAAAATATTTAAATGCTAATCAACACATCAGATTACTAAATAAATAAAAATTTCAAACTTTGCTTTAACAAGCTATCCAAATGCGAAACAACTTTCTTTACATAAAAAAAAAGAATAAACCACATAATAACAAATCAGGATTTGACAAAATTCCTGTAAAAATAACAGTAAATATCAATTTATAATAAGAACTTTTTCGTGTCAAACTAAAAAAATTGGTTTTTTATCTGCTTTTTGAAGAGTTAAACCTCTCTTCTAAATATGCATCAAGGAGTTCCTCATGGATCCGTATTAGCATCTACATACAATTGTATCTAAATTGTAAACTCGCAATAAAATGTATTTTGGCACATCAATTAAAATTATACGTAAAATTATTTAGTTACAATAAATTTTGATTCAAAATTCAAAAATTCAATATTTAAAATCCATTACTAATAAATAAACTATGATAATACAAAATTAAATTAAATTTAATAGATTATTGAAATTACTGATTATTCTAAATAAAATTTAACTTTTAGTTAGTACACATATTACTATTACAATCTTGTATTATTTTTTATGTTATATATTTTTGTTTGAAGTTATATATTTCTTATCTCATCCTTACGATAAATCATTGTCGTTTCTTGAATAAAACTTGAAATTTGTTGCAGACAGAAAGCCGATAAGTTTCTTTTGTTCAGATCCGGTCTATGGTTTTATGGTTTATTTGTCTGCATTATATATATGTACATATATATATATATATATACAGTGTGACCCATCTAAATTTGAAACACCACCGTAGCACTCGAGGTTATTAACCGATTTCAAAATTTTTTTTTGAAATATTGGGCATCAAATACTTTATTTGGGGACAAGGTTTCAAAAATCCAGAAACCTTATTAACAATTTTTTTATTATAAAAATAAGTACGCCTCTGGAGTTAGATGGCTCCCAAATAGATGTGACTCAACTTTTATTAAAATATGTTTATTACTAAAAAAGTTATGGGATGGTAAATTGAAAATTATACCAGGTAAAAGTTTTTATTGATAAACACATTTTAATAAATGCTGGCTCACATCTATTTGGGTGTAATCTATATACAGTGGCTTATTCATTTTTTTTATAAAAAATCGCTGGTTGACATTTTGTAAACTTTTACATGATATTTTTGAAATTTACCTTCCCATAACTTTTTTATTAATAAATATTTTTTAATAAAAGTTGGGTCACATCTATTTAGGAGCCATCTAAATCCAGTGGCGTACTCATTTTTTAATAAAAAATCACTAGTTTTATTTCTGTATTTTTGACTATAAAAAAATATCGTAGCGTTCCTTAAAAATAGAGAAAACTCTTTGAAATTTTGTATCCAAATAAGAATTGTTGAAATCGGTTAATAACTTCAAATACTATGGCGTACATATATTATATAATCAATAATTTAATTTAAATTAAATTAAAATGCTTGCTACTAATTAAAAACTATTGATTTAAAAATTAATAACAAACAAATTCTAATACTTGAATTTGCGCTAATTAAATTTGAGTCCTTTACCAAACTGTCATTAAATATTTATCAATACATACAATAAACAAACTCTCATATACACGTATGGTAAATTTAAAACCAATTAGTGACTATTTGAATAAATTTGAATACATAAATCGGGTCTGACCTAATTAGTGCTTTCCTAGAAAATTCACATTTGATGTTGTTCCATACGATAACATACGTATCACCAAAACAAAAGTCATAAGTAAACATACCAGTTTAACACTTTCACGTATTGATGAATATTGAGGTTATATTATGTTATAGAACATAAGATTTTTTTATATTGGTTTAGGAACAATAAACAGCAATAAATAATGTGGACCATATGATGTTCAAAAACACATTTCTATTAGACGTTTTGAAAATCGTATTCTTCTAAAAACTATAATTTAATAAGTAACATAAGACATTATATAATTTTTCATTTAGTGAAATTGGCTTGTTGATGATTGTGAAATCTAAACTAGTAGCCAATTGTATTTACTGAAGATCTAATTAAAATTTTAGTGTAGTAAGACTTTGAATAGTTTTTATTGTACCTACAAACCAGATAGGAGTGTTGGAGTCCCTATATTACTTAATAGTTAACATTTCTTATATATACTTAATTTTAATAAAAAAATAATTTTTAAATACGCCGAAATTTTATATAAAATATATTTCCATCTTCAACATTTATAACAAATAAATCCCTATACTTTATTCTTTAATCTGAAATGCATAATTTCCAATAATAGTTTAGATTAACTAAATATTCTTGAATTTGATAGAGACAGTTTCCATAGCTTATATTGTAATTTTTACTATTTTCTATAAAACTTTTAATTTAATAATTACAGTTATTTTTATTTTAAAATCTATGAAATATATTCGTTTGAAGGCAATATTAGGCAGTTGTGACAGCTGCCTGTTCTATTTTTTTTTCCAGCTACTGAACAAATAAATAATAATGGAAACTATTGCTCTAAAAAGAATTTTTAAATTTATCGTTTTATTTTTGAACACTAATATTGGGTTTTGAATCAATGCAGCCACGTTTTACACCGTCAATTTTCTGTAGCTAATAAATATTGACTTAACGACCAATAGAAATTTCAGAATATTCATTTGACAGAAACTTCATATTATTTATTTCAAATTGTCAGTGTGTTAAAATTACTTCATCGTTACAATTATTTCACCAGTGTTTCAGAGAAGAGATACTAAAATGCAGTCTGAACTGAGTATTGAAGATATTCCGTAAGACCAATTATTAAATAAAACATACTTAAAATTATTTTGTTAACTAAACTAATACTAAAAAAAATATTTTTTTTATAGAGTTGCCTTCTCATGCATAATTTTAGCTAAGCTAAATGAAAATTATTATCCGGGTATGGTTCTTAAACCAGCTTCAACAATCGAAGACGGATTCACTGTTTATTTTTTCCATTGTCTAGAAGAAGTTGATGTTCCAG
This sequence comes from Hermaeophaga mercurialis, assembly GCA_951812935.1. NCBI lineage: Eukaryota > Metazoa > Arthropoda > Insecta > Coleoptera > Chrysomelidae > Hermaeophaga > Hermaeophaga mercurialis. The sequence goes on along the minus strand of OX638363.1, from coordinate 6,882,742 downwards.
TAAATGAGATGATAGGTATGAATTCAAATTTTAACTTGTATTACCGGTGCCTATACTAAAAACATTAGGGTAGGTTTCGGAGATTTGCGTGGAGGTATTTGCAAAGGGAGAATATTAATATACATATAATGAAATTATCCTGTAAGTTTCTCGAAAACGGTATAAAAAGTTTTGCATGAATTTGTGGCAATAAAATTTCTGATGCACGTCATCGATGACATAAATTGTTTATCCAATCGCCCAGGTGAATCATAATTAATCATATCTCTTTTCATTTACAAAAAATAGTTGTATGACTGGACTGTTTATGGATATTGCCATATTAATATTATCAATATGCAGTTTCCCTTGATGACAGACATGTCAATGCAGAATAACTAACTTTAGTTATATATATATATATATATGTATCAAAGCAATAAAATGTTTACTCAATTTAAGAAGGTCAGAAATGTGAAAAATTCAACTACATCCTCAAATGCTTCTATACACCTTGTTATTTTGTTATTTGTTAAAAAGATTTTCAATGATGGCCGTTAGTAAAAAAAAGAACAATTTTAATAAATATGAAAGAACAAAAATCCTTCACAGGTTTTTGAATAATAAAAGCTAAAAACAACTGAATATTTACAATTTTGAGAGATGTAACTAAAAATAACTATGACCATGTTAAAGGGCCCCAGCTTAACCGATCTGTAAAACAAAATATAAATGTAAAAGTCCTTTAAAAAATATATCTTTATACACACTTTAATACTTTATCTGGTACTTGTCTTTTTACAATCAGTTCAAATTTCACCATAGACATTGTATAATTTATATTTCTTTCTTTTAACCAATTCGTTAGTGAATATTTTGCCCAAGTTATATTTGATATTTTCTCAACGAAACTTGAATAGTACGATGCATTATCCCTTATTATCAATTATGGGTCTTCTAAATTTGGCAGAAACTGAAGCTCTAACTATTTTTTTAAAGTTGCTGAATTCATTGAATCATGGTAGTAACCAGATTTACTTCTAACTTTAAAAATCGCGCTACAGCTATCAGTGAGCCCATTTTCAGAACTTGCATGAGGAACAATGCACCGTACACCTTCTCTACTTTACTTTTTGACAGCTTTAATCTTGCCAGTTCTTGCGGATTCCCCCTTTACTAAAAATCCAGGTCTTATCCAAGAAAATGGGCTGTAAAGGATATAAACTGCTTTTATTTTTTTTGTGCTGTCTCAAAACATTTAATCTTTTTGAGCTACATATGGAGGTTCCATGAGATATTTTCTGTTCAGTCTAGCCACTGGAATTTTAACATACTCAACATCTTTTTGAATTCTTTCATTTACCTATCGCCTTATATATGGATCGGCAACATGCTAAAATTATTAGATTTAATATAGTACTAAAAGTTTATTATTTGATACTTACTTCGCAGACATTAATGTGAAACAATGGGAAATACTAGCTTGAACTAAAATTTACCTCTTTAACCTTATAAAATTTCATAATCGGAGTAGAACATCGAACGATCCTTTTTCGCATGATTCATTGGTTTAGAGGTTGAACGTAACCTAAATGCCATCCAATTTAATCTTTATAATAAAGATCGTTTATGTACATAACTATTCATCAAAGCTTCATTATTTTGATTTTCTTATGAAAAATAATCGGGAACCTACCTTTTGTCGCATCCAACTTTATGTATTAAAAAGAAATAGATACATAGTGACGCACTGAAAGAAAGTTGTTGAATAAACCAGAACAACCTGTTTTCAGATATATGACAAAAATGAAGAATGCTTATTTTTTTGTTACCTAAATATTAGCTTATCTCGGAGAACTCTAGTACACTCATCTCAAACTTCTCAAATAAAATCCTCATTGTCAAATAGAGTATTCGCAATATGTTTCTCCAAGGATCTTATGATAATATTACCTTAACCTTAAAATTTTAACTCAAAACTATCTCTTTTTAGTGAAATTTAGTTTTAAACAACTGTATATTTGTTTAAATAGCTTTTGCTTATTTGTTACTATGCAGATCTATATTTTTTAGGAAATATATATTCTTTAATACATCGTGAAGTATCGTTCATTGATGAGGAGGAATTCCCATGCACTGGTACAATCGTTGGCAGTGAATACAGATCTGTGGATGAAGAATCTGAGAAGATATTGCATTTTTTTATCGGCAATCAATTTGGCTGTTCTTGGATACCCTTCATTAATATATTTTTAACTGAGGAACAAGCTAAATTGATTTGTGAATGATATGGTGAAAAATGTAACAAGTTTTAATAAAAAAATAAATACGTGATTAGGTCAGATAGAACAATTATATTTGGTCTAACTAATCTAATTACATATTTAGAAACCGGTCTAGATTTTTTAGTTTTATTTTTTATCACATTTTTGATACATATTCCTGTTTGTTGTTATTTTCAGAATCCTGCGATACTTCAATTAAAAATTATTAGCATTATCAATATATAAATTGCCTAGTTTACCTTTTTTTAGTATCACATTTTTTCCAAAACATTTACAATTAAAATTATTGCACAATTTGAAATTAACAACTTCATAAAACTCTAAGTTTAACTTGACACTAATTACTGAAATTAAACCATATGCCGAAAATTATGTTGTATAATTTCACTAATTAAGACTTACAAACAAATTTTTTTTAACTTCATATTGTTTTTGCTAGAGAAATTTTAGTTTTTAATAATTTTTTCGAAATGGGATACCAAAAAATTGGGGAATAAAATGTTTTAGTTGTTTCATTTTAAAAAAGTTAGTGCAGAAACTAAATAATCGATTTTCCTCTTGAGCACGCCTCTTAATTTACTACATTAATCGGTCTAATAGATTATTTATTATACCTACAAATTTAAAAAAAAATCGAATAAATTGTAGATATTAATCAAAAAACATTATAATAAAATTAACAATCAAATTGGGCATATTATAACCGTTGTATACCTTGTCTTTGTATTGAGTGCGATCTACATCTGTATATTTTATAATTTTTCCAAAAGTACAAAATTTTTGAAATCATTTTAAACTATTTATTTTCTTTTTATGTAAATGGTACCTCCTTGATGTAATAATACATCAAATATACTCGTGTACTGTTGATACTAACATATTTATTCCTTTCTACCAAAACGAAGAGATAATCATCAACTGAATAATAGAGCAAGGGAATATGCAATATTCCGATTAAATGGTTCGTATTTGCCTGAAACTCCAATATTACCATTGACCATAAAGTAATAACTATCTCTTCATTACAGCCGTTTATTGAGTGTGGATGTGAGATATCAATCTGATTCTAATGTCGTATTGATTGAAAATTTATACTCACTTACGTTCTCGGTTTCCTGCACAGTTTGCATACTCTGATAATCTGGAAAATGGATTTGAAGAGTAGCGTATACGATGATGGATTTTCAATGGAACTTTAATTACATTTAGATTTTATTGTTTTGTCCTTGTTTAAGAAGCATGTTATAATACATCCCAAACATTGCGAGTTTTCGATGAAAAAATTTGTTTAGAAAAAAAGCATTCGAAAACTTTATCGAGGCGTAGATAGTTTATATAATAAAATGCACTATTACCATTAGAAAAATAAATTTTCAGAATAATAAACAAAATGATTTACAATACCAGTTCATGACACCATAAAACTTTTGTAGTGTTCCTTATAGATATATTTACGTCTAGATGCAAGACTAACACTAAAATGTGGCTGGTGCATATTGGTGATAATCTAATCACGTGGAATAAAGAAAAACAAGAAATACAGGAATTCATTTTAATGGGCAATACTTCGCCTTTTTTATATATAAGAACATCAGTTAAAAAATACACTAATAGATCTAACTAAAGTCATCTGCAGTGAGGAGCCAACATCAAACAACCATCACAAAAAGTATGGTGCTTATCATCGCTTGAGAATCACATCAAGAACTACTTTAAGAAAACCAAACGAAAACACAAAACACACTCGAAAAACTGTACTTACAAATTAACATGCAAAAGAAACTAAGTGGATTTTACAAGTAAAAGTCAAAAAACATCGAACGTATACAGAAATGGTAGAAACATTCAAGTTTGAGATAGCAGAACCCGTGTCGATAAAATATAATGTTGAAAAAGAAGAAAATTGATCCAGAAAGTTGAACAGGGTCATGGTTTAATCCATTTTATCCACAACTGCCTGGTTAAACATCTATTATCAAATTCATTTCAGTTCACCCCAGACGAACACTGTTCTGTAGAAGTGCCAATAATTTCCAAATTACTAGTTTGGTTATTGTTTAATAGGTTCATTTGGAAAGTCTTAGCTTCTAGAATGTTTATAGCTTTTCGTTTTTTATTTTCTACAAATATTTTAAAGTATCCCTCAGCTACCTAATTTATTTTCTTGCCTCTGAGTCTTTTCACTGTTTATAGATCTGCTCTTTGCAAGTAGTGAAGTTGATGACCTTCTAAAGCAGTGGCCAGTGTAGTCTTCTAGATTTGATAATCTCAAAAAAGAAACAATTTTTTGATTTACTATCAATTGTGTTGATATCAACTGGCATTTTATGCATTTGCCATTCTTATAACCAATAAAAAATTTATGGTTTGATATTGGAGGGGCGCGACACTGTGTATTTTCGCATTGTTTCTGGTAAATTAATTCCATTAATACTTCCACCATTTATAACACACTTTAGTTTTTGTGTTTGGCGTTATAACGAAATATACTTTTCCTTCCTCCTCCACGTCTTTCACTTACTTGTTAGTAAGTTCGTCGCTCCTGCAGACTTCATAGTGTCCAAAAATCAAAACTAGCATATCATTGAATAATGTACCCAAAGGCTTCCATATTTACAACTTTTTTATGAGACCTCGAAATAAGCTAGTAACACCTTCTCAGTAGTTTCATTTTTGACTTTCTTCACCGATTTGTTAAAATGTCTATAAATTTGTTCGTATTTTATTAGTGATTTTTGTGGAATTAGTAACAAACTTGCTTTCGTTGCACAATCTTCAATAACTATTGCAAGACTTTCAGAATCAGACTCACTCATATTAACGTGTTTTGATAAATTATAAAATATTTGACATTGTTTGTAACAAACTGTCGGGTTACCATATCAATAAATAACTTCTAATATAGAATCGTTGCTTTGATTTTAAATAAAATATTCGCTAATATTTAGAGTTGTTGATAATTCTTGGCAATAGATAAAATTTATTTTAATTCATGTGATAGGGGCTATTAACATACTTATGTTGTTACCGGCTAGGACTAACGCCCTCGTCTTGCAACTCTCATATATGTATATGTATTAATAATGCCCTTATCTTACTAATAAAATAAATAACTATTCCAAACATACATACATATCCTTAAGAATATTTCTACCCTTACTTAATTGAATCTATAAATGTAAAAGAAGAAACAATTCTATAAGGAATATTTAAAGAATTTTAGAATTTCGTGACATTTTAAGATAACCATATTATATCTTTTACATTTATACATATAGATTTTGGAGCAGATTGGGAATCGCTTCAAAAGGAGTTAAAAAAAGCAATTACCGTCAAAGAAATGTTAAAGAATTTTTATTAGTCACCTATGTAATGTAATTATATGTATATCGTGTTTCAAACGTATTCAGAAGAAAGGTTATTACTAGGTATGTTGTTGTATATTGTTGAAAATATTCCCTAAACATTCATTTAGTTAACGATCTGCATCATTTCCTTTTTTCTGTTAGCATATTAAACTAACAAAAGGCTCAAAAATGTTTTTAAATAAAATCTTTCTCACGAATTTATTTTTCGCTCTAACGACCTGCTCATTATTACAGAGAGAAAAGGTGGAGCAGGAGCTTGATCAATGTTTCAGAGAAAAGCTATTTTATTTTTGAAAATGCAGAGTGGGGTTTTATCTCGTACGTGACGTTCTTTGGGCCGCCCGTGAATTTCTGCATAAAGAACATGGCGCAGAAGAACTGAGTTCGAATTTGCGAAAGACTGATGTAAACTAAAGAGCACGTAACGCTTGAATATCCGGAAGTGAATGATCATTAAACGTTTTCTGAATGAATATAATCGTCATAACGTAAACCTTTAATATGCAGAGGGTTTTATCTGGAACTTTCGGGGTCTCTAAAATCATAATTTGCGATATAATTCTAAGGGTTATCGGCCTGGAAACGCCCTTTCCAATTTAGTTTTATTACTAAGATGGCCGACGTTGATGAATATAAAGACTTTTTATATTAATGTTTTCAGTTTGGCTTATGATCAACTGGTGGTTCTGGTTTATCGTGATTTAAAATTATCAAGGAATATCCAGAATTCACACTTAAAATATAACTTTTCAAAAAATCTCTAACAATCTAAATCTCATTCATATACTCTTTAAATAAATCATCTGTTATTTAGGTTACCAAGATGTTGTCAAACTAGCATTAATTTAGCAACTTGATCGTTAAAGCATAGTGCCGCACTGATGTTTTCCTTTATTATTGTTCATAAACCAATATAACAACAATATGAATTATGAACGTCAAAACAACCGGTTGATTTAGAAAAGATGCCGTACATACAAATTATTATAATGACTTTATTTTTTTCTCCAGCTCTGCAATTAAATAGAGCGCCACATGAATGCAATTTTAAATTTCACTCCAATTTGTAATTTCGATATTTCAAAATAATATTCTTATGAGAATTGTTTCACGTTTTGGCATCGTCAAATAAAATTGAAGAAATTGAAATGCATTTTCACATACAGACCTGATTTTGTATTCTAAATGATCTAATCAATAATATTTTTAATTTTCTAAAACATTTAGTCAATATTACATATTTAGTATGAAAGGTAATCAAAAAACTTCCTCTATTTATTTGTTCATTTATTATTACATATTGATAATATCGTAGATGTATCCTTATTTTAAATTCAAAAAATCCTTACGCACCAAAATTATTTGGTATGGTTAAATTTTATAAAACCAATTAGTCCTCTGGTTTCCTGTAATAATAAATTAGCAGAAATGCTCAATAAGACTTTAACTAATTACAGTTACATATCAGAATATTCAGTGAAAAACTCTTTAAAACTGATTCAAAAATTTAATACACATAAATTAAAAGAAAGCATAAAATTAGTTTCATTTGATGTTAGTAGCATGTTTTGAAAATCTCTCCATATGAATATATACCAATGGTAATTAAATTATAAGAAGAAATAACATTAAGCAAGTTTTAATTATGGAAATTATATACTTGTTTAGTTTATATGTTAGTCAACATTATTTTGATTTTGATGATAAATTTTATATTTCAAATAAAGGATTGTCAATGGATAATCACCTATTCTGGCAAATATTTTAATGGATAATTGGGAACAAAATATATTTAATTCAAATAATTTCAAAAATATATTAATTTGGTACAGATATGTTGATGGTATTCTGGCTGGTTTTACAGGTGGTGGTAAACAATTAAATATTTTCTTTAATTAATTTTGTTAATAACTTACATTCAAAAATAATATTTACCGTTGAAATTGAAGAATATAAATTCATACGTTTTTTAAGATAGAACTATAACTAATTTCAGTTATCAATTTATACAAAAACAATTCATACATAGCAGACTATCCCTTATAAACCAAATACCCCGTATAATATAAACTGGCAGCTTATAATTCAATGATACATAGAGCTTTTCCAATACCAGTGAATGTAGAAGATTTTATAAGGGAAAAGGAACAGGTTGATCAATAAAAAGACGAATCGGGTTGTCATTAACCTTGTATTTCCAAAACAACCTAAAAGCATACCAAGCTATTACATATTTTGGAAATATATCAAATAAAATACCAAAAATTATATCTACAGCAACATCTTCAGTAATATTTTTTAAAGTAATGAATAATGTAGTATCATTTTTAACAAAAGTAAAAAAACAAAATTTCTAAATTAAAAAATCTGGTATCTACAAATTAAGACTGTAATCCATATTGGCCAGAGCCTTAGAAATTTTGAACTAAAATAATGTGAACACTTACAAGCTTATAGGTTAAAATAACACACTGACACTCAATAGAAACTTACACTTAACAAAACAATAGAAGCAACGATGGAAAACCCTCATATATGCAGTAAGAAGCAAGAATTAAATTTTTCGAAAGAATTTGAAATAAAGAGATAAGCATGATATCCCGAATATACTGAATTTAGAGAGAAGTATAGGTATATTATCTTTTACGTTTATAATGGATAGATTCCAAAAAGAAACATTCATTATTACATGAGAATACTTACAGGATCATTGATAAGACTAAACAATCATCCTGATACTGCATTTGGATCTGATGATGGTAATAACGAGACCTTAATCTATGTTCTAACGTAACCATTTTGGATACCCAAAATAATAGGAAAATTTGAGTGTGACTACTTACCGCTTTTCTTGCACTAGTTAGGGTCTGAAGGGTCTCAATTAGCGTCAAGTATAAAGTTTCATTTATCTCCAACTAAAAATGTAACAAAAAGAACGACATACAAAATAATCGATTTGAGAAGAAACCAAAAAATCAGCTTTAAAGATTAGATATAGTAGTGTTGTTTTCCATTTTACCGATAGTTTCTCCTCGTCTCCAAAGATTTTAAAAATAAAGAAAAACTATTGGAGGTCCTTATTGAATCCAGCAAATACGGATAAAATGGGAAAAGCTACATCCAATGTCCCGGACTTTTTGTTTGATAAAACATAATATGTTTGAAATTTATGCCTCCTGCTTACATAAAAAGTAATTTTCAACTTTTATTGTTTTAGATGTTTAATTTGGATTAGAGTGGGTGAAGATAATAAAGCAATACCCCCAACGTATCTATATGCATTAATCTCTAATTCCAATAGATCCTTCTGCGAACTTAAATAGTGTAACTTTATCGTTGTGTTCTTGTTGCGGGTCGGTTTTGTTATCGGACGCTGCGAGAGAGATCGATTTGTTTCTGGGGAATAAATGGTTGCCAATGGATAAAATAGGGACCGCAGCTAAAATTTATTAGTAAAACGTAAAACGCTATTTAGAACTTCCCATTGTAGGATGTGTTTATTCGACCCTTGCCTTCGCTGGAAACAATGCAGCGTCCATTCATATCCAATGTCAGCGACGTAATTGTGATATATGATGTTTAATTTATACGTTAATAGACAGTCAGATACACAATTTGTAGTTTAATTTTGATTTTGAGTTAACAATTTCTCAGCTTTGTTCCATTATACCAGGAAATTCGACAATTGATTATTTATTTACTAACTCGACCAGAACTACATTTGTTACAGCGAAATTTGAATATAGTGTAATTACCGAAAACATATTACTTGAATTTAACAAGCTACATCTCTACTGTAAATACTTCAATTATCATTTGTTTGAATGATGTTCATTAGGTTATATGGGCTTTATTCAAAATAAAATAGTTTACAAATTGAATAAATATGGTTATTAGATGAAAATAGTTTTTTATATTATAAAGATATTAGCCGTGAATAATATCGTGTGCTATAATGAACGTTTCATGATCCAAATTGCATTTAAAATTTTATTTGCTATCCAAATTTACGTACATACACATTCAGCTTTACTGTTTTCAAATCAAGGACAATAATATTTTCAAACCGAGGTTGATAAGCTTTTATACTCGAGAAAATCAGACATTCATGATACTAGTAGTATAATGAATGTTCATTATACTCTTAATACTACATTGTAAGGTTGGTTCACGTTTATAATATTCTGTCTAATAGACATGTAGTGATTTTCGATCGAAATATACCATAAATTCAGCGGGAGGTCAGTACAGATCCGTTGTAATATTGTTACAGATACCTGTTGGTTATTTGAACAATTGAAGAATACTATTCTTCTACACTGGCATCTAATAAAAAATACACGAAATATGTAAAAAACAAATTATAAATCTTTAGAAAGCGACGCTAAAATATAATTTTAACACATACATTAGCTTCCTATTAGGTGAGTATCATTTACCGTATGAATATAAGAACCCTCTACTTTGAGTACATGTAAGAATACATTTTACATTTGATGTGTTCATCTTTTTCAACCTTACATTCAATTAATTGAAGTATATGTAAGCATTAATAGTAGGTTAAACATTATTTCGTCTAATTGTGGATTTTAACTGATGTCTTATATGTTCAATTAGATTAAATATACAATAATGCGGTGGATGTGTTAAGACTTATTGACCCACACTTCATGCGTAATTATCACAAAAATACTCTTTTTATATATTGAAGCTTTTTAGTATTTGCCTTACATCCATTTTATAAATTATACGCCGAATGAGATCTAATCTCCTAGATAAGCCTTTTTTTAAAATTGTGGATTATTAACAATACACTGAGACTGTTGCCTTATTCAAAATAGCAACTTCCTTCATATTACTTGGTTTTTTCATCCCTTTTTTCGGTGAATATAGGAAAAATATTTTTAATAATTTCCTTTGCATCTGTAGATAAATGTATTTCGATACATGTGCCAATGAACTAGGTTAATTTAAAAGTATCAGTATTCATTTAACCCCCGTTATTGTCAATTACTTCCATGTAATTAACACTTGTATCTTGCCATGGTCGCCACATTTTTATAACAATTTACGCTCACTTTGAAGTAAATACTAAAATTATTCTAGAAATATAAAGATATACTCGACGTGATCAATTATTTTCACCTGGAAGTAAAAATACAAAATATTAAAAAAAATTCTGTTTTATTCTTAATGTAATTTTAATTTCATTAGTGTCACTAATCAAATCGGTCCTTATTTAATTCTGCATTAAATAATCTCTTTATTGAAGAGTATACAATTAAAATATATGTGAATATAATATATATAATGAACTTAATATTAAATTACAGAATAATATTAGTATAACAATATAGCAAATAAAATGGTAAGAATAAAATAATACAAGTATTTATATTCCTTCTTATTCACAGAAATAAATGAAAACTATCTGTTTGATGTATTATTAAATGTCTTGCGCAGTTTATTAATGATATATTTAATCCTGGAACTGTTTTAAAATTTATCTCTATCTATCTGGAGCATAATATTAGGATTTTCACTCAAATCCAATCTCCGTTTTTTTATCTTTTTTCTGTCATTTAGATATAATGAGCCGTTCCAGTTTCTGAACAAGTGCATGCAAACCGACAATTAAGGCTCTTTATGATAGCCCATTTTTGTTTTAAACACAATGGTCCCTTTTACCTCTAAAATGTTTAATTTTTACTGTTTTATTTTATGAATTATTGCACCAGATTTCAGTTATTTGGCTGGATTAAAAACTTTTATTGCTTCAGTACTAAATCATTCTTGTAATGCGACTTTTATTTGCGATATTGTTAGACTCTGCCAAGCTCCGTTGTTGTTTTTATTGAATAAACTTTTTAATGACGATTTTAAAAGGTAGCGAAAATAAAAATTTAGTGTTTTAAACTCGCGTGTTTTAGATTCATTATAGTTCGTGTTGCTTTGGAATTCAAATTAAATAACGAATTAGTACCAATAATTGGAATAATTAACTATCCATTGTTTGAAATCCTGAAAAATATCAATTTTGCTAAATTGATAAGTGCGCTTAAAAACTAAAAAGTTGTTCCTATGTTTAATGTAACACACTTTTTGGTTCTTGTAATTTTTTTTAACGGATGAGCAAACTCATGTTCGACCCCTGCATTTAGCTTTTCTTCACCTCTATTGTTCTGGAACCGCCAATGGTATTACTTCGGAACGATTGAGGTATCTATCTAATGCGTCTTTTATTTTGATCTGCTATTTTTGTCTGAATTATCATTTTTATCAATCCTGTTACTACATTCTAAGACTTCTCACTTATCATTAATAGATCTGCAACATTTTGTGTCGTTATCTCAAATCCTAGTTTCTCCTTAGCTTGTCTTCTATTTTCATCACACTGCATACATTCGAAAATTGTATATTTTACAGAACCTGTAGCAGCTGCTATTTTCTGCTTTACCTATTATATGTAAGTAGTCACCAAATACTCCATGGCCTGTAAAAACCTGGGTCAGTTGATAATTGACTTCTCCCCATTTTCTTTTTTGTCAGTCATTCACATTTTAAATAAATATTTTTGTGACTCCATTATATTCTTCCCACACGTTCTGCCATTTTTCCATGACTATGTCTCTTTCTTCCTTTTTATATTGTCTACCTTCTTTGTGAATTAATACTCTTTCTTCCACTTGAAGTTTAATGGGTAGTCATTTAACATTTTATTCGCAAATTTTTCATGTACGTGTATTTTCATTCTTTCACCCTTTCTCAAGTACACACCCATATATCTCTAGTTTGTAAATATTTTGTAATATTAAAGTATGTTTTAAAAAATTATGATACATTACAGTTATAGTATATTCCCCTTAACATTTTTACAAATTATCAGTCTATTTTAGTGAAACTTCGAGAAAAGAAAAACAATTGGGCTAGATCTGGAATCATAACAGATCATTCAATGAAACTTCTTCTTCCAATCCATATATCAATGGTTATTTGGATATTTTAATAAATATCTGGAAATATTACACTTACGTAATGAATTAAACATATTTGCAGCAATTCTAAATAATTTTCAGCTGTATAAAACGATTGTGATAGTATTTTCCGAAACAACATATTTAAAACAAATTAAACACTGGCTCATTTCGTCTAGTAAAATGTAATTCTTATTCTTTTCAAAGATAGTTAAATTTATATAACTTTGGAATATTTTGGTATGGTGCCAGATAAGTTTTGAGATAAGCAAGTATAAACAAATATTTGTTATCGAAAATAGTTTTACTGTTTTTAAAATATTCTCCATGAAGATCAATACACTTTTACATGCCTTTGAACCAATTTTCGAAGCACTTTTCCACTCCGAAACATGCAATTTGATCGCATCAACCGCTTCTCCAAGTATCGAAAAAAGTTGACCAGTTTATTTTTAAAGAGCGGGAATAAAAAAAGTCACTGAGCACTAAATCAGGACTGTACGGAAGATGACCCATCAAGTCGATGATTTGAGCGAGTAAAAAGTAATTTGTTTGACGCGATGTTGTGATGGAGAATGAATCTTCTTTGGCGGATCGTTTTTCTAATTTCTCCGTCTTCTGGTAATCTAATCTAATCTATCTAATAATGATTGTACTGAATTGGAACTAATGCCCATACATGTCTCAATCTTACGACAACGATATCACAATATCGATATTTTCTGGCACAAAGAAATTCGTCCTGGAGCGAACGACGACCGGGATTGAATTCGAAAAATCAGTGAAACACGGTAGCCCGAGATGATGCTTCATCACCAAAAGTCAAAGGGAGTTGATCGCCCTACTGTTATTGAGAAAATCGTAATAAATCATAGCACGAAAATTTTCACGATTTAATTCTATTTATTGATGAGAAGAGATGAAGTCTCTGTAAACAACACGAATGGCACTCGAATGACAAAACGTTATAAGTATGTATATTAGTAAAAACGTCAAATTATCCTAAAGCTGATCAGATCAGATTTGACGTTTTGACGTATTGAAATTGGGTTGCCATATCTCAAAACTAGAGCATCTTACGTGTATAGGATTTTTAATACAAATCCCGTTGCACGTCATATATCAATTATGAGATCACGACCCTGCAGTGTTGTCGGCTTGTCTAAATTGTCGAGGAATGTAGGAAGTTTCAAAAATGTAAGGTTAGGTTATGTTGTTTAGCTTTATTATGAAAAATTAATTTATTGAAGCGTATATGAACAATATATGATCCTCACACTCAAGACACTTCATCCTGCCAGTTTTAAAGTACATTTGAAAAATGTTTTTCTCAGTTGATTCATTATCAATCTACGACTGTGATATTCTTCTTCTTCTTGCTGTATTATCTACTTTTAATATTCAATAATCTGTTATAAAAATCGTTATATTATGTTGTTTATTTGTACTATATTTTTATTAAATAAATAAAATAGAGACATATAAAAAAGATAGCAAACTATTTATTGTTATTAAAATAAGACAATGTTTTGTTTAAAAAAATATATATTTTTCTTATAAGAAACAATTCAACTACAATATTCGAATTCCTACAAAAAGTAAATCCTTTCTCCTAATTCAAATCTGAATCACTTGAATCACTGTCATCGCTGTTAGGATTAATAATAATGGGATTAATTTCTAGTCTATCAAAAACTCTCTCTCTTTCATACCATTATTGTATTTCTTTTTCTGTATGTTTAATAGAATTTTTCCATACTTCAGGAGTAATTGTTCTAAGAGCTTCAGACCACATATTTAAAGAATCTTGTTCTTTATTACCGTCTCTGCCAATATGTTTATTATAATATTGCTTAGAAAGGCCCCAAATAAGTTCGATGGGGTTGAAAACACAATGATAGGGAGGAAGACGTAACACTTTATGTCCATATTGTTCTGCTAAATTGTCCACCAGATATACTTTTGGTGGCTTGTATCTGAAAAAGAATATATTTTACTTGCGGTTTTTTATAATATGCCAACATCGCTAAATTCAAAACTGTAACATCCATAGATTTTTATACTTACTGTTCAACTTTTTGCAGAAGTTCATATTTAAACGTATTAACAGAAAAATCAATATTTCTATTTGCTAGCCACTCTTGTATTTCAGCTTTGGTTGAGCCTGTATTGGGTGTTTTGTGCAATAACATGCTATGGTATGAAGCATTATCCATAACAATTAGAGAAGGTTCGTTCAGGTTCTTCAGTAATTGGTTTTCAAACCAATGTAAAAAATTGCCTTTATTCATTTCTCCATGGTAATCATTTAATTTAGTTTTCGAGGAATATATTGTTTGGGCACCTTCAATAAATCCATTTTCATTACCAGCATTAAGTATAATATATCTATAACAAATGAATAATAATAATGTTTATTTACATAATAATAATGTTTATTTATGTAATAATTAAAGTTTTACATTATAGAATGTAACATGTAGTTTTAATGTAAATAAATTTTTACTTCCACTGAAATTTCAAAAGTGTAATAAAATTTAAATACACAACCAGAATGCTGAAACCTTTATTTACTTCAATTTAATGACTCACCTCTTGCCATCAATTTTTGTAGTTCTAACACTTCTTTTATCATCGTTTTGCCAGGAACGGTTTATAGTTCCATTTTGAAAGATCCATGTTTCATCAATGAAAACGAACTGATATAAACATGCTTCTTGTTCCTCTCTATAACGTCTTAAAAATTGAACTCTTTTTATAGCAATATCAGGAAGTTCCATAAGTCCACCTCTTGGTTTATCTTTCTTCCATTTGAAACCTAATTCTTTTAATAAGGTCAACAATGATGTAATACAACCATTAAACATTTGCTTCTCAATCAAAGTTTCTCTTAAAGATGCCAAAGTTATATGCTGCCCTGTAAATAAATATGTCTCTATTAGTATATATACAAATATAAACTTTTATCGGATAAATATGATTTGATAATGAACTTACTTCTTTCATACATGTTATAAATAACATTTCGGATTCCACTCGTATCCAATGTTATTGTATTAGTAATTGTTTTTTTGTATGAACGCTTTTTTGGTGGCGATTTTAATAAATCATTCTTCTTGACTGTTTGCGAAATAGTACTAACAGTAGAAATATTTAAGTTTAGGGCTGCTGCAACACGCTAAAATAGACAAGAAAACAATTTCATATTTCTAGACATTTGTATAATCTTTAACTTACCTCTCTGACGGCAGTTAAGGGTAATAGTGGCCCATTATTATCACGCTCCCGTTCAAAGTACTGTATTAATGAATATACAAGCTCTTTACAACGCCTATTTAGTTTTTTTGCATTTTGTAGAAATAAACGTCAATAATCAGCTTATTCACACTATGTTTGTTTTGAAAATAACAGTTTTTTTTATAAGTTAACTATCTAGCAAAGCAAAAAAATAAAGACAATATTATAAAATTAGCGAAAACGTGGTGAAAACACACAACTGGTTGACGGCCGGACGTCAGAAATCGTTGAAATATTTCAATCTAAATACTCGACAACGTCGCATCAAGGCATGCCAATCGCTACAATGTCATTTCTTCATCATAAATACGAGTCTCATGGGCGTAGAAAATTTCAAAATTATTTAATGTAAATTATGGTTTTTTGAGTACTAAACATATAATAATGATTTATAAACTTTATATTATAAAGAATAAGACGTATATAAGCCAATATAATTGAAATAATTCTAAAATTATCAAAATAATTACGATTACTTTTTCGGTTTTTTAGTACTGTGACTACGTTCATGAGTCCTCGTGAATTTTCGTGATGTTTCGTATGATTTATCTTAGTTAGGGAAATTTTAATTAGTTGGCAGTACTATGACGAAAGAGGTACGTCACTCCTGACGTGCAACGGTATTTGTACTAAAAATCCTATAATACAATTTCGTCCAATCTCATATTATGTATGTATTACGAGAAATTATTTTTGGGAAAATATGCATCTACAAAATATTTTAAAATCAAATTTATTCAGTATAGGAATTTAGATTTAAAATTGTGAATGTAAATGACTAAAAATTGGACTGACTTTCTTTAACGAATTTCTTGCTTGCGGCTGGAACGCCGTTTCGAATATTTTATAAACCTTTCATCTATAAATGATATTTCTGTTATTCTGACTTTACCGCTTTTTGTTTACCCCGAAAGCCTTTATCTGAATGACAAAAATGAAAATCTTTTTATACATCTGCATAAATTCCTTGTTATCTTTTTTGCTTTTGGTTAGGACTGTTCATTTTTATTCGCAAAATGGATTATATTAAGACAAGGAAGCAAGGAATATTTTTTGGAGTCGGAAAAACAAAAAATCTAGTCTGGGATGAATAGGAGAATACTAATATAAATAAATCGCAAAAACGTTAAAGTTTCTTACAGGAAATATATAAGGAATCTCAATTTCATCCTTGTACTACTTCGCATATTCACAAATCATGAGTTCCCTTCCCAATTTTTTATTGTTTTGTTAACGAGGAGCGTTGTCTAAATTATATTTGCTCGACAAGAAATGAAGTCACAGTGACCACTAAACGTCAATTTTTTGTTTTCACTGCCAAGTAAAATAATAGAAATGTCGAAAGTCAATACGGTATAAAGAGTATGTATAAACATAGGATGCAGCATCTCATAGTTCATTTGTATGAAGCACATTAAACGTCCTTTATGTTCGAATACAAATTTTACAGTTGATTAAAACTTGTTTAATTCAACTTTCCTTTTTATATGGTAATATATGAATATTTCCATAATTGCGCGTAATGTAATAAACCAACGGTACATACGAATTGCGAGATAAGCATTTGGAACAGTGAACGTTATTTATTTGTTTTTAGGTAAAATGCAAATGTAGACATCCACGTAGTTAATATAAGGGACAATTAGAATAAATAAATATTAAATGGTATTTATGCATATGATATAGTGTTTAAATTATTCCAAATCATTCTGAATATACAATTTCCATGTCAAAATAAATAAACAATTAACTTAAACTTTGCTTAATATTGTTACACTGTTTGTCTTATTTCTTATTATTTGTACAATACATTCGAAAATAATTTTGAAACCAAGTTGCAGAATTTTCATATAAAGCATTTATTTTCGCAATTGTCACAACGTAACCAAAATTTGTTTGAATTATATAACTTCTTTGTTATGAGTTTCGCTGTTTTACACATGCAGTCGAGACTATTTCTTCTTCTTGACAATGATTTATGTAATATAATACTAACTTTTAGGCGGTTAATTATAAAGACAAAAGCGATGGAGAAAAATACTGTATATTTATAAAGTCTATATAATACTTGGCTTTAACAATTGAGTTTAGATTATACATCCAAAAACAGGAACATTATGTTTAGGCAAAATGAAAAACAAAAAGAAAATCGTACGAATGACATAAATTATCAAGGAATAAGAATATAATTAACAAAAGAAGTATGTATGTACGAAGAAAGAATTCAAAATCAAAACATATAGAAAAAGTGTGCTAAAATTATATTTTTGTTGCGTTGCCCTATAAACGATTGTTAACTTTTGTCAAAAAACTTTAGGTAAGCCACTGCCTTTAGAACAATGAAAGACTTATCCCGGAGTATTTATTTTGAATATTCATACTCAGGTATCTTAATCAGCCACTAGTTATCCTACATAAAGATAAACTGAAATTTCTCAAAATAAATAAATAAATAAATGTTTAGCTAGCGAGTAAATGTCGAGGTAATTTCAACTATATTTACTCGTAGTTAAATATTAAGAATTATAAAATAGGTAAAATTTCTTTATAAAAATAATCAACAATTTTTTGTTTAAAATGTTCACTTGTTCACCTGATCTAGTTTTAGCTACTATAAGAATCAATCCCCTTTAGATATTAGTTTCTTCCATTTATTTACCAAAAAGCACTAACTAATATTTAATGTCGAATATTTTCGTGTGCATTAATATTATGTGACATGTACAAATGAATTTTCTTTTACCATTCATCTGTTCTGACATTCTTAATAATAAACTTACTGGTAAAGAGCGTAGTTTCAATCAATCAACTTGTAAGAACGCAACAAAACGCACCCTTCTCCTTATTCTGCCCTACGAGGGGTGCACAATGTATTTCATGCAATGATTATATTTCCAGAGTTTAAAAAATTTTATGATTAAAACATGTATCAGTTTATCTACCACTGCCTGGATAAAAAATTATTATCAAATTGATTTGAGTTAGGTATTGTACGCTTGTATCTAACTGAGTAAGATAATGAACCGATTGTTTAGCTCAATTGGTCAATGAAATCAGAACCAAAATTTAATTATTTATTAATAAAATTTGAAAACAATATTTATAAATACTGATAACATTTTTGCTTTTAAAGAAGTTTACTCCATAGGAAGACTGTTCTGCTGAAGATCCAGTAATTTCCAAATGTGGCTACTGTTTGACAGGTCCATTTGCAAATTCTTACCTTTGAGAATTTTTGTAGTGATTCGTTTTTTATTTTCTACGGATATTTCAATCTATCTCAGTGTATCCCTCAACTAACGTGTTGATTTTCCAGCCACCGTGTCTTTTCACTATTCACAGGACATTTTTTGTGTTTGGTATTATAACGAAGAACACTCTTTATTCGTCCTTCACGTCCAGCAGGATCCACAAAGTCCAACAATGAAAACTACTTGCAAGTTGTTATTTGTGCATGTAATTAATAATTTAGTATTACTCTATATACAAACCGTTGTTAGTAACCACTTTTTATTGTTCATCCTGCTTCGTTAAAATGTTTGATTTCTTGGGTTTATGCCCGTCACATTTTCCATTGAGAAACGCAGTCAATTAAATATATTTGCCAATATCCACAGTTTTCTTTGTGAATACCATCGCGCATTTCATTGAATAATATGCCTAAAGACTTTCAGATCAATAACTTTCGAATAGATTCTCGAAAATAGCTAGTAAAACCTTCTCATTTGTTTCATTTTTGACTTCCTTTCCCTCACACCACTTGCTAAAAGGTCCATAAGTTGCTTTCGTTAATATTTTATGCCAGCCTTTCAGATTCAGACTCACTCATATTAACGCGTTTTCTAGAAACTAAAAATGTTTGATGTTGTTTCTAACAAACTGTTAGGTTGCCATATCAATTATTAACTACTATTACAGAATCGATGCTTTTATTTTAAATAAAAATTTAAAAAAATGTACAATGACAGGTGACATTAGAAACAATTTCGAGATTTTTCAAATAAGTGTTAAGGATTTCTATCATTGGTTTTTTTTATAAAGATATATAAAAATCCAGAAATCAAACATTTACTATCAACTGATATCCAAGTAGATCAATAAATTCAAAAAAATCTCTTATGAAATTAAATTAAGTTTCTGAATACAAATATATCTCCAGTCAAAAATCTTATTACAGTAAAGTTTCTGAAAGAACTACCAAAAGAAGGACTAAGGTTATTATTTATTTGTTTAACGCTATTATCAGACTTCATTACTGGTTTAATGAACTCAAAATTGCTCAGGTAATAATTATATCTAAACCTGATAAAAATAAAACCATATTGTCCAATGAGCTTGTTTCATCAATATATGTCAATATAAAAATTACTTGAGACATTTATACTTAAAATACAAATCTTGATACAACTGAATAGATACCAGGTCATCAGTTTGGGTTTAGGAGAGCATTCTACAACTCAGGAATGCTATAGAATAGTATATGCAAACAAATACATTTTTAAATGTGATCTTTTGACAAAGTTTGACATCCTTGCTAACTATTTTATTTCAAAAAAAGTCCCCCAGGTAAGTACTTCAGTCTACTGAATTTATATCCAAACCAAACCAAAAATAAATAGAGATACTTCTGGTTACTTCTGCAGCATTCTGATGTACCGCAGGGGAATCTGCTTGGTTCACTATTATGTATTATATAGAAATAACATACCAGCTTCAATGGATATTTTCACTGGAACTTTTTCTGACATCACAGACATAATGTAAATACATAAAGATCGTAACATAGTAATGCAAAATGTTCACCTAAGGACACCTAAGGATATTTCAAAAATGATTAAAGAAATGAAAATTAATGCATCAAAATCTACCCAAATAATATTTACTTTTAGAAAAGAATGCTGTCCTTAACTTGAACTTAATCAAGAAGTTATACCACAGGTAGAAGTAGTCAAATATCTTGGTCTCCACTTAGACAGCAAACTCATAGATAACCACAGACTGAACATGAATTGGTTTAAATGGTAACTAAGGTAGTTTTATTGGACACACACCTCTCCAAGTTAACTCGGGTACCTGCAATCATTGCACATTGTACATAAGATTATATTGTATCTCATTGCTAATAAATAAATGAGAAAAAACTAAAGTAAATGAATCCTTTTATCAATCCATATCTGCCCTTGTATTCCTAATAAAGATTTGAATGCATATGAAGATTTTCAAAATTGTATGTCATAATATATTTGAAATTTATAAATGTTCGTCTAAACAGCTCCTGGTCGAAATACGTGAGGACCATTACTATATATATATATAAATATATATATAAAGCTTGTGCAATTCCGTACGAGAAATAAATTTATATTTGCGGTATTCTGTAAATACAATTCTCGAATTTATATCTCTATCCGCACGGAAGAGACTTATTTATTGAAACTGAATTTATTCTAAAAATTTTTGTTTTATATGCAACTATCGTATTTTCCGATAAATTTGCTTCTGAAAACTGCCATTTGGTTGTAGATGTAAAACTTGAATCAACTATTAGCATTCGGGAAAATTTATGGGTTGTGAAAAATTATGAAACTTTATTCTTAATTCTTCATGGAAAATACTTTTCGTAAAAAAATCTTTATATCCTATGGTTTGTCCATGAGTGTTCATTTTTATTCTATAAAAAGAAGAGTTCCAAAAAAGGAATTTCGGAGTCTGTGAAATTTACATTCCATTTTCAAGTATTATAATAAGGTTGTAATAAAAAGCTAAAAAAAAGAGGATTAGATACGAAAAACTTCAAGACTTTAAAATACGTACTAATAAGTTATAACCAACATTGATAGTGTTTTTTAGAATATCTAAAATTGGAGAAATTTACAATTTTTTTTTTGTGGAATTCAAAATTTTTAACGAGACTATTTCACTTTTCACACAAAAAAACTTGAAATGAAATAATGACAAAATACAAACATATTAAAATAAATGTATTATTAGTTTTAAAGAAAGTAAGTAAGATTATTTTATATAAAACGTCAAAAAATAACCAACTAAATCAAAAAGAGACAGTTTCTGGGAAAATTTCTGTGATCATTTCTGCAACTATCCGGACAAATGCTTTCAAAGATTTTTTAATCGTATCCTATTAGGATATTAAATTGTTTTTGGAGACAAAAATAAAGAATGAAGAAAAATAATAATACATAATCAATATCAGCATAGACACGAAGCGTTGATTCCTTCGTCTTAGTTTAATTACGGTCGAATCCTCAATAGATTTTCTAACGTATTGGGTATCGGAAAGCACTCACATTAATACTCCAATACAACGGGCTTACAGCTTTAAAGCCAGACGGACACTAAGCTGTTTGACTGCGGCGAACTGCCGATTTCCATTTGTTCCTTGTTATTCCACGGTTCCATACACTTAGCCAGACTTAGCCTTCTATTTGCTGTTAATGTTGTATGTAATCTGTTTCTGACACTGGGCCACGGCTACAAATTTTATAGCAGCTTTAACATATGTTGTGGTATTTTCGGTTCATCTATTGTTTTATTAATGGGCCAGCACGTATTTTACGGGATACACAGAGGATTGGGTTTTTGTCCCTACTCTCAACATTTAAATTTTCAGGGGTTACGTGAATAATGCGAAATTCTCACGGAACACCGAGTATCTGGGTAATTTATTCGTTTCTGGTCACATAATGCCGACCAATTTTTTGAAATATTTACCTAACTTACTCGAATTTTTAGAATTTTGTTCAATTTAATATTTATTATTCCATATACTCGATATCAGTAGATACACTTTATAAGATGTTTTGTAAGCCCCATTTTAACATGACTAATCACTTTTAATTATGTTTTGCTACATGGTTTCTTACCTCTATAGATAGGATCATTTGTCACATTGTCTAGAGCCATGTTGCAATATTATGTCATATTAGATCTAATCTAATTCGACATGTTTATTTAAGGTGAAATTTGACTTGTAACTAGATCAGGAGAAGACTTGGAGACTAGGAGTGTTCGGTTAGAGAGAACTTTAAAATAAGGTTTTGAAAGTATCAATTTCCACCTATAGAGACACATATATTCTATGTATGATACCTTAAGTCATATAGTTATAACAAAATAAAAAATCGATTTATAAAAATTTGGTAAGGGTAAAGAAATAACTTAAAAATATGCAAGTACGTATTAACAGAAATCTACAATTATCTTTTGAGTCAAGGAATAAACATATTCTTTGTCAGTTGTATTTTCAATTGCAAATAAGGAACTAAATATCTTGTCCTCGATATCACTACATCTTTCAAGAAAAGTACATAACTGCAAACAAATTTTGCTTGTTTTGCACATTTTATCAGTTTAGCTGGAGATAGGTCTTTATCAGCCTCTCAGGGTTTCATCAGTTGTATCTATTACATCAACATCACTCAATATTCCAGTTGTAGCTACATCTTAATCGCATTCCACGTAATCTTTAAAGTCTTATTTTTTTTAGAAAATAACTATTCCAATCTGCCCAATTGAGGATCGGATTCCTCTTCGAAATTTGGTTGGGCTGAAATTCCACGTTTTATAAAATAGTTGGCAATCGCTGTTCCAAAAATATTTCGCCAAGCCTTGTCAATCATTCTGGTTGCAATGAAACATTGCTAGTTAGTGCATTTCTTGTCAGTTATCATTATCGTGACGACTTTCTTTCGGTATAAAGTTTTTGATTAGTCCTTGGTCAGTAGATTGAAGGATCTCGTTTACAGACAGAAATTTCCTCCAAAACTAATAATATGATGAATACTGGTATGTATTAAAGATTATAGCAATACATCATTCCGCAGGTGAGCTAATAAGATACTAAATATATTGTCCTCGATATGACTACATCTACATCTACATGGAAATAAATAACTGCAAAGCAGATTTTGTTTATTTTGCAGGTATTATCAGTTCAGTTAGTGATGGGTCTCCATCAACCTATTCGGTTTCGTCATTTTTATTAACTACATATGTCTATTATTATGTCAGTATTCCAGTTTTACCTAGGTCATCATCGTATCTGAAATAATCTTCAAACACTGTATTTTGTATCGAGAAATATACATATATTCCAAATTGTTTCGAACTGTGGATCGGATTTTTCTTCGAACTCTGGTTCGTGTTGGATTGAAAATACTCGTTTCTTAAAACAGTTGCATATCCTCTTTTTAGAAAGATTTCTTTATGCCTTGTCAATCATTCTGATTGAAATAATGATATAGTTAGAGCACTTGGTTTTTCCATGTCAGTTGTGACGACTTCCTTTCAGTATAAGTTATTGGTTATTTATATGTCCAGAAGTATATATGCAGATTGAAGGATCTTATATATCCTCCAATATCAATGATTTGGAGAACTGGTGTAGGTATGTTTAAGAATATAGAAATACATCATTCCACATATGTGTTTTTAACAAAAAGATAATTGCTATTTACTCAGATTTCCCGGAAGCGCTAAAAGCTTTAAATTATAATAAAGTCGAGTCAATATTAATGTGAGAATGTCTAAACCACACTAAAAACCCTAGACCTCAAAATAAATTACATTAATCGAGAGGCAGACTCTTGCCTTCTTAAAGGAACCGCTAACGGTATCATTAGAACATTCCTGTGACATTCAAAATGCAACTACATTACACTACTAAATTAGATCTTAAGAATAAGGAGTAAACCTACTAGAACAGTGATAGGCGAAATACCTAACAGCAGGATGATTAGAATAATTATTAACAAAAAATTATAGACTGAAGTAAAACATGAATACCTTAGGGTCTGTATGAGAAGCTTCAAGTTCTGTCAGGAAGAAGTTAGGAATGTCTGGAATTAGGCAAAAAGGAACTTGGAACAGAGGAATATTTGTCCACAATCTAGTTAAAAAGATAAGTTACTGTGATCTATAGAGATATAAGTGCAAATAGCTTGTTGTCAAATATTACTGCCAGTTCTTCATTTTAATTTGGTTTTGACGAGTTAATGAGCTTTAATAATTGATGTATAAATGCATGTATATTAGTAGGTTCTAATTTTGAATTTGTATTATATTAAAAACAAGCTTTAATATTTAATATACTCATTAACCCTATTTTTTCCAGGGACACATTTTCAATAATTTCGAATATTTTTAATTTAGTAAAATCTCTATTTATTTAATTCGTTGTGTACATACCGACATGAAATCAAATAAATCAGTACAATAAAAATGCTTCCCAATAACGCTACGAACGGCAACCAATAATGTGTTTACATTTTTTATTCGATGCTAGATAAAGGATGAAAAACCCGATTCAGAAATATCTGACGCTATTTCAACTGCCGGCCAATAACCACGTTGCAATACAAAGAATGGTGGCCCATAAATAGTGAAATTGATGCCGAAAACAACTCCTATCGCAACAGCCAATGACATATGTTGTAATAAAACTGTGAGTTCGATGTATTGAACAGAAAGAGGGAGCAATAAAACTCTCACTATCTTAGAACAAAGCAAAAACCATACACTGTGAACTTGAAGAAAAACTGCTTTAAAAGTTATTCGAGTGTGTTATTCTCGCATTCATTACATAAAACCAACTCACTTCACTAGAACGAAATGGAGCAGTGAAATAACAGAATAACAATATACTTTGTTTGCATTTTGTTTCAATTAAATGGGCAATGTTATTATACTAAAAATATTTAATCACATAAATAGGAAGGGCAATACGTTTGACGCAAACAAGGCCGAAATATAAATTTGTACTTTGGTCGAAACGTATTAAAAATGAAGTTAAGGAAAATAAAAATAATGGGAAAAGTTCGATGAAAAAATGGAAAAATACAGCCACGATAATTAAAAGCTTTTCTATAAATCACTAAAGATCATAAGAATAAGAAGTCAACAAATGGAAACAAAGGAAATATTGGAAGTAATGTTTTGAAGGCATGTTGACCTAGAACGAATAAACAAATATAAAAGAAAAAATAAAGGCCGTCAAAACTTCGAAAAGAGCAGGTCATGACCAAATAACAACAGAAATACTACACAAATTAGGACCCAATGGGTTTGAATTATTAATAGTGCTATTCAACAACAAGCTACAAACTACCACAGAACCTTAAAACAATTAAAGTTAGGAATAACCTACCCATAGACAAAAAGGTAATAATCCATAATTTAATAGATACAAAGCATTGCATTAGTAAACAATGTTTCCAAAGTATGAAAATCTATTAGATAACAAATTAAAAAGCATAGTAGTGCAACATGTGCAAGATCATATATATTAATTTTAATGTATGGATGTGAAAGTTAGGTATTTACAGAACAACAACAAAAAACAAAATAAAGCTCAAAGAAGTTAAATTCTGAAAAGACAAAAAAAGGTATAACAAAGGTCGAATTAGAAATAAACAGGTCACAGAGTAATGAGAGATTAAAGCGATTCTAACGACTATAGAACGCCAAAAATTAAAGTAGTTTAGCAACTAAACAAAAAATGGGAGAATGGAGAAAAGCTTAGAAGATATGGTAAATAAAACCAGCACAAAAAGACCCAAAGGTAGACCTAAGAAAAAATGGGATAACTTAACAACTGATATTTTGACAAACATGAATACAACCTGGAAAGAAGAAATTTTATGTTGGAGTAGATGTTAAATTAATTTGGGCGAAGAAAGAAAACTCTTTTGTGAAAAAAATATTTCCTTTATCACGACTAAAAATATGAACATTTTTTATAAATATTACTCTAATTATAAATGAGTGCATACGTGCAAGTGAGTTACAATGTAATACATAATAACAAAATGAAAATTAATATGAGGGCTACATCCATTTATATTAATTAAAATGTCATATATAATAAATAAACTTGATCACAAGTTCAATTCTTTCAATGTAAATAGAAAGAAAAAGCTAAAAATATATAGGGTGTTATCATTTTATTATTACATTTAGTTATTGAAATAGTTAAAATGTGAAGGAAAAACAGACAACAAAACCCTTTTAAGAAAATAATTTGCATTCTATATTATTCAAAGAAGACACAATTTGATTGATTTATGATCCAGCAGATAAGAATAAGTATGAACAAGATACTGTATATATCTTTTTCTGGTTATAAGTGGTTTCAAAAGAGTTTTAGACAAAATCTTTTGATAACTGTTTTCTGACAATATTTCTTTAGCATTGGTGAAATCTATGTAATGTTCGACTTCAATGTTGTGATTTGTCAAAGCATAGGATTTTTTAAATTAATTTTATATCACTTTTATTACTATAGATACTTTTATAGACTATACCAGATTTTTTTAAATTTTCTCTTTCTCTTTTAGTTTGCTATGTACTTGTATATTATAGAGGGTTTTAGTATATTTTTAAATTATTCTCGGATATTTCATTGTTTATTCATTGAATTTCCTTGAAATCTTTGAGTTTTAATTTCTTAAAAACGATCTATACGTAAATAGCGTTCATGGCATACTTGATGCGCTAGCCTTCCATTATTGTCGATTTCAAAGCCTACTTGCCTTATTTGACACTTTTTTGTTGTTATTTGCAAATTGCACGTCGATTTTTAAGTTTAAATTACTCGAAAACGGTGCTATTTATGGAAACGTATGAACAGTACTTTTTTGAGTAAAAAAACCAAGGAATCTTAATTACCAAATTTTTTTTTAATACTTATGTGTTTAAAATATATATCGTAATCAGTGGTATTTAGCGGTAAAAACTACTTCTTAATCAGAAAGGATGAAATGAAATGAAATAATAACATAAAATTAAGTATATTAAATTAAAATTAGTTTAAGCCGAAAGTGTATTCTTTACTGTGTACATTTCACGTTATAATTATGTTATAAAAAATACTTACAAAATGTTTAAAAATTGACGAACTCCTCAAGATACAATTTTAATTAAGGAAGGACTATATACGAATAAATGTTTTTTAGGATTAGACGATTTGATATGGGTAGCTATTCTTGGCATTCTTTCATTAGTTTAACCCAAGATGAAACAATTCGGAATGAAAGGGACCCAAAATGGGGGTCTTTTGTTACTTTTTTGTTTCTGTAGCCCATTGCGTGATATCGTTACGTTGCCAAACTAATTTCAGTTGTGTTTTCTCACAACATATTTATAGTTAAAAATAGCGTAGGTTTTCCGGACCACTGAATCGTCTAGTAATTTCACTCTATGTAACATAACTCTAATAATGTGGATAATAATTTTCTGATCGATATTTTATATTATTTGCTACGAAGGGAATTCCACTAAAGTTTGTTAAATATTGCTTGACTGAAACCAACTTCGTACATACTCGGTATTCTCATATAAAGTTTACTAAGTATCTTATGTATTATGTGGATTTAACAGAATAAGCAAAGCAAATATTCGGCTAACTATTTACCTAAAAAATACAGGGTGTTTTGAAACATCACATCACAATAAGTCGTTTTTTCCATATAATCTCATAATTTAACTTAGTTTTGAGAATTAGAAATCTTATTTGACCGCATTTTAGGGTGCGTTTATCGGTAGAACTTTTAATTTGAGCGTAATATATTCATTCAAGGTTTTTACACATTTCGTTTTGACACTTTGATTCTGTTCCTGTGAATGTGAAATATTTTTACACGTACGGGACCAAAAAAAGGGTCGTCCATATGGCCTCGTATTTGGATTTTTTATTATATTTTCCGACCCTTCCCTAACGCCATTTTAACAGCACCGTTGAGGTTTAAAGTCATTTCAGAACCCGATTATTTTCCATATTGTTTTAATTCATAATTTAAGGTTATGTTTGCGGAAGGTTTTTTTATTTATACGGATATGATTTCTGACAAAACGACGGAACGAGATAAATATATTTGCTACTTGTTCTTCCTTAAAAATTAATTGTTATTAGTAAAAATTTTTTTATAATTAAATCAATTAATAATTCAGGGCTATAAATGACCCTTAACTAGCATTAATGTTTGGAAAAATAATTATTACTGATATTAACATTGTAAACTACATAACGAACATGAGTTTATTTGAGACGGCAAGAACTTATTATTTACCAATATAATAAGAAGCAAGTGCGTCAAAATTATTTGGTGTGTTTCAATAAAAACAGAAATTTTATTGTACGTAATAAATTATGTAACAAAACTCTGTGTTCGAAAAACTTAAAATGATTTGTTAAAAATCTAGTATGCAAATCGTAAAAAGTGGCTTTAACCCCACAATTTATGCGTAAATAAAAAAAAAAGATTAAAATAGTTCATTTTAACCTAGATGTCCCGTTAGACAATAAAAAATACATAAAATTGATTTATTACTATTAGAGCGGTATAATACAGACAAATCGATTTAGTTTGTCAAGCAACGTTACTAGTTTTTTGAATGTGATTATTTTATTAATTAAAACTCTGAATAAAAGCATTTCTAATGATTATTTAAAAGGCTGATTATAATTCCATAGCATGCGGTTTACTAAGACATTCTAGGATTGCAATCTTAAATGGAGATGGAATCTTAAGTGCAATACAATAAAATCACTTTTAAATTTTTGTTTATATTATTTCTTAATCATTTTAATTACTATGTTTGTTCGGTTGTTTCTAAATTTTAATTTTGTAAATATATTACTATTCTTAGTAACTCTAAATGCTAAATTGTTTAACGACCAATGGCACCAGACTTTTGATTAGAAGCTACTAACGGCATTCAAATCTTTAAAAAGGGACTACATAAATATCGGTTACGAGATTAAAGTAACATCTTGCAGATAGCTTTTAGTTATGTCAATAATTACTGGACGGAATGTGACGTCACTCTTACATTACCATCGTTGTAATGAGCATTCATAGAATGAGAGAATACGAGAGTGATCTTAGGAAATATATGGTCTCAGAGAGAGATGGAAACAGAAGGAGAAACAAAACACACAGAGGTACACAAAATAACATTTAATTCACCTTTTTTATATGTATTACAAATCAAAAATTGGTTTTTTAAGACAAAACAAACATTTTATAAAACCGTCATAACCACATTATAACAGTACTAATAAATATTTCCCCTTCTATGGCCCTCTCTCTCTCTCTCTAGTTATGTTCATGACCATTCTCTCTCGCTCCAGAGATTATTTGTGATCTAATCAATTTCGAGTTTTGGATAATTAATTTTGATTATTGTCAAAGTAAAAACTACTGTATTTTTCAGAATAAATATTGTGTTTGACCTCGGATTACTCCATTATTAAATGAGATAAGACCTGTAAGAACAAACCGGATTATTTTTATTTTATAAAATATTTAGTTCTATTAAAAGAGCCATTCAGAATATATTGAAAATTAAGTAATATTGTAATTATATATTATAATAATTATGTAGATTAAAAATCAATTTTTTAACTTATGTTTGGTATTCATAATAATTTTCCATATTCTAAATGTTATTCACTAATATTTTCAATATAATTATTTTATTGTAGACAAATAAATTTTCTATTCAAATAAATAATTATTTCACATAAACGTGGTTTGCGAATAAAACTAAAGAAAAACAATATGGGCTTGTATTTCTATTTTCCAACTAAAACCATGTTTTAATTATATTGCTAATTATTTCCTAAACTTTCACACATAGTTTAGGAAGCACCGATTGCTAGTTTAATCCTCTTTAAATTTCTACTCTCTTTATAAATTTAGTTCCAGATTGTTATATTATTATCTATACCATACCTATTTAGGCATCAAATAATGATTTGAATTAATATGATTTTAGAAAAATATTAGCTATCAATAATCGATATAAAGGATATTAAAAGTAATGATCAAAAATAATAAATATTTTAAAATAAAAGTTGTTATTGTTGGCTAAAGCATCTAATTAAAACAACTCTTTTTTGATTAAATTGATTGTCTCAGCTCTTTTTTGATATATTTATTATTTTTAGATATTAAATATTGTTTATTTTATGTGATATTAATACGAAATCATAACGCTCATTTCAAATTTAACAATTTGATTTTTATTGAATCAAAATTTTGTTCAATTAATGAAATAATTGTGTTCACTGGTCTGTAAATTGTATTTATGTCATTATTTTAAACGTTAACAAAAATTTAATTACTCAGCTTTTGTGTTACACTTCTTGTTTGTCTAAAATTATTAAATGGTTGGTGTCATTTACATTAATGACCATTTTTGGAATTCCGATTCTACCCAAAAATAAATAGTCCTCAATAAAAATAAAGAATGGTATTTAAATCTGAATATCATTAAGAGGCCGTGTGGACAATCTTGCATTATAAGGTTCTGCTACGAACCAAAAGCTATTTCTTAATACATTTTAATATGTCCAAAGGTCCCTAAACTTTCTACCAAGTATAGTTCGTAAATATCAAATAGTGTTATATAATAATAGGAAAAAATAATTTTAAAATTTAAGACTCTGTAAATAGAAAGGTGTCTTATTTTATCTAAATGAATTACCCTATATATAGGGTGATCAACTTATACTCCGAAGTTTGATATATCCGTTAACTTGAGAAATAGGAAAGAATGTTTTAAATAAAACTTATAGAGGGAGCCAAGCTTCACATTTTAAAATTATTTTGCATATCAACGTTATGTTTTTATAATGGAGTATCCTGTATATTATCTTGAATTTAAATTTCGCTTATTCTTCCTATTCCGACAATATAGGGTTTTACTAGATACTACAGGGTAAATTAAATATATGGTCACTTTTGTGTAAAAATATTATTGAAATTGTCACCCTGTATTATTTAAAATCAACAATTGAGGCCAGAAGAATTCATTAGTAGTCTAGTTTAGTTGCAACTCACAAAGCTTTTGATAACTTTCATTTTGTATACATGGTGACCAAAAACTAACGCCCATGATTTTCTTGGTTATTTTAAATAGAACACTCTCTTTTTATATTTTCTTCAAAAACCACTTAAAAAAATACTTTTACTTTTGTTAAGCATTCCCTATACCTAAATGTTGTGATTATTTAATTATTTCGATTTTTAAGAATAAAAACGACATTGTCGGCAGATACTTACTGTAAGTTTGTTAGATTTGGCCATGTCTGCTGTGTTTGACAAAAGATAGATAGTAAGTATTGTTATGTCAATGAATTGTAAATTAATATTGAGTTTGATTCGGTTAGATTTCTTGTTATTTAAGTATAAAATTTGATTTGGCGAATGATAAATTTTTCTAATGAGGAATTAGTCGATATGATCTGGATTCTAGGTGAATGTAATAAAAATACCTTGCTAGCAGTAAAGGTGTATCATTAAAGATTTCCAGAGCGTCGATTGCCTGGAAAACGAAGTTTTGAGAAATAATGGATTGATTTAATCGTACAGCTACTGTAGCATATGAATAAAAGGAAAAAACGAAAACCGTTATCATCTCGGAAAATGATGTGAATGTATTATTACCAGTAACGGATAATCCACGTAAAAGAATACGAGAAATTTCCAGGGAACAAGAAATATCTTTTGGGATTGTACAAATAACACTGTCAAGCAACAAGATGCATCCAAATCATATTCAGTTACATCAGGAATTACTCGATGATGATTTTCAGCGAAGAACAAAAAAAATTCGTGACCAAAGAGATTTTTTTGATTATGTGCTTTCCAGGATGAGGCGACATTCCACATAAAAATTTTTGTTTGAAAAGACACAATTACTATTCAAGAGAAAATCCTTATGAAATAGTTACTACTTCTGAAACAAGATGGACTTTAAATACATGGATTGTATTGTTGGAGATTATGTAATTGGATAATATTTTTTTGACGAAGCAGTAAACAGTGAAGTTTATTTATCTGGAATAAGAGTTGCCTGTACTTTTTGAACATGTTCCTCTTCGTATGCGTCAGCAAATGTGATACTTACATGAAGGGGGTTCAATACACCACAATGCACTAATTCGAGGTCAACTTGACGATAAATTTCCAGACCGATAGATAGGAAGAGGAGTACCAATTCAGTAGCCAGCTACATCACCAGATCTAACAAAAGTTGACTTTTTTCTCTAGGGTTATGTGAAAAATGAGGTGTATAAAATACCCGTAACTACACGAGAGGATATGAAAAATAGAATTAGGATTGCTTTCCAAAACATTGGTATCACAATGACTAGAAATTAAAATTCAAGATAATATACAGGGTATTCTATTAAAAAAACATAACTTTGATATGCTGTGACGTTATGAGATACCCTGTATATTACGAAATAATTTTAAAATGTGAAGCTTGACTCTATCTATAACTTTGATTTAATACATTTTTTCCTATTTCTCAAGATAACGGAAATATGAAACATCGGAGTATAAGTTGATCAACCTGTATAACTAAGTAGACGCATCTGTGGATTTTAAATTTCAAATGTTTTTTTTATATTCGAATACTGTCAAGTAGGAAATTCTGATGATTTTGATGTATAAAAGATGAAAGAATTTTAATGAAAAATACTTTTTCCGTGAAAATCTAAAGTGTTTGTACGTTTTAGTTTTTCATGTAAATCCGTATTCTTGCCTCTTAATTTTACATGGATAAATATTCTGAAAATTTTCACGTACGCTTTTCTATTTTTGTCGTACACAGATTAGTTTAGTTTTAAAAGCGGTATATTCTGCTAGATCCGATTTTCAACTCTATCGTTTATACGAAAACGAGGTTTACCAGCCCGATTCATGCACAACGAATTTTCCATGTTTTTCAATGTAACACACGTATATGGTTTAGATTTTTTATTAAAAGTCATCGTCACGTTTATACCGCAAAGACGAGGCATAAAATGATATTTACTTAAAACTGCATTACAAATCCTGGTTATAAATGCGGTTAAGATGCAAACAGTTAATAAAAAAATTATAATATACAGAGAGGTCCAAAATTGTCGAGCATTAGTTCTTGGGGTGACAGTTCATCTAAAAATAAATATACCTTTTTATATACTTTTTTTGAAAGCTCAATACCAAGAGAGATATTAGAAACTAAAATTAAATATTTTTTTTTATTTAAATGCCTTGAAAATGAATTTAAAATTCTAGACATAGATGCTTTACATAAAGATACTTAATTTTATGTTATTTGTCATTTCATACCTTCTGATTAAGGAGTAGTTTTTGTCTTATTAGACACTTTTTTCTTATTATTTGCATATTACACGCCTACTTTTTAAGTTTAAATTACTCGAAGAATCTTAATTACCAAATATGATGAAATCATTGGTACTTATCGCTAAAAACTACTCCTTAATCACAAGAGATGAAATGACTAGTAACATAGAATTAAGTTATTTTCAAGAAGTTTAAAACAAAACATGTTTTATACAATTTTAGAGGTCTCTATCTCCCTTATTATTAAGCTTTCGAAAATAATGTATGTAAAAGTTATCTTTATTTTTAAGCGAACTATGACCCCTAAAAATATAACTCGACCACCCTGTATACATATTACAGATTTTTAAGTTACCTTCATTTAGAATAGCTTAATAAGTAATAGGATCTATAATTTCAACAACTATTTCTTGTAATTTCAAGTGAAAGAAACTCTCGTATGAAACAATCTCAAAAAGGAAATACCAATTTTACGAATTATAATTATTTCTTCGCTATTTAATTTCTACAAAAATATTTGAAATAAAATCTTATCATTGTCTTTATATTTTCTATAGTACACCACATATTTTTATACAGGACTATAACAAAAGGTGAATGTACCGCCTCCCGTTTTAACTTTTTAAACATTTTTATATAATTGTAATTTTTTCAGTTGATTTAGTTTCACCCTATTTCCTCTAGAGGCGTATCTAAGTTTAGTTAGTTTTCATTGCTCTTAAGATATAAATCAATAATAGTTTGCAATAAAACATGTTACAGCCAAAGATGAACCGTTATCGCTATAAATTTAAACTGGCATTAATTATTTAATTGTGATTTTATGTGACATTTTTATTTCTAATATTATTATTTTCACTCGCAATATTCAAAAAATTAGTAATTGTTAATAATTTTTGCAAAATCTAGCTATACGAAAACTAAAAATATTTTTTAATAAATTGTGCCCAATAATCCGGTGATTTTTTATCAAGATTTGTGTTAATTTATTTTATTATAAAAACAGATCTAATTACATAGATAATAGAGTGTGTAACAGCCGAATGCAATTGTTGTGCATATTTATAAAAAAATCACGCCAATTTTAAATTATGAAATGACACCCTGCAACGAAAAAATTTCATCCATACATTGAACCCCTTCCAGAGAAAATTATAACAAATTTTTAAATGGGGCTTGCAATGCATCATTGGAAATATCTCTTAATTGTCTATTCAAAAATGTTATTGTTTTCAAATTTGTTGCAGAAATTAATATTAAACAATATTAAAATAATAATCTGTTTGACGAAATTAGCAGCAACATACTAAAAAGTATTACATTAATGTTGATCTAAGAGATGTTGAAAATGTTCACCAAACTAGAAGTTTAATAAGTATATACTAGGTTTAAAGAATATTTAGTCCATATAAGATATGACAAAATTGAAAAATCGTGTCTTGCTGAACATGTTTTTAACAGGCGTCTAACAGAGTAACTCCAGATAATGTACTTACCATTAAACCTCAACCCTTTGCTGAATACTTAATGATGTTAATTTTGAAAAATAAGTTAAAACTGTTAATATTTTATACTATTTCTTTATTATTGCAAAATCTTTCTGATTTTAACTTTTTTCTTTTGTTTCAGGTATGCAAATTTAAGAGATCAACCACTGTTTGGCAAATCAGGTAACATAAAATTATATAAGGAAATAGATTATTGTCTTTGTATGTAAATTTCAATAAATAACAAAAAAACTATGTACTATTTAAAACATATACTATAGTCATTACACCATTGTCCAATTAAGATGAATAAAGACGTGCCACAACCAGTTGATTTGACGAAGATCTTCGATACTGTTGATCATAATAAATTACTAAATACTTCCTTCGCAAGGCCAAAGATTTCATAGTAATGACTTAATATTTCTTAGGTCTTACTTGACAATACAAAGAAAAAATACACAACATATAGTGTAGAGGAGCTACATGGAATAAATTCAATATTTCAATTATTGTGCATACTTAAAAATAATGGTGTGAATCCATAAAACAGCCTCCAATATTAACTAATTACCTAAAAAATTGAAGCATGTAAAACACTACTACGGATAATGGTTTTATTAGAAAGACAAAAAATTCCCATAAAGTGATGGTGTTCAAAGATAAAAATAAGTTTTCACTAGCATACATTCCATGATTGAACTGAAATCGGTTCAGTGACTCTAAACGATGTTATAATGCCGTTTATGAATTCTCAAAATTAAATCGTTTTATCTTTGATTGCTTGATATAAATTCATTTATATTTAATTTCACAATGATCGCTGGAATGTGATTAGAACTTTTCACATCCGAAAATCGAGGAATTTGAATTTAATTTTTCAATCAAGGCTCAAATTAGGAACGCCGGTAGTAAAGTTGTTTAATATATAATTATTTGGAATAAAAGCTGTGGTAGTTATCGCAAAGAGAATATTTTGCGAGAGAAATTTTTGAAATTTGTTAATGAGATATTTCAAGGCATGGCAATAGGGTAATCCTTAAAGTTATTAAATAAAAATCGTAAAAGTATTTAAAATATAATGATTTTATAGAATAATTAAGTTATTAAATCATATTAAAATGGTTATAAAATTTTCTTAGAGAAGCTTGTTTAGAGATAAATATCGCTAAGTGAAAATATAAGTTGTTTTATACAGCTTTAATTAACGCTCAACTTCATTTTAATGTCCTTTATAAATGTTATTGGAGTAGCTCACAGATGAGCAAATAAAAGATGCCATAAAATTTTATTGTAAAGATTTTTATAATTTTGCTATTATCTGCTTATTTTTAGGGCAATTTCCTTTAACAAAGAGCATGTGTTTAAATTAGTCTGTTTTTTGCAATAAAACTTAGGACGCCTCTGGCCAAAAGTTTCGGTATTCAAAAATGTATATTAAATGGAGATATTAAATTTTCAATTTTGGTACACTGAATATTGATGATATTCAGAAGTTAATTAGTAAAAGTTTCTCGTTGGATGAGTTGAAAGTAAAATTCATAAATTGGTTATTATACTGAATGTCTACAAGCTTTTTGATCTATGTAATGTTACATAGATTATACGTAAATTGCTTGTTCGAATTCTACAAAATTTGGGATAAACCTATTTTGGGATACCGAGATTCCAGATTTGATATTTGCAATATTGCTAGATTTGCCGGTTTTCTGATATTATTAGTCACTTTGGTTTTTTAAATACATCACCCTGTATATTCAGTCATTTTTGGAATCTCCTCTTCAATACGAGTTTAATCTGGAATCTCTGTATCCCAGATTAGACTTTTTTCCTAAATTTTGTAGAATTCGGACAAGCAATTTACGAGATAATTGGCCGTTTCCAGACGTTTGATCCACTTTGTACACAATAAAATATAAAGCAGATCTGATCTTGGATATTGCTAATAATCTTCTAAAAAAGCATATTGTAATGTTGTATAAACAATCTCGTCCTTAATTTAGCATAAAATTATAAAAGTTTAATTTATTAATCCACTCTGTATGTATAAAAGGAAAATTAAACAAACTGTTATTAGTTAATTTATTTTGAAGAGTAACAAAAGGTTACGTGTTTGGTGCGTACACACTATGTAATGAAAGAAAGGCTGAATAAGTTGTATTTTAAAGTGTGTAAGATTCTTTATTTAAAGATATGTGTAAAAGAAATATATATATTTCTCAAAGTCAAAAGAGTGTCAAGCGCTTTCGGCAAAACAATGCCATCATCAGGACAAACTGAAAAAATAATTGATGATAGAAGATCATACATAAAGCAAACATGATACTTACAAAAGTGCAAAAAAGTAGAGAAGGTTGGTTATAAAACAAAAGTAGAGAACATCAACGCAGTAACAATACATCTTAAATTAACTTTTTAAAAAACGACATTAATATAGTAGAAAACAGTAACATTTTTAAAAATTTGGTTTTTAAAGGCCCAGGCCTGAAAGTTGTCCCAATAAAAGACAACAAGTGTTTTTTAAAAAACATGTAAAATAAATAAAAAATTAAGATGTTTTACGTGAGAAAATTATGAACATGCGGTTTTTGACAAAGTTAGAAAAAGAGTAAGGTTATTTTTAAGTAAAGGGAAAGGTAAAAGGCCAGGACAATAAAAAGGAAGAATAGATCTGAGAGACGTTCAAATATGAAGGTGGATGTAGGAGAGAAGAATATGTTGACTAGTGGTTAATTTAAATAGGTTTTAAAAATAAAAGAAGTGATTACTTACCACACACTTACAAACTTTTGAATAATGGGTTAAATTTGTTAATATTTAGGTGAATTTGGGTGTTTAAACAGGAGGAGGAAGGTTTATTTAGTTCACGAAGGATTTCAAGATCTTCGAGAAGATCAAGTTTAAAGTTACAATTGAAGATGTTGTGTAAAATTTTAACGTTTTCAGGGGGGTTGAAATTGTGTTTGTTAAATTTTAAATGGTGTCCAAAGGTGGACTTATCAGGGTATCTGATGTGTTCTTTGATTCGAATGTCCAGTTTTCGAACAGTTTTTCCAATGTAAGTTGAATTACAATCTAAACAAGAAAGTTTGTAAATACCGCTTTTGTCAAGGATGGGAAGAGAATCTTTTGTGTGACTAAGTAACGATTTAATGGAAAGGTTGTTTTTGAAGGATATCTTGATATTGTCTAAATTTCGGA